>JAFJYI010000150.1:1200000-1853647 GCA_019022655.1 Acacia acuminata | reverse complement strand
GATGTTGTGGATAGATGCTGTTGGAGAACAGATAGCACCGAGCTGACCGTCGAGAGACCCCACAAAGATTTGTAAAAAGTATCATAGGATATAAAAGTCTCTCAACGTTTGTTAGTGCGGATCGTCCTAGACTTGAGGATGTCACCGAAACTTGTGTACTAGACTTGAGGATGTCATCGAGCATTGTGTACTAGATGGACGTGCCAAAAGGATTCACAGTCCCTTATAAGGGATTAGTCGTTTACAGGACTGGTAGGGCTTGTATGACTTCTAGTTGACTCGGGAATCGGTGCGATGGCGATCATGAAGAGTCATGATCCATCTTAAAGTCAATAGAAGAAGATTTATAGTTCCATGAAAAACTACATTTAGTCAACCAAGAGAGACGATACTCTATCTTTGCTCTCGATTAAATGTGAATGACGATGTGAGGGATGAAGCCGGAACGGTATCTAAATTCGAAAAAGGTAGATCACTTGATCAACTCAATTAATTTTGGGGCCGCAGAGTATTGCTAGTGTTTTATGTGGTCATTAGATAACTTGGGCCCATTAAAGGAGTTTGATTGGTCCAAGGTTATTTATGTGAGTGATTAATTGGGCCTAATGGGTCACATACAAAGGTTATTATTGATTGTTTAAAATTAGTAAGTTTAGGCCAATAATTGTTATTGGGTTTTTTTGAGAGAATAAGTGTATTTCAGTTGGAGTGGGACTCCAAGCCCAATATACAAAAATGGCACCATATATGGTTCCTTTGTGGGGAATTAGTATACTAATAGGCCCAAATATGTTAGAAGACCAAACGAGGTTTTAGGCCATTTGAATTTGAAATTCCAATTTGAAATTTGAAATTGAAATTCAAGAGATTAGGTTATAAAGATAATTTTGAATTATTTTAATATATTTATGTATATATATATTTATATATAAAAATAAATGTCCAATAAAGATTGGACAAATAAAGGAAAAAAGAAATAATTAAAGAAATGGATATGACCCATTATCTTGAATTATTAATTCAAGAAATAATTAAAGATATGGATGAGATCCATTATTTTAAATAATTAATTTAAGAAATAATTCAAGATATGGATTTAATCCATTTTATTAATTATTTAGATATCTGCAATTAATGGGCCATTATTCTTGAACACTAATTAGGGTGTTGACTGAAAAATTCATACGACACTTTTAGTCTTGAATTTTTTGCACCAACATACTAAAAACTCTAAGGTGTTGGCGAAACATTAAGCTCTCTTAAAACAAAAGAAAGTTTTGGCCAAAGCACCAAGAAAAGGGGCAAGAGGGCCGTCCATAGGTAATCAAATCTTGTTCTTCTTATCCTAAACCTAATCTCAAGAAACTTAATCTTCTTGTGATAAAGAAAACCCAAGAACTTTTGATAAGTACATATTTTATGATTAAATGAGTGTATATTTTATGAGAATTGATTGGAATTATTGATATTATATACCTATTTAATTATCTTTTATTGACTTTTCCATCATTGAATCAAACTTAGGATCAAAGAATAAATCAACATAAAATCTACTTATTTCCTATTATATTTTGCGGGGAATATTAGCTGATTTGGAAAGAAGTAGAAAGAGCAATTAAAAGGATATGCAATCAGTCAAACTTAGTGGTCTCCTGCAAGAAAAATAGAAACAAAATCAATTGTGTGATCTGGTGGAGTTGATTACAAGATATGAGATATCTTTGTAATAAGAAAAGGAGAACCAGTGACCCAAGACCTAAATTATAAATAGGGAGGCAAAGACAATTAAAGAGGAGATCGGGGAGACGCAG
Organism: Acacia acuminata; assembly: GCA_019022655.1. Classification (NCBI taxonomy): domain Eukaryota; kingdom Viridiplantae; phylum Streptophyta; class Magnoliopsida; order Fabales; family Fabaceae; genus Acacia; species Acacia acuminata. The sequence goes on along the minus strand of JAFJYI010000150.1, from coordinate 1,851,836 downwards.
AACGAGAAGGAACGAAGAAGCAGAGGAGCAGAGGCCTAGCGTTTCAGTTCTCTTCATCATCTCCACGGAAAGACGAAAGGATTTGTGGAGCGACGGTGAAATTTTCTTTCCTCTCTCTCTCTCTTTTATTCTTTGAACCGAGTTTCATTTTTGTTATGGATTTGAATAAAGCCATGTGTGGCTAGTTGGTTTTGCAATCTAGAGAACCTATGAACTTGTTTGGGTTTTAGAGATTATTCCCACAGATTGGTTTTGCTTAATTTTATTTCGGTTTATTCAATCTGTGTTTATTGCTATTGCTTAGTGAGTGGCCACCATTGAGCATGTTATGGGGATTTAGGGTTGGACTTGAAAGAGAGAATCCTAAATTGACATTGGGAATGAATAATGTGGAATTAGGTTTAAATTTAACGTGAAGTTAGGTTTTAATCTAATTTGCGTCTAGGATAGACATATACCTAGAAGCTCTGCATAGTCAAATTAGAGTGAGCCCGATTTGAATTGCACCTTAATTAATTTGTGAGACATTGCATAATTATTTGAGGTAGGTGTATAAGTGGACCGCAGGGCACTTATAAACATTAATACTCTAGATTAGGCTGATTAAGTTAAGTCAAAGTTAATTTGATGGGAATAAAATCTAAGAATCAAATAAGGGATTAGTGACTCTAGGTTGCTCGTTCATTAGTGTGTGGTTAGTTTGTTTTAATTTTAGTTTTAATTTCTTTTCTCTAAATTAAATTTATTTGGTTTTCTCAACTTAAACGAAATTGTGAAATTAATGCTCAACTGAAGGTTGTGATACTAAGTCCTCGTGGGAATGATATCTTACTTACTCTTTATTACTTGATACGGCTCGTGCACTTGCGGAGTTTTATTAGGCTATAAAGTTTTGCCCTATCAACTTTGAGTACTCAACCTTGTATCGCTTACCAAGCATCCAAGGAAAGAGAGGAATCAAAGAGAAGGAGTTCTTAAGGCAATCGGGAGATAGCCGTGTGGATCAGCGTTAGAGGACGTCATATACTTTGAGGTCTTCAGTGATCTAAGGTATCCTAAAACCCCTAATGTATTTTAGTGAGTAGATCGTGGGAATTTCCCATGAACATCTATATGATACATTATCAATATTCTTGGGAATATCCCATGAGTAATGAGATGACTCATGAGTACCATAAAAGTTATGAGTTCTTATGAGTGCTGTAAAAGTTACGGGAATCACGTGATCAATATCCCTGGGAATATGAGTACCATAAAAATTATGGGTTCTCATGAGGACCAATTTTTAAATTAGATGATGATAAAGCTCCTAAAGATTTAAATGGGATTCCCAAATAAAGTTCCTAAGAGTCTAAATGATGGCCATAGGAATTTCTCATGATAACCTTATAGGAAGTAAAGTAACAACCTTATAGAGCCACGGGTTTAAATGATAGTCATGAGAATTTCTCATAATAATCTTATAGGAACCCATGAGTATTACTTTATAGTTTAATTTGAGAAATCTCATAATAAAATAGAGACAACATTTCAATGATTGCATTTGTGAAAAACTCATGAGCGCCAACTCCTAGGTTTATGAAATTAAGATTCATGCTCTCTTGTAAGAGTTACGAATTTTTCATAAATTAACTTATTTAATAAATGTGATCAAGAGTATCTAGGAGTTAGCTCCTAAACATAACTCATGAGTATTGTAAAGAGTTACAGGTTCTCATGAGTAACGTAAAGGTTACGGGTTATAGTTTCCGCTGCAATTAAGGAAAGACAAAATTTTTTGTTTTTCCTGCTCATGAATTCGCGCTTCAACATCAGGGTGCCACCAAATTTAACCAACAATTAACAATAACAAATTCAATATTATTTATTGAATAATTTCATTCATTCCATACAAAAATAATTCATTGTGTGTATAAAAATAATTCAAGATTCATAACACATAAAAACAACTTATGATAGACTATGGCCACAATTTACCAAATTATTTCCTTGAACAATACTTCTGAGATATGTGGTTGACTTCTTGATCGAATCTGCACAAACAAATATATGTCATATATACTAATACAAGCAAAGAAAATAAAACGTAACATCAAATTAAAATAAGTTTTTGGGTATTACAAACCTCGGGGGTAGTCGCACTGATGATGATCCACCCGCAGCAGCAAAGGAATTGGCTTGGCTCATCAACATATGTTGCTGCTGAGGCTGATCAGCTGTGTATAGATTCACTTGCGGCCGAGTTGTGGCAGCCATTTGGTTAGCGTGCGGTTGCGAGATATTTCTCGACGGAGCAAATGGATTCGCAGCAGAAAAGGAGTTGGCTGGGCTCATCAACATATGTTGCTGCTGAGGCTGATCAGCTCTGTATAGATTCACTTGCGGCCGAGTTGTGGCGGCCATTTGGTTAGCGTGCGGTGGCGAGATATTTCTCGATGGAGCAAATGGATTCGCAGCAGCAAAGGAGTTGGCTGGGCTCATCAACATATGTTGCTGCTGAGGCTGATCAGTTGTGTATAGATTCACTTGCGGCCGAGTTGTGGTGGCCATTTGGTTTGCGTGCGGTTGCGAGATATTTCTCGATGGAGCAAATGGATTCGCACCTGGTTGAGCCACAATGGATACTTGGACGATTGGCGGTGGATCAAATGGATTCGTGGCAGGTGTACCATACACTAGCTGATTTGTATCAGATCCATATAAATTGTTATGAGTGAGTGTGTTGAATCCACCATCCTAACATCACATTTATGAACACCAAAAACAATCAATAAGAATATAAAAAATGGCATAAAATTGCATGTATACTTGTGACATTAAGAGTCAGAACAAAAATCGATTTCATGAAATAGCAGACTCTTACCAATTGCCTCTCATTGAATAAAGAAATATTGTTGCTTAAAGTGGTGATCAGGGCACGCTCTCTTGGAGAAAAACTTGAGTTAGAAGTTACTATATAAATTCAGAAACAACATACATAAATCACCTACTGAACAAGCAATAAACTTAACTAACAGTATATGTATGAAACTAAATTTTGAGGAGAAACCAAACGGACTGCACACACATCTATTAATAAACTCTAGATGCTCAAAAGATTCTTACCACCATTTTTAGGGCCATAATTATTACTACATCCTTTACATTGGCAGGGATCAGAACATCCAACTCCAGTAGTCTTCATCAAGAAAATAAAAATATTAATAGAAATTTATTTTGAATTTTTCAATAGCTTTTTTAAATAAAAGATTCAATCATGTCTATTAAAAAGAACAGCTTAATAAATAATTACCTTATAGCATGAGCAATATCTTTTTGAACATTTATTCTCTGGGCAGTGACAACTTATTCTAGGTTTTCCTTGATTGATAATTTTGCCCTATATGTAGAGAGCACATTAATGAAATCATTAAGATAACAAGTTCAAAGAAATTAAGTAATTAATGTGTAATAATTTGTCATATCTAATTCAAACTTATCGAGTTGAAAACTTACAAATGCGGAGGGATTATGAGATATGATGTTGTTCCTTTTCTCCATGATCATTGTCCTTTCATATTCCAATTTGCATTGCTCGCTTGATGTCTTTTGCCTATAAATAATACAAAACGGTGTAAAACTAATTATTCAACCCATTCCTTGAGTTTATTTTTTTTGGAATCACATAAATTTCACTCATGCTTAATAGAGATAAGCCATTAATGGGTTTGTCAAGTGAATGGATTGAAGAAACATACCTTTTATTGGAGGGCAGTGGTAATTGGATGAATTGGTGACAGTGAGGAGAAGTTGGCGCAATTTGACATTGTTGGGCATGAAGATGCTGCTGATTTGAAACATTTGGGAAAGATTGTGAAGTAGAGACATCCTGAAGAACTTGCAATTCTGAAGATTGAGAAGTATTGTTATTTGGAAGAACTTTCGATTCCAAAGATTGAGAATTATGATGGCTTAGATGAGCTTCCAATCCTAGAGGTTGAGCCAAATATTGAGAATTAGGATGGCTGGGATGAACTTCTAATTCCAAAGATTGAGAATTAGGATGACTTGGATGAACTTCCAATTTTAGAGGTTGAGCCAAAGATTGAGAATTAGGATGGCTGAGATGAATTTCTAATTCCAAAAATGGAGTAGAGAAGACATTTGGAGGAATTTCCAATTCCGGAGGTAGATAAATAGGATGATTTAGAAAATCATCTGATTCCAAATCCTGAGTGGCATTGTGCATCTCAATTGGGGTGACTTCTGATTCTAAAGACTGAGAAGTAGGGCCATTGAGAAGATCTTCCAAATTCAAAGTTTGATTTTCATAACGTTCTGGTTCAAAGTCAATCAGATCATATAAGTCGACTGATGATGGTAAGGCATCTTCATCACCCATTAGATTGTGATCTTCAGCTGGGACCTGAAATTAAAATAAATTGCAATATTTCAACAATTAATATATAAAATAAATTAATGTAAAATTTCTCCTAACATGGAGAAATTCTTAGATGAGCTGGTTACCGCACATCATATAACTATATGCACTCTTTAATTAAAAAAAGAGACGAGAGATTATCAATTTAAATACTCTCAAATGAAGGAGTAATTAACTTTTTAACCTCGTAAATTATAAGGACTAACACTTAAACAAATATAAGGATCATTAAGACTAAAGTTGACTCAAACGGACTAAAAGTATGTTTTACCTGAAAATTTTCTTTCCCAAGTGGTGCATGGACAAGATTAATAATCATGATTCGATTTCATTAAAAAAATGTTATATCTAATGATACCTAAAAACATACCAGCAGAGAAGAAAAGAATTTTAAAAAAGAAAGTAAACTTAAACAATCAAATTATTGTATTTTCCTGAAAAGATTTTAAATAGAAGTACCTGGATGGCTGAATTTGGTGTAGGGGCTAATAGTGAGGCACTATCATCCATTCTGGCATAATATTCAAATAGGTCCTAAAATTTAAATAAATTATAATATATTAGCATATCTCTTTCATATATACACATATTGCTACAGTACATAAAGAATAGAAACATTAATTTAAACGCGCACACACGCACGTTTGTTTGTGGATGCGTTTTGATGGGCCTAATAAAGCCAAACCAAAGATAAAACCATGAGGCCTTATGTGCTAAAGCGAAGAATATCTACAAACGAGTGGTGAGACAAAGAGAAAGGTGAGAAATCCTCAAAAAGAAGGAGAATTAGCTACTTATGCAGTTAAAGAACAAATAAAAGACGAAAAGAAATGTGAGAAATCCTCAAGAAGAAGGTGAATTAGCTACTCATGTAGTTAAATAACAAATAAAAGACGAAGAGAAAGGTGAGATTAATTCCTTCCTCTCGCTCGTCACCTCTCCCATCGAGATGCACTGTATTCTCTTTTGTTTGTTACAAAGCAAAGAAAACTCGCTGCTTGCTGCGACATCCCCGAGAAAAAGGCTTCAAGATGATGGAACGTTTCAGGTTGAAGAGACAGATTCCGGTTTCAAATTTCAAATCCGAGTCCGATCCCAAAAACGACGACGTTGTTTTGCCCGCCGATGATCCCTTCCCTCCTAAGCTCAACATTCCCGACTGCTACGATCAACGGCAAGCAACCTCGCGACTTGAAGCTACCAATAGCCATGTCCACGTCGACGATGAAGACCCGTTCATGCGATTAAAACTTCGAAGAGCGGACTCGTCCGTTTCAGATTATAAAGGGGACTACATTGACATGCCTCTCATCCGCTATTGTTGAAGATTTTGCAGAAACAAGGTAATTACTCATTCCTTGCCCGCGTTTTCGTAATTTGGAACTCTTGTTTGTAGGTTGTAGAGTCCAGAATCTTCATGGCCATATGAATCTGTTCATAAGATGTTTGAATATTGTGTTTCTAAATTTATCTGTCGTATATGCAGTAAATAAGCAAAATCTTGCCCATTGGATCGTGAAGACTTGGTTTGGAGAATGGTTTGTTTTTGTCTTATATTTTTAAAGCTCCTTCACTGTGTTTTCCTTTTATTTTTCTTGAAAAAGAAATGGCATTAAATCTTTCAACCATCCACAGCTGACACTCAGTTTTTTCTCATGGAAGGAAAAAAGAGTAGATCAACCTTACTCATAAGAAATAAATAGTACTTATTTATATTTTTATTTATTCTCTTTTGTCAACATTTTTTTTTTCTTCATTTTTTTAGATACATCGATTGGAAAGGCGAATGAAGCATTCGGTGAGGACACCGGGCCCCAAGGGGGTGGATTGTGAAGTTCCACATCACTAGAAAGGCGAACAAAGCATCCAGCGAGGACATTTACTAGTTTCATTATAGAGTTGTAATGGCTTGGAGAATGGTTTGTTTATTTCTTGTTTCATTATAGAGTTGTAATGGCAATTACCAATTTTTCAATGGCATTTACTAGTTTTAGTAATGGTATTTACTAGTTATTTCTTCAGGTTTACCACTTGTGTCTACGATGAAACAAGAAATAAAGATCGATTATAACAAATTTTTTAATGACAATTACCAATTCTTCAATAATATTTACTAGTTTTATAATGGTATTTACCGGTGCATTCTTCAAATAAATATCACTTATAGTGTGTTCTTGAGATAAATATCACTTATAACAAATCTTGTAATGACAATTATCAATTTTTCAATGCCTTTTACTAGTTTCGTAATGATATTTACCAGTCGTTCTTCAAATAATTTCATTTATAACAAATCTTATAATGACAATTATCAATTCGTTAATGGTAATTATAAGTTCATAATAAGATTTACAAGAGTGTTTGTTGATGAAAAAATGTTAAGAAATATATATATATATATATACACATTTGTTAATGCACACACATATATATATATATCAAAGGAACCAAGTGGTCTAGTGGTTGGGCTACTTGGTCCCTATGAAAGTGGGGTGGGTTTGAATTCCACCCACCTCACTTTCATCGAGTATTTTTTTTTTTAAAAAATTCAACCCCACCCCCTCCAAAAAAAAAAAAAAAAAAAAAAAAAAAACATTGCCGCATCTCGAGTGCCCGTGGTCGAGCCCGAGGCGCCGGCGGTTTCTGTTGTCCGGTGGCGTCGTGGTGGCCCTCTGGTGAGGGTCATTTTTTTTTTAAAAAAATTATTTAAAAACTGAGGGCAAACGAGTAAATTCAGCCGAATTTGAAAATCTCAATATGGTCCTTGGTACCTTTAAATCCTTTAACAAATTTAACAGCCATTTGAGGGTTTTTTAAATGTAATTTTCTCAATATTTTTTTTGCATCCAGTATCATAAAGTACCGACTAAACATAGAATTATTATTTCTCTTATCGTTAAGTAATGTAAAACCTATTTATTTTATTTTAAGATATCAAAAAAGCTATATGATTAAATTACTTAATTATAATATATGTGACATGAGCTTTATAAAATACTTTTCTATAACATTAGATTATACTAATATATTATTTTATAAGTTAGAAAAATAAATTTGAAAAAATAAATAAATATAAGAAATAAAATAAAAAATAGCTTAGATTCAAGGTAGAAATACACTCTCGAGCTAGGCATGATATTTAAGACCAAAGAAGTAGAAAGCTTGGTATGCAAAAGAAGTATGATATACTAGAGAGTTAACTAAAAGTCTTTGGTTTAGTTATATTTGTAATTTGGTTACTGATTTAAGGTGTACGATATATGGCTCTTATGCATTGAATTGAATAATCCTTGTATTTTTAATGTATGACCTAATTAAAGAGTTTATTTTAGTCTTAAATATAAGACATTTCTTATATTTCTTAATCTTTTCATAATTTACTCATATTGATATTCCCTCAATATTGTTATTGTTGATGATGCTCCCTCAATAATAATTAAGTAAGCGAGAGATGAAAGTAATTTAGGAAGATGATTAGGGCAATTTATAAAAAACATTACATATTAACTAACTTATCTAATTTCCTTAATTTTATTAAATTAGATAAATAAGTCTTATACTAAAGATCGGAAAGAGTATATTTACAACATTTTCCTCTCTATACTCTAGCTTCTATGGCATAATTGGTGTCAATTCTAAGGAGAGCAAATACCCAGTTAATTGAGAACCGGAGCCCTATACGTTAAACTACCATAAATCCACACAACAATGTGGAGTGAATCACTACTACAAAATATGGTTACTACTACTCTAAAAAGACGTCCTTTTTTTTTTTTTTTTTTTTTTAAAAAAAAGAAAGTAAAAAATGAAAGGAGTGGCATTATCGTAATTATTTACTCGAGTTTTAGACTTTAGACAACCCAAATAAAAATTTAGGATGTCTAAAATTTTTTTTGAAGTCCTAAATATATTTTAGGACGTCTAAAATGTAATTTTTGGCGCTATTTAAGAATTGTTTTGGCGCCCAAGAGAAATTTCGGGAATTAAGGCGTTCGAATGGAATTTTAGGATGCCAAAATTAATTATTTAGCCCCATTTAGGAAATTTTTGGTGCCCAAGAGGAAGTATGATTATTATTTTTTTGGTGCCATGGGGTATTTACTTGAATTTTTTTTTTTTACAATTTGGGCGACCTGAATTTAATTTTGGTCGCCAATTTGAATTTTGGCGACCTAAAATAAATTCGAGTCGCCAATTTGGGAATTTTGGCGACTGATATAAATTTAGGTCGCCTTAATTCATGAAATTTCTCTTGGGCTCCAAAAAAATTCTTAAATAGCGCCAAAAGTTTTTACAATTTGGGAATTTTGGCAACCTGAAATAAATTAAGGTCGCCTTAATTCTTGAAATTTCTCTTAGGCGCCAAAAAAATTCTTAAATAGCGCCATTTTTACAATTTGAGAATTTTGGCGACACTGAAATAAATTCAGTCGCCAATTTATGAATATTGGCGACCTAAATTTAATTCGGTCGCCAATTTGGGAATTTTGGTGACTGAAATAAATTCGTTGCCAATTTGGAAATTTTGGCAACCCGAATTTAATTCGGCTCGCCAATTTCAGGGAATGGGTTAAGGTGCATTTTGGCCCTTAAAGTATGCGCCCATGAGCAATTTCGCCCCTAAAGTTTTCGGCGTAGCAATGTTATCCCTAAAGTTTCAAAACGAAGCAATGTTGCCCCTCCATTAAAAATCCTAACGGTCAACTAACGGTTATCGTTAGTTGGCCAGTTAGGTTTTTAACGGAGGGGCAACATTGCTTCGTTTTGAAACTTCGAAAAATTGATACTTTTTTTTTTTGGAGCAATATTGCCCCTAAAGTTTAAAAACGGAGCAATGTTGTCCCTCCGTTAAAAACTCTAACGGTCAACGTAAAAGTTTTTAATGGAGGGCAACATTGCTCCGTCTTGAAACTTTAGGGGCAATATTGCTACGCTTGAAACTTCGGGGCAAAATTGCTCATAGGCGCATACTTTAAGGGCAAAAATGCACCTTAACCCTTTGGGAATTTAATCACAGACCCTATAATTTTTTCTATTCTTCTTTTGCACTACAGCTGTAACATAATCACATTTGCTCTGGTTTTTTCCTCCATGCGTCTGCTCTTTAAACTTCTCATTGCGCGAAGAACTTGCTCTTGGACCTTCTTCATAGTGACCTCCCTTGGTGATCTTGCTCCTTCGCTGCTGTGGCCTCCCTCTCCATCCCTTACGATGACGTGACTCACCGGAAAAAGCGTAGGACGACGAGGCACCAACGATCTTTACGTTCTGGGAATTTCGTGACTCCATATCTTTAGGTCCGGCGATCTTCGGGTTCCTCTCCATCCCTTGTGGTTTTTTTTTTGTCACTCTAGATCTGAAAATAGTTTTGTTTCGTTGATTGCACATATATGCTTTTGTGGTTTTTCTTTGTTACTCCAGATCTGAAAATATATCTGCTTCGTTGATTGCACAAATTTGTTGTCATGGAAGAGCACCGCCGCGTTGTGTCCTGGGTTGTGAGCAAAATGGTGGTGAGTACAGGAGGCAAGCGCGTGGGGAGGCTAGGCGGTTGATTTTTTTTTTAAAAAACAAAAACCTTAAGACGTCCTGATTATTTAATTAGGACGCCTTATTAAGGCGTCCTGAATTGTCATGAGGCGTCCTGAATATAATTCAGGACGTCAAAAGTTCTAAATTTTTAACTACCCCCTCCAAGATGTCTCTCTAAAAAGGGACATTTTTTGGGGTCTTATTTAGGACTTTTTTTTGGGTTTTTTGTAGTAGTGAATAATTCTCATTGATTAGAAAATTGAGTATTACATTCTACTGGAACATAATAGACTATACAAATATGTCCTATTTATAGATGATGTATACTGAGAGGTATTCTACTAATCTAAAACAATTAGAAGACTATCTAATAATATTTACACATTTATTATTTATTACAATTTATATTCCTAACACTCCCCCTCAAGTTCAGGGCGCAAATATATCAAGAGTCTCTAACTTGCTCAATAACTTTCATTGTGTCTCCCCTGATACTGGTTTTGTCAACAAATCAGCTTCTTGATCATATGATCTGACATGCCTCGAGATCAATCATCCTCTCTTGCCACTTTTCACAAACAAAATGACAGTCAACTTCGATGTGCTTGGTTCTCTCATGAAACACTGGATTTGCTGCTATATGTATCGCAGCTATGCTGTCACAATATACAAGGATTGGACCTTGCTGTGGTACTTTCAAATCCCAACACAAATTGAATGCCCAAACTATCTCTGAAGTAGCCATGCTGAGTGCTCTATATTCTGTTTTTGCAGAAGACTTTGAGACTGTATTTTGTTTCTTTGTCTTCCACACCACCAATGATCCAGCAAATTTCAATAAATATCCAGATACTGACCGCCTTGTAATTCTATAGGATGCCCAATCTAGATCACAGAAACATTCTAGCTGAAGATTTCCTTGAGAGCTTAGGTGAATACCAAGCCCAACTATTCCCTTCAGATATCTCACAACATTCCTAGTTGCTACCATGTGTGCCTTGGTTGGCATTTGCATAAATTGGCTCAACGTCTGCACACAAAAACATATATTAGGCCTAGTCGTAGTCAAATAAATTAATTTACCAACTAGCCGATGATATCTTTTTGGATGTTTGCACAAATCCTGAATATTATCCTTTCCCTGTTGATAAGGCATTAATTTCAGGTTTTGTGGCATTAGAACACTCAGTGGGTTACATCCACTCATGCCTACCTCAGATAACAAATCCAATGCAAGTTTCTGCTGAGACAAAACCACACTAGTTTCATACTTTGCAACCTTATGCCAAGAAAATATTTCATATGTCCTAAATCTTTAATCTTAAAATTACTATGCAACAGATTCTTAGCATAATCGATTCCTTCTTCAGAACTATTAGTTATTAACAAATCATCAACATATACCAAGACTAACACTATGCTATCATGCCAATCTATAGTAAACAATGAATAATCACTTTTACTTTGAGTAAAACCACCCTTAACAAGGGCTTTAGACAATTTTTGATTCCATTAAAGGGAAGCTTGTTTGAGTCCATAAAGGGACTTTTTTAGTTTTCAAACCATGTGCTCCCTCTTACCTTCGAAACCTTGAGGTATTCTCATATATATCTCCTCTTGGAGATCTCCTTGCAGAAAGGCATTATATACATCCATTTGGTACAAATTCCACGAATGCATTACAACCAACTTAGGGACTAATCTAACAGTAAACATTTTGACCAGAGGTGAAAAAGTTTCATGATAGTCAACACCTTCCTTCTGACTATATCCTTTAGCTACTAAACGAGCTTTATATTTATCTATATTACCATTAGAATCGTACTTAATCTTATATACCCACTTACAACCAATTGGGCGTTTATCCTTTGGGAGTTTGACAATATCCCATGTTTGGTTGTCCTCAAGCGCCTGCATCTCAGCCTTCATGACCTTGACCCATTCACGATTGTTGCTGGCTACCTTGTAATTAGAAGGTTCAGACACTGTATCAATAGAAGACAGAAAAGCTAAATGATCAGCAGAGATAGCTGCATAAGAAACAAATTTATCAATGGGATAAGAACATCTAGATTTGTGCTCTTGTTCATCTTTAGATGCAACAAGTGAACACACATAATCATTGGACCAAATTAGTGGTCGTCTTTCCCTTGACGGACGTGATTGTATTGATTCGAGCGGGCAATCAGTATTATTATCAATCTCATTCAGATTGGACTGCTGATTAGTTTTGCCTTGTTGATCAGTTCTGCCTTGTATGTGAACATTGTTACCCTTAACTGTATCCAACTCTGTCCAAGGAGGTTCTGTTTCATACTAGAACATTTCCCTCAGGATGGGATGCACTCCCCGTTGCTGATGTGTCACTGCATTTTGAAAAGGATAAACCTGTTCTGCAAAGTTAACATGACGACTCACAAATAAAGTGTCAGTTTTCAGATTTAACAACAAATATCCCTTCTGATTTTCTGGATATCCTAAAAGTACACAAGGAATAGCACAGGGTTGAAACTTATCTATGATTTTCAAATCACTTGCATAAGCAAGAGACCCAAATACCTTGATATGTGTCAAATCTGGCTGTTGTCCATAGATTCTTTCAAAACGAGTTTGAAAATCCAGAATCTTGGAAAGCAACCTATTAACCAGGTAAGTCGTAGCCTTCACACACTCGCCCCAATATTGCTTTGGGACATTAGATTGCAACATTGAGCTCCTTGTAGCCTGTATGATAGTCCTATATTTGCGCTCTACCACTCCATTTTGTTGAGGAGTATAGGGGCAAGTAGTCTCATGCATAATGCACTTTTCTTGAACAAGAGTTTTAAAATGATTACTCATGAACTCACTTCATATTGTTTTAATTTTCACATTAAATTGTGTCATAACATATACAATGAAGTTGCGAATATAAATGTTTGAATGAGATTTTTGTCTCATTAAAAATCATCAACTATGGTAAGGAAATATTGGAAACCTTGATGAGTGGGTGTCGTATACGGTCCCCATATATCTATATGTATGAGCTCAAAACATTTATTAGTCTCAATACATGAAGAAGAAAAAGGAAACTTGGTTTGCTTAGACTGAAGACATACATCACACTTTTCATCCATCAAATCAAAATCATCAGTTACAAGTTGTAGTCGCCTCATTACGGAAAAGGGTGCACGCCCTAAACGCTTATGCCACAAACATACATCAGCATTTTTCAAAAAACTACTAGATTTTTGTGTAACATTCAAGGCATGCGAAGGTCTAGGAATCCTAAGAATATACAGCCCATCTACCATTTTACTAGTCAGCCTCGTCCTTCCATTCTGAAGGTCCTGCAATACACAATGGTTAGGAAAGAAACAGGCCATACATTCAAATTCCTTAGTAACTTTAGAAATTGGAATGAGATTAAATTTTAGTTTGGGTGAGTAAAATACATTATTTAAGGTAATTTGGGGTGCTATATTAACCGATCCTACATGTGTAACCGGTGCTCTCTGTCCATCTGGGATCTTTATGGATTTAATAGGCCCTCCATATTTGGTATATTTATCCAATAATGAAAGTCAGCCTCTCATATTGATTTTGGGTAAAAGAAGGCGCCACTGTGCTTGTAGTGCCAAGTTTCATATCTGGATCAGCAATGGAAGCTACTTCCAAATTCATCTGACTAAATTCCCTTGTTTGCTTGGACTTGTTTCTTCGAAAGCCAGGTGGATATCCTACCAGTTGGAAATAATTGTCTCGCAAGTGTCCCTTTTTAAGGAAGTGAGTACATTCCATGGAGGGATCTCCACGACCCCTTCCTTTTCCTCCACCCACCTCTTGTGGCCATGGCTATGGCTTCTATAGGGTGATTTTGTTCAACGGTGGAGATTGACTTTTGAGTTTCGTCTTGAATAATCATCGAATAAGCCTCGTTCACATATGGCAATGGACTCATAAGCAAAATCTATCCTCTGGCTTGATGATCGACTCATTCAATCCCATCAAAAACTGCAATAACTTCTGTTCCTGCATCAAATCTGCATAAACCTTGGATGTATTGCAGGTACAAGACGGAAGCGTTATTAGAGCTGACTGCTCTTCCCATAGTTCCTTCAGCTTCGAGAAATATATTGAAGCTGGCTTTGAAGAACATTGACGATGAGAGGTAATTTCTCGATGCAAGGAGAAAATACGAGCACCATTTTTCTTATCAAACCTTTCCTTCAGGTCAACCCAGACATGATGTGCACTTTGAAAGAAAATCACGCCATTAGCCAACTCCTTCAATATGGAATTCAGAAGCCAGGAAAGTACCACGGCGTTGCATCTTTCCCACTAACTATGCAATGTCGGATCCTGAGCATCTTTATAGCAAGTACCATCAACAAAGCCAAGTTTATGTTTTCCGAGCAAGGCAATTCTCATGGCCCTGCTTCAAACTGTGTAATTCTCAGTTCCTGTGAGAACATGTTGGATAATGGACATACCCTGAGTGTCAGATGGATGTAAAAAAAATGGATGAGAAAATGGAAGTGATTCTGAGGGGATCGAAGATTGTTTTTCAGTTGTGTCTAAGGTGGATTTGCTAAAATCCATTTCAGCCATTTCGGGTTCTTCTTGAATCAAAGAATAAAACACAACCAACAGATAAAGATGAACCCAACAGAGACACGGAGTGAAACGGATCACCTGGTTGTACGTCGAACGATGATAGAAACCCATAATCCTTCGATCTTGTTATTCGTTAGAGAACCCAGAAACCAATCGGATCACCTTACGATTTCAAATCTCAATAATGCTGTTGAAGATTGATTCCTCATAGGTTGTCAATGTCTTCGTCTGAGGAACTGGCGGTGAGATTGGTACAGTAAGGTCACTAGCTCCCAAGATAGGCTCCCCTCGGGTTGTCCCCCAAGAAGATCAGAGATGATAACAGTCGGAGATAACAACCGTAGAGGGCACCACCGACACTGTCGTTGTACGGCGTCAGGATTTTGCTGTCGTTAGAAATCAGATCGGGGCATGGGGAATCTTCTATGAGCTTGAATCTACAAGCAAGATCGAGCGTCTTGAATTCGTGATTGATGGATGCCGGACCGGGTCATGCAGGTGTGGATCCTCTTAAACCCGAGAGAAGAGTCTTGACACACAACTTGGGTTAGGGCTTGGGTTTTCTTGATTTTCAGACTTCGGGTGATGACTTAGGGTAGGGCTTGGGTTTTCTTGATTTTCAGTGCAACTTGGGTGGCTCTGATGCCATGTTAAACTATCATAACCTGATAAATCCACATAGCAATGTGGAGAGAATAATTCTCGTTGATTAGAAAACTGAGTATTACACTCTACTGGAACATGATAGCCTGTACAAATCTATCCTCTTTATAGATAATGTATACCGAGAGGTATTCTACTAACCTAAAACAATTAGAAAACTATCTAATAATATTTACACATTTATTATTTATTACAATTTCTATTCCTAACATTATATAACCATAGAAGCAACACTTCTTGTTGGTGAAAATACTTTCAAGATAGAAATATCACTAAGATAAGAATCTGTGTAATTAATATGCATAATCTGTAAATATACGATAGTACTGTACTAAGAAGAAAACCAGTAAAAACTCACAAGACTGCCGAATATGGTAATGAACTATGCAGAAATCCGGGCCCGACTTTCGTTGTGTCCTTAAGACAATTTTGCTCCCTCAATACGGATGCCGAAGGTTTCTGAGAAAGTGCCTCCCAGATAGAGTGGATTATTCGTCTTCAGAAAGATGGCTCGGTCTGTCTGAAGCCCAAGTGAATCCAACGAGTCTGCTTTCAGAATTGCACAGGATGTTTTATGTATGCAGTATGAGTGTATATTTGAGATTAATTCTAGATCTATTTTTTTCTCTATATATCCTCTTTTATTTTATGTCAATAGCACATCCTATTTATAGATGACAAAATTGATCAGATGGACACCCGTTAGTGAATCGACGCGACTGTGGCGAACTAACGTGACCGGCGGTGGCGAACCAGTGGGACTTCTTATTCATAACCTATGGGATTTAGATCCTAAAATCCAACAATCCCCACATGGATAAGAAGTTAGTCCATCATGACCAAATGCAAATGATCATGTATGCAAAGTGCGATTCCTCGACGAGAATCGCATCGAGAAAGGTAGGGGTTACCTTTGAACCTTCTCTAGTAAAAACCTATCGGATATACTGGTCAATCGGTGGACGCGCTGTCTTGAACCATTGACTTTTAGTGTATACCAAGACAATAGGAGTTACACAGTTGCTCCTTTAGCATCGTTGGTTCTCATGCTGTGTCCATTTTGGCCCTGGACACCGCCCGTTAATGGGTGTTCTAGAGAATCGGCCGTTTTAAATTATCATAGAAGCGGCTCGCACTTCACACTCACATAGGTGATTCCTTGTGATGTAAGTCATCATACATTATCTGAATAAATCAGATTAAGAAATCATTAAAAGCTTAGAAGCTTACCCTTTATATATATGCACTGTCTTGTCTAGGAATAAGTATGAGTTTAAAACTCCATAGTGTTAACAGTCGATCATCACTTAGTTGTCTCTTTGAACCTAGTTCGTGGGATCTCCACTCTTCTAGGTAGAGTTACCGCAATCATCAACAATGGATTGGTCTTAAACCCATTCCTTTGGACAAATTTATAACTAACTCTCTAGGAATCTCTTTAGTCAATGGATCCGCTATATTCTCTTTTGATTTCACATAATCAATTGAGATGGTTCCATTCGAGAGTAGTTATTTAATGGTATCATGTCTACGACGTATATGTCCAGACTTGCCGTTGTATAGAACATTCTTGGCCCTACCAATAGCTGCTTGACTATTAGTATCACAGTGTATACACATTGCCGTACCGGCTTTGGCCAATTAGGAATGTCCTCAAGAAAATTACGAAGCCACTCAGCTTCCTCACCAATTTATCTAAAGCAATAAATTATGCTTCCATAGTTAATCTTGCAATGCAAGTATGCTTGGATGACTTCCAAGACACAGCACCCCCACCAAGGGTGAACACATATCCACTTGTGGATTTTGTGTTTGTTAGAACTGGTGATCCAATTTGCATCACAATACCCTTCTAATACTGCAGGGTACTTCTCATAATGCAAAGCAAAATTTTGAGTATGCTTTAAGTAACCCAAACTCTTATCATAGCTTTCCAATGAAGCTCGTTTGGATTACTTGTAAAGCGACTCAACATGCTTTCTGCATAGGCAATATCAGGTCTAGTGCAGTTCATAACATACATAAGACTGCCTAGCATTTGAGCATACTTCTTTTGTTTTTCAACTTCGCCAGTATTTCTTAACAGTTGAAGACTGGAATCTATAGGGTTCAACACAGGAGCTATGTTTAAACTCTTGAATTTCTCAAGAATTTTAAAAATATAGTGTGTTTGCAATAAAGCTAACCCATCAGAAGTTCTATGAATTTTAATTCCTAGAATAACATCTACTAGACCCATATCTTTCATGTCGAACTTCTTTGGTAAGCAATCGCTTAGTAGCTTTAATCAATTGATTATTACTACACTGTTATCAACATGTCACCTACATAAAGACATACTATGGAAAACCCATAGGTATCAAAGTAATTTAGGCCTTCACGTTGTCTGTAGCCTTTTACTATCAGCCTAGCTTTGTACTTATCAATAGTGCCATTTTCTTTCATCTTCTTTTTGAAGACCCACTTAGTTCCTAGAGGCATATTGCCAAGAGAAAGATCAACCAATTCACAGGTGTGGTTTGACAGAATAAATTCAACTTCACTATTAATAGTCTTTTTCCCGAGAATGGTGCTTCCGGAGAGCCCATAGCCTCTCTATGTGTTCAAGGCTCATTTTCCAAAAAGTTAGAAAATCATGCCCAAAGGATGTGACGATCCTTTATCTTATACTACGTCTAGGTTCATCCTCTAAAGGATCATCACTGCTCATAGTATCCCACGGTATCACAATATTGTTATCATTATTACCACTTGCTTTACTTCCATTGTTATACGGAAATACATTCTCAAAGAATGTAGCGTCTTTTGACTCAATAACCGTATTAACATGGATATCTGATATATCAGACTTATAAACCAAAGACTGATATGCACTATTTGTCAAGTGCATGACCAATAAACACATAGTCCATTGGGTCTGATTCTTAACCTTTTAGGTTTAGGAATCTCATCCTTTGCCAAGCACCACACTTTCAAATATTTCAAGGAAGCTTTCTTTCCTTTCTATATTTAGTATGGTATGCTTTGTATCCTTTTGTGGGGCACTATATTAATTAGAAAATTAGTCATTAAAAAGACTTTCCCCCACAAATTCTGTGGTAAACTAGACGTCATCAACATTGCATTCATAATTTATTTTAGTACCTTTTTTTTTCACTAATATACAACATTCAGCCATAATGATGCTATACAAATTTTACATAATTTGGTAGTGATGCATACCCCAACTAGAAATATTTGTCATATTTGGGTGTCAAAATAAAACTACCAACATTTATTTTCAATAATTATAAAGACAAATAATCAACCTTTGAGTTGATCCATAAACACCTTATAATAACAAACTTTAATTCGCCCACAATACAAACATAACATCATAGCATCAAGGTTATGGGTAATTGAAAAATCACTGTAATATTTAGAATTAAAATAATAATAATAATAATAATAATAATAATAATAATAAATTTCACTACTTTGTTGACTAACACATCCACCATACTTAATTCCAAAACTTAAATATTTAAATTATCATAATATTTATTGCAGTTCAACCCAAACCAAACCATCCGGTCCAACAAATGAGACCCCACACTTAATATACTTTAAAGTATATTTTCGCCGATTTCCAATCAAAGAGGCGCCAACAGCTCAACCGGTACGACGACTTTTGCCCAAGCATCATGTCGCCGGTTTGATCTGGGCCGGTGTGTCCCTTAACAATTTATTTTTATAAAACGCGTTATATATAAAAATTGGCCGCCCCAGGGAGTTTCGAACCGTCGACGCATGGGTTATTTGCAATTGAACTACGCATCATTTCATTGAAAGAAGGTGACTCCAATAATATAACAAAAATGCTTTGTTTTGGAATTAAAACAATTCATAAAGAATTGACCACTTTGGTGACTAATAAATCCACCATATTTAATTCCAAAACTTAAATATTTAGCATTCATTTAAATGTTATTCACAACATTTAAGCAGCAAAAAATCATAGCCACAAAATCATCCATAATTATAAAATTAAGGCTATAATAACACTTCTACCAATATCGTATAAGTCAATCTTATTATATTTAGATATTTCACGATATCATGCATGCTTATACCAAGAGGAAATAATATTACTAAGAAAATTGAAGCACATTTATCTCTACATTAGATAAATGATTAAATTTTCATACCACCACAAATATTTAATAATTTTACCACATTTACTTTCAAAAGAAAATAATAAATCCTTCTTAATAAATTATATAATGGCTAAGTTATTCACAAATATCACCAATTTTATTCAGCCATTATTAATTTAAAAAGCTCCACAAGATTTTAGGAGGGATTATAGAAGATTAGAAATTATCAAACAAATTAATAATAAATCCTTAAAGGGGACTAAATTCCCTTCCATTCTAATTAATTAAATTAGAATTTGTTCAAATACATAACATCCTAAAATTTAGGACTTTTAATAGAGCTCATCATTTAATTGTTAAATATATTTAATTTACGCAACTAGAAGCATGAAATTAAATCATATCCGTACAATATCTAATAAAACTAATAAAATCTCCTGATGAAATCAAGGCATATTATCTTTACTTTATGAATTTAATATTCATCAAATCCTCATTAAAGTAAGGAGAGATAGTAGGAGATTTATTAACTACCCTATCATACAAAGCTAATATATTTATCAACTAAAGATAATTGAACTTTTCAACGGATGTAAATTCACCGTGCAAGTAATCAATATATAAATAATTAAATAACATATTGATTTCTATGGGCACATCCATACTGAAACGTCGGCAAATTAAAAGTTATACCAGCATTATTTTAAATTTTTAATACCGTTTCGTTTAAACAGCCACGCATCCTGCCAGACACATTATTATTATTATTTTTAAATATAATATAGGCTCAAAACTTGAAAGGAGTCGTCACTTTTTTTTATTTAAACAAAATAAAAAATCAAAACAGTGTGTTTCCATAAAACATAATAGACCGCTCAAGATGAAACGACTTATCCATTTTGGCTGAAACAAAAAAGACACATCGGTTTTGTTCATCTTCAACCTCCAACTGGGTCGCACAAACCCGTGTGGATCCGTCTCAAAGGACGACTTTCCCGATAGAAAAAACAAATTTCCATCCAATGTTTCTATGTTATAGTAATTTCTTGGCCTAAAACATATATACACTTATATATTTTATTGCAAAAATAAATATTCACATAATAGATTCAAAAGGAATATGTTTCCTAAAAATAGGCCAAGGAAATAGGAATATTTAAACAATTTGCATATATATACATATATTGCACATCAAACATATATATAATTAATTCCGAAACACTTGAAAATTACTTTTAATAATTCATATGCAAATCAAAAACAAGTCGACATATACACGCCCACAGAAATCATATCATAATATTGGAGTTTCAAACTTACGCATATATAAAATCGAGAGAATTAAGAAACTCGGCATCTAGTCATCAATAAGAATATATATATATTGCAGCCTATATGCATTAATTTTAGAAACTCTAACTTTCTAAAATCAAATCTAAAATCTTAAAATTGAACACAGATTCAAAGCAATAAACAAATAGTATCAATAATAGCTTGGCTTCCAGATGTCTCTATTCAATTCAAATATCAAAACGCATATATCGCATATCAAAAAGCATATATCAGAAAGATGGCTTGGTCTGTCTGAAGCCCAAGCGAATCCAACGAGTTTGTTTTCAGAATCGCACAGGATGTTTTATGTATTCAGTATGAGTGTATATTTGAGATTAATTCTAGATTTAGTTTTTCTCTATATATCCTCTTTTATTTTATGTCACTAGCACATCCTATTTATAGATGACAAAATTGATCAGATGGACACTGTTGGTGAGCAACCGACGCGATCATGGCGGACCCATGCGACAAACGGTGGCGAATCGGTGGGACTTTTTATTCATAACCTATGGGATTTAGATCCTAAAATCCAACACTTCCAACAACAACAACAACAACAACAACAACAACAACAACAACAACAACAACAACAACATACGCACACACGCACACACCCGCCGCACGTGTATGCACACCCCACATGTCAACAACACGTGTTGTGCTGCATGCTAGGTGCAATAATTGCATAATAGAAGAAGGTGAAAGTCACACCCCACGTGTCAACAACACGTGTTGTGCTGCATGCTAGGTGCAAATAATTGCATGTACTCAATTATCATACGCCTTCTTACAAAGTCGAAGCAATAGAGACATTTCAGGGAACGCAATAACTTTCAATTCATGGTTGGAGTGCCTGCTGTGTGTCCGGCTATATATTTGTCATGCTTTCCACGTGAAATTGTCGGCCCGTGTGTCCGGCTATATATGTGGTGCCTTTACTGATAAAAATCTAAGAACTGTTTAATTAAATAAATAAAATAGAATAAATCTTATAAAACAATTATTGAGAAAATTGGAGAAAAATCCTCATCATAAATTTTAGTGAAAATTACATTTAAGTACTATTTGAATTTACAAAACCCTCAAATGTCTGTTGAATTTGTTAAAGGGTTTAAAAGTATCAAGGACTATATGAGGATTTACAAATTTGAGTGAATTTATCCTTTTGACCTTAGTTTTAAATAAATTAAAAAATAAAAATGACTCTAGTCAGGGGCCATCGTGGCATTTGGCCCGCGAGGACCAACCCCCGACGGACTGCAAGCGCCCGGCGAGTGGAAATCCGACGATGGTTTTTTTTTGGGGGGGGTTGTTTTTTTTTTTTTTTTAAAGATTCATTGAAAGTGAGGGTGGGGGCCACCTTCATAAGGCCAAGTGGCCCAACTTGGTTCCTTTGATATATACTGTACACACATTACCAAATATATATATATCTTCTTAACATTTTTTCCATCAACAAACACTCTTGTAAATCTTCATTCTTTGAACTTGTAACTTGTAAATCTATTGAAGAATTGGTAATTGCCATTGAAAGATTTGTTATAATTACACTTTTTTTTTTGTCTCTGAGAGAACAACAAATAAAAGTGGATTATCACAAATCTTTTAATTACATTTACAAATTCTTCAATGACATCTACAAATTTTTCAATGGTAGTTACAAGTTGTTTTTTGAGGTTTACCATTTTTGTCTCTAAGGGAACAACAAATAACAGTGGATTATTATAAATCTTTCAATGTCATTTAAAAATCTTTCAATGGAATTTATAAATTTTTCAATGGCAATTACAATTTGTTTTTTGAGGTTTACTATTTTTGTCTCTGAGGGAACAACAAATGAAAGTGGATTATTACTAATCTTTTAATGACATTTACGAATTTTTCAATGGCAGTTATGAGTTGTTTTTTGAGGTTTACTATTTTTGTCTCGAGGAAACAACAATTAAAATTGGATTATCCCAAATCTTTCAATGACATTTACAAAATTTTCAATGGTAGTTACTAATTAAGTTATTTTTTGAGGTTTATCATTTTTGTTGGGAACAACAAATGAAAGTGGATTATTATAAATCTTTCAATAACATTTACAAATCTTTCAATGGCATTTACAAATTTTTCAATGGCGGTTGCGAGTTGTTTTTTGAGGTTTGCCATTTTTGTCTCTAATGAAACAAAAAAAGTGTAATTATAACAAATTTTTCAATATTAATTACCAATTCTTCAATGGCATTTACAAGTTCGGTAATGAGATTTACAAGATTTTTTTGTTAATGGAATATATATATATATATATATATTTAATGCATATATATATATCAAAAAACCAAGTGGCCCAATTGGCCCCATGAAGGTGGGGGTTCGAATCCCACCTCCTCGCTTTCAATGAATCCTTTGAAAAAAAAATCATCGTCGGAATTCCAATGCTAGGTGGTTGGCGCCTAGCTTGCGGTTGCAGGTGTTCGTGATCGGCCACGATGGGCCTCTGCGAGTGTCGTTTTTATTTTTTTAAAATTTATTTAAAACTAAGGGCAAAAAGGTAAATTCACCCGAATTTGTAAATCCCTATATGGTTCTTGGTATCTTTAAGTCCTTTAACAAATTTAATTGACATTTTGGGGTTTTATAAATTCAAATGGAATTTAAATATAATTTTTGCTAAATTTTATGGATGAAAATGATATAAAAATTTTTTATTCACAGAAAACAGCATTACTCCATCAAATTTGTACACAGAGGTCAACGTCCATCAAATTTCTCCATTATTCAACAAGAAGTACTTATTTGAATGAAAAACTTGACATTTGTTTTTCCTTAATACAAGAATATTAAAGAAAACAATATGTGAATAGTGAATATTAATAATTATGATAATCAATGTCAGTATAATCTGGGTAACACGTTACTGACTGTTGACTCCTGTCCATCATGAACGGGAAAAACGTGATGGAATTAACGGTAAAGAAATGGACACGTCCCCGCTAAGCCCTTGAAAGTGAAAATAAAGACTTTATATACCGTGTATCTTTAAATTTAAATATAAGATAAAGTTAAATTTTTGAGAGTGATTAAAATTAAATAAGTTATTTAATCATATTATATGTTGTGTATTTTTAGATATATATCATTTTATAAGTAAGAAAAAATAGTTTGAGAAAAATATATAAATATTTTAAAATATTTTAATTAATTTTACTAATCTCTAAAAAAAAAAAAAAAATTTTGTTTTATATTTTAGATTGAATGGAGTAATTGTTTTAAAGTTAAACAATACTAATAATACGTCGTTTTACTTGAAATAGAACGTGTTCTATTTCATACAACTCAGCTGCGCGCTAGCAAGCTATATGGGAAATCTATTCTAGGGTTGATTAAGAAAAAAACAAGGACAAAAGTTAGGTATACTCTTCAATTCTTGGATCAAATGTTGCCATGTGTGATTTTTTTTTTGCCAAAGCCATATGTGATTTTTATTACTTCTAATAAGAGTAAAATACATCAACGCCTTTATTTATTAAATTATAGAGACATTCTTCCTATTTCAAAATCTATATAGACCTCTCTTTAAAATTAAAACATATATTGCATAATTCCTTTTAATTTTAAGATTCAATTTTCACCCAAGCAAATGTCAGTTGACTATAAAATTATAGTATTGACTTTTCATTTTGACCAAAATGCCCCTCCTTAATGTAAATATTACTTAATAATTATTTAATAACATATCTTTTTCAATAAATTTAAATGATTAATTTAATTTAATTATTTTAAAACAAAATTAATTAATTTTATAATTATAATTTTTTAATAGATTTAAATTTTTAATCTCATTTATTTATTAAAACTTACTTAGGATGTAATCTTTTAAATACATATGTTGGCTAAAATGTTTTGCAATCATATATATGTTTTTTCAATTAAATTATAAAATTGTAACGCTTATATTAGTCTATCATAATTCAAAATTGTTAAATACATTTGATTAAACATATGTTTCTTAAAAAATACTCAAATTTTCAATCAAGTTGTTAATGTTTTTCACATAAAAAATACTTATTTTTTTAATTAAGTAAAAATTATCAAATAGATCATTAATAAATATTAATATTAAAATAGAAATTAGAGATTTGGTATAAAAAGGGATAAATAAGTGAACAATATTTATTCTAATATGCTTTTTTTAATTAAAAAATATACTTCAAGAATTTTTTTCGTTATTCTTTAATGGTCTTAATAATTTGGATTAAAATGTATGTTTTAACAAGAAGAGACTTTCCCCACATTTCTCCATTATTCAACAAGAAGTACTTATTTGAATGAAAAACTTGACATTTGTTTTTCCTTAATACAAGAATATTAAATTGAAAACCTTTGCGAACCTCATACGGCATACCCGTCTCTTCAATATCAAACTTTATCTAAATTTTTGGAGAAAATTTAAGGAATACAGGCAAGCAAAATTAAATAAATAAAAGCTAAGGAAGTAGAACAGGAAATAATAATTATGCAAAAAGAATCACAATGAAAACAATATGTGAATAGTAAATATTAATAATTATCATATTAACTGTTGGCTCCTGTCCTTTTTCTGGAAAAAATGATGGTAGAGAAATAGATACGTCCCCGCTAAGTCCAAAAAAGTCAAATCAAGGACTTGACAGAGTCCTAATTTCTTGGGAAAATGATGTTCAGGGCCCATATTACCCAAAAATACGAAAAAAGGCCCAAACATTCTGAAAATACGAAAAAGGCACAAGATTCTGAAATTCTGAAAAAGGCCCAAGGTAAGTTATTCTTAAATTTGATCAAGTTGTTAGCGGTGATTTAGTTGTTAGATGGGCTGATTTAGTTGTTAAAAATAAAAAATTTTAACAACTAAATCGCCCCATCTAACAACTAAATCACCCTCCGCTTAACAACTTGATCGACCCATCAACAACTTTGTAAAATGTTCAAGGCCTTTTCCGTATTGTCGAATCCTTGGCTTTTTTTTGTATTTTCGAGAATGTTTGGCTTTTTTTCGCATTTTTTGGGTAATATGGGCCCCGAACATCATTTTCCCTAATTTCTTCGCGGAAGAGAGATTTTTCTGCCGACGCTCTAATAACAATGGGAAAATGATGTTCAGGGCCCATATTACCCAAAAATGCGAAAAAGGCCCAAACATTCTGAAAATATGAAAAAAGGCCCAAGATTCGAAATTCAAAAAGGCCCAAGGTAAGTTGTTCTTGGGTTGATCAAGTTGTTAGTGGAGGGCGATTTAGTTGTTAGATAGATGGTGATTTAGTTGTTAAAAATAAAAAATTTTAACAACTAAATCAAATTTCCATCTAACAACTAAATCGCCCCCACTAACAACTCGATTAGCCCCATTAACAACTTCGTAAAATGTTCGGGCCTTTTCCCGTATTTCCGAATTCTTTTGGGCCTTTTTTTGTATTTTCGAATGTTTGGGCCTTTTTTCGTATTTTTTGGGTAATATGGGCCCTGAACATCATTTTCCCAATAACAATATCATCTAGATGTCAATAAGGAATAATATAGTTGGCTAAGGTGTTGGTCTCTCCTTTAAACCAGACCTAATATTTTTATTTTTTATTTTTTTTAAGGACCAGGTGTGTGGTCCGCTGCATCAAAACATCAGTGTCTAATGTAGCGGACGCAGCAGACCAAAGCCAGGTCTAACTAAATTACCAATAGTTCCCATGCAACGCCTTTGAAAATTGGGAAATCCTTTTCAAGGCCCATATTATTAAAAAAATCTTAAAAAAGGCCCTAAGATTCTAAAAATTTCAGAAAAGGCCCCAAAATTCTGAAAATCCCAGAAAAGGCCTAACGTGAGTTGTTAATGGGGCTGATATAGTTGTTAGCGAGACGATATAGTTGTTAACGTAGCCGATTTAGTTGTTAACAACAATTTTTTAACATATATTGCATAATTCCTTTTAATTTTAAGATTCAATTTTCACCCAAGCAACTGCTAGTTGACTACAAAATTATAGTATTAACTTTTCATTTTGACCAAAATGCCCCTCCTTAATGTAAATATTACTTAATAATTATTTAATAACATATCTTTCTCAATAAATTTAAATGATTAATTTAATTTAATTATTTTTAAACAAAATTAATTAATTTTATAATTATAATTTTTAATAGATTTAAATGTTTAATCTCATTTATTTATTAAAACTTACTTAGGATGTAATCTTTTAAATACATATGTTGGCTAAAATGTTTTGCAATCATATATATGTTTTTTCAATTAAATTATAAAATTGTAACCCTTATATTAGTCTATAATAATTCAAAATTGTTAAATATATTTGATTAAACATATGTTTCTTAAAAAATACTCAAATTTTCAATCAAGTTGTTAATGTTTTTCACATAAAAAATACTTTTTTTAATTAAGTAAAAATTACCAAATAGATCATTAATAAATATTAATATTAAAAGAGAAATTAGAGATTTGGTATAAAAAGGGATAAGTAAGTGAACAATATTTAATCTAATATGTTTTTTAATTAAAAATATACTTCAAGAATTTGTTTCGTTATTCTTTAATGGTCTTAATTATTTGGATTAAAATGTATGTTTTAACAAGAAGAGACTTTCCCCACATTTCTCCATTATTCAACAAGAAGTACTTATTTGAATGAAAAACTACATTTGTTTTTCCTTAATACAAGAATATTAAATTGAAAACCTTTGCGAACATCATATGGCATACCCGTCTCTTCAATGTCACACTATATCTGAATTTTTGGAGAAAATTTAAGGAATAGAGGCAAGCAAAATTAAATAAATAAAAGCTAGAACAGGAAATAATAATTATGTAAAAAGAATCACAATGAAAACAATATATGAATAGTAAATATTAATAATTATCATAATCAATGTTAACTGTTGGCTCCTGTCCTTGATCGGGAAAACATGATGGATATATATATATATATATAAAACGTGATGGAACTAAAGGTAGAGCAACAGATACGTCCCCGCTAAGCCCAAAAAAGTCAAATCAAGGACTTGACAGAGTCCTAATTTCTTCTCGGAGGAGAACAGCAGTGTCTGATGTAGCAGACGTAATGGAGCAAAACCAGGTCCAACTAAATTACCAATAGTTCCCATGGCAACGCCTTTGAAAATATAACATCGCAGTGTACTTGATGAGAATGGGTTTGACACTAATCCAATTCCTTGAATGGGTTTGACACTAATCCCAATTCCTTGATCATAAGAGCTCCTTGGTTCCTTTGTAACCCAACAAATCAAAGAAACTAAAAGAATTTGTATCCATTGTTTCACACCCATATATGCTATTGTCCTAATGTTTCTAGAAGAGCATGATGAATTTATATCGTTCATGTGATAAATTTTGTTGGGAGAGTTCACAAATTACTTTGACTTCTTTTTCTTTTTCTTTTTAATCATTGGTAGAATTTGCTTTTGGATTCGGGCCCTTTATATGTCCCTCAAATTTTAAATTATAGGATTTAATCCCTTATAAGATAAAATAGCCTATATTTTTATTAAATGACAGATTAGTGTTTTAAATATAATGAAATTTGACAGATCAAAACCAATGCTTTAAAATCTAGTTACAAAAACCAAACTAATTTGCTTTGGTAGAATTCTGCAAATAATTTTCACATTTATCTCCCTTTCTCTTTTTCTATTGTTGTTAATTCCGAACCTTGTTAATAGCCTGAGCCTAAAATAGAATTCCATTGTTTGTTAGAATGTTTACATCATGATTTTTATATAGTTAATTCCGTGGTGGGAGATATATGTATAAAAGAAGAGCACGCACATATATTCCTTTGATCTTTATTATAAAACATCAATTAATAAGTATATTTGATTATTTTTATAAGGCACTTACTTGTTTTCAAAAAGCATTAAATATTTTTCTATGCATGTCCATAATTAATAGTGGTAATGGGTGAATAATTAATACAATATTAGAGTTTAGTGTAATTAGTAGAGCTAATATTAGAAATTACTTAAATTTTGACAAATTTAATGACTTTTAACTGTTTATATTAATTTGTGAGAATTATTAGTTGATTCCTCCCGATAAGAATTAGAGAGTGTATATATATATATGGGTAAATGATTTGTCCAGGTGGCCGACAGACCTAAAAGCTTTCTCCCGCGAACCCAAACTACATCGTTTCGTTACAAAAATAAGAAGCTCCATCAATAAAAGAAAAGAAAAAAAACCGAGAACAGTTTCTTAATCCGGTGTCCCTCTGGCTTTAAAAACAACGAAAGCGGAAGGCGAAGAAGAGCACTCTGCGTTGTGCTTGGTTCCCAGATAGAGACAGCAGAAGCCAGTAGGCAACGTTTTAAAGTCAAATATGTATTGAAAGGAATTGCTCCGTGTAGGAGTATTTATTTTTTCCAAATTTTAGAGGGTTCACATAATCCATGAAAAGTCTGGGTATCAGAGGCATATCTTCGATCAGCAACGTCGGGGAGTATATATTCACCGCTTTATTTTTTGCTATTGGATTGCATACCGTGGTCAAGAATTCGGCCTCCAAGTATTTTGAGGTCGACGCCAATTTTGAGGGGACCACCCCGCCGATCGAACTCCAATGCCCGGTCTTCTCATGCAAGACTCTCCTTGTGCCGTCTATGGCCAATCCAGCACTAAGAGTATTGTTAAAAAAGTCAGAAAAGCGCGCGGCACTATATTTTTTTTTTCAAAAAAATCTTTGGTCCGCCCTCACTAAATAAAACGATGTAGTTTGGGTTAGCGGGAAAACTCTTGGCCGCCTATTGACAAATCATTTCCGCCTATATATATATATATATATATATAAAAAGAATGATGTTGAAATTTGGGAAGGGTATGATTGTGCTTGATTTGATTTGATGCAAGGGGACGCTAGAAGGGAGAAAATGGTGGATGCCATTGATTGATATAAGAGTTGTGTACGTGGGGAACTAAATGGTCATACATAATTATTACAATCTGGAAGCAGCTTCCATCCTCTTCGCTTAAGGATCATTGCGGTCCACTTCTTCAATACTATGTCGTTTTGGCATAGATTTGTGAAGGATGATATTTTTTTTAAAAAAAATATTTTAAGATCTTGACAATCTAAAAAAAAGATACTTCGGGATACTTAAATCGGTTAAACAAATATTTCATGATCTTAAAAAATATTTTAAAATCTTAAAAAATATTTCGGGGTATTGGATGGTACTAAAAAGATACTTTTAGGATACTGACTGGTACAAAAAAAAAAATACTTTATGATCTTGAAAAATCATTTTAGAATCTTAAAAAAATATCCTGAAGTATATTTTTAGTATCGATCGATCTGCACTTGAAATATTTTTCATGATCTTAATATGATTTTTCAATATCATAAAGTATTTTTTTGGGTACCGCTTCATTATTCTCAAGTATCTTTTTAGTACTCCAATAATACTCAAATATTTTTTAAGATCCTAATATAATTTTTCAACATTATGAAGTATTTTTTAAGATCGCTTCAATATCCTGAAATATCTTTTTTTAGTACTGTCAAGATCATAATTTTTTTTAATTAAAAATATCACCCTTCATAAATCTGTGCCAAAACGGCACAGTATTGAAGAAGTAGACCGCAGTGATTCTTAAGCGAAGAAGATGGAAGCTGCTCCCTTAGAATCTAGGGTCATTTAGATAAGAGTTGGTGTCACAGTTGCAAGGCCAATAGGAAACCTGCCTTTTCATTGTGATTTTGGACCACTCCTCTTCCAAAATAATTAGCTTCTACCATCGGTTGGCAACTTTGTACTCAGTCAATCTAGTTTTATTGTATCCTCATCAATCCATTATCTAAAATCTCTAGCACAGTTGATTAAGGAGTTATGTTTGTTGTTTTTGGTGGGTGACTGTATCTTTTGTTTTGGTATTACTTCTCTTTTGGCTTCATAATGATCATATACCTACTGATCCTTCATCTATTATTGAAAATTCATCTGTCTTTTTAAGATAATTTGGCTTCATAATTTGAAAAGAAATATGTTATGATGTAGAGTAAATACCCTTTCTCGGTCCCCTCGACAAAAAACACGGACCCCATTTTGGTCCATTACAAAAAAATCAACCCTTATTCGCCTTTTTTATGGACTAAAAAGGGCGTTTTAGAAATTTGTGAGGGATCAAAATGTCAACCAATTGACCTTATTCATCCTTTTTATGGACTAAAAGGACTTTTTTTTTTTGTAAGGGATCAAAATGGGGATCACGTTTTTTGTCGAGGGACCCGAAAAGGGTATTTACTCTATGATATACTTATTTTATGTACTTTGTTTATAGGATGAATTTATGAGATTAAAATTATCTGTCGGTTTCCGAGGAGGTAGTGTCCAATCTAATTAGGATGAACTTAATTTGTGGTTAGAAGTTATTGGTGGTAAGAATAAGAAGGTCGCATCTATGGCCTTGGATATGAAAATCAACATATTATTTCTTCTGCCTCACCTCCTTCCATCAAATCTACGAGGGATTCTAACATTCAAGAATTGCACACGAGGATAACACGCCTCACACAAGAGACTGAACACTTGCAACAACAGAATCAACACCTTAAACAAGTAGCCGACAAGATTATGTCAGCATTACAAAGAATGAGGATTCAATTACCTAATTTCTCTAACCTTGCCAAAATGATGAGACTCCCTCTGTTACCAATGCAAATGAAGAAGTTGAAGGATAGTTGACACTTTTGATTTTTTCTATATACTTGTAACTTTTTACATACGTTCGATCGCCCATGTTTTTAGTCTTTTAGCGACTTTGAACTTGTGACATTTTTTTTGTTTATCATATTAGTTACTTTGAACTTGGTAATTTTTCTAGTTATATGAAAAGACTAATTTTCTTATTTAAGTGCAAATTGTAAAAAAAAAAAAAAAAGCTTAAAAAATGAAGGGTGAGAACATTCAAATTAGCCACAAAATTCCATCGACTTTTACCCACTAAATTTTGTCTCTAATTTTGTGGAAAACTTCCCATATAATTATGTCTAAAATTTCATGGGTAATTTTCCCATGAAATTTTGTTTGCAATTCCATGGTTATTTACCCATGGATTTGCAAAAATTCCATGGAAAAGAATCTGTCACTAATTTTCGTCTCAAATTTGAGATGGAATTGTTTCATCAAAAAATTTCATGGGAAATTAGTGATGGAATAAAATTAGTTGGCAAATGTCTTTACCATGGTTTTTTTTTCCACGACTTTAGTTTCATTGGAAAGTTCGCGGGAAATTTAATATCGACGAAATTATGTCGTAATTTTCGTTACAAATGAAATCACCGACAAAATTCTGTTGGTAATTTTTTTGGGTGATTGTGTGTTTTTTGTAGTGTGTGTCTCTCTCTATTAGTCAATCTTCTCCCTCCTCTTTCTCTCTCATTCTCTCTCATCATCTACAACACCCACCATTGCCTCCTTCTTTACTTACCCATCCACGACGTGACCCCTGTCACACCTTCAATCATTCCACTACCTCCTTCTCCGCTCACCCATTCATGACAAAGTACTTCTCTTGGAATCGAGACATCAGGATCGGTAAGAACATCACCAGTGACATCATCGACAAGCATACCGTTGATAGAGATGCCACTGCGAAGATGTTGAAGAGAGACTTCCTTGGAGCATAGGCATGTTGGTAAGATCGTCTGGGGACCATCGTCGACGTTGTGAACACCACCATGCATCGTCTATGTCCCTGAACCCAATGTTCTTCTCCCTGTTCTTCCTTCCTCCTGTTCTTAGTTTCTGCACAACAGCTGCCACGATGACGATAGAGACAGCGGCATAGATGATGATCATGTCGGCGTATCTAAAGAAGACCATCACAATCTGTGATCACGACCCTTGATTTTGGCTAAAATTTGGTGTTTGATTGTAATATTATTTGCCATGTTCATCATTGGGTTTTACCGTGTGAGTTGAAATGGAATAAGGGGTTTTTGGTTTTGGGACTCAGATGGTGGTGGTGTGTTTCTTGTTACAACAATGATGCATTTTCTAAGTGACGCCATCAGAGAGAATATCTCTTCGCGTTCATATTGGATTGTTCAGGCTATTTGATCATTATGATAGTTGATTGCAAATATGAGTATTTAGATTAACGATTTCAGTATCATGTTTCACAACTTCATATTTCAAAAACCAACATACAAGATATAATTTTCACAGCAAGTTTCGGTTAATAACAATATTTATATAAAAAGATTAACAATATGATAATTTATATTAACAAATTCAATATCTTGTTTCACAATTTATATCCCGAAACCAACTCATACAAAAATATAATTTTTAGGGCATAAGTTTCAGGGACCAAAACAACTTCTATATATATATATTAATAACATGAGAATTTATATTAGTGACTTTACTCATTATACACTTTTATGTTGTTTTCATCTGCCACAAACCTTAGGGGTAATTTGGTCATCTGATAAGATTTAGAAATCTTTCTCCATGAGATTTCATAAGATTTCATACATTGACAATACCTATTTATCTTTTTCCTATTTCAATTTTGTTTTTGTGGATTTTCCTTAATTTAATCCTTCTTCACACTCCATGGCTGTACTCGCTCTGCACCGAATTCAGTTCCAAATTTCTTACTGAATTATAAATAAAATGAAAATGATATGCATGGACAAAAAAAAAAAAAAGAAAAAAAGAGGATACTTTTATTCTAGGGAAAATTACTTCGTGAGTCCACCTAGTTTTAAGTCATTTTTAATTATATTCCCATAATTTTTTTTCTTCTTTATTGAGTCCCCACAATTTTCTCAATTATACACATGATTATCTGCTGTTACAATATGTTTATTATGCATGACTGATGTAAACGACATGGAGCCACAAAATAAAAATAAAAAATATTGCGGCATAGTTATGCTCATGACCATCACCTTGCATCTATGTAATTAAAAATGTGTTGAAAAGTGCTCTGACGCCTGAAAATAGTGCTCCTCCCCCTACTGCTGAAGTGGACTCAAGAAGTGAGGAGGAGGATGGACTTGTGATTAAAACGAGACCAGCGGCTGGGGTTGGAGTATAAGAATCAGTGGCCATTGTTCACTCTTCCAAACGGCACAGTTTTGATTAATGAAAATGCTTCTGATCCACTAGATAAAATGAAGGGTTGAGATGAAAAGGCACATATCCATCTTGATTCAATCATGAAGACACATCCCATATATTGTATTTATTTAGATTTAAATTATATGCCCACCCACCCCTTGCGTCATCTTCATTCTACCATGCGGCAGATGCTAATTAAATACAATATATAAATTTTTTTAAAAAAAAAATGCGTTAGCCTCCTATAAATATCGCTGAGTTTTATCTTTTTCTTCCTTTCTTTCCATATAAACTATTTCAAATACATCTCTGAGAGGTCAAAAAAATTTCATGGCTCAATTCAGTATTATGAAATCCTCCATTAATATTCCCTCCTTTCTTCCCCAATTCCCTTGCACAAAAGCAGAGCTTTCTGACAGACCTTTCTCTTTCAAACTCAATTCTCTTCCTACTGCTAACAAATGGGCCATTGCTGACCAAAGCCCTTCTTCTACTACCCCTTTCAGAAACTTTGTAAGTGGAAAAACATTTTTGAGTTCTATATATTTCTACTTTATTTTATTTTAACCTTTTCCCCCCTCCATGGCTGTTACAGGATCACCTCTGCAAAAACATGGAAGGAGAACTGAAACTGTATAAGAACGCTCTAAAGAATGTGGGTGATAATTATTCAGTGAAAGGTTTATACATGGTTGATGCTATGCAACGCCTCAACATCGATTACTACTTCCAACAAGAAATTGACGAATTCCTAGCAACTCAATACTCCATTTTCAGCAGCACTTATGCTAGTGGCTATGGCGGTCAAGATCTTCATGAGCTTTCTCTTCTCTTCCGCCTTTTGAGACAGCAAGGACATTATGTACCTGCGGGTGGGAACTAAAGTTAATTTCTCGTGTTATTATTATAATTGGTTAATATAATCTTTGACGCGGGTTTAAAACATTGGTCCATGTTGGACCATTTTAATTTTAAAACATTGGTCTATGTCATTAAATAAAAATTTGACCAAAACCTTTTTGTTTTAAACTTGATCATATCAAAAAAAAAAAAAAAAATTGGACTATTTTAAATTTCCGACCACTTTGCTTCACCATTATACGAAAAGGAGGGTGAGCCTTAGTGTAGTGGTAAAGTTGCTGCCATGTGATTTGAAGGTTATGGGTTAAATCCTAAAAACAATTTTTTTATTTGTAGCATAAAGTTGCGAACATCTATCCCTTCACAAATCCGTCCTGGTGGGAGCCTTGTGTTTTAGGCTCACCGTTTTTTTTTTTTATTGTATTTATATTGAAAGACCGGTCATAAAATGGTTTTTTTTTTAATTTTTGTAAATTTTTTCCTTCTCTTGTGTGTTGCAGAGGTGTTTGAGAAATTTACCGGCAAGGAGGGGAAGTTTTGTAGGGAAAAGGTGGGTGGAGATATAAAGGGGATGATAGATTTATATGAAGCTTCACAGCTAAGAATGGCAGGAGAAGATATACTTGATGAAGCTGAACAATTTAGTGGGAAGATGCTGAAGGAAATAATTAGTGCCTCCAATGGATTTGACAAAGCCGAGTTTGTGAAGAGCACTTTAGAGCAACCATTTCACAAAAGTCTTCCAATTTTCACTTGCAGAAACCTGTTTCATGGCACTCATGGCCTGAACGGATGGGTCAACGCATTACAAGATCTGGCCAAAATGAATTTCAATATGCTCCAATGCACATACCAAAAGGAGATTCTCCACACTTCCAAGTATATATATATATATTTTGCTCCTGCAATATTATATACTTGAAAAAAAGCTTCATTTTTTCTGTCATATACAACATATTTGCTTGCTTATTTTTCAGATGGTGGACTGAACTTGATTTAGAGAAGGAGTTGAAGTATGCTAGGAACCAACCATTGAAATGGTACATTTGGTCAATAGCATGCTTAACAGATCCATCCTTATCAGAAGAAAGGTTGGAGCTCACAAAAGCAATTTCCTTCATCTACATACTAGATGACATTTTTGATATATATGGCACCCTTGAAGAATTAACTCTTCTCACAAAAGCAGTTACTAGGTACATACATATATACACTCTTCAATAAACGTTGTCTACCATTCCTACAAAATATTTCTGCAACAAGTTAAAATATGACAGTTAATACAAGTGCTTTGTTTGAATATATGTGTCTGTGTGTGTGTGTGTATATACATAGATGGGATATTGAAGCTACAGAAGAGCTACCTGATTACATGAAGATAGGCTTTAAGGCCCTCTATGATCTCACTAATGAAATCAGCTACAAGGTGTATATGAAACATGGGTGGGACCCCAGTTTGTCCCTCCGAAAAGCAGTAAGTGTGTGTATATATATATTTGTATGTATATTCATCGACACTATCACAATCATTATCCGTATGGTTTATATGGTTATTGTTGTTATATAAATGTTTGAAACATTGTTGTTCACTGGTTTTGTTTTGTTTTTTTTTTCTTCTCGTTGTTGTGCAGTGGGTGAGTTTGTGTGAAGCATTTCTGGTAGAAGCAGAATGGTTTGCTTCAGGGAAGGTTCTCAGCGCAGAAGAATACTTGAAGAATGGGATAGTAAGCTCTGGAGTGCATACAGCAATTATTCACATTTTCTTTCTCTTAGGCCAATCAATCACCAAAGAATCACTGGACAAAATAGACAACTCTCCAACCATCATCTCTTCCACAGCAACAATTCTTCGTCTCTGGGATGACTTGGGAAGTGCTGAGGTAAACACAATTAATTATTTATTTCCAAAAACAACCTTCTCCAAAATGTTTTTTTTTTTTTTTCCTGGGTGTGGGGGAGCTTAAATAATTCAGGAGAATTACTGTGTCTATTAAAAAATAATTTAATCACTAAAAATCTCATAAATAGCATGTAATTAATAAGTTATAGATTGTTAACTTATTTTTGGACGTTTTACCTTGCATACAACATACTAATTGTACCTCTTGAGCAAAAAAAACACATACTAATTGTACGATTTTTAAGGGATCGGAATGATTGTAAACGACAGCGTAGTAATTCAAACAGTACAATACTGTATCTCGTAATATAACAAAAAAGGAAAATTAATGTGTGGTCTCTCTTAATATAACAAAAAGGGAATATTAATGTATGGTCTTGATCACTTATTTTGTGGTCCTGCTTGGCTGGATCTGAATTTATGTGTGGGAAAATTTCAGTGCTCCTACTTACTTATTCTCAACCAGCCTCTGAAACTTTTTTGAAACTTAATTACACCCTGTAGGATTAAACTGAAAATAAAATTTGTGGGTGAAAAAACAATTGTGTCTTTATTTTACAAATCAAATATGATTATTTTACAACATATCTATTTACAAGTCAAATATGCTTATTTTCAAGACAAATAAATGAAATTACAAAAATCATTTCAGCCATGTACAAGAAAGATAGTGAGCATTCGCAATAATACATGCTATTTATAAGATATATGTAAGAATTTATAAATTAAATATGTGTATTTATAAGACATATGTGTGAATCTACAAAATCATCTAAACGGCAACAAAAGCATAAATATCTTTTCAAAAAAAAAAAAAATAATTTCAGTTTACCCCTAAGGGTGCAATAAAGTTTAAGAAAGTTTTGAGGACTGTTTGAGAATAATTTGCTATAGTGTGGTTACAGTGAATTTTCCATAAATGTGTGGTAAATCCTTTGAATTAATTGTTGTGGGACGGCAAACAAAATTCAAACAGTAGATTGTCTCAGATGCTGTAATACAGTGAAGGAATAATAATGAATTGAATGTGCAGGATGAGAATCAGGAAGGGAGGGATGGGTCATATATAGAATGCGCAATGAAGAAGGAGAAGATGAGCAGGGAACGAGCAAGAGAGGTGGTCATGGCTAAGATCTCAGATGCATGGAAGAGTCTCAACAGAGAAACCATTTTGGGAAACACCTTGGTTCATCTTTCACTAAAGCGTCTCTGAATCTGGCCAGGATGGTGCCTTTGATGTACAATTATGATCATAACCAGTGCCTTCCAAAACTTGAGGCCCACGTCAAGTCTTTGCTCTCTGATCATGTTCCTCTGTGATTAATTTATATCCACACGCACCCCACGAAAATATCAAGGCTTCAAATTAAAGATTCTCGCTTCTCTCCTGGGGACATGCTTATTCTTCATCTCCATCTTTGTGCCACGTGGATCTTGTCCAAAAGCTATCCTATTTAGTGATGAGGGGCCAGCCGGTGGGGCCTGGTTCAAGGTCGGATGTAAGTATGTAACAAAAGAATATCTCCATTTGTCCTCCCTCTCCATTTTGTCTCAATTGCAAGTCTTCGCCGTTAGATTAAATTTCCGTGGTTGAGATTCATTGTATAAAATGATTGTTATAATATTAAATAATGAAAGATAATAAATAAATTAAATTTGTGCTTAAATTTTTTTTATGTAAATAGTTTGCCATAGTAGATTAATATTATATTTAGTGTTATAATAATATTTTTACATAATAGAATGTTAAATCACAATAATTGAAAATTGATCTAATCTTGAGAGATTAAAATGAAGAGGGAAATCAATGGAGACATTCATCTACTATAATATATAGGGTTACCATCATTGATGATTCTTATAATTTGATCAAATTTTCGTTTTAATCCTTTTAGGTTTAAATAATTAGTTTTTGATGTTCAACTCACATCAAGTCTTTATAAAATTATAGGGACTAAAACCAACTATTTGAACAACTGGGATCAAAACTAAAGTTCATCAAACGGTACGGATTAACATTGAAATTAGCTCTGATAAATAATTTTATAGATTCATTGTGTTGATGCCAGCATGGTTATATTTAATTAATCGAATGCTCTAATATTAAATGAATATTGGGCAAATTGGTTAGATTATTAATAATTGATTTACGAAATATATTTCGAGTTTCAGCTCCTCACTAAGGCTGAGTTATTAGATAGTATTTATTTAAGAAGACCTCAATCTTTGTTTTGGAATGGGAAATACTCGAAAATTATAGTGTGCTCTAAAAATTATTTCATGAAAGATCTCATGCTTATTCATAACGAATTCACTCAGATTCATCCTCGATCTCCACAGAACTATCGTTAAAACCAGAAACCTTCTAATTTGTACGGTGTTTGGACCATTATTTTTTCGCATAAATCATGTAAGTACATATATCAAAATATTTTACCCACATTATTTTTTGGTTTAGGTGAGTTTGGATTGAGGGGAGGGGAGGGGAGGGAGAGAAAAAAATGGGAGAGGGGAAAATTTTGTGGGCCCCACCACACTAAATTTTGGACCCATTTTCTTCTCTCCCTATTTTTTTTCTCTCCCCTCCCCTCCGCTCCCCTTCCCTTCCCTTCCCTCAATCCAAACTCACCCTTAAGGTTTATCCAGTACCTTAAAGTATTTTTCTAGACATATCTAATATTCTAAAACATTTTGTGGTTCATCTCCATCATCTTCAAATATTTTTTTTGGTGTATCTAGTATCCTAAAGCATTATTATGGTGCAATTTTTTTTTTTTTCCCCTCAAAACACCTTTTGAATTAATTTTTTATCAATATTTTTTCACATTTTTAATACTCATTTTTTTGAAAAAAAAAAAATGTTTGTCTCGCTTCGCTGGTGGGGCGACACTACTCCCCATCTAGATCTTTGCGCGATGGTGATTTTCACCACAAACTATCCATCGAAACTATAGGAACAAAAACCATCATCATCAACAACAACAACTAATACTAGGTTATTAAGAAGCGGAGGGCGGATTTATTTAAGAAGGCCATAATCTTTGTTTATGAATGACAAATACTCGACAATTATCGTGTGCTCTAATTATTTGATTAAAGCTTTCGTGCTTATTCATAACAAATTTCATCATTTCTACAAAATTATCGTTGAAATCAGAAACTTTCATCCATAGCTTTGCATGAAGCGCAAGTACTCTATTTTGTCTATGCTAATCTTGGGGCCCAAGCAACCCAGGAATGGCAAAGATGTCTACTTGACTCCATAATTGAAGACTTGATGCGCTAATAAGATGATTAAGGCATGGAGGATATTGCTCACAAGGAAGAAACGTTTAACTTGAGAGCTAGGTTCTTTCACACTATCAATGTCTTTCTTGTATATGGTAATTTGTCATAATACAATATTAAAGGCCAACATGGATATCCGATTTGCGAAGAGGGTACACATTCAATTAGATTTTGCATGACATGAAGAATTCCTACATGGGTAATCGAAGATAGTTGTTTCAAGAGCATCCTTACTGACGTTTTTTTTTTAAAAAAAAATTCAATGGATAACCAGAAGAGGGAAGGGTACCTGAACCTTTTACCGATGAACAAATATATCAAAAGGTGAAAGATATAAAATGTCTTTTTGGCAAACTTTTTTCAAGGGATGTTGAGACAAGCGGGTGGAAGAAAATATCCATTTTCTTTGACTTGTCTTATTGGAGGACCTTGGATATGAGTCATTTTCTTGATGTTATGAACATTGAGAAAAATGTGTGC
This sequence comes from Acacia acuminata, assembly GCA_019022655.1. Taxonomy (NCBI): domain Eukaryota; kingdom Viridiplantae; phylum Streptophyta; class Magnoliopsida; order Fabales; family Fabaceae; genus Acacia; species Acacia acuminata. The sequence continues at coordinate 1,811,512 of JAFJYI010000150.1, read as the reverse complement.
GAAAGTATTGTTGGCACATTATTCCATATGCTAGGGAAGACCAAAGATAGCATAAATGCTAGGCTAAACATGATTGATATGGGAATAAGGAAAGAATTAGCACTAGAGAATAAGGAAGCCTATACATTTGTTCGTCTCGTGACTCACACATTATCAAAGAAGAAAAAACTAGTTTTTGTAAGTTTCTTAATTCAGTCAAGGTGCCAAAGGGTTACTCTTCAAACATTAGAAGATTTGTGTTAGTGAATGACTTGAAATTAAAATCTCATAATTGCCATGTCTTGATAGAGAACTTGACTCCGATGGCTATACAAGATATCATGCCTTATGATGAACTTGACTCCGATGGCTACTCCGATGGCTATATTATGTATTCATATGTAAGTATTGTATAATATTTTATTTTGGCCGATAATTTGGCCCCAATTAATTTCTTATCTTCTCTATAATTACACTCATTTTTTTATTAGGACAATATTTGGTTCATTACTCATTAAACTATGAAATGAAAGTAAAATTCTTGTTTGAGATGTCTATTAAAAAAGTTAGTATCATCTTATACTTGTTTTGATTTTTTTTTTTTTTTTTCAAAAGAACTCTGGCCTGTTGAAAGAAAGAAAGAATGATAATAATAATTGAAGGGGCCGTGGCCGTTTAGCTTGTACATGGAAGGGGGTATTAAATCAAATGCACCCCACCTTCTTTTGTCATTTTCTTTGTGTGCTTGAGATGGTCCAGAAGCCTCAAACTTCTTCCACTTTTGGGCTCTAGCACTATTTATCTTTATTTTAAGAACTAAATAGGTACTCAAAATCACTTCTTTTCACCTCACTTCTTTTATAAAAGTTATTCTACGTATTTTTCTCTTTATAATGAAGGTAATATTGTGTTGATTAGTGAAAATTTCGGAAGAGTCTTCAGTTTTGACAATAGAAGACTATATATATATATATATATATATTATTGTCTAATATATAGAAGATAATTAATGTCTAATTCAATCGGTTTGGATTTATTATTTGGTTGTTTGATGATTTTATAGTTAATTTCTCTTTAAGAAAATATATTATAATAGGTTATTTGTTTAGCTAAAATTGAATCGATCTGTATTTTTTATTAAAAAAAAAAAAAAAAAATTGGGGTTCATATTATATTTCTTTTATTTTCTCCAATCATTTTGTTTTGAAGTAGGTGCAATGTGCATTTAAGTGTTAGTTTTGTGGATTGAGTAGTACTATAAGAATTCATGTTTAATGACAAAAGATACCAATTAACACTGACACTTATTTATTTGTATTTTCAATGTTATGCGATATTATTTAGTAAATAGTTCTATGTTTATTTTTTGGCCCGAACTAAAAATATTTTCTAGTTCCACTAGTGTCCTTCACTCTTACTAGGTACACGTCAAACGTTGTCTCTCATTCGAGGAATTATTGCTGCAAGAAGTTAAAGATGACTGATGTTGATTACTAATAGAAATGGTTTGTTTATATATATATATATATATATATATATATAAACAGATGGGGTGTTGAAGCTACAGAAGAGCTACCTGATTACATGAAGATATGCTTTGAAGCGCTATTCATGTTGTATAAGCGTCGTTATCTATCCTCAAGAAGAAGGAGAATTAGCTACTCATGTAGTTAAAGAACAAATAAAAGACGAAGATAAGTAAAAGATGACACCAGAGTAGGTTAAAGAAAGAAAGAAGAACAAAAAAAGAAAAAGAGAAGTAGAAGATGGCGCTAGAGTAAATTAAAGAAAGAAAGAGGTTTCAGAAGGAGAAGCACAGAATAGGTGTACGATGTACCATGGAATCGTTGATGGCAATAATACTTGGAAGTTGGAAACTCTTGATGGCAATGGAAAAATAGAGAGGAGGATGATAAGGGAGGAGATTAATATATATAAGGATGACAATAAGAAGGATCCTTTCCACAAAATTAATATCCTACAAGATGAAGCGCAAAGCTTGGAATCTTTACAGCAGAGAGAACCGACTTATTCATAAAATGATCCATCATATTATTTAAATCCGACTTTTTAACCGAGTAAAACTAATTTTCTTTCCCGCCTGGTATAATAGTCAAATGGGTCCTACAATTTAAATAAATTATAATATACTAGCATAAGGTGCATTTTTGCCCTTAAAGTATGCACCCATGAGCAATTTTGCCACTAAAGTTTTTCGACGTAGCAATGTTGCCCCGAAGTTTCAAAAAGCGGAGCAATGTTGCCCCTCCGTTAAAAACCCTAACGGTCAACGTTAGGGTTTTTAACGGAGGGGCAACATTGCTCCGTTTTGAAACTTTAGGGACAAAATTGCTACTTTTTTTGGAGCAATATTGCCCCTAAAGTTTAAACACGGAGCAATGTTGCCCCTCCGTTAAAAACCCTAACGTTGACCGTTAGGATTTTTAACGGAGGGGCAATATTGCTCTGTTTTGAAACTTCATGGACAACATTGCTACGCTTGAAACTTCAGGGCAAAATTGCTCCGGTCGCATACTTTAAGGGGCAAAAATGCACCTTAACCCTAAATTTAAACCCACACATGTGTATGTTATTTCATTTTTATTTTTATTTTTTATTTTTTGCACGTAATATTTATTATTAATATTCAAAATTGTTAATTGTCATGACTCGCGAGCTCCCCATGAGGGTAATGAGCTCCCCATAATGTTTAGCCTCCTTTAAATCGTTTAAAATTACATATTTTTAAAAGTTTTTTTAGATATACATAATATTTCTTTAAACATTTAGGGTGTGCATGTCAATTATTCTATTCCCGTTTTTTAGATGAAACAATTTTTTTTTCTTCTAATTCTGTGTTTTGGAAGAGTTCTGAGAATTGGAATTACGTTTGTTAACTTATTTTATTTTTACTCTAAGAATCAGAATTATGTTTGTTAACACATATTTTTTTCTTCCTCCGAGAATAAAAAATATGTCGTTTGATTCTGATGCCCCCTTCCCCAATTCGTCATCTTCGACTCCGTTGCAAGTGGACGATTTGTTGAGTCCTGTCTTTCGCTGCTGAGCACAAGGCGTGTGATTTCTCTCTGAGTCCTGATTTTTTTTCCTTTTCCAATTAAATCATAAATCCATGGCCGATCCCTTTGGAAACAATAGGATTACAGAGACTCAATGAGATATCACTGAATTTATTCACCGACGATGCGAAGTGACCAGAAAAGACAGAGAACACGACCCTCACCCAAAAATTAGAGTTGTTGTAGAAATTGATCACCCAGAAATCAATGTGGTACAGAAATTAATTAATTTAATCAAAATATCATCAATACTAAAAGTTTGTGCCAATTTTAAAAATTCATATTAGTTTTAAAAATAGAATATGAGAGAAAATATAGGAGGTTTAATTAAGGGAAATTTAGTATTTTTAAATTTTTATTTTGATAATTGAACCTTCTAAATAATTACAACTTTTGCTATCCTTCCCAATAAATATTGTCCGTCATTCTTCCTAATTTTCTGTTAAATTTATGTGTCAATATTTCGTTCCTCTAAATAATTATAATTTTTTTTTATTTACAATAAATATTATTTTCTCTATCCTTTAATTTATTTAAATTTCCCCTTTTTTAAAAAAAACTAATACTTTTCGGATAAAAAGATAATAATAATGGGAAGAAGCCATGCGAATTTAACGACGATCTCACAAAGAAGTCCGCTACGTACAGCCTGCATGCACAATAGCATTCGCCAAACTCGCCGCTTGCTGGGACATCCCCGAGAAAAGGCTTCAAGATGATGGAACGTTTCAGGTTGAAGAGAAAGATTCCGCTTTCAAATTTCAAATCCGAGTCCGATCCCAAAAACGACGACGTTGTTTTGGCCACCGATGATCCCTTCCCTCCTAAGCTCAACATTCCCGACTGCGACCATCAACGGCAAGCAACCGCGCGACTTGAAGCTACCAATAGCCATGTCTACGCCGACGATGAATACCCGTTCATGCGATTAAAGCTTCGAAGAGAGGCCTCCTCTGTTCACATTATAAAGGGGACTACATTGACATGCCTTCTCATCCGCTGTTATTGAAGATTTTGCAGAAACAAGGTTAGGTCTAATTAAATGCAATTACTTATTCCTTGCTTGCGTTTTCGTAATTTGGAACTCTTGTTTGTAGGTTGTAGAGTCCAGAATCTTCATGGCTATATGAATCTGTTCATAAGATGTTTGAATATGGTGTTTCTAAATTTATCTGTCGTATATGAGTAAATAAGCAAAATCCTGCCCATGGATCGTGAAGACTTGGTCTGGACAATGGTTTGTTTATGTCTTATATTTTAAAGCTCCTTCACTGTGTTTTCCTTTTATTTTTCTTGAAAAAGAAATGGCATTAAATTTTTCAGATGCAATACACGCTCAATATATATATGGCTTAGGTTCGCCAACTTGCGACTTTGTTTTTCTGTGGGCCATCTGATGAAGGACGACTGGCAGAGAAGTAGGAATATCCATGAGCTTATTACTGTCTCTCCGTACAGTTGGTTTTTTGAGCAAATTAAGAAAGTTAATTAAATTACTTTAAAGCGTTTATATTTATTGTTTTTTCTTTAAACTAATCTGTCTGACTTATAAATTGATATATAATTTAATCATACATAATAGAATAAGGCTGATTAGACCTTAGCTTGCCTGAATGTTGTAGTGACTAGTGAGGACCTATGTAGCACGGAAACGCTGATTTTCAAGATCAGAACATTTCCAATTCGCGAATCGGCCATAGACGATGGGAGACGCTGAATTGACGAATTGAATGGTGAAATGCTCATAATGGCATTTCTGTAATATTTCTAAAACTAAAGGCCATTTTGTAACTGCCTTTTTTGCCAACAAAAACATCCTGTGTTCCTTTTCTTTTGTTGATATTTAGTCAACTGTGAGTTTTCTTTTGCTACTCGTCTCTGTGCTGGCCTGCTGGGTATGAATAATTAGGGGAATTCAAGGTTGCTATTAGCTATGCATGTGGGATCAATATTTACATGTTTCAGAACTGAAGGTTACTTACATACATGTGGGTATGAATATTAGGGGAATTGAAGGTTACTTACATGTTTATATTAAGAATATTATTTAATACTAAGACGTTTCGGAACGTCTCAAAATATTAGTATTTTTGAAGTAACGTTTCGATGTCACGTATCGGCAACGTCTCGAAAACGCTGTATCGGTTTCGGTGCAACATAGGTGAGGACCTTAACTTCTTTTTCCAGATTTTTTTATAGGTTCCTTTTAGTAGTTTGATTCCTTATATAACGGAAAAAGTTGCATCCATGGGTTGAGTGTAATGACTCATGAGGTTCACAAGGTTTGAGTTGCTTAAGAAGTTTACCACTACAACTAATGAAGGTCATTATGCTCAGGTTAATATTGCAAATGGTTCTTAACACATGATCCCAAGTCCCCAAAAAGGGCGTATGGATCTCTGATGTCTGCCCATTTTGTTCCAGATTATTGCTTTTAACACTGAGTTGATGAGAAATTTTTCTGATGAGCGATTCTACTTCCAAAAAAAAAAAAAAGTCGGTACTGGATATAGTAGTTGTAAGTTTCAACTGAGTTCTTGTATCAAAGAGCCAAAATATCAACAATTCCATTACAGGATTCAAATGTCATTCTCCCAAATATATTCCCCAGTGTGAATATCTTTTCATGCTATAGTTTAATGCTTGAGATATTTGTAGTGCTTCTTTATAATCTCACCATTATATTTTCTGAACAAATATCATCTCACCATTGAGTATTGCATTGTTTGAAGTTATGTAATCATTAAAAACCCGAGAGTTTTATTGGGATGGTGATGCTAATTTTTAATCATATGAACAAGCAACTAAAACTATTGTTATACTATGGCAAAATTTAAACTTATAAAGGCTTTGAAATTTCATGTGGTTATCATCGACCATCTTTCTGGAAGCTAAGGTGCATTTAAAATTATTTAAATTACTGAATCATGTGAAATAACATTTAAACCACAATGAGCAATAAGCTTTTTCTTCAGTTTTTGTCTATGAGGGAATGATACAGGGACTCTAGAGGGGTGATGCACGACATACATAGAGCAATTTGAAAAGATATTTGTATGCATGAAATGGATCAAATGAGGGATTGGGCTTGGAGAGATAAAAATCTAAGGTGGCAATCCATGAAATCATGAATTCTTTTTCAATTCCTTTTAACAGGAGAGATGAAACGTCGTATCCTGTTAATTACATTGTTGACCCGGAGTCCGGTGGACTTAAAAGTAGGATTACCCTTGCAGCTGCTGAGAAGATTTATCTGAGTGTCCTAAGCAATAACTATTTTGCAATAATAATCCCAACAGAGTATGATTTACTCATGGTTAGTGCACGAAAGACAGAAATTATGGCTGTGTTAGTTAAAGTCACCAAGAATGCTTCTAATCATGAACTCAAATTGGGTTTCTCCAATTGGTAATGAAACTATCACCTGTTACTTTTATGTCACCTGTTGTTTCATTATTTCTTTAAGCTTTCTTGAGATTCTTATCCATCACGAAAAGCATGTTTTGAATTGATTTGTAGTTTTGAATACCATGCCGCATCTAACCTGCCAAAGGAAATCATATTTGAAGAAGTTGAAGGTATATGCAACACATTATATTTTCCTTGATCTGTAAACCCTGGGTGTCGGTGATTATTATTAATGTCATTAATTATTTTGCCAGAGCCTATTTTGTCTGGGATAGAGATTACTCTCTTCATTGGATTTCTGAAGCTTCTCTGTTTCTGTATTAAAACTTCCAGGGGTGTTAAAACAACAATTTCTGAAGCTTCGTCACTCATGTTTGGAGGGTCGGTTGATTGCTGCTTCCTTCGATTGTTGCCCATAACGCACCAAAATTGGCCCAGAAAGAAATTGCTGTGATACCAAAATGATAGATCCTTAGATTAGGATCTAATGGAACAATTCAAGAACCAGAATCTGAGTTCTTGACCAATTACACAAAGTAATTCTGTATATATATTTCTGCATAAAGATATGTTTACACAATAAGAAGATGTATAAGAAAACCTAACTGTCATAACCAACTAAAAATGACTTACTAAGGATAAGATACACCTAAGCATAACTTCCTAATAAGTCTTGTCCAAACATATAACTTCCTAATACGTAACTTCCTAATTAAACAGACTTATTCTCATCCAACTGCCTTTTCCTTCTTGAATAAACCAGCAAAGGACGTTCTGGTTTTGTTGGTTCTGGTATTATCCTATCATTGTCCTTTTCTCCATGATCATTGCACTTTCATATTATTCCAATTTGCATTGCTTGCTGGATGTCTTTTGCCTATAAAAGAGTATAAAAGTAATTTATAAAACAACTAACCATTTGATCGCCGTAGCAGGAAAATAAATAATACAAAACGGGGTAAAACTAATGATTCAACCCTTTCCTTGAGTTTATTTATTTTGGAATCACATAAATTTCTCTCAAGCTTAATAGAGATAAAGCATTAATTTGTTTGTCAAGTGAAAGGATTGAAGAAACATACCTTTTATTGGAGGGAGGTGGTAATTGGATGAATTGGTGACAGTGAGGAGAAGTTGGTGCAATTTGACATTGTTGGGCACGAAGATGCTGCTGATATGAAACATTTGGGAAAGATTGTGAAGTAGAGACATTCTGAAGAACTTGTAATTCCAAAGATTGAGATGTATTGTCATTTGGAAGAACTTCCGATTCCAAAGATTGAGAACGAGGATGGTTTGGATGAACTTCTAATTCCAGAGATTGAGCTAAAGATTGAGAATTAGGATGATTGGGATAAACTTCTAATTTCAAAGATTCATTTAAAGATTGAGAATCACGATGGCTTGGATGAACTTCCAATTCTAAAGATCGAGAAGAAGAGACAATTGGAGGAACTTCCAATTCCGGAGACTGATAAATATGATGATTTAGAAAATCCTCTAATTCCAAATCCTGAGAGGCATTGTGCATCTCACTTGGGGTGACTTTTGATTCTAATAAAGACTGAGAAGTAGGGTCATTGAGGAGATCTTCCACATTCAAAGTTTGATTTTCAGAACGTTCCAGTCCAAAATCAATCATATCATATAAGTCGGTTGATGATGGTGAGGCATCTTCATCACCCATTAAATTGTGATCTTCAACTGGGTCCTGAAATTAAAATAAATTGCAACATTTCAACAATTCATATATAATACTCATGGAATGAAGAGTGGTGTCCCTTTTCTCTGTACAGTACCCTCTTTCCTTGGCCCAACCCAAAACAAAAACAAGAAGCCAGACAACTTTGTTTAGCCGTGGATTCAGAGGTTCAAGAAACATCAATTTTCACCTTAATGACTTTAGATCTGAATTAAAAATTTTAAATTAGTATAAAATTTCTCCTAACATGGAGAAATTCTTAGATGGGCTGGTTGCTGCACATCATATAACTATAAGGACTCTTTAATAAAAAAGAGAAATTCTTAGGTGCATTGATTCACCACATCATTTAAATACTCTCCAATGAAGGACTAACGTTTTGACCTGGTAAAATTATAAGAATAATATTTAAACAAATATAGGGATTAAGACTAAAGTTGACTCAAACGGACTAAAAGTATGTTTTACCTGAAAATTTTCTTTCCCATGTGGTGCATGGACAAGACCAATAATTATAATTCAATTTCATGAAAAATTTTTACATTAATGATCTAATGATACCCAAAAACATACCAGCAACGAAGAAAAGAATATAAAAAATTAAACTTAAACAATCAAATCATTGTATTTTCCTAAAAAGATTTTAAAGACTAGTACCTGGATGGCTGAATTTGGTAGAAGATTTGTTGTAGGGTCTAATAGTGAGGCACTTTCATCCATTCTGGTTTAACATTCAAATGTGTTCTAAAGTACATAAAGAATTAATTAGGTCCCAAAACAAGCAAAAATCAATCCACGTTATATATCCTTAAGAAGTAGGAGAATTAGCTACTTATATAGTTAAAGAAAAAATAAAAGACGAAGAAGTAAAAGATGACACCACAGTAGGTTAAAGAAAGGAAGAAAAACAGAAAGAAAAAGAGAAGTAGAAGATGGCGCTAGTGTAAATTAAAGAAAGAAAAAGAAAGAAAGAGGGGAGAAGTGGGCTTAAGAAGGAGAAGCACAAAATAGGTTCACGTACCATAGAACTTTTGATGGCAATGATACTTGGAAACTCTTGATGACAATGGAAAAATAGAGGGGAGGAGGACAAGAGAAGAGATTAATATATATTCTCAAAATATTATATAGATTCTAAGAATCAAAGAAGAAAATGGATTCCAAAAATATCCTTTTAAGGCTTTAGTGTATTTTAATTATTTCCTTTGCCTTGTTTTCCGTTGCAAGTCTTTATTTTTATTTTTATTTTAAAAAGTTTACTCAAGTAAGAATAATCATTTCATTTACTTAAACCGAAGATTTATAAAAAAAAAAAAAAAAAAAAAAAAAAAAAAAAAAAAAAAAAAAACCAAAATCACCTTCAAGAAAATGTTGTCATTCTTCCAATTTTGGAGCATCTTCAGTGAGAAACCATGCCAAGTTCAATGTGGTTAAATAGAAAAACATTTTCTTTGCCATCTTTTAAAATAATTCCCATTGAACTTTTCTGGTTTTTCACCATGCATTTGAACAAGACCACTTGGGTTAATCGATTGGTACTTGTACTCACCATTTCGTTGTTAAAACGAAACTCGATTAATCACACAAATTAATCTACAAACAAGATAATAATAATATTCACAAAAACTAAACATAGATTCGATTCAATACTACTACCAACGTATGAAATCAACAATATGTAAATTACTATAAAATGATTTCAATCACAAAAATTGTCTTAAGATTGTTGTTTCTAATGTATTGAGTAGGTAGAAATTGAATATACGAAGAAAGAATAGCATAACAAGAATCAGTATTAATTAAATAGAACAGATAGAGAGCATACAATAAGTCTGTAAAATATGAAAAGCTATAAACGAACTCGCAAGACTGAAAAACGATAACGAACTATGCGTAATCCAGGCCCAACTATCGTTGTATCCTTAAGAAAATTTTGCTCCTCAATACGGATGCTGAAGGTTTTCTGAGCAATTGCCTCCTAGGATAGAGCGGATTATTCGTCTACAGAAAGATGGCTCTGTCTGTTTGAAGCCCAAGCGAATCTAACGAGTCTGCTTTCAGAATGCACAGAATGTATATGCAAAATGCAGAGAGAGAGAGAGAGTATGTAAAAAATTGGGTTCTATTCTCGTGACTAGGGCGCCCTATTATAGACTCGGAAAAACACGATCGATGGACTCGTCTGCATTCTTTGCGAACCGGTGGTGCGTTGTGCAAACATATGCACCCGAACGGAACGAACGAGGCGACCGCGTCTCTTTGCCGCGAATTGGTTGGAAAACTCGGAGAGACACAACGGAATTATTTAAACGTTCGGAAATTCAAAAAATTATTTAGATTTATAAGAGAATCTAAATATTTAAATTTAGATTCCGAAAATTAAAATAGAAAAAAGGTTTATGAGAGAATCCCTCAAAAACTTTAAATTTTTTTAATTTTCTTTGGCTTATTTTCTGTTACAGATCTTTAATATTTAGATCACTACTCAGCTAAGAATAATATTTAAATTTATTTATTTTTTCTCATTTTCTTACATTTCCTTTCTAATATTCAAGATTTTTTTCTTTCTATTGCACAAAAATAAAATAAAAATTTCATTGATTATTGTTTGCATTCATTAATTGAGTTATGTCTTCTTTCTCTGTTTTTTAATTAATTATTATTCCTATACGCCTTTAAGATATTCCTTCTCTGTACCGGATTTTGGTTGAGCTTTAATTAACTGGTTGCTTAAATGTGAGGTTTGAATCACCCCTTCCAATATCATAGAATTTCAAGCAAGGACCATAAATGGAGTGTAAAAATATATTTTACCTCTTGTTTTTCTTATAGAAAATGAGACAAACTCCTTCTATTGAGATCATTTTTATTTGGGTAGCACTAAAATTAACTTACTACAATTATTATGTTGCATCAAATGACATAAATAAAGGGAGAGATACTGAGCTAGCTTTGCCATCTCGAACGATAAAAAAGAAGAGAAGTAGATGTAATCAATTGACGAATGAAAATGGTAAGCTCATTGATAATAATGAAATTTAAAACTTAGGATTGAGAATAAGTTATTAAATTTATAAATAATTTACAAAATTAATTTAGACTAAATTATATATAATTATGCATAATAATACATTTTCTTAAAGAAAACTAAATAGGCCAGGCATGTATGTTAGGCCATCTGAAAATAGGGCTAACCTGTTTACCTAAATAGGCCTAACAATAGGCCTAAGCTGAGCCTAACATATTTGTTAAATAGGCTAGGCTAAGCTAGGCTTAAATTTAGCTAGGCCGTAGGTTCCGATAGGGATCTAACATATTTTCACCCCCGCAAGAAACCGGGTCTGATCCTCTCATTGGCATTTTCTCTATGGACTATACATATGATAAAATTGTCCACACCAACAACCTTATTAAGTCAAATCAATGGCTTGGATTGGATTATGAGAGATGAGGAGAAAGTTTGTTAATGAGAGAATCCTCTTCCCAAGAAACCACCATCAAATTTCAATAACTCGACGTTTTTGAGGTAAAAATGTTTCAATAGTCACGTATTCATTCATTTTTTAAAGTGATATTTATTAAATGTGTTAAAAGATTGTGCTTTAAACTTGTTAGGTAGGAATATAATCTAAAAAAAGTGCAAATACTGGATAATCTGAAGGTTAAAAGAAATACTTCCTCTAGTCATAAATAAAGGACATAATTTGTAGTGCAATTTGCACTATAGACTATATCCTATATTTAGGATTGGAGGAGTAATATATTACTCCTTGTATCTCTACATATATAATGCATATTTTTTATAAAGGACAATCTATTGTGTCTCTTGAAAGCTTGTAGTAATGGATTTTTTTTTACTTGATCTTGATAACTTGTGATGTGGAATTGGTTTTTTTTTTAACACCAATTGTTGATGTCTTTAATTTTTTTTTTAACAGAACATTAAGTTGTATTTTTTTAAACAATAATTCTGAAAAAATTGATTGGGAAAAAAGCCACTTGAATGCTAATTATGCATCGGCTGGAAAATGAAAAGTTACTTAAATGTTAAATAAGTGTTTGAAAATAAAAAGCCACTCGTGGGAAAAAGATTGTGTGGCTGTCAAATGTTTGAACTTTGACGCCATAATCAAATTGTTTCTACAAGTTTTCAAGTGATAAAATATATTAGGATTGTAAACAAAATGAATAGACCAAACCTGAATTATTCCATTAATTAAAATGAATACATTGTTCATCTATTTATTGTTCAGCCTTAGGTCCCTATTTATATCCCTTGGGCTTTAAAAGGAATTAAGGCCCATAACTACCTTATACAAATATACACACTATTTTTATACATTATTTTCTACACTCCCCCTTAAATTAGGGACTGGAAACACATTTACTGTGCCTAATTTGCTAAGCAACCTGCTTGTGAGCTTCTTTGCCCAAGGCCTTAGTAAATATATCGCTTTTTGATTCTCGCGAACTAACATGTTGTAATTCAATCGACCTCCTTGAAGTTTCTCTCGACGGTGAAGATCTATCTCGATGTGTTTGGTTCATTCATGAAATACGATTCGAGGCAATATGAATTGCTGCCTTACTATCACAATACACACTAACCGGACCTGTAGCTGGAATTGATAAGTGTTTAATCATTCCAGTGGCCCAAACCACTTCTGCAACTCCTAAACCTAAAGCACGATATTCTGCTTCGGCCGACGATCGTGACACGCCTCTCTTGCTTCTTACTCTTCCATTTGATAAGAGAGTTTCCAAGCTTGAGCAAGTAACCTGTGACTGATCGCCTTGTGGTCCCACAAGCTCCCCAATCTGCATCACTGAAACATGACAAATTAAGATCCTGGTTTGAACTTAGTAGCACACCAATACCAACACTTTGTTTCGTGTATCTAACAATGCTCCGTGCAAAATGCCATATGTGCCTTGGTAGGTGTTTGCATAAATTGGCTCACAACTCCGCACGAAATGAGATATCAGGACGAGTGTTTGTGAGATAAATCAACCTCCCAACCAACCTTCTATAACGTTCGGATTGCTTAATAAATCTTCTTTTCGATCTCGGCCCTCTTCATAAGCTAAAAGCTTTAATCCGGGTTTCATTGGCACCGATAATGGTTTGCACCCACTCATTCCCATGTCAGAGAGCAAATCCAAAACATATTTACGCTATGAAAGAATAATCCCCTTATGAGACCTAGCTACTTCTATTCCTAAGAAGTACTTCATCTCACCCAAATCTTTAATTTTAAATTGCTTGTGGAGAAACTCCTTCACTTCATTAATTCTGCTCTCCGAACTACCTGTGATGATCAAATCATCTACATATACAAGGATTAAAACACAGCTATCATCATATTCTTTAATGAATAACGAATAGTCATGTTTACTTTGTTTAAATCCACCAGTTAACAAAGCAGTAGTTAGTTTATAATTCCATTGGCGAGAAGCTTGCTTAAGTCCATACAAGGATTTCTTAAGCTTGCATACCATGCCCTTTTCTGCTTTTTCAAATCCCTGTGGTACACACATGTATACTTCCTCATTTAAATCTCCCTGCAAGAAAGCATTATGTACATCCATTTGATATAGATTCCATCCAAACACAACAGCCATCTTAAGAACAATTCTAATAGTAATCATCTTGATCACAGGAGAAAATGTTTCATGAAAGTCTATGCCCTCTTGTTGTGTATAACCCTTTGCTACTAGCCTAGCTTTATACTTATCAACAGATCCATCTGAATTATATTTAATCTTATAGACCCACTTACATCCTATTGCCTTTTTTTCCCTTGGGAAGATGCATAATATCCCATGTGTTATTGGCCTCTAAAGCACCTATTTCTAATTTCATTGCCTGTATCCACCTACTATCCTTAATAGCTTCATTACAAGAAGTAGGTTCTACACTAGAATCTATTGAACATAGGAAACATAAATGGGATGCTGAAACAGTTTCATAAGACATGTAATCTTCAATAGGATATTTACAATAACCTTTGGACCCTTTATTTAATTGAGATACAGATTTACCTGTTTTACCTTGAGAAATCAAATTGCATACATAGTCTTGAGACTAAATAGGCAATCTTCTTTCTCTTACCGGCCTTACTGGACTTGTGTCAGGTTCAGATTCAGAGCTCGACTCATTACTATGATCTATTTGATGCTCAGGTAGGTTGTCATGTGCTGCAGTGACATTTTCCGGTTGGTTCTCTTGTGCTGTACCACCATTAGAACACTCAACTTGGTGCTCCCTTTGTACTGCATCAAACCAGAATATGTCACCTACAGTACCTTCACATGCTCCCCCTAGTTGAGATCCCCTTTCTTCTTTGAAGGGAAACTTGTTCTCAATAAATCTAACATGTCTACTTACAAATATTTCTTTAGTTTTGATATTGCAAAGCATAAAACCCTTTTGATTACTTGGGTGACCTAGAAAAACACAAGCAACAGATTTTGATTGCAATTTGTCATTATTATTCAGATTTGTTACATATGCAAGACAAACAAAGACTTTAAGATGTGAATAATCAGCCAAAGTACCATAAACAAGCTCATATGGTGTCTTAAATCCTAAAATTCTAGATGGAATCCTGTTAATTATATATGCTGCAGTTTTGACACACTCTCCCCAATATCTAATTGGAACTTGGGATTGAATCAATAAGCTACGTGAAACTTGCATTAAGGTTCGGTGTTTCCTCTCAACTATACCATTTTGCTCAGGTGTATATGCACATGATGTTTCATGATGAATTCCCTTTCTTAAGAAATAATCTCTTAATGTATGGTTGACAAATTCCAAACCATTGTCACTACGAACCCTTCTAACATTAGTAGAAAATTGATTTTCTACATATGCAATAAAATTTTGAATATGCCCAGCTGTCTCAGACTTTCGTTTCATCAAGAATAACCATCGACTATCGTAAGAAACAACTGACAACCAGAATGTGTAGGAGTCCGATATGGTCCCCATACATCCATATGTAGAAGTTCAAAAATTCTTTTTGTTTTAATGCAACTAGGAGAAAATGGAAGCTTGGTTTGTTTTGATTGAAAGCGAACATCACAACTTTTATTGAGAGTAACTGTTTTGTCATTCATCAAGTACAAATGCCTCAATACAGAAATAGGAGCATGACCAAATCTATTATGTAACAAAGATACATCAACTTGTTTACTATCCTTGGGACAGACATTAGCCATATTCACTATATCAGTTTGGTTACATTGCAGAATGTATAGTCCTTCAATCAGCTTATCAGTCCCCTTCAGTTTGCCACCCTGAAGGCCCTGTATCAAACAACGGTTAGGAAAGAAAGCTACCATACATCTTTGTGCCTTAGTTAATTTTGATACAAAAATTAAGTTAAACTTAAGCATGGGAGCATATAAGACACCATATAAAGTTATGCCATTAGAAAATCTAACAGTTCCTATATGGGTTATGTACACCTTATCTCCATTAGGAATCTTAACAGTTCTAAATGGGCCTGAATATACTTTATAGTTGTCTAATAAGGCTAAATCACTAACTAAATGTGTGGTTGCCCCCGAATCAATAACCCAAGTTACATATGTATTTTTATGAAAGGGAGAATTGGTCAAACCTGTACCGGTTAGAGCATGCATATTTTCTTCTGGTTCCTTCTTCAAAAGATCAAGCAATCTATCATATTGCTCATGTGTAAGGGATGGCGAGATCATGGTCGAAGAGTGCATAGCCTTTTCTATATCCTTTTGTCTCTCAACTCCTTGTTGGTTGACCTCTTGAACTTTCCTCCCTTTCGGTCCTTTGAAGTCAAGAGGATACCCTATAAGTTGGTAACAATTTTCTCGATGTGTCCCCTCTTTTTTTGCAATGAGAGCAATTCAAGGGTGAGCTACCGCTTTCTCCACCTCGTCCTCTCCCCTTGGCTGCCATGGCTATACCTTCCGTAGGGGACATCTTTATTGCCCCGACAAGAGCCCTTTGAGCCTCATCCTCTGCAACCATTGCAAAGGCTTGATTCACAGTAGGGAGAGGAGACATAAGCAAGATCTGACTTTTAGCCATGTGATAGGTTTCAGTCAAATCCATCAAGAATTGGAGTAGTTTATGTTGCTGCACCAAATTACGTTGAATCTTCGATGCTCCACATTTACAACAATTGCAAGACGTACCAACAGCCACAAGGGAAGACTGTTCTTCCCATAATTCCTTCAATTTAGAATAATATGTAGCAACGGACAATTCCCCTTGTTGGAGTGAATTAATCTCATGGTGGAGAGCAAAAATTCGAGACCCTGTGACTTTATCAAATCTTTCTTTGAGGTCCATCCACACCATATGTGCATCACTGAGATACACCATACCATTCACCAGCTCCCGGGACAAAGAAGTCAGAATCCAAGATAAGACAACAGCATTACAACGTTCCCACTGACCTTCCGAGTCAGTACCAAACTTCTGTTTCGGGCAGGAACCATCAACAAATCCAAGTTTTTGTTTCCCAAGGAGAGCAATCCTCATAGCTTTGCTACAAACAGAGTAATTATCATTTCCGGTGAGAGTAATAGGAATGATTGTCGTACCTTGAGTGTGAAGTCATATGGATGTAGATATAGAGAATGGGTAAAGTCGATGCTGGATGCCGTCGAGGTTTTGCTCCTTGTGGAGTCTTCCATAATTGACGGTGAAAGGTAGATACGGAGGATGAGCGACGCTTCTTGGATGAACTGATGAACACGATAACACGATGATGACCAAGTCTCAGGGTAATCACAACGAACGATGGTGACGCAATCCAGGCCAAATCAACGGGAAATTTGTGGCCAATCTCGCCTAATCGACGATGATAGAAAACGCCTAGGTCGATATCCTCTCTGTGGCCAAATCTCTGATTCGCGTCCCTCAGTGGCCGAATCTGTGAGCTTGATTCACAAGGATCGATCCAAGATTGTGGTCAAGAGTAAGTGGGCGAGATCGAAAACTACTATCGATCTCGAAGAGGACATCGCGACCTTGAAAGACCGCCCGACCGAGTCGTGCCTCAGCGTCGTGGATCTTGAAGAAAACGGGTCTTGGGTGGATCTTGCAAAACCATCGGGTCAAAGCAAGTCCATCTGGACTGTTAAACCACCTCAGCGAATGCAAGGCCCACTGGATCTTGGAAAGCCACCTCAGTTAATGGGTGGAGGTCTTGAAAAAATAACCTGATGGTCTAATACCATGTAAACAAAATGAATAGACCCAAACCCGAATTATTCCATTAATTAAAATGAATACATTGTTCATCTATTTATTGTTCAAATTTTAGGTCCCTATTTATATCCCTTGGGCTTTAAAAGGAATTAAGGCCCATAACTACCTTATACACTACTACAAAAATTGGATATTACTACCCTAAAAAACGTCCTTATTAAAAAATAGGAAGTAAAAAATGAAGGCAAAGGCATTCTTGTAAATATATGGAAGGAAAATGAGCCTTAGGCGACTGAATTAAATTCATGTCGCCAATATTTGAATTTAGGCGACTGAATTGAATTCAGTCGCCAATATTTGAATTTAGGCGATCCGAATTGAATTCAGTCGCCCAAATTGGAATAATTTTTTTTTTTTATAATAAAATTTATTTGTTTGGCGCCATAAGTGGGTTTGTTTTTTTTTTAATTTTTTTAACATTGGCGACCTGAATTCAATTCAGTCGCCAATTTTGGATTTTAGGCGACCTGAATTGCATTCAGGTCGCCCAAATTTGGATTTTGGGCGACCTGAATTGCATTCAGATCGCCTAAAATGAATTATTTGCGGATTTTTTTGGCTCCAAAAAACTCTTGAAAATTGATATCATTTTTGAGACTTTAGACTACCTAAATACCAATTCAGGTCGCCTAAAATGAAATTTTTGGCGCCATTTAGGATTTTTTTTTGCTCCAAAAAAACTCTTGAAAATTTATATCATTTTTGAGACTTTAGACGACCTAAATACCAATTTAGGTCGCCTAAAATTTTTTTTAAGACTTTAGACTATCTAAATACTAATTCAGGTTGCCTAAAATGAAATTTTTGGCGCCATTTAGGATTTTTTTGGCTCCAAAACTCTCTTGAAAATTGATATCATTTTTGAGACTTTTGACTACCTAAATACCAATTTAGGTCGCCTAAAATGAAATTTTTGGCACCATTTAGGATTTTTTTTTGGCTCCAAAAACTCTTGAAAATTGATATTGAGACTTTAGACTACCTAAATACCAATTCGGGTTGCTTAAAATGAAATTTTTGGCACCATTTAGGATTTTTTTGGCTCCAAAAACTCTTGAAAATTGATATTGAGACTTTAGACTACCTAAATACCAATTCAGATCGCTTAAAATGAAATTGTTGGCACCATTTAGGATTTTTTTTTTTTTTTTTTTGCTCCAAAAACTCTTGAAAATTGATATTGAGACTTTAGACTACCTAAATACCAATTCTCGCTTAAAATGAAATTTTTGGCACCATTTAGGATTTTTTTTTTTTGGCTCCAAAAACTCTTAAAAATTGATATTGAGAGTTTAGACTACCTAAATACCAATTCAAGTCGCTTAAAATGAAATTTTTGGCACCATTTAGGATTTTTTTTTTGCTCCAAAAACTCTTAAAAATTGATATTGAGAATTTAGACTACCTAAATACCAATTCAGGTCACTTAAAATGAAATGTTTGTCGCCATTTAGGATTTTTTTTGGCTCCAAAAAACTCTTGAAAATTGAAATCATTTTTGAGACTTTAGACTACCTAAATACCAATTTAGGTCGCCTAAAATTTTTTTTTAGACTTTAGACTATCTAAATACCAATTCAGGTCGCCTAAAATGAAATTTTTGGAGCCATTTAGGATTTTTTTGGCTCCAAAAAACTCTTGGAAATTGATATCAATTTTTAGACTTTAGACTACCTAAATACCGATTTAGGTCACCTAAATTTTTTTTTTGAGACTTTAGACTACCTAAATATCAATTCAGATCGCCTAAAATGAAATTTTTTAATTTCATTTATCCCTTCTCTCCTCTGCACACCATTTAATTCTCCCACGTATGCCTTCCTCTTCTCATTTTCGATCTGCACATATGCCTTCCTCTTCTCTCCTCTACACCCCATCTTCTCTTTCGATCTATTCCTACTCCTTCAACACTCTTCGATCCGTCGGGCGAGGAGACCGAGCAACGAGACGCTGACCCGCACTTCGAACAAGAGTCACCATCGATTTCATCCAAAACGCTACCGCTAGTAAGTGTTTTTTTAGATCGACTCTTGTTGATTTTTTAGATCTGAGAGGGCACCAATTTTTGCAGATCTGGAAATCTCCTCGTGGCTCCAAGACGATACTATGAACACCAAATCTCTTGCAGATATGAAATTACTCTGTTTTTTGCATTATTGTTCCTTATTCCTTCCATTTTAGGGGATTAGACTGTGGGTCGTTAGTTACTTGTTAGGTTTTTTTTCTTTTCTTTTTTCATTGTATCTTCCTTGTTGTCTTTGTTTTGATTACTCTCTTTGTGTTCTTTTCTTGTTCTTGCCGGTCTTGGAATTTCTTGCTTGTAACATAAAAAAGTAAGTATTTCGGAATTTGATTTTTGATTTGTTCTTCCATGGCCAACCCCGTCGGGGTTTTTTTTTTTACTACGCCTCACGGACGTCTCTAGAAAAAAGGACGTTATATGAGTCAAATTTAGGACGTTTTTGATGTTTTTTGTAGTAGTGATACAAATATACACACTATTTCTATACATTATTTTCTACGAGCATCATGCCCAAGTCAATTTGATACGGACCAAGCTTTCCTCCAATACGTCTAATATCCGCTGCCTTTCTTTTTTTCTATACGCCGCCGTTTTGGCATTTTGTGCCAAAATGGCAGTGTGCAATCTTTTTTTTTTTAAATACCATTTATCATCCTCAAGTATTTTTTTTAAGATCCTAAAATATTTCGGATCGTAAAAAAAATAATTTTTCAAAATCAAAAAGTGTCTTTTAGTATTAATCAAGATCATGTATATTTTTCATATATTTTTAGATTTTTTTTACATCGTCACTATCTTAAAGTATTTTTTAACGCAAATCGATTTTTTTCTTTAAAAAAAATACTTTAAGATACTCGATCTTGGTGCTAAAAAAGATACTTCAAGATAATCGGCTATTACTAAAAATATATTTCAGGATATTGAATGGTACTAAAAAGATACGTCGAAATATTGGATAATACTTAAAAAATACTTCTTGATCTTGAAAAATTATTTTAGGATCCTGAAAAAATATTTTAGGGTAGTGACTAGTACTAAAAAGATATTTCGGATACTTGACTTATATCTTGAAAAATATTTCATCATCTTGAAAATTATTTTTTTAAAGATCCTAAATATTTTATGATCTTAAAAAAAATACGTCAAATCTGCTAAAAAGATACTTGAGGATGATGAATGCTATTTTTTTTTTTTTAAAAAAAAAGGATTGCACAGTGCCATTTTGGCACAAAACAGCCGCGTATGAAAGAAAAGGAGGGCAGCGGATTTTAATGGTATCGGAGGAAAGCTGGTCCCATTTGATACAGCCTATCTGAGTCAGACATTCATGATGGGGTGTTTTTGTATGATTTTGATTTAACGATACAGCAATATTTTTTTTTTTTTTTTTGGGCCAACTAAAATAACTTGCGATAATGAACCGATTAAAATTTTTGACCAAAAAAAAAAAAAAAAAAAAAAAACCGATTAAAATTCATATGTATATATCCAAACATAACAAAAGCGTGATTATGATGATCACTTGGATTTACGAAGTCAGAATGTGTGTTATGATGCAAAGTTGCAAACAAACATTTAATAAATTAAAAGCAATAATTTCAACGCTCACAAAATCAGCACTTAAATTCGTGAAAACTTAAAAACCTGATGGAAACGCAGAAAACGAACACACCTTTACAAATAATTTTAGGTAAGATGTCTGAGTTCTGCGTGCCCATTTTATTAAAAGGAAATATAAATTGTCTTCAATTTATCGTAATCAAAATTATGTATTTTTTATTTTATTAAATTAAATAATTTATACTAAATTTAAGTCATTTATTCAACACGGTTACACGGCATTTACTTTTCTTATCAATTCTTTTTTTAAAAAAAAAAAATCCTTGTAAAGATCAAGAGTGAGGATAAAATTATTGTACTCTATCATAAAAGGAAATATAAAATATATAATACTACCGTTAAAGTATTCTTTGTTATTAGCAGAGGGTAATCTTCTGCAGATCATTCAAATTAGTTTTGTTTATATAATAAAATATATAATACTACCACCCTACTTTTTGTAATTAAAAGATTGTGCTTTAAACTTGTTTCTATATTTATTTTTTTAGGACCCTGTGCTAGGCCTAAAACCAAAAATAAAAAGGGAAATTGCGGTTAAGGACTAATGTTGCCAATCAATATCCAATAAGCCTCAAAAAATTTTGAAACTTTACTGTAGGACTATGGGGCCAAAATGAAATTAAAATTTAGGGAAAATAACACTCAGGTCCCAAGGAATATATAAAATATCAAAAAAGTCCCAACCCAAAATCACATATTAAAAAAGTATTTAAGGACTTTTTTTTCTATTAGTTGTATTGACAACATGAAGTACTATATTGACAAAAAATTTAAAACATGGTCATTCACAACAGAAAAATCTAGATTCACAACAGAAAGTGCTATATTCACAACAAATTTTAAAAACTTGGATTTTGTTTCAAACTCAAGTCCCTAAATGTACAGAGGCCATTCACAACAAAAAATGATATATTAACAACAGTAAGTGCTATATTCACAAAAAAAATTAAAAACCTGGCGCCATTTTGAAACTCAAGTCAATATAACACTTCTTGTTATGAATATAACAGTAAATGCTTAGGGACCTGAGTTTGAAAAAAAAAAAAAGATTTTTAAATTTTGTTGTGAATATAGCATTTCATGTTGTGAATCTAGCTTTTCTGTTGTAAATAACCAGGTTTTTAAATTTTGTTGTTAATATAACACTTCCTATTGTGAATATAGCACCTCCTGTTGTCAATACAACTAATATCAAAAAAGTCTCTAGGGACTTTTAAATTTTGTTGCAAATATAGCACTTCATATTGTGAATCTAGCTTTTTCTGTTGTAAATGGCCTCTGTATGCTTAGGGACGTGAGTTTGACACAAAATTCAGGTGTTTAAATTTTGTTGTGAATATAATACTTCCTGTTGTGAATATATATGGCTTTTATCTGTTTTGAATGACCAGGTTTTAAATTTTGTTATCAATATAGTACTTCCTGTTGTGAATATAGCACTTCATGTTGTCAATATAACTAATATCAAACAAGTCCCTAGGGACTTTTTTTATATGTGATTTTGGGTTGAAACTTTTGTAATATTGTTTATGTTCCTTGGGACCAAAGTGTTATTTTCCCTAAAATTTATGCTAAAAAGACATCACTACCCCGATAAGTGTCTTATACATCATGAACAAGTGAGTTAGTCCTATGAACAAGTAGAGTAGTCATATAAACAAATACTCATTTATAAATGTCCTAAACAATTACTCACATAGGATATGACTATTCCACTTATTCATAAGACTATTCGATTTGTTCATGATTAAGACACTTGCAAATTTTACCCTTCAAACAATTTCTTGGACCTTGCCTTAATGCTGTAGCGAGGACCATAATTTTATTTCCAGATTTTTCGTTAGGTTCCTTTTAATAGTTTAAGTCCTTATACTATGGAAACAGTTGTATCCATGGTTGAGTGTAATGACTTCTGAGGTTTACAAATTTTGAGTCCAAAAACCATGGTTTCAAAAGCCTTTTTCAGTAATGTGAGAAAAAACTCTTCTCACATACTTACCTCAAACACAGTAAAAACACTTCTAAAAATATATGGTATTGTATTACAAAGAGTGAGTGTTGGTATATAATTTTATATTAGGAAATATACTATCTTAGCCATTTGTTATCAGTTGGCGCTGCTTTCTTTAAGTTTCTATATATTTTTATGCTTTTTAAAAAGCAAGAGATGAATAAGTGGGTGATTTAATCCCTCTCTGCCTTCCCCCTTCCCCCTTCCCCTCTTGGACTTTGGCCTTTTCTTCCCTTAAAGGGGATGTAGAGATATCAGAATAATCCATATGGAGATTCATTTGAAATTCTATAGAAGTGAGGAACCACTGTGTCATGACTTCCGTTTGTGGATCGGGTTCATAGACAGAGATTTGCAATAACCTTTTGGTCCTTTTTTTTAAATCCTAATTATGATTAGTTATTACCACTTTGATGCCATGTGATACAAATAGCAGTGTTTGGGTTAATTTATTTTAAGTAATTTTGTGATGCCAATGATAACTTATTCATATAATCCTTTTAATATGAATAATTCATTAGTCTAAGCGTGGATGTTCTTATTTGGATATCTTGTTTAGGTTGATGGAATTTTATTCTTAATCTCCTAACGTGGATATTGGTAGGAGTTGATTGAGTAATTCTTATAGTATCTAAAAATGAATATGAACCCAAATTAAAAATAACAAATTTAATATAAGTTATTTATTGAATAGTTTCATTCATTTCATAATGTGGATTCAAAATAAGTATAAACATAATTCAATGTGGATTCATAATACATAAAAACAACTTATGATAGACTATGGCCACAATTTATCAAATTATTTCCTTGAACGGTACTTCCGATTTATGTCGTTGACTTCTTGACGGAATCTGCAGAAACAAATATGTTTTATATATTAAAGCAAAGAAAAATAAAACGTAACATCAAATTATAATAGGTTTTTCATAAATATTTATTGACTTGGGTTTTGGGTATTACAATCCTCGGGGTACTCGCATTTCTGATGATCCACCAGCAGCAGCAAAGGAATTGGCTGGGTTCATCAACATATGTTGCTGCTGAGGCTGATCTGCTATGTATAGATTCACTTGCGGCCGAGTTGTGGCAGTTATTTGGACACCTTGCGGTTGCGAGATATTTCTCGATGGAGCAAATGGATTCGCACCTGGTTGAGCCACAACGAATATTTGGACCATTGGCGGTGGATCAAATGGATTTGTGGCAGGTGTACCATACACTGCTTGCTGATTTGTATCAAATCCATATAAATTGTTATGAGTGAGTGTGTTGAATCCACCATCCTAACATCACATTCATGAACACAAAAAAGAATCAATAAGAATAGAAAAATGGCATAAAATTGCATGTATACTTGTGACATTAAGAGTCATAACAAAAATCGATTACATGAAATAGCAGACTCTTACCAATTGCCTCTCATTGATTGAAGAAATATTATTGCTTAAAGTGGTGATCAGGGCACGCTCTCTTGGAGAAGAGCTTGAGTTAGAAGTTGATAAAGCTCCTATAAATGTGCAGAAACCATAACCATTAATTACATACTGAACAAGCAATAAACTTAACTAATAGTATATGTATGAAACAAAAATTTTGAGAGAAACCAAAAGGATTTCCCACACACATATTAGCAATAAAATTTCTAACAACTCAAGATGCTCAAAAGATTCTTACCTCCATCTTTAGTGCCATAATTATTACTACATCCTCTACATTGGCAGAGACCAGAACAACCAACTCCAGCCTTCATTAAGAAAATAAAAATCTTAATAGAAATTTATTTTGAATTTTTCAATATCTTTTTTAAATAAAAGATTCAATCACCTTATAGCATGAGCAATATCTTGTTGAACATTTATTCTTTGGGCAGTGACAACTTATTCTAGGTTTTCCTTGATTGATACTTTTGCCCTATATGTAGAGAGCACATTCATGAAATCATTAAGATAACAAGTTCAAAGAAACTACATAAGCTGTAATAATTTGTCATATCTAATTCAAACTTATCGAGTTGAAAACTTACAAATGCAGAGGGATTATGAGATATGATGTTGTTCCTTTCTTCCATGATCATTATCCTTTCATATTCCAAGTTGCATTGCTCGATTAATGTCTTTTGCCTATAAACAATACAAAACGGTGTAAAACTAATGGTTCAACCCATTCCTTGACTTTTTTTTTTTTTTGGAATCACTAATTTCACTCAAGCTTAATAGAGATAAAGCATTAATTTGTTTGTCAAGTGAAAGGATTGAAGAAACATACCTTTTATTGGAGGGAGGTGGTAATTGGATGAAATGGTGACAGTGAGGAGAAGTTGGCGCAATTTGATATTGTTGGGCATGAAGATGCTGCTGATTTGAAGCATTTGGGAAAGATTGTGAAGTAGAGACATCCTGAAGAACTTGCAATTCTGAAGATTGAGAAGTATTGTTATTTGGAAGAACTTCCGATTCCAAAGATTGAGAATTATGATGGCTGGGATGAACTTCTAATTCCAAAGGTTGAGCCAAATATTGAGAATTAGGATGGTTGGGATGAACTTCTAATTCCAAAGATTGAGAATTAGGATGGCTTGGATGAACTTCCAATTCCAGAGGTTGAGCCAAAGATCGAGAATTAGGATGGCTGGGATGAACTTCTAATTCCCAAAATTGAGAAGAAAAGACATTTGGAGGAATTTCTAATTCCGGAGGTAGATAAATAGGATGATTTAGAAAATCTTGTGATTCCAAATCCTGAGAGGCATTGTGCATCTCAATTGGGGTGACTTCTGATTCTAAAGACTGAGAAGCAGGGCCATTGAGGAGATCTTCCAAATTCAAAGTTTGATTTTCATAACGTTCTAGTCCAAAGTCAATCAGATTATATAAGTCAGCTAATGATGGTGAGGCATCTTTATCACCCATTAGATTGTGATCTTGCTGGGATCTGAAATTAAAATAAATTGCAATATTTCAACAATTAATATATAAAATAAATTAATGTAAAATTTCTGCTAACATGGAGAAATTCTTAGATGGGCTGGTTGCCGCACATCATATGTATAACTATAAGCACTGTTTAATATAAAAAAAGGGAGAAATTATCATTTAAATACTCTCCAATGAAGGACCAACCTTTTAACCTCCTTAAAATTATAAGGACTAATACTTAAACAAATATAAGGATTAAGACTAAAGTTGACTCAAACGGACTAAAAGTTTTTATCTGAAAATTTTCTTTCCCATGTGGTGCATGGACAAGATTAATAATCATAATTCAATTTCATTAAAAAATATTACATGTAATGATCTAATGATACCCAAAACCGTACCAGCAACGAAGAAAAGAATAAAAAAACTTAAACGTTTGCTTTTTTTTTCCTTTTTTTTTTTCCACATTATTCATCATTGATATTTAAAGTTGAGAATTCCCACAACTTACAAGTTCGTGAGGTAATAAAACTGTCACGGTTTTAAATATATCGAGAGGGAATATATCCAAACCTTTATAAGACATTGGATATAAGTGAAAAGATAAAAAATCAAAACTCTTATAAAACGTCTTTTGTTTCTCTCTTTAACTAAGGTAGGACTTCATAGATTTATTTTCACAAGTTAAAACATATTTAAAGAACAAAAGAATTAATTAGGTCCCAAAACAAACAAGACTCAAGCCTCATTATCTATCCTCAAGAAGAAGGAGAATTAGCTACTAATGTAGTTAAAGAAGTTATCTATCCTTAAAAAGAAGGAGAATTAGCTACTCATGTCTTTAAAGAACAAAAGAATTAATTAGGTCCCAAAGCAGAATTAGCTACTCATATAGTTAAAGAACAAAAGAATTAATTAGGTCCTAAAACAAACAAGACTCAAGTCAAGTTGGCAATGGCATTGCTCGTATTTATGGTCTTGATTAAGTAATGACAGGTGAATTAGTAGAATTTGAAGAGGTTAGAATAGGTATTGCTTTGAATTTGGAATCAAATAATGTTTGTGTTGTATTAATGGGTGACGGTTTGATGATACAAGAGGGAAGTTATGTAAAAGCAACAGGAAGAAATGCTTAGTTACCAAGAAGAAGGAGAATTAGCCTCGTTATCTATCCTCAAGAAGAATTATCTATCAAGAAGAAGAAGGAGAATTAGCCTCGTTATCTATCCTAAAGAAGAATTATCTATCAAGAATAAGCCTCAAGAAGAAGGAGAATTAGCTACTCATGTAGTTAAGGAACAAAAGAAGTAATTAGGTCCCAAAACAGAATTAGCTACTCATGCAACAAGACTCAAGTCTCGTTATCTATCCTAAAGAAGAAGGAGAATTAGCTACTCATCTTGCAGTTAAAGAACAAATAACTCATGTAATTAAAGAACAAATAAAAGACGAAGATAAGTAAAGATGACACCAAAGTACAAACAAGACTCAAGCCTTGTTATCTATCGTCATCTATCCTCAAGAAGAAGAAGAATTAGATACTCATGTAGTTAGAGAACAAATAAAAGACGAAGATAAGTACTTTACCCAAAAAAAGACGGAGATAAGTAAAAGATGACACCACAGTAGATTAAAGAAAGGAAGAAAAACAGAAAGAAAAAGAAAAGTAGAAGATGGCGCTAGAGTAAATTAAAGAAAGAAAGAGGTTTCAGAAGGAGAAACATAGAACAGGTGTACGTACCATGGAATTGTTGATGGCAAGAATACTTGGAAACTCTTGACGACAATGGAAAAATAGAGAGGAGGACGATAAGAGAGGAGATTCTGGAGTTAAATTTAATGATATGGATAGGCGGGGTTTGGCCCCTCTTATTTTTCTCTTTTTTTTTTTCCTCAAAATATTATATAGATTCTAATAATCAAATGCTTTAATGTATTTTAATTAAGGGGTTTAAACTTCTCATGTTGCATGAGAACAAGAAGATTCCTACACACACATGAAAAGGTGGGACCCACATAGATATATAATACTAGTTATATATATATATGGGTCCCACTACTTCATGAGTGTGTGACATGAGAATACACTTCTCTTACAACATGGTAAGTTTTTTTCCCTTTAATTATTTCCTTTGCCTTGTTTTGCGTTGGAGGTTTTTTTTTTTTTTTTTTTTTTTTTTTTTTTTTTTTTTTTTTTTTTTTTTTTAAAGATTGATCAGCTAAGAATAATAATGTAATTTAATTAAACTGAAGATTTATTAAAAAGACCAAAATCACCTTCAAGAAAATGCTTTGTGATAAGAATGGGAGGAAGTACTTGAAATGTTGGAATGCACGAGACAATAATTTTTCTTCCTTTTTGAGATATTTAACCTCCTCCTTAATTTTTCAGTAAATAAAAAAACCTCCTTCTCAATAAGAAGGTCCTAATTAATTTGCACAAGACGAAGAACTTGAAAATTAAGATACAAGACGAAGCGAGTGATGGGAGGCTTGGAATCTTTAAAGCAGAGAAAAAAGGGGAGGGAGGAAGAACTTGAAAAAGACGGAAACAGGTAATAGAAAAAATTATTTAACTAAAATTTTAAATTAAGATAAAACTTCTCCTAGCATAATGGAGAAATTCTTATGTTTAGTTAAGTGTAATTTAGTACTTTTTAAATTTATGTGTTAATATTTGGTTCCTCTAAATAATTATAATTTTTTATTTACCATAAATTTTATTTTGTCTATCCTTTAATTTCTTTAAATTTCCCCTTTTTTTGAAAAAAGTAATATTTTTTGGATAAAAAGATAATATTAATGGGAAGAAGCCATGTGAATTTGAAGACGATCTCACAAAGAAGTCCGTTACGTACAGCCTGCATGCACAATAGCATTCGCCAAACTCGCTGCTTGCTGCGACATCCCCGAGAAAAGGCTTCAAGATGATGGAACGTTTCAGGATGAAGAGACAGATTCCGATTTCAAATTTCAAATCCGAGTCCGGTCCCAAAAACGACGACGTTGTTTTGCCCACCGATGATCCCTTCCCTCCTAAGCTCAACATTCCCGACTGCGACGATCAACGGCAAGCAACCGCGCGACTTGAAGCTACCAATAGCCATGTCTACGCCGACGATGAATACCCGTTCATGCGATTAAAGCTTCGAAGAGAGGCCTCCTCTGTTCACAACTTCACATTATAAAGGGGACTACATTGACATGCCTTCTCATCCGCTGTTATTGAAGATTTTGCAGAAACAAGGTTAGGTCTAATTAAATGCATTTACTTCCAGAATCTTCATGGCTATATGAATCTGTTCATAAGATGTATGAATATGGTGTTTCTGAATTCATTTGTCGTATATGTATTAAATAAGCAAAATCTTGCCCGTTGGATCCTGAAGACTTGGTTTGGAGAATGGTTTGTTTATGTCTTATATTTTTAAAGCTCCTTCACTGTGTTTTCCTTTCATTTTTCTTGAAAAAGAAATGGCATTAAATTTTTTCAGATGCAATGCACGCTCAATATATATATGGCTTAGGTTCGCCAACTTGTGACTTTGTTTTTCTTTGGGTCGTCTGCTGAAGGATGACTGGCAGAGCAGTAGGAATATCCATGAGTTTATTAAGACCCGTTGACTTTTTTGAGGAGATTAAAGAGGGTAATTAATTAAATTACTTTAAAATGTCTATATTTATCGTTTTTTCTTCAAACTAATTAATTTGTCTCGATTTATAAACCGATATATAATTTAATCACAAACAATATATGATATGATTAAATAACTTATTTAACTTTCTTAATTAATCTCTTCAAAAATGTTAACTATATCTTATATTTAAGAGCGGAGATAGTAATTTAGAATAAGGTTGATTGGACCTTAGCTTGCAAGAATCCTGTAGCGAGGACCTTAACTTTTTTTTTTGTTTTTCCAGATTTTTTTATAGGTTCATTTTAGTAGTTTGAGTCCTTATATAATGGAAAAAGTTGCATCCATGGGTTGAGTGTACTGACTTAGCTTATGAGGTTTACAAGGTTTGAGTTGCTTAAGAAGCATACTACACTAATTAAGGTCATTATGCTCAGGTTATTATTGCAAATGGTTCATAACACATGATCTCAAGTCCCTAAAAAGGGCGTATGGATCTCTGATGTCTGCCCATTTTGTTTTGGATTATTGCTTTTAACACTGAGTTGATGAGAAATGTTCCTGATGAGTGATTCTACTTCCCAAAAAATAACTGAGTTCAGTATATAGTAGTTGTAAGTTTCAACAGAGTTCTTGTATCAAAGAACCAAAATATCAACAATTCCATTACAGGTGATTGAAATGTCATTCTCCCAAATATATTCCCCAGTGTGAATATCTTTTCATGCTGTAGTTTAATGCTTCAGATATTTGTAGTGCTTCTTTAAAATCTCACCATTTTCTGAACAAATATCATCTCACCATTGAGTATTGATTTGTTTGAAGTTATGTAATCATTAAAAACCCCAGGGCTGCAACTGATTGCAAAAGGACCATCTTATAAGTTTTCAACCATGATGAGAAGTTTATGATTAAGCTTTTGGGATGGTGATGCTAATTTTTAATCATATGAACAACCAACTAAAACTATTGTTATACTATGGCAAAATATAAACTTATAGGCTTTGAATTTCATGTGGTTATCATCTACCATCTTTCTGGAAGCGAAGGTGCATTTAAAGTTATTTAAATTGCTGAATCATGTGAAATAACATTTAAACCACGATGAGCAATAAGCTTTTTATTCAGTTTTTGTCTATGAGGGAATGATACAGAGACTCTAGAGGGGGTGATGCACGACATACATAGAGCAATTTGAAAAGATTTGTATGCATGAAATTGAGGGATTGGGCTAGGAGGGATAAAAATCTAGGGTAGCAATCCATGAAATCATGAATTCTTTTCCATTTCCTTTTAACAGGAGACATGCCAGTTCTTTTTGCAGATAAAGTTTGGAGGTTAACAAGTTCAGGGAAGATGAAACGCCGAATCCTGTTAATTACGGAGTTTGCCAGTTACATTGTTGACCCGGAGTCCGATGCACTTAAAAGAAGGATTACCCTTGCAGCTGTTGAGAAGATTTATCTCTGTGTCCTAAGCGATAACTTTTTTGCAATAATAATCCCAACATAGTATGATTTACTCATGGTTAGTACACGAAAGACAGAAATTATGGCTGTGTTAGTTAAAGCCACCAAGAATGCTTCTAATCATGAACTCAAATTGGGTTTCTTCAATTGGTAATGAAACCATCACCTGTTATTTATGTCACCTGTTGTTTCATTCTTTCTTGAAGCTTTCTTGAGATTCTTATCCATCACTGAAAGCATGTTTTGAATTGATTTGTAGTTTTGAATACCATGCCGCATCTAACCTGCCAAAGGAAATCATATTTGAAGAAGTTGAAGGTATGCAACAAACTATACTTTCCTTGATCTGTAAACCCTGGGTGTGCGTGATTATTCTTGATGTCATTAATTAGTTTGCCCGAGCCTATTTTCTCTGGAATAGAGATTACTCTCTTCATTGGATTTCTGAAGCTTCTCTGTTTCTGTTTTAAAACTTCCAGGGGGTGTTAAAACAATAATTTCAAGGGAGGAGTAAATTATGCTCATCAAAATTTATTCTAAGGGTTACTTTTGAGGAGCTCAGCTTCTGTTCATACACTTTTGACGGTGTCTGTAAAACTCAGTGAGAGGTCTGGTCAGTATATAGTTAAGTTTTGCGTGACATGTTCCTTTAAATAAATTGTAAGTGACATCAAAAATTTAGGAGAAGAAAACAAAAAGACATGAGGTCAGTGGCGGAGCCACACTGTTGCCTCTGTCTATAGGTGCAGACACAAAATAAGAAAATGGAATCCAAAAAATAAGGTCAATCTAAGTGTGGATGTTCTTATTTGGATTTCTTGTTTGCGTTGATGGAATTATATTCTTAATCTCCTAACGTGGATATTGGTAGGAATTAATTGAGTAATTATTATAGTTTCAAAAAAGGGCGTATGAACCCAAATTAATGTTAGTAAATAGGTATTCTAGAGACAATCTGTTTTGACAGAGGAACACCTTTTTCTATTTAGTATTTCATGATTAATAAAATTGAGCATATTTTATCTTTATCATATTTGTGTCTCACTTTTATTTAATTAAAGTAAATATGCGTTTAAAGATAAAAACCCTATTAATAGAACAAGTGTTTACTCGAAGATCTATGATAGGGATCATGATCATGAGGACACGAGAATACTGAATGTCTATTATCTGAAACTTGTTCCTAGTCTTGAATCACCAAGAAAGGGTATTGATGATCTCAATAAGATTAATATGACATCATCTACTTGTATAGAGATACAATGTAGAGACCTTATGGAATACAGGCATGTGATGCTTTAGCTGATGTCGTGGGTAGATCTGTTGGAGAACAAATAGCACCAAATTGACCCGCCGAAAGACTCCACCAAAATTTGTAGAAAGTATCATTAGATATCAAAGCCTCTCAACGTTTGGTAGTGCGGAACGTTCTAGACTTGAGAATGTCACCGAGCACTGTGTGGATATGACCGAGCACCGTGTACTAGATGGACATGCCAAAAAGACTCACAATCCCCTATAAGGGATTAGTTGTTCATAGGACCGGTAGGGCTTGGATGACTTCTAGTTGATTCGGGAATCTATGCACAGTAAGCGATCATGAAGAGTCATGATCTATCTTAGAGTCAAAAGAAGAAGATTCCTAGTTCTATGAAAAGCTACATTTAGTCAACCAAGAGAGATGATACTCTACCTTTACTCTCGACTAAATGAGAATGACGATGTCAGGGATGAAGCCGGAACGGTATCCAAATTGGAAAAAGGTGGATCACTTGATCAACTCAATTAATTCTGAGGCCGCAAAGCATTGCTAGTGTCTTATGTGGTCATTAGACAACTTGGGCCCATTAAAAGAGTTTGATTGGTCCAAGGTTATTTATGTTAATGATTAATTGGGCCTAATGGGTCACACACAAAGTTTATTCTTGATTGCTTAAAATTAGCAAGCTTGGGCTAATATTTGTTATTGGGTTTTTTCGAGAGAACAAGTGTATTTGAAAATATACAAAAATGGCGCCATATATGGTTTCTTTGTGGGAAATTATTTCTCCACTAATAGGCCCAAATATGTTAGAAGACCAAACGAGGTCTTAGGCCATTTTGAATTTTAAATTCAAGAGATTAGGTTATAAAATTAATTTTGAATTATCTATATATATTTATGTATATATATTTAGGGTTTATTGTTTCGCTTTTACAAGAGAAATATTTTTCCTGCCACGCCACATAAAAGTGAGTGGGTCCCATTATAAAAAGAAGAGAGAAAAATATTAGTGGGACCCAAATACTTTTATGTGAGTGTGGCAAAAAAATGTTTTTGCAAAGAAAAACAAAAACATTAAATAAATGTCCAATAAAGATTGGACAAATAAAGGGAAAAAGAAATGGATATGACCCAATATCTTGAATTATTAATTTAAGAAATAATTAAAGATATGGATGAGATCCATTATCTTAAATAATTAATTCAAGAAATAATTCAAGATATGAATTTAATCAATTTTATTAATTATTTGGATAATACCAATTAATGAGTCATTATTCTTGAACCCTAATTAGGGTGTTGGTTGAAAAATTCATACAAAACTTTTAGTCTTGAATTTTTTGCGCCAACATACAAAAAACCTAAGGTGTTGGCCGAAACATTAAGCTCTTTTGAAACAAAAGAAGGTTTCGGCCAAAGCACCAAGAAAGGGGGCAAGAGGCGCCATCCATAGGTAATCCAATTTTGTTCTTCTTATCTTAAATCTAATCTCAAGAAACCTAATAATCTTCTTGAGATAAAGAAAATATAAGAACGTTGAGTCCTCAACCTTGCATTGCCTAGCAAGCATACAAGGAAAGAGAGGAATTAAAGAGAAGGAGTTGTCAAGGCAATCGGAAGATAGCCGTGTGGATCAGTGTTAGAAGACATCATACATTTTGAGGTCTTCAATGATCTAAGGTAATCCTAAAACCCCTCATGTATTTTAATGAGTAGATCGTGAGAATTTCTCATGAACATCTGTATGATACATTAATTATCAATATTCGTGGGAATATCCCATGAGTATTTGGATAACTCATGAGTACCATAAAAATTATGGGTTCTTATGAGCGCCTGTAAAAGTTACGGAAATCATATGATCAATATGTTTGGGAATATCGCATGAGTATTGGGATGACTCATGAATGCTATAAAAGTTATAGGTTCTTATAAGCACCAATATATCAATATCAGATGATGATAAAGCTCCAAAAACTTCAGATGAGATTCCCAAATAAAGTTGCTAGAGTCTAAATAAATTTTTGTTGTTTCTACTCCTGGGTTCTCAGGCTACGACCAAATTTAACCAACAATTAACAATAAAAAATTCAATATTATTTATTGAATAATTTCATTCATTCCATATAAAAATAATTCATTGTGTGTATAAAAATAATTCAAGATTCATAACACATAAAAACAACTTATGATAGAGTATGGCCACGATTTATCAAATTAT
Organism: Acacia acuminata; assembly: GCA_019022655.1. Lineage (NCBI taxonomy): Eukaryota > Viridiplantae > Streptophyta > Magnoliopsida > Fabales > Fabaceae > Acacia > Acacia acuminata. The sequence goes on along the minus strand of JAFJYI010000150.1, from coordinate 1,776,920 downwards.
TTCCTTGAATGATACTTCTGAAATATGTCGTTGACTTCTGGATCGAATCTGCACAAACAAATATATGTCATATATAAAAGCAAAGAAAAATAAAACGTAACATCAAATTAAAATAGGTTTTTCATAAAATATTTATTGATTTAGGTTTTGGGTATTACAAACCTCGGGGGTAGTCGCATTGATGATGATCCACCCGCAGCAGCAAAGCAATTGGCTTGTCTCATCAACATATGTTGCTGCGGAGGCTGATCAGCTGTGTTTAGATTCACTAGCGGCCGAGTTGTGGCGGCCATTTGGACAGCGTGCAGTGGCGAGATATTTCTCGATGGAGCAAATGGATTCGGACCCGGTTGAGCCACAACGGCTATTTGGACGATTGGTGGTGGAGCAAATGGATCCATGGCAGGTGTACCATACACTGCGTGCTGATTTGTATCAGATCCATATAAATTGTTATGAGTGAGTGTTTTGAATCCACCATCCTAACATCACATTCATGAACACCAAAAACAATCAATAAGAATATAAAAAGTGGAATAAAATTGCATGTATACTTGTGACATTAAGAGTCATAACAAAAATCGATCTCATGAAATTGCAGACTCTTACCAATTGCCTCTCATTGATTAAAGAAATATTGTTGCTTAAAGTGGTGATCAGGGCACGCTCTCTCGGAGAAAACCTTGAGTTAGAAGTTGTTGAAGCTCCTATAAATGTGCAGAAACCACAACCATTAATTACATACTGAACAAGCAATAAACTTAACTAATTGTATATGTATGAAAAAAAAAATTTGAGGAGAAACCAAAAGGACTGCACACACACATATTAGCAATAAAATTTATAACAACTCAAGATGCTCAAAAGATTCTTACCTCCATCTTTAGTGCCATAATTATTACTACATCCTCTACATTGGCAGAGACCAGAACAACCAACTCCAGCCTTCATTAAGAAAATAAAAATTTTAATAGAAATTTATTTTGAATTTTTCAATATCTTTTTTAAATAAAAGATTCAATCATGTCAATAAAAAACAACAGCTTAATAAATAATTACCTTATAGCATGAGCAATATCTTTTTGAACATTTATTCTCTGGGCAGTGACAACTTATTCTAGGTTTTCCTTGATTGATACTTTTGCCCTATATGTAGAGAGCACATTAATGAAATCATTAAGATAACAAGTTCAAAGAAACTAAGTAATGTGTAATAATTTGTCATATCTAATTCAAACTTATCGAGTTTAAAACTTACAAATGCAGGGGGATTATGAGATATGATGTTGTTCCTTTTCTCCATGATCATTGTCCTTTCGTATTCCAATTTGCATTGCTCGATTGATGTCTTTTGCCTAAAAATAATACAAAACAGTGTAAAACTAATCATTCAACCCATTCTTTGAGTTTTTTTTTTTTTTTTTGGAATCACATTAATTTCACTCAAGCTTAATAGAGATAAAGCATTAATTTGTTTGTCAAGTGAAAGGATTGAAGAAACATACCTTTTATTGGAGGCCGGCAGTGGCAATTGGATGAATTGGTGACCGTGAGGAGAAGTTGGCGCAATTTGACATTGTTGGGCATGAAGATGCTGCTGATTTGAAACCTTTGGGAAAGATTGTGAAGTAGAGACATCCTGAAGAACTTGCAATTCTGAAGATTGAGAAGTATTGTTATTTGGAAGAACTTCTGATTCCAAAGATTGAGAATTATGATGGCTTCGATGAGCTTCCAATCCTAGAGGTTGAGCCAAATATTGAGAATTAGGATGGCTAGGATGAACTTCTAATTCCAAAGATTGAGAATTAGGATGACTTGGATGAACTTCCAATTTCAGAGGTTGAGCCAAAGATTGAGAATTAGGATGGCTGAGATGAACTTCTAATTCCAAAAATTGAGAAGAGAAGACATTTGGAGGAATTTCCAATTCCGGAGGTAGATAAACAGGATGATTTAGAAAATCATCTGATTCCAAATCCTGAGTGGCATTGTGCATCTCAATTGGGGTGACTTCTGATTCTAAAGACTGAGAAGTAGGGCCATTGAGAAGATCTTCCAAATTCAAAGTTTGATTTTCATAACGTTCTGGTTCAAAGTCAATCAGATCATATAAGTCGACTGATGATGGTAAGGCATCTTCATCACCCATTAGATTGTGATCTTCAGCTGGGACCTGAAATTAAAATAAATTGCAATATTTCAACAATTAATATATAAAATAAATTAATGTAAAATTTCTCCTAACATGGAGAAATTCTTAGATGAGCTGGTTACCGCACATCATATAACTATATGCACTCTTTAATTAAAAAAAAAGGGAGAAATTATCATTTAAATACTCTCCAATGAAGGACTAACTTTTTAACCTCGTAAATTATAAGGACTAATACTTAAACAAATATAAGGATTAAGACTAAAGTTGACTCAAACGGACTAAAAGTTTTTATCTGAAAATTTTCTTTCCCATGTGGTGTATGGACAAGATTAAAAAATGTTACTTGTAATGATCTAATGATACCCAAAAACGTACCAGCAACGAAGAAAAGAATTAAAAAAAACTTAAACAATCAAATTATTTTATTTTCCTAAAAAGATTTTAAATATAAGTACCTGGATGGTTGAATTTGGTAGAAGATTTGTTGTAGGGTCTAATAGTGAGGCACTTTCATTCATTCTGGCATAATATTCAAATGGGTCCTAAAATTTAAATAAATTATAATATATTAGCATATCTCTTTCATATATACACATACTGCTACAGTACCTAAAGAATAGAAACATACAAATTTAAACGCGCGCACACACGTTTGTTTTTTTTTTTTTTTTTTTTTCCTTTTTCACATTATTCATCATCAATATTTTAAATTGAGAATTCCTACAACTTACGAGTTCGTAGGTAAACAAACGCTCACATTATTCAACAAATTTTGAGTAAGATTTTATTTTTCAGCTTTGAGGATATTAAATAACATATTATGGAGGATATTAAATAACATATTATGGAAGTTCATATGATGATTCTTTTTAAAAAGAAAATTTTAGAGTTCTGATTTTTAATCAAGTTTTCCAAGCTCAAAAAGCGCTTACAAACCTCTTGGGGTGAAGGCCGACTTTTTAGCCAACCGTATCAATCCTCATTGGCTAAATAAATAAATAATAATAATAACGGTTTTTAACAATAAAATTATGAATTCTTGAAAAACAATAACATTATTATTTTCTAAAGTTTCTTATTGGCTCATTGTAACTCAAATAACACTAATCACTTTTTTTACAACTTTCATAAATATAAAATTGTGAGTTTGAAGTTTGAACTCTACCTAAAATATATAAGATCAATATATATATATAATAGAGGGAGTATATAAATAAAGGTAAAACTTAAATCAAGTTGCTAAAGGGTAAGTACAAAATTGTTATATAAACTATCAACCCCTTATAAAGGTCTGAATATTTTCCCTCTTTCAAAACCATAAAAATTAATGAGCCCAAAGCTAGTAATTTCGAGTTGGAGGTGTAACAGCCCAGAGTTGGGTTTCGTTAGGCCTATCATTGTGAAGTCTCACATCAACTGGAAAGACAAATAAAGCATATGCACTATAAGAGTGCAGAGACTTTTTTCTTGTAGATGCGTTTTGATGTTTCTAACGAAGCCCAACCAAAAACAAAACTGTAAAGCCTTGTGTGTTAAAACGGACAATATTTACAAGCGAGCGCGTGAGCTGTTACAGGAGGCGGTTCAGATACCTCCCGTTTTAACCCACAAACAATCAAAAATTACGTAGGTCCCAAAACAATCAAGACTCAAGCCTTCTTATCTATCCTCAAGAAGGAGGAGAATTAGCTACTTATGTAGTTAAAGGACAAATAAAAGACGAAAAGAAGTAAAAGATGACAGCAGAGTAGGTTAAAGAAAGAAAGAAGAACAAAAAAGAAAAAAGAGAAGTAGAAGATGGCGCTAGAAAGAGGGGGAGATCGAAGTAGGCTTCGGAAGGAGAAGCACAGTATAGGTTTACGTACCATGGATCGGAACTGTTGATGGCAATAATACTTGGAAGTTGGAAACTCTGGATGACAATGGAAAAATAGAGAGGAGGATGATAAGAGAGAAGATTAATATATATCAGGAGTTTCTGGCTTTAATGGATTTTAATTATTTCCTTCGACTTATTTTCCGTTGGAGATATTTTTTTTTAATTTCAAAAAAAGATTGCTCAGTTAAGAATAATAATGTAATTCACTTAAACCGATAGAAGATTTATTAAAAAGACCAAAATCACCTTCAAGAAAATGCTTTGTAATAAGAATTCAAGGAAGTACTTGAAATGTTGGAATACACAAGACTATAATTTCTCTTCCTTTTTTTATTTTCAATAGATATTATTTTCTCTATCCTTTAATTTCTTTAGATTTCCCCTTTTAAAAAAAAAAAAAAAAAAAAAAATCTAATACTTTTCGGATAAAAAGATAATAATAATGGGAAGAAGCCATGCGAATTTAAAGACGATCTCACAAAGAAGTCCGCTACGTACAGCCAGCATGCACAATAGCATTCGCCAAACTCGCCGCTTGCTGGGACATCCCCGAGAAAAGGCTTCAAGATGATGGAACGTTTCAGGTTGAAGAGACAGATTCCGATTTCAAATTTCAAATCCGAGTCCGATCCCAAAAACGACGACGTTGTTTTGCCCGCCGATGATCCCTTCCCTCCAAAGCTCAACATTCCCGACTGCGACGATCAACGGCAAGCAACCGCGCGACTTGAAGCTACCAATAGCCATGTCTAAGCCGACGATGAAAACCCGTTCATGCGATTAAAGCTTCGAAGAGAGGCCTCCTCTGTTTCACATTATAAAGGGGATTACATTGACATGCCTTCTCATCCGCTGTTATTGAAGATTTTGCATAAACAAGGTTAGGTCTAATTAAATGCATTTACTTCCAGAATCTTCATGGCTATATGAATCTGTTCATAAGATGTTTGGTTTCGGTCAAGAAATTTCTGGATTCCACTCTTTGGTTCTTGGGTTCTTGGCGCAGGGGATCTTTTCGAATCTTGGTGGGGAAATACACAGATCTGGTCTTTCTCACCACAAGGACTCAGAAGCTCGGTGTTGGAGAATCAAGAAACATAGACGCTATGCTTCAAGATTGAGTTTAGTGTGCCTCGTATCCCGACAGCAACAATCCTGGGCCAAGAAACTTGGTACCAAAGGTCAGATTTTGCACCTAAGGCCATTGATATAGCAGTTAATAAGCTTCTTGTTGCTACTCCATTGACCAGGTGCAGTTGGATCGTGCCAAACCGACTATCAAGTCTACCACTCTGATGAATTTGGAATCAAGAACGATTGTTGCAGAAGATATTGAAAGACAGATTTTGACGTATGGTGAGAAGAAACCTGTGGAGAATTTATTCAAAGCAGTGGATGAAGGACAGATGGGTTGAGGCAAGAGATGAGCTGTGCATTCTAATAATTGAATATGGTTCTTCGTTCCAATAATAGGACATTATTGGCATCCAAGTCAGTGAACAAGTTTTGATGCTGAAAAGGGCACTTCCAAGTTCTGATAGAAGTTGTGGAAGAAAGTGTCTTGCAGATATCATGTAATTTTGCATATTGAAAATTGCAGAGTTTAATTCACCTCACTTTCCTGTATTTTTGTGTTTTTGGTCAATCTGAAAGTGTAGAACAGAGACAAAAATGATGGTTCAAGTAATCAGATGCATGGTAAAGCACATGAGAGAAGCAAAGAGTATTCTTGGTGTTGCCTACAAGAGAAGTATGCCTGAAGTGAATGAGAGAAGATTGTATGAAGAAATCTTTGCATTATTTTGTGGTTGGAAAACTTGTCAATTTAATTCACCTTATCACCTTATTTTTGTGTTGTTCAAGTTGAGTACCTTGTTACGTAGTGTTCAACTTAAGGGGCGTGTTAGAAATATAAGGGATTAGTTGATTAGTTAGTTAGAAAGTTAAGGCCTAGTCTATATATAGAGAATCTTAACTATTGAGATTATTGTGTTGAATAGTTAGATCCTCACCATATTATAGGGAGGTTAATTTGAGTCTCTCTCTTTAGAGAGGGAAGTCCCTCCTAGATCCTAGAGTTAGGGTTTGTTGTTAGTCACCCTCAAGTAAGGGATAATCACCCAAGTGGGTTATATTGTACGAACATATTGCTTTTTGTGATAATACAATGAGATTCTTCATCTTCTTTCTACATATTATCTTCTTCAATTATATTTGTTAACAATAAGATGTTTGAATATGGTGTTTCTAAATTTATCCGTCGTATAAGTAGTAAATAAGCAAAATCTTCCCATTGGATCCTGAAGACTTGTTTGGAGAATAATTTGTTTGTCTTATATTTTTAAAGCTCCTTCATTGTGTTTTCCTTTTATTTTTCTTGAAAAAGAAATGGCATTTAATTTTTCCAGATGCAATGCACGCTTAATAGAAATATATTTATTGAGCGTAGTGAAAAAACTTCTAATACCATTTTTTCCATTTTCAGATGCAATATAATGCACGCTCAATATGCATATGGCTTAGGTTCGCCAACTTGCGACTTCGTTTTTCTTTGGGCCATCTGATGAAGGATGACTGGCAGAGCAGTAGGAATATCCATGGGCTTATTACTATCTCTCCATACAGTTGATTTTTTTATAGGAGATCAATGAAGCTTATTAAATTACTTTAAAGTGTGTATATTTATCATTTTTTCTTCAAACTAATTTGTCGACTTATAAAATGATATATAATTTAATCATACACAACAGATGATATGATTAATTAATTAACTTATTTAGCTCTCTTAATATCTTCAAAAAGAGTAAACTAAATCTGATATTTAGGACTTGTTAGAATAAGGCTGATTGGACCTTAGCTTGCCTGAATGCTGTAGTGAGGACCTTAACTTCTTTTTCCAGATTTTTTTATAGGTTCCTTTTAGTAGTTTGAGTCCATATATAATGGAAAAAGTTGCATCCATGGGTTGAGTGTAATGACTTATGAGGTTTACAAGGTTTGAGTTGCTGCGCTTAAGAAGCATACTACTACACGTAATTAAGGTCATTATGCTCAGGTTATTATTGCAAATGGGTCATAATACTTGATCCCAAGTCGCCAAAAAGGGCGTATGGATCTCTGATGTCTGCCCATTTTTGTTCCAGATTATTGCTTTTAACACTGAGTTGATGGGTGATTCTACTTCCAAGAAAATAAAAATTGTCAGTACTGTTTATAGTAGTTGTAAGTTTTCAACAGAGTTCTTGTATCAAAGAGCCAAAATATCAACAATTCCATTACAGGTGATTGAAATGTCATTCTCCCAAACATATTCCCCAATGTGAATATCTTTTCATGCTATAGTTTAATGCTTGAGATATTTGTAGTGCTTCTTTTTAATCCTACCATTTTTTGAACAAATATCATTTCACCATTGAGTATTGCATTGTTTGAAGTTATGTAATCATTAAAAAAACCCAGGATTTTTGTTGGCTGTAACTGATTGCAAAAGGACCACGTTATAAGTTTTCAACCATGATGAGAAATTTATGATTAATCTTTTGGGATGGTGATGCTAATTTTTAATCATATGAACAACCAACTAAAACTATTGTTATACTATGGCAAAATTTAAACTTATGAAGGCTTTGAATTTCATGTGGTTATCATCTACAGTACCATCTTTCTGGAAGCTAAGGTGCATTTAAAATTATTTAAATTATTGAATCATGTGAAATAACATTTAAACCACCATGAGCAATAAGCTTTTTATTCAGTTTTTGTCTATGAGGGAATGATACAGCAAGGCACATCAACCACCCCTATCCAAATAAAAGAGGGTCATTATTATTTTTTTTCACCCATAAAACATTTCATTTTACCTTAGGGTGCAATGAAACCGAAATTAAGTCACATCCATCAAGCATGGTGAAATCCTCCCTTGTCAATAAGGAAATTTTGAGGAAGGAAAGGAACTTAAAGGAAGAGAAATGAAGATTTGAAAAATGAGGGAAGATGGCTTGAGTTGTTTGGTAGGAAGAAAATGAAGGGGTGGTAGTTGATAAAGAATTAGGAAATATCTATTTTACCCTCAAAAGAAATTAATTCAAAATAAAAAAAGAAAAATATTTTTTTTTTGGCTAAAATATATTTTTTTAAAAAAATGCTCTTGTTAAGTTCAAACTCATGTAAAAAAAAAAAAAAAAAAAATCTTCAAATTCAAACTTTTCCGCCAAGTTCAAACTTTCTTGTCAAGTTCGAACTTCCCGCCAAGTTTTAATTTCAAAGGTAAATCTGTTCAAAAATGTGAACAGTGACGTGGGAACTTGAAATCCCATCGATTTGGTGGGATCTGATCTTCCCACATATGAGGGAAGATTGGTGGGCCCAGGAATTTGGGTTCCCGAAAAGATTGGTGCAAAATGTGTACCAAACAGAAGAACTTGTCAAAGTTCCTTTCCCTCCCTACTAATTCTTTGTACCAAACGGGCCTCAAATCATACAGCACAAAACAGATCAGCTTCACCATTTTGTTCCTTCTCGTTCTTCTTCACCAACATTCTCATTTCCCGCCACTGTCGTCGTTGTTTCTGGGAAACTCGCATGATCTCAAAATGTCGGTAAGTTTGACGATTTTGACGTCCTTTCTCTTAGATCTGCTGTGTTCGTCGCACATTCCTCTTCTAATTTCCGTGAAACGTAAAAGCTCATTGTCCCTCTGAAACTTGCTTCCTTTCGGATCCAATACGATTTTCTTTTTCTTTCGATCTTCTTGTTTTTGTTCCTTAATTTTGTGGCGATTGTGTCGTATGTAGAATTGTAAATCAACCCCTTAGCGTAATGTAGATTCATATATAATAATACGTATAATGCGCATGCAAAATAAAAATAAGGAGTATGATGAGCGTTAGTGTATGCTTCATGAATGTTGTGACTTGATATAGATATATTTTGACGGTTAGAGATATTAGGGTGTTATTGATTGATTAGTTAATTAGTTAGGGCCCCAATCTATATAAAGTTAACAAATGAAGGGTCTTAACTAATGTGATTAGTGTGTGGGATGTGTAGTCCTCACAAAAAGAGAGAGAATTAATTTTGTTCCTCCAAAAGGAAAGAGAGAAAGTTCCAAAATGAAGTTAACTTAATCTTTCTCCAAAATCCTAATAGGTTTAGGTCTTTGATTATCTCTCTCAAGTGAAGGTAGATTAAGAGATGACCTAAGTGGGTTATAGATTGTATAAGCATGTTGCTCTTTTATGAGATTAATACAAGATTATTCATCTTCTTCATATTGTTTCTCTAATTACAAATGTTATTAAAGATTTTAGAACTTTCGATGATCTGATTTCCTTCTTTTTCAAAATAATATATCATAACGAATGCTAATCGCGTTTGCTATCATTCCCCACTTGCAAGTTGTTCTTGTACAAAATATATATGTGCGTGTGTCATTGTCCGTCCATTTGGAAGAGAAATATCGAAAGGACGTTGGTACATTTTGTTACTCTGAACAAATTGTGTTTTGAAAAACAAAAAAAAAAGTGAATTGATATGCATGAAATGGATTTGGATTATTTTCATTGTCCGTCCATTTGGAAGAGAAATACAGAGTTCTGTCTGATACCCTCATGCATTGTGGGGACCAGGTATCAGGTGGGTCCCATGTTGTGTGTGAGTCTCTGGTATGGTATTAAGTATTAACCAAAATAAATGAGAGAAACAGAGACACTGAATAGTGCAATCCATTGGGAAGAACCCCCCTTTAATGACTGCCCTCTCACTTAAGCGGTATTCCCTTCTAACCGTCTAAGACTAACTAACTCTAACAGAATACCTAATTAACCAACAATATTCATAGTCTTGTTATATTTCCATAACAGACTCTCTCTTGAAATTCACATGATTCTATTTAATTCTCCTTTAATCGTTACGCTCTTGTGGAAATATTGGTACCTTCTTAGAGTGAGAGAATTTCATAGTGATCTTAATCAACTGTGTAATCTTCTGTAGCCTAGTTGTTTTTATTTTCATTGTTTTGTGATCTGCTCCTTGTTCTTGTTTACCAGATCCCCTCTGTATATATGTACATCATTTTTTGTGAATGAAATTCCTTTCACTAAAACAAAAGATAATTCAAATTCCCATGAAGCGAATTACTTATACAATAGTGTGTGTATTTACTATGCAAACAGTTGATTCAAGTCATGCATAGTTGTGCCTTTATTAACCTAGAAACAAGCCTATTCTTGTGTATTTTTAGTGTTTATGCTGCAATGTATGGGCATTAATCTTGTTTCTTCTTTGTTCTCTTGCTTGCTGCCAGAATTAAAATCATCTGGTGAATCTACCAAGAGGACGGGTGGTTAAAAAAAAAAATTTAGGATTTGGAATTATATACATTTACACATGTCATATGAATGAATTATATTTTTTATTATTGATTATTCTAGGGGTGGGGTTATTTTAATTGCCATGTTTATTAATTGCAATCAAATGTAAAGCCCTTCACTTTTGATGCACTTTGCTTGTGGTCGATTTGGATTGAATGGCATTATTTGGCCCAATGATACGTCCTGGATCTGAGGTGTAGACGGGTTCAGCTAGGGGCACCCAAAGTCAGTGGAGACTGGCCAGTTAAAAGAATTGGGGTGCACCTCTACTGTCAACTTAAGTTTTGAGTTTTGAGTATGATAGTTGGCTCTCCGTTCCTGAGTGCATGGGTTTGAATCTAACTCCCCTCACAAATAAGTTTGAGGACGAACCTCCCTTTAAGAGGGAGGAAATGATAGGTTTGATGGTGTGCATCTACTACCAGCATGTTTTCGAGGGAAGTGTGTGATTCAAGATCTGATACCAAATATTAGGAGTGAAGCGCATACGCAAATATATCAAGTCATTAAGATATATTCTTGAAGTTTACTATGAAAATTTTAATTCCATATTCATTGCTGCTTTTCAAGTAGAATACTAACTCGTTGGTCATACTCAGGAATAGCATAACATATATCTACGTACATGCTTTATTTTTAAGCTTGGTAGAAAGCACTCAACTTGTTTTTGTTTCTTGCTAACCAGACTCTCTATCTTTCATGTAATTTGATTATTTTTGCCATGGTTTTATTCAGAACTCTACGTTCTACGGCTGTTTGCCTTGGTTCTTTTTGTTCCCTCATGTTACTACTTGTTAGGATCCTGACTTATGGAATATATCACCCTAATTTATCATTTTATATGTATGTGCAGGCCCCACTAGACCATACTGAACAACATGTTGAAGCGATTCCACAGTCTACAGCCATTCCAAATTGGACGAACAATATCTCAGATGTGAGGAAAATGTTTTGATACCATAAAATTGGTTGTCTTTATGATGTTTGAGGAACCAATTGTAAGGAATTCAACGTGAAATTTATATTTTCATGCCATTGACAGTGTAACTTTTAAAATGCATAGTAGGCATGAGGGACTCAAAATGTTTCAAAAATGATTAATTTCAGTTCACTTTTATTGACATCTTGTCTCTTCTGGCTATGCTACATTATGGCCTTTGGTTTAATTTTCAAGATTTATCCAGAACAGTAATTGTTATGTTTGCCCCATTATTTTAACTAATGACAAATTTAAAGAGTTGGCCATCTGATTTTAGCTGTCTCTCCAAAGCTGATTCCTCTATTCTACTTATTACAGATAAAAACAGTTAAAGTCAGCAACCTATCACTGGCTACTTCTGAGATAAACATCAGAGAATTCTTTTCATCCTCAGGCGACATTCAGCATGTTGAGATGAAAAGGTTAGAACTGCTCTGTTGTACTCCCTCATGTCCTTAATATAAGGCATAGTTTTCATATCTTTTCCTAATTTATCTCTCTTGAAGCTCCCTCGACAATAATCAAGAAGGAAATGGAACAAGAGAATTAAGGAAGATGACAAGGGTGTTTTAGAAAATACATGTCATGTTAACTAATTCAACTGGCTTCCTTAATCTAATCAGATTAGATAAATATGTCTTATATTAAGGACTAGAGAGAGTATATATCATGATGCATTCTTATTAGAAGTGTCGTTTGGTACATCGTTAATATCACATTCCTTGATACCTTGGATGCCATGAGCTACGATACCAAGGTAAAAGATATGGTCTTCAATATTCTGAGTTTTTTATGCCATTTGAAAGTTTTCATAAGGATGAATTACAATTTCATAAAACTTAAAGATAAAATTGCGGGGATATGAGGTTCCTGTGGCTTTGGCTGGTTTGAGTTATTACACGAATTGGTTTCATATTGTAACCAAACACAGGCATTGGACATTACATTCATATATTGTTGACACAATGGCTACTCATTCTTCAAAGATTATAAAGTAGTGTCCTTAACATTCCAATCTTCACATCATTCCTGATAAGATAAAATATGTTTGCACTCTAAAATCCACTTTATTTTTCTGCAGAGAAAATGAGAGCACCCAGGTTGCTTATGTTACCTTTAAGGAGTCACAGGGGGCAGATACAGCATCTCTTTTGACAGTATATCCACTAATTGTTTCTATAAAAAAGCAAAAAAGACAGATATATACTATAAGTTGTTTGTTTAAATAATATTTACTATATTTCTCACCTTTAATATAGGGTGCCAAAATTGCTGATCAGCACGTCAGCATTACACTTGTTGAGCATTACCAGCTGCCTCAAGGAGCTCTTCCATCGAACCCTGTAAGTACCAGATCATAAGCCCAAATTTAGTCAGATATCTTGCCTGCAATTGTGTAATCATCATATTCATTGTGCCACTCTTGATTATGTAGTTGAATATGATGAACATGTCTACATATGCATATATACCAGAACATGCTTTTCCCTGGTTCTGAAATCTTCTGGGTGTCATAGTCAGCATTATTGCGCTCAAATACACTTCACACTTTCTGTTGTTGGGAAGCTCTGATGGAAAGCTGTAGAACTTTAACTTGAGCAAGATGGAGAATCTCAGCCACTGAACTATATACTCCTTTGAGTCTTTAATATAAGACATATTTACCTAATTTAATTAGATTAAGAAAGAAAGTAGAGTTTGTTATTTTCTAAAATACCTCAGTTATCTTCTTTGATTCCCTCCTAGATTATTATGGAGGGAGCATCGATAGGGGTAAATTAGGAAAAAGATTGACAAATATGAAAACCATGTTTTATATTTAACACCAAGATCAACTCCTCAAATATGAAGGACTGGAGGGAGTATATATTAATTTCTGTTTTTATCAAATTCTGGTAATCCTGTAATGAAGCTTCTAATTCATAATGGTCCCTTCAGGATAAAAGGCAACCTGCTGCAGTATTGAAGAAGGCTGAAGATGTGGCTAGTTTGGTGCTTTCCAAGAGTTTTACTATAGGAAAGGATGCACTGAACAAGGCAAAATCTTTTGATGAACGTCATCAATTAACCTCAAATGCTTCTGCAACTGTGGCTTCCATTGACCAGAAAATAGGAATAACTGACAAATTAAGTATTGGAACAGCTATTGTGAATGAAAAGGTGAGAGAGATGGATGGGAGGTTTCAGGTTTCAGAGAAGGCAAAGTCTGCTCTTGCTGTTGCTGGGCCAAAGGCAAGTAATGCTGTTTCTGCAGTCATGAGTAATCCTTATGTTTCAACAGGAGCTTCATATTTGTCAAGAACCTTTTCTGCTGTGGCAAAGGTTGCCGGGGATGTCGGCACAATGACAAAGGAGAAGGTTTCACAGGCTGACGGGGGAAAGAAAGAGATTATTCACAAGGTAGAGATCAATGATGTTCCTGTTAATTCAGCCCATGGTGGTTGCAAGAATTGAACTGACTTCATCCAAATCTCTACATTCTCACCAGTACAGTATGATTGATATTCTGAATGCTTATCTGCAATTTGTTATTTGGTGATTACTATTGTTGACTTTTGCACACTTGTTATTTGACAGACTTAAATTCTTTATTCTTTAATAAATCAATATTGAATGGATAAGATTAATTTTTATTTATTATTAATATTCCACAGGATCGGAGTTTTAGCTACACCTTTCCCTGCCAAGGCACAATGCACAGCATTTTATGCATTAGATTATCATCATCCTTTTGATAGCTTACAATACTACCTTGAACTTTCAAAACTGAAAGGAAGTAGTCTTAGTTACATTTCAATTAACAAGTCTTTATTCTTATTTTGCCCCTCATGTCGTTCCTTCAAAAGTCATCATTTGATTTGAGGGACTTTCAAAATCTTGTAGACATTTGATTTGCTGACCCTCATATTGTACCTTTGGGTGCTATTCACTATTTCTAAATGGAAAATCAGGATGAAAATTATGGCAAAAATATTTATGATAATATATAGGTGGTAAAAAGTAGAAACCATGGTAATTGTCTTTTAGCCTCATTTGGTGGAGAGTAAACTGTTCTGTAGAGAAAATAATGAAAATGAGAGTCTTAAATATGTATATTTGGTGCATTCTTTCTACAACAATTTCATTGAATCATCAAACACAATGGAGACATTTGAATGAATTCGTTTGGTGTCTGAAAAATGATGGAAGGGTCAGACATTTCATGAATTAGACAATCTTCAAAATGCCATTCTTCCATTCCATACCCTTCAGCAAATCTCAGAGACAAGCAACTTTTTCAGGTATATCTAAATCCTTTCATTAGATGAAAAAACTCCATTGGACCCAAAAAAGCCATTAGGTGATCAAACTGAAATAATTCTAAACTGTATTTATGTTGGTCAAACCTTATGAAGACAAAATTTCTCCTAGTTCATTTGTTTTTATCGTCAGGGAAACCATTATAAAGCATTACAAGGAGATAACAAAAGAAAATGCTTACTTAGGAAAGAAGGAATCATAACACAAGATTTAAAAAAATTTGAGGTACTTGCTTTGTGATTCAGAACTAACAACTATTTGCTCCCTATCCTTATATATGTTGCTATTGTTTTGACGGAAAACAAAGATGAGACATCTATCTTGACTGTAATGACAACAAATAAAAAGAGGTCTATTTGCTCTGTTAATAACTACAGACAGCTTATAACAACTTACACAAGCCAAAAGAAAGTAATTTTTCTCTTAAAAATGTTAAAGAATGATGAGATGTTATTCAATATATTCTTGATCAGGCATCAAGGCCAAAGAAAGGCCCTTTCAATGACCTTCCTTTTATGCTGCATTTGTATTTAGACCAGTAAAAATAATTCTCAACGAACAGGAAGAAACTATAATCACGGCATTGACTTCCTTGTAAGCTAGGGGTGTCATTATCATAGATAGCGCAACAACCACTCCAGACTCTGTTGCAATAAAAAAGGAATATTAAGCTCATTCTCATTTATCAACAAAATACCAATAATAAGACGAGTAAAATGAAATTTATAGTATAAATTACTTAATAGTACAACTATGAGGACTCCTCTGGTTGTCCACTAGTGTTTGAGACTACAAAATAATAGAATAAAATTCTTCCACACCTCAATGCATGTGTGCAAATTCTCATCCTTTGATCTCACGTGAATCTGCAAAAACCATAAAATTAACTAACTACATGATTTATTCTCAGTTAGTTTTCATACTGGAAGTCCTAAAATCACATATTGATCAATATTCCATTCAAACGAAAAAGGGGGCAAATTTAACATGTGAACCATGTAAACGATATCATTCTTCAGCTTCAAAGTCAACAAACAAATTTTTGAGTTGTCATCACCAGAGAAGTCCTGTTTTATCTAAACGTTATATTTTGAGTTAAATTTATGCACAAAAATGTTCAGGAAGGACCAAAATGAATCTAGAATGGTTGAAGCATAACGGGGCTTGCTCACAGATTTTATGATTAACAGTGCTGTGTCAAAAGATGTATAACCGTACGTTGACTTGATGCATTTAAGAACAATTACAGCCTCAGTACATATATTCTGCATTGTACAGAAATAATATTACCCCAATGACTTTGTGGGATGCATTTTCATTGATGTCTAAGCAACCCAGGATTACAAGTGCAGCAGCTACGGTTGACGGCCAGTAGCACATCTGCTCTTGAGCGGATAGTGCCACCGTTGACAGAAACTTGACCCTCTTCTCCACTTTTGCGTCAGCTCCAGAAGCTTTTAAGTAGAACCTGTTACATGATACATAGCTGAAATAAATATAATTCAACGCTTTGCTTGTATCCTCTAGCTAGCTACTCATATTAGCTGGCGATAGAACCTTATTTAAAAAATCATGTAAGATACGGACAACGTGGAAGAATGTAAATATAAAAATATTATACCACAAGAAATTGTAGATGGTGGGCTGAAAACACCGAAAGCTGAGCACCTCCTGCACCACCCATTCCATAGCCACCACTTCACTTCTACTATACATGGTGCTTCCTATGTAGAAAGTCTTTTGTCGTACGCTACAAGGCTCAACAAATTTACCTAAGTTAGCTAAGCATATAATCAAATGAAAATGAACCCTACTAATTTGGGGATTCGATTACATATGATTTCTCCACTTCAGTTTCAGCCAACTAATTAATAATCTATTTCTCTAGTCCATAATCTAAGGGCTCTATAGTCAATCACTCCGCCAGCAGGCCGCTAAATTCAATATGATGAAAACAACTGGTCACCCCTTGACAGCTAGGACAAGAAAGAAATGGAAAGGTTAAATCATATACCTGTTATTAGGCTGGTTTTCTTCGATCCTCGTGGCCAATGTGAGGCAGGCTATTCCAACAATTTGAAGGTTCCTTTTGGTTTTGAAGTATCCTTTGCTGAGGAACCGGTCAAGAAGGCTGACTCCAAGAAACATCGTCTCTTGCTGAAGTTCTTTTTGACAAGATTGCTGCCCATTTGAACCCAATTTTACATTTCAAGAATTTCACACAAGATCAACAAGCAATTAGCTTCAGAAATACCAGCACCAACAACATGCTTTCTTTTCTTATATCTATATATATATATATATATAGTGGGTGACACTGTTTGGGGCATGTATGTGCTGAACGAGAAAGAACGAGCCCAACTGAAGTGGCCTGTAGACAGAAATCCATGACTTCGGAGACCCCCCCCCCCCCCTAACAAAAAAAGGGCAACTATACTTTATAAACATATAAATTATTGTAGTAATGACTTTGATAATGTCTAAGATCAAAAGGTAATTATTTTATTTTCAAATATAAAATTTAGTTAAAAATAAAATTACTTAAGTATAATATGAGAAAAATGAGTTATTCTTTCCCCAAAGTAATTAAATAATTTTAAATTATTCAATGTAAAAAAAAAAAGTGCCATAATCATTGTTTAAAATAATTTAATTTTTTCAAATTCAATTAAAATAATTTATCATAAATTATATCCAACTTTTATTGAATTTAAATTTAAAATTAAAAGTTAAAGCATGTGGTTATGGTTATAACAACGGCGGCATGTTATATAACTGCCATTTCTGTGCCCCCGCAAAACTCCTGCCACACAATGCATGCGGCATCCGCGTAACGTGTTACGGAGTGTGCCGATAGAATGACAATACTGCCCCTCTCTTGTGTTTGTTCTCTTTCGATTCTTCAACGAAGCAATGTGGTAAAGCCAAACAGTTAACAAAGCAATGACGTCGTGGCAGAACTCGAAAGTCAAAAACCAACGCAGACACGAGAAAAGTGTACTGCATGCATGCCATTACCACTCACCAAAATTAAAGTACGCCGGAATACAGCCGTCCTAAGAACAATCTAACCATTGGAAATTTGAAGTAAGAGATGGTCGTCAAAGAATCTACGTGTAGAGAATATTTAGTCTCTCACACAGGTTTAAATTTATTTTTCACTTGTTTTAATTTGTCTAGCGGTTCGAACGCTTTCTATCGGGAAAATTAAATGATTCACAGCTTAATAGCTGGCAATTCGAAACAGAGGGGTTCTCTATTATGTCAACCATGGCGATAAATTAGTCATTTGAGGCATAAGAGAAATTAACAATTGAAGCAGGGCTCCAAATTAGACTAACCTCAACTATCCAGTGGACCATTTGCGAGCGTTGCTGAAGAACGAGCTTGCCGTCTTGGGTGGTGTTGGAACAGTACTTCTCTGCATAATCGCACAAAACCAATTGCTCCCGTTCTCTCTTTCTGAGCATTTGGTAGCTGTCTTCAACCTCCGCATCTTCAAACCTCAAAAACTAAAATCAAATTTATCAAATTCCTGAGCATCCCGAATAATAACGTAATGGAAATAAATTAAATAGTGCTTTTTTGGTGAAAATTAAACGATTATTTCAAAAACAAAAACGAAAATATGCCACTATTGGAGCCGAAATCATGGCCTAATAATATCTTAATTTCCTTTGCAGACCACAAATTTGAGCACCAATCTGTGCTTCAGAAACAACATACTTCTGGTTGATGTGAGGTATCATCCTCGACGCATAGAGCAATTCCAGTATCCGGTGAAGTCAACCTCGAATACTCATTGTTGTACTGAACAAACAAAGAAAATGTTGGAGAGACATTTCCAGTAACGGAGCCCTCTGAGAATTGACTTCCAGAATCCGTAAAGTAATCCGAAATTTCTAGCTCTGAGCTGTCAGGAAATATATCTGAGTCTTGATCAGGATAGTCTGTTTCCTGAGTTGAAGAATACTCCGAGACGTCAGCATACGAGAATTGCTCTGTGCAAGTTAGATCGGAATCGTGGACTGTATGATTTGACCCCTGTTGTATGCTCGATTGCGCATTTAATTCGATTGTGTTCGCGTTAGCACGGTGATTTCGGGAAACTTGAGAGAACTCAAATTCAGATGATCCTTTTTCCTTTCCTCTGAACGTCTCCTCTTCTGCCTCTCCAGAAATCTCAAGAACACAACAGCCAGCTGGAACGACATCGTTTCCCGCTATCTCCGATGAGATTTCAAGACTCGCGGTGTCGTACTTGGAATCTCCCGCAGAGCATTGCTCATCGCAAGTAGTCTCCGATTTCGTAAAAGCTACAGAACCTTCATTTGTTTCGGTTTCTTTCACATTCTTTCTTTCTTTTCCACTCCTAAATTTCAACACCAGACTCCTCTGTTCACGAACTCCAGAATTCGATTCCACACACGAAGACTCAGACACCTCCATCTCACCATCCTTTTGCTGCTCAGATCTCCAAATCCTCCAGAACTCTTCGCATCTATCCTTCGGAGGATCATCTCCGGATTTGTTGATTATAATCTTCCACGAATCAACCGATATTCTGGTCGAATCGCATGATTCTTTTCCATTATAGCGAGCAAATGCTCGAATTCATTGAAATGACGTTCGCGTCGGAATCTTTGAATTTCTTGGAGGCAAGCAAGACTGGAGAGATCTGGCATCTTCTCCGACGATATAACTTAGACCGAAGCTTCTTCATGATGCACGGCCGAGATTCCAGTTCCAGTTTCCGCTTCAATCTGCCCGATCTAGTTGTCATTACCGTTTAGCTTACGAGAATTGCAGAGCAAATCAATGGCAATGCTACAGAGTGCGTTGAGAGAGAAAGAATAACGGTTAGAAGAGTTGAGGCTCACTTCAGTGAAGCGTGGGCTACATGGCGGAGGTATTTATATGGTATGGTGGTCCCACGTACGCATTTCCCATGCTCGCTTTCAGACATCGAGACCAGTTTCATTTATGAAAGATGACAATTAAATATTCAAAATACATATATATATACACACACATATATATATATATATATATACAAATATATCCCGTCTCCTGCTCATCCCAATCTGAACCATCCAGATTGGTTCAGGGCGGTACAGATTTATTTGTTAACTATTTTATTTTTCAAAAAAAAAAATTATATTAATAGGAAAATTTATTTTCAAGTTGAGGTGAACATTTGATTTTCTTAATAAGAAAAGAATTAGTAATTAAATTGTTTAAGTGCTCTTTTTTATTATAAAATTAAAAGTATGGAACAACAGAAAACTGATTCAGTTTTACTTGTCACCCGAAGAAAATATTCTGCTAAAATGACATCCTTGTATATTTTCTATTTTTGTTGAAATGCAAATGTAAATAAAAATAAGATAAAAGAATATGAATTAAATTAATTTGAAGGGAAAAAAAATATGTTTCATGATTTTTAACTCCCTCTTGCCAACGTATTCCCCTCCTCATGGAAAATGAATGTCTCGGTTATCTCTACTTTCATTTTCTCTCCATTAAATACATTCATCATTAGATCAAATTTTAATGATTGAGATTTATAATATTTGTCATGGTAGATTTTTATTATATTTAATATTAAAATAATATTTTTATATAGTATTAAATCCTAACCATTGAAACTTGATCAAGTGATGGTGGATACATTAAACTGAGAAAAATATAAAAAAAATCGACAGAGGCATTCTTTTCCCTTCCCCACATGCAAATGGGCATGATTTTGTAACTTCCACGCTTGGATACAAAGCTCGATAATAATCATACTGAGAGAAGGTGTGATCAATCAATGCATATACCAATTTACCCCTTCTATCCTGTTTTTTTTTTTTTTTTTAATTATTTTCATTTATCACTCACTATAAATTTTCAAAACAATACTTGCTACTATTATTTTTCCAAAAGAAATCCAAGACAACATTAATTATCAGAATAAATTAGAGACATACTAATTACAAAAGCAAAAAAAAAAAACTTCTGACATATCAATTGTATTTGGGAAACCATTTCACATGTACTTCTATTTTCTTTTACTTCTCATCAATTTTCAATTTGATACTTATACTTATTTTGTTAATTAAATATTTTAATTTCGGCTTGGTTAGTATTATTAGCACCATAAACAGGAGTTGATTGTGCAAACAAATCAAAGTTAAAGATTTAATTAAGAGAGAAAAATATCCTACGTACTAAATTAAAAATTAATGAAAAGAATACTCCAATATTTTTATTTTCATTTTTGGAATTTTTTTTTATTGGGTTAAGAATCTAAAAATCACATAGAAACCATGCACTCATTATGGTTCTAGACCCCATCACGCCAGCCTGTGAACTCATGTATGGTATTGTATCCTATTCACTAAACGTGGGCCCCATTTGTTACCTCCCCACTTGCTTCATGTCCCACATGGCGACATATTGCTTAGTTATAAACGAAACTCATTCGTCTCACACATAACAAGCAAATCAGGAATAGGAAATGTTCCACCACTTATGGCCATATAGAATTACCATATTTTTTCATTATACTAGCAATTAGTACGTTTAAAGTTATTATTTATATTTCAAAAAATTATAATTCAAAACATTTCGAAATTCATAATTTAGAAAAATGCCAATAGTTTTTTAAATAACTCAGAAATAATTTTTAAAATATTTTAATATAATCATCGACTCATATTAGTCTTCATCAAGTATAATTTTCCCAACAAATTAATAAATCGCCTAAAAATATTTTCAATGTTCTCCTAAAATCAACATTTGGGCCACTGAAATATAACTAAATTTGGGCCGGAAGGGAACTGGACTAACCCGACTGGTTAGGGTTTTTTTTTTTTTTTTTTAAAAAAAAAAGGGCAGAAGAAGCATCTCGGGGTTTAGGACTATAAAAATCTGAGTGTTTACACTATACACCTTAGCTTTCTAAAGCTTTCAGAATTGAGGTGTTCTTGGGCCAGTGAATTAAGGTATGCATCATACTCTAGCTTCTTTGTTTTCGATGTTTATGTTTCTCTTTTTGCCTCGTTTTCTCTGTTCGATTTTCTGCTTCTTCCGTTCGGAGTGTTTTATTTTCATTTTGATTTGAATCTGGTTTTTGTGTACCGTGGATTTGCATGCTCTTGTATCTGATGAGGAATATATTCAGTAAATTTCGTTCTTCTGGTGTAATGTTCATGGAGAAAGCTTCTGGAGACCTGAAATGAGGAGACATACTGGAAAGCATCTGTGCTTTTCCGAGAATTACTTACATATTAGTCCTATACTTGATGAATGCTTCTAAAGATTTCGAACGAAGTGACTTACATGGAAAATCCGCTGCGTCTCTCATAGTAGTTCCTGATTTAGTTCTTAGCTATGGGGAATGCTTTTGAAGACTTGAAACGAAGTGACATTGATAAATACCTTTGTTTCTCTGATTAATCCATGTTTTGGCTTAGTTTGAAGTGATATACGTTTTCCTTTGGTTCTGAGTATCTAAGACCTAGAATCCTAGATCCCTAACTTTTGGTTTCTAAAACATAGCAGGCGAGAGCAACCTTCAATTGTACTAAACCTAAGTGACAATTCTGTTCTAAAAACCTAAGTGACAATTCTGTTCTAATTATTTCCTTACGTACCAAAAATATAACTCATGTTTTGGGAATTTTAAATTATTGTGGACTTAAATCACCATGGTTCAGTAAAATATATTATGTTTTATATGAAAGGAATGGGGTTGTCCGCGAGATGTGCGTTTTCTTTATGGTCTTTCTTGTTCTTAACTCTTAAGCAGTGCCCTAGTACTTCTATTTGGCCATACTTTGGGACTCTTAGTTTTTTGTAACCATTTAAAACCAACTAAGATTGGCATTTGGGAACAAAAATGCCTCTGATGATTAATAAAAAAAATTCTTGTTATTGAATTGCCATTTGTGGAAGTTTATGAAGAACTGATTTGAGGAGGCTTCTTGTTCTTCCCCCACTATTTCCTACTCTTCTGAAACCCTTATAACTAAGCAAGCTTTAGAATTATTTCCTTAATTATGATTAGATCTTTCTTGGAAGGGAATTTTTTTTATCTGATATTCTGATTTATCTTATTTTCATTCTCATCTCCTTGCTTTGCCGCATATTCTCTCATATTCTGTATTAATTAATTATGAACAAGCTCACCTTGTCATTCTTTCCTTATTACATTACTAGTCTTGTCACTAATACGGAATGCAAACCATTATGAATATTTGTCAATTCTGATTCTTACGGCTCATGCAATCATATCAATTCTTACATTTACTCCTTATTCTTCACAGTTCATCTGATTTGTTTTTATTTTCTTATTTTGCTCTTATAATTTATTTTAGTTGACTTGTTCCCCTTCCAGGACAGTTCCTGCTATATTTGGAGTGTGCAACTGAGCGTTACTTCCATCCAAAATGAAGTAGACTTTAGTTTCAATTTGTCATCTTGATTAATATTATTTGAGATTTTTGGTTAATTACTAACATGTTTCTCTTCTCCTTTATTTCTTGTCAGCCGACCAGTGGAGGAAGAAGTAAGTTGTTAATTTCTTTTAGCTGTATATATTGCTTGAAGTCGCTCTTGATGTATCACAGTGGCAAATGCTTGTGTTTTTTTATTTTTTTTATTTTTATTATATGAGATTGATGATCTGTCTTTTATAAGCACTTTTTGGATGTTGAGATCTGAAGTGCTTAATTTTCCGTGATAGAAACCAATCCCCCCCCCCACCGGGGGGGCGGTTCTTCTTAAGTTCTTTTATCTTTTTCTTTGGAGTTGGTGGGTGAGGACGTTTTCATTGTTTTTGCAAGTCCTTGGATCATGCATAAGCATGTTTTTGATGGACTCCTTAGTTGCTGCTCTGTTAATTTTTCTTTGTAGCTGCTGATTAGCTAAATTAACGTGACCTTTTTTGCAGTTGATATCAGATAATAATGATATTAACTGCATTGAGCTGAATGAAATAATAGTTTTTATGATTTTTGCCGTTTACTTTGCAATCAAATTGAAGGTCTGACATTGTTCATATCTCCAGACTTGTACATTTTATGGATTCTAGAAGGTTTGGTTCAACTTGTAATCATTCATGGTTTTAACAGGGAGTAAAGAATGAAGAGGAGGAGTTTAACACTGGACCGCTATCTGTGCTAATGATGAGTGTTAAGAATAACACACAGGTACTGTTTGTTCTAACATAGAAGTATGGGATCCATGATAGGTTTACATTAATGTAGTTTGAAATTATATTCAAATATCCTGTTCATGCAGGTGCTGATCAACTGTCGCAACAATAGAAAGCTTCTCGGTCGTGTTAGGGCTTTTGATAGGCACTGCAACATGGTTCTTGAAAATGTTCGGGAAATGTGGACTGAAGTATGTTTTCTATCTGTCACGGATCTCTCTCTCTCTCTGTTTTTTTTTTTTCCCACTCAGAAATGAGATCCCAATATAGTATGGATTGAAGCTTCAAGCTTTGGAAAGAAAAGAAAGAAGTTTGAGAGATTAGAGATAGTGACCCACAATACATTATCTTAGTGCTCATGGTGATGCTGTTTTGCAATGGATTTATTTATCTTTCCCTTGTGCTTATAAATATCTAATGGACATCTTTGTTCCATTCAGGTGCCAAAGACTGGTAAAGGAAAGAAGAAGGCCCAACCAGTTAACAAGGATAGGTTCATCAGTAAAATGTTCCTACGAGGAGATTCTGTCATTATTGTTCTCAGGAATCCCAAATAAGCTCTGATCACTTTGTTGGTATTGACCTTAGATTGAAGTGGTTTGTAATATTTGTCTCTTTGCTACAATTTTTGACCAAGACAATTTTTGCAATCTTGATAAGTAATAGTCTTGTGGACTAGCCTGCTCTCCTTCAAATATGTTGAGCTGGTGAGATCATATTAGCTAGGATAGGGGGCGATGTATTTTGATGGCAACCCTTGAGAATTATACAAGAAATTGGCGGAACTTGGAAGAATTTCCTGAGTTTTTTATTTTAGAAATCTTTGTAGAGTTTGGAGGGAAAGTGGTACATATGAAAAATGTGTATGTGGTTGCATCTTCTTTTTTTCAAAAGAAAAAAAAAAATTGCAAAAAAGTTTGTGGCGGCGTTGCTGAATACCTGAATCATTGGGCTAGTACTGGCAAAAAAAATCATCGGGCTGTTAAATGTTATTTTATTTTCGTTAACAAACATTTTTGGAGAAGGGGAGAGAGAGAATTTGTCTTAATTCATCATAGTGCGTAAAAATATTAACAAAATAAGGGTTTAATTTGTCTTAAGTGTCCATTTGGAAACCGCTTTTTTGGAGAATAGGCTTTTAAGATTTATGAGATAAATTGTCAAAGGAATTTTGTCTCAACTCACGTAAATAGCTTTTTAAAAGGGGTTACCAAACGGATACTTAATTTAATTTTGGCCTAGTAAATAAATTCCTTACAACTTCAAAATTAGGGTTTAATTCAGATTCAAATTTAAATAAATAGCTTAAATTATGTTACATTTGACGAGTTTAAACCTTAGTTGAAGTTTTTTTTTGGGGGGGTTGTGGAAGAACTTAGTTGAAGTGAAATTAAAGCCAGCTTGTCAAGGAAAAAAAGAAAGAGAAAAACTCCAAGGGAAGTGTAATTGTCAGTGAGTAGCACCGCTGGATTTTGGCAATAAACACTACAAATTGAGACCTACCAGTAAAACCTTATTGTGGAATCCAGTACACAGCCAAACAACAATTAATAATGTTTGCTGGTACGTGTCCAATAAGTTAGGCAATAGTCTTAACATACAAATGGATACATCAAAATATAAAAAAAGAATACTTCATCAACAAAGTTTCAGCGATCCACCTGGAGACAAAATGGCAGCTTTAGGCCTTTACTCAGAACACAGGATCAGTCTTTTCCATGATTACAGGCCTTTAGATTTGCAATATCTCATTGAAGGAAGCGCACTATCATATTGAAACATGATTAGCTTCAAAGAAAGGGGACCTGTAAGAATCTCATCCTTGAAACATGTGAACTAATCATAGTAACATCTCAGCAATCTGGATTGCGTTAAGTGCAGCTCCCTTGCGAACTTGATCCCCACAGACAAATATGTCCAACCTGTGTGAATGTATATATCCAACATTGATGTGAAATGCTCACACAATAGAGTAAAATGCTAATTGGTAGATTTTTTTTAATATTATTATTGTCAAAAAAAAGGTTTACCCTAGATTCCCATCTTGAGACAAGTCACGGCGAATCCTGCCAACAGCGACATCATCCTTATTTGAAACTTCCAGAGGAGTAGGAAAATGATTTGATACGCGGTCATCAATCACCACTACACCTGGAGCATTCTTCAGAATATCTCTTGCAGTGTCCTGAAGATATGAAAACCAGATGAACTAAGATGGTTGATATCCCAATTACTTTTTGTTTTTTTTTTTTTTTTAATACAACAGCAAGCTAACGCTTGAAAAACACACAAAAGCAACTGTTAAGAAGATTGGAGGAGAAGCATATCAACCACAAAGATGATGAAAATCTTCCATTAATCAATTCAACAAATAACAATGAAGGCAACAAACCTTTCTAAGGTTGACTTACAAAAACTACATAACCCTTTGGTGAACTAACCCCAAACTCTCAGGGGGTAACACATGAGGTGAGGAGCAAGTTAACCTCCCTCTTTCGCTTATGAGGCGGGGATTCAACCTTCCAACAAATACATGAAGTTTATGGCTCTTCATAAGATTAGAGCATTACATTGAGCGGGTGAGAATAACTAACAACTGACTAACCAATATTTCAACAGGAACTACAAAAAATTACAAAACTTACTAGGTTCAACCTAACTGGCATCCCTGAGCAAAAAAAAAAAACCTAACTGGCATGGCATTTATCATCCAAGAATCTACCCATGCACCCCAGAGGTATTACAGAGACTAAATACTTATTTCAGAAATGCAGCTTAATTCACCTAAAAGTCAGTATTTCACGTTCCTATGCCTTTAGTGGCTCTATACAAAGACTCAATAACAGTAAAAACACATTGGTTTTCAAAACTATGCATAACCCTGTTTGCTTCCAGCAACAGAGGTGATAAATGATAAATGATGCTCCAAGCCACCTTTTGTTGTAGACAGCAGCCAATGCATATCTACCCTACCCTAACCATTGTTTCCAAGCAATACTCAAAACTTAAACCTCCTGTATCTGACTGCTACGTACCACAGTATAACATGATAAGAATTACCTCATCAAGGGGTTTCTCAAATTGAAGATTCACACTCTCAGCATGGGCTCGCATAACAGGAACTCGTATACATGTTGCAGTTATTTTAACATCCTTGTCATTCTGCAGAAGCAGAAAAAATGATAAAAATGAACTCCTCCTCAACATCTAAACATGAAACAATTACAGAGGCATTCCAATATGAAATGAACTGACAAACATGATAGAAAGGTTGATTTTAACTTACCCATATTTTCCTTGTCTCCTTTACCATCTTCATTTCCTCTTCATTATATCCATTTGAGAGAACAGACGCATTATGGGAGAACAAATTAAAAGCATACTGCGAGGGAAAAAAAAAAAAACCAATATTACTAGGAAGTAGTCCTCGAGCTTTTATGACACGAGATACATCCAGAAAAGAGCAAACCTATTATTAACCTAAAATAGTGTGTGTGTGTGTGTGTGAGAGAGAGAGAGAGAGACAGAGATCAGACCTGTTGGTTAAATATTTTACAAGTTGGCGATCTTCCTTCCAACACCTGAGTTCACAGAATCGGAGAACAATCAATTCACTGTGAAAGATTAGCAAATCACTGTGAAAGATAAGCAAATCCATTTCTCCTCTCAATATCAAAATTGAACACTTTTTTGTCAGTATGAAACACGAATATTAAACCTCACGAGTTTGCAGCTCAAGCTCTTCCATTGCAGCTGCACCAGCACCACTAGCAGCTTGGTATGTGCTAACAACCATACGTAATACCTGTAATATTATGTCACGGTTGGAAGATGAATCAATATAAAGGGTGCAACTGATGATTTATACATAACGAAGCAAGATGTTACTGATAAGATATCTAAACTCTTATTGAATTCTATAGACTTCTAATGCTACCTGAAATACTATAGAAAAAATTCAATGGCCGAACACATAAAAGTAAAAATTACCAATAGTCAAACTACCAATGTACATGCCAATGCCAAATCCAACTATATTCTGGAAATGATAGCCTTGATAATAATGAATATGGGAGAATATTACCAGAGAAAGCGTTTTAAGTAAACATAACATCACGTTCTGCAAGGCTGTAAGCACAGCAAATTAATAACTTGATAAGACAGTAACTAATAATTAGAGTCACACAATGAAAGCATAAAAACCAATACTTCAGAATACACTGAATGAGCAACCCTAAAGGTGGTCCACAATAAAAACAAGCTAGATGACAAATGATTTTGCAAGTACAAGTCATTGTTACTAAAGGCTCAAAAAACAAAATACAACATAATTGACCTTTTTCTTGAAGAGATTAAAAGGTACTTAATCATATCATATATATAATGTTGTGTCACTAAGTTACACAAAATAGTTTGAAGTTTAATTAGTTTCTTTAATCTCCCTCTCCCTAAAAGAAGCACCATTTTGGCTCCTGGAAAAATAGCCCCTCATTTACTTTGTTATTCACAATTATAAACTACAGCCTACCTACAGGTCTCTCAAAGAAGAAAATGTGGGAACGTACATTCCCTAATAAAATAAAAGTGGTCGAATTACCTTGGCCCGTCGATGAAGAGGTGTAGCAGCCACCAAGCAAATAATGGTGGAGCAATTTGGGTTAGCAATGAGAGCGCCCTTACCCATTCCAAGCTTAATATGATCCATGGCCTCAGGATTCACTTCTGGAATCACAAGCGGTACATTCTCGTCCATACGAAACGCAGAGCTATTATCCACCACAATCGTTCCTCGTTCAATCGCAATGGGACCAAACTCTCTGCTGATTGATCCACCAGCACTGAATAAAGCAATATCAATGCCGTCGAAGCTCTCAGGAGTCAACTCCTCGATAACATGTTCTTTATCTTCGAATGTGAATCGGCGACCAGCAGAGCGCTTGGATGCGAGCATCTTGATGGAGCGGTAAGGGAAATTGCGATCGGAGAGGACCGAGAGGAACTCTTGCCCAACGGCACCGGTGACGCCGACGACGGCGACGGAGGGCCCGTTTTCTTGAAGGGACATGCGGACCTTGGTGGAGGAGGCGAATGTGGGCTTAGGTGGGGTGAGAAGGTTGGTTGTGGAAGAGAAGTGAGTGGGTTTAGGAAATGAAAATAATGCCTCCATTGAAGGAGAATGAATGTTGAGAAGCGGCGTAGAGAGAAGATAATGGAAAAGGTTTTAGAGGAGTGTGATGGAGTTGGAAGCTGATGCGTTTTCAGTGTCAGAGAAAGGAAGACGACCGTGGCGGCTCTTGGCTGAATAGCTACTTCAGGGGGAGAGGCGGGTGAAAGCCGCGAAGGCGCAAACGTGGGTGGACTTGATTGAACACACGGATATGAAAATGAATTTTTTAAAAAAACAAGGTTAAGAGGCCTTGACTTTAATAATATGTGATTCATATTATTTTTATTAAAGTATAAATTTATTCTGAAAATTCGTACATCATCTATTTCATTTTTAACAAGTTAGATTTAAAACTTTCGAGAGGTTAAATTTATACCTTAACAAAAATGACATGATGACGCACAAGAAAAATTGCTCCCTTTTCAAAACTTTTCTAAAAATTATCCCCGAAAATCTTGATTTTCGGGCAAAATTGTCCCTTATTGAATTCTCTCTCAAGTGTAAGGTTATAATATGCCTTTGAAGTTTGGGGTGATTTTTTTTTTTCACTTTTTAAAATCTCATTTATGATTTGAAATGAGATATTTTTTTATATAAAAAAAATCATCTCTTTAAACAAATTGAATGAATTATCCATGGGATAGGATATTGTTACTACTAATTTCGGTCACTATCAATATCACTACCACTTTTTCACCGTTAAATTATAATCTCAATAGGAGAGAAAAATATGATAAAGGTAGCTGAGATTCATATCTAACGGTGAAAAAGTGGTAACGACACGTGTAGTGACTATAGTCTGTTTGGTTCACCATCTAATGGGATAATAAGTTCATCAGATGAGATAATAAGTCCATCAAAAGGAAAAATAGTGTTTGGGAGAGCTTCATTTTTTTTTATAGGCTTTAAGGTTTGATGGTGATTTTTTTTTTTTTTTTTTTTTTTTTTTTTTTTTTTTTTTTTTTTTTTTTTGTGAAGCCACAACCCCAAGCTTCTAATCCAATCATGACTTCTCCATCAATTGTACATGTGGGCCCCGTTTGTAAAATGACTGTTCCCCCCTAGTTGTGCTTCTCTCCTCTCCTCTCTTCTCCTGCCTTCTGTGTTTCTTTGCCTACTCTCCCATCCGGTCTTCATCCCTCTATAAATGCACAATTATTTAATTGCAAATAGTTTAAGGGCCCTTTGGTTGAAAGAACTGGTGAGGAGGGAAAGAAACTTAAGATGAGGAAATAAATGGAAGGGAAGATTGGGAGGAACTTAAAAAGAAAAATTGTTTGGTAAACATCGAATGGGCCGAAGTTGAGGGAAAATAAAATGTTTGGTATGAGGAATTTGTAGTTGGTTAAGTGGGAAGTTGAGGCAAAATTCCCAAATTGCCCCTAAAAATAAAAAACGCGGAAAAAAGCTGGAATAAAAATTGGTTTTTTCCCATCGGACGAAAACGAACCCTAAAACCAAATCGCTCCGTCGTTCGGACGAAATTGCAATGCGACGTTGACGGGAAATAAACGGCGACGAGCATAACGACGAATTGATGTTGGGAGATGACAAGCAAGGAGCGAATTAGATTGGAAAGCACCAGAGTATGAAATATGTTTGGGAATGAAGATTACAAGATGTATGGGGAAGTAAATTGTGGAACATTACTCGGATGTGGAATTGATAAACAAACCAATATAAATGGTGATAATAAGCGTGGCAAACCGTTGGTAGTATGCAGTCACTTAAATAAAATCCACTATGTGGGTAAGAAAAAACAAAGTTGTCAACTGAAATTGAGGAACAAGAGTGAATTGCTTGCTGTATGCCTGATTAAGGTCAGTACAAGTGAAGCAATTTGATGCACAATAGAGTGAAAGCAATATAAATTGTGCAATTTGGCCTTTTCAAATGCTTTGTATAACAATGAGGACAAACTTCCAATAATTGCTAATGTAAAAAAAAAAAAAAAAAAAAAAAAAAAAAAAAATTGTTAGACATGAGAACAAGAGAGGTTTACAATTTGATCAACCAATTTACAAGATGCTGTTATGCAAAATGAAGTGGTGTTTCAGAACAGGCCAACACTCTGATAAATGCAGCAATTCAAATAAATGCAGATATGACAGAGCAAATTCATATGAACTGAAACCTTTGCCACACAAGGTGGACTTTGAACAGGTATGATGAACAACCAAAAAATGTGGTGTAAAACATATAAGGATAGGCAAAGCCTGAGCACTAATTTAACCAAAGCCTTGCATGCAGAACAATTATGGTTAAACATGACATTAACTGGAGTGGAGCGTTTAAAACTTTGCACGGAATAAAAAATTGCAATTTACATCCAGGAAGTAGTAGACATAGCAATGTCATATATGTACAGAACCTGACAAATGTATGATCTGAGATTGAACCACAGAAGATGTTACGTTTGAACGGAACCGTTACGTTCGAACTTTCAATTGTGGCGTTGGAACAAACCAGGACCAAACAACTGTGAGTAGACATTCGAACTTATTGCTCATGTTCGAACGTAAAACAGAACAATTTAATGCAGTTCGAATAGATTACATGACAGCAAGACATAAACCTGACAGCAACCCATCATCATCTGTATCAGAAGCAGGCATGAATTGAAATAAAGTGCAAGTTCACCATGGTAACAAAAGTTTGAAGTACATAAATTCATTTACATTGATACAAACCAAACATCAACATTCTGCTAGATTTCACAGATGCCCAAGCATAACTACAAAATGGTGCTATGACATTTCAACAACTACAGTAAATACACCCACACTGGACCTTTTATCACAAGGCTATATACAAATGGGAGGGACACATTCATAGTTCCTACTATTACATGTTCATGTACAGAGGGGATACAAACTTTGTTCCATGTTCAATGTAGTATGTTTCCTCAGTTGAACATGGTGCAAAGTTTGCTGTCCTACACAAAAAGCATAGTTGCTTACAAAATATGGTCTGACAACAAAAAATCACCCTTCCTATCCCAAAAAAAGACAGTTAACATTAGTAACCCAAGAGCTACTGTTGCAGCAAGTTACAAATCCATGTTGGCTTAAACGCAGCAAGAACAGTTGCAAAGGCCTTCAATAGCTTCTCACACCCTAGGATCTTTATGTGAGCAGTGGTCCTCTCATTCAATGTCAGATCTTCTACCTTCAGTAACTCCATGAAAAGATTATCACCCTTTGCATCAAGATCAGCTTGCCTTAGCTGAGTGGACATCCGATTGCAAAGTTTGTTAAACACACCAACTATTGTCTTGTCCAAAGAGCCAACTGTGTCCCTCAATGCATCAGCCATTATTTCAGAGTGATTCAAACGTCTCTTCTTCCTTCGACTGATAGATGGATTAGCTCCATTAATGCAGTTGGTTCAGTTTCATTCATTTGTTGTGTGAATTCAGATTCAGCAGTAACAATTGGAGGTGTTTCAGGAAGATCGCCGTCCTCTAGATTAACCTGCTCCTCCATTCCGATAGGGGAGCTAACCTCCTCACTCATAGCCCTATCCTTACCCCAAACCATGGTGAGGGACTCAAAGAATGGGAAGGACTTTGTGAGAAATTGTGCCGCCCTTGAATGAGGATTTAAAGAGCTACACCTCCTACATAGACGAAGAAGAAGAAGAATTTTTTGACATTATACACCCATGGCTTCATCATTTCCTTCCTCACCAATACGCAACCCACACACCGCCTACTAGGCATGAACGCCAAGAAGAAAGTACTCAAATTTGTTCCCCGCTCATATTTGTAGTTGCGTACCCAGATGGCACAACCAGGCAGTCGGCAATTTTTTCCAGCCCACGGCGCACAATGAAACAAGAAAAGCCATTCTTACCTCCAATCGATCTTCATTGCCTTCTCGTTCGATTGAAGCTTACTGTCCTTTGAACCTTCTTTTGTCTACTCCTTCTACTCGTTCTTGCAGATCGAAGCTCAATTTTGGTTTTTTAATTACGCAGGGGCTTTTCAGTCAAAATAATTCACTCTCCCGAGAGTTTTTTTAGGATCCCGCCACAAATAGAGGGAGCTGAAATTCCCACGTTTGTGGGAGCTTCGTCAGAGACGGGAAGGTGAGTTCCCACGATGCGCGCGCCAAACGGTCTTTGCGTGGGAACTTAATTAAGTTCCTTTTCCCTCTGCGCCGAATTGCGTCAACCAAACGGGCCCTAATTGCCCTGTTAATTCTATCCGATGTACTGGTTCTTAAAGGAGAACTTTATGGATCTAGTTCACTAATTAGGCACAGGGGAGTAAATATAATTCTCTAAACTATTTTATTGTATTATAATGCGTTTATATCATTGTTATCTTTTCAACTTTAATTCTCTAAATTATTTATTTATTTATAGTGTCTGTTATTTATTTAACAAATGCCATAAGTTATTTACTATGTTTAGTGTTTATCCGATTTACTGGTTCGAAAATGGACAATTGTAATGCATAGCTTCACTGGTAATCCCATCTAATTTTTATGAAATGATTTTGTATTGCAAATTTGTTATATGTTTAAGAAATTAAAGTAATAATTACTATAATTTTTCCTTTCTCACATAAATTCTAAATATTATCATATTTTATTCATTGTGTTGTAATTTTTTTAATGGTAATTTTACTATTTTATTTAGCATTTTTATTTTTATTTTTATTTTTATTTTTTATCTCAAATTATCACATTTTATACAACATATATGTGTGTGTGTGTGTGTGAGAATTTGATTTATGTCATTCTCAGTCATTTTCTATCTCATCTATCATTTAAAAGCTATGCCAAACAAATGTCCAATCAAAAATGAAAACCACTTCTGCCACTGCTATCCCAAACATAAATCACATCAAAAAGGACCTGTCAGGAAAAAAGAAAATCTATCAGGAAAAGTCCATCAGAAACAAAAGTCATTTCTCCCACCGCTATCCCAAACGGACCCAGATAGTGACAATATTTTATCCCATTAACCATAATGACCGGAGATTATTTATATTGGGGCCAAAGTGGTATGAGTCATTTAAACTAATTCATTCATTTAAATGGTAACTACTTAACTTAATGCTTGTTTGGGGAAAAAAATTCAATCGAATAATTAACATACCCATTCTAGACATTAAATCGGATGAAGTCGTAATTATATTAATCATTTTGTCATTTTGTGATTCAAGCATACCCATGATTGAAGGGATGTCCATATATGAATTATAGTTAACAATTAATAATCTATTTTAAAAAAACAAGGTTATTTCATGCGGGTCCGGCCAACACACCTACAAGAATGACCAAATGTGATTAATGAGGTTTGAATATAAGGAAAGGAGTAGGTTGAATTTCAAATTAAACGGTAAATAATTAATCATAATTAAAATAATAATTATATTCATGTGTTCTATGCACACACACACACACACACACAAAAAAAAGGTTCACCTTCCATGATTGTGGGATCTCTTTAACTTGAGTTTAAATTTAAACATTAAATCTGGATTCTTAATTATATTAATAATAATATAATTGTGATTCAAGCATACCCAATAACTACACCTTTCATGATTGAGGGGGATCTCCATAAATTATATGAATGATAGTTAATAATTAGAGTAAAATACATTGACTATCCTTCTATTATATATAAATTACACAAACCTCCCCACTATTTTGAAAATGCATATAGACATCCCTCAAAATTAAAATGCATGGTATAGAAACCTCCCTTACATATTTAAAATTCCATTTTCATCCATCAAACTTTTTTTTTTTTTTTTTTTTTTTCTTTTTTTTTTGCTTAGAGCATTCGTTGTCCCAGGCAGGCCATCTTTCAGGCACATCAACGGCCCCAGACTAATCCGAACCGAGACCGGGTGGGCCCTTTCGGGGGGAAGCCTCTACCACCCACGCACACTGTATTCCCACGTCTCGAACTCAAGACCCGTGGTTAAGCTAGGACAACCCCTTACCAGTTAACCTAAGCGTTTGGTGGTTCATCCATCAAACTATTAGTTGACCAGTTAAGTTTGACTATTAAACATTTTCTTTGACCAAAATACCCCTATTTTAATAAATGAATAAACATTTATATTTGCCCAAAAATAGCTTTTATGCAAACAAAAAATCATTCTAATACATATATGTTCAAAATTTCCAATATAAAATTTATTCTTTTTTATTATATTATAAAATTTAAAATTTTTAAATTTTTTTTTATCATATTTATTGAATTTTATTTATTTATTATTGTTTTGAATGACTAAAAATATATTTCTTTCTTTGTCTGTTTTTTTTTTCCCAATGATACCATGATTGAAAACATATTTAAAAGGTATATTTTTAATCGCCATATGTTATTAATAATGTAAATTTGATATATTATATAACTTATATTTATTTAAAATTTTAATTTTTAAAATATATTTTTTACACAAACATTTATAAACACGTTTATTTAAGTATGCATCGATTAAAAGAATTAATCATATTTTAATTAAGTTTTCTATTTCTGCATCAATTAAATTAATTATTTCTTTATCTCAATATGAAAAAAAGTAACATATAATTATTTACAAAGCTACAAATAAATTAAAAAAAGGAAAAATATTAATTAAATTACTTGAACAATTTTAGTCAAAATTAGGGAATTATTAATGATGAGGTGCAAGTTAGTAAATAAAATTTATTTTAATTTTAATTAAAAATAAAAATCCTTAACGGACTTAATGGTTTAAACTTAAGTATATATTTTCAAAATAGAGGGGAAGTCCGTATAATTAATGCAAAATATAAAAGAGGTTAGAGTATTGTACTCTAATAAATATTAATATATTTTTAAAACAATGTTATTATATACGGGTCTAGGCAACACACATACAAGAATGACATTAGGTGATTAATAGGGTTTGAATATAAGGAAGGAAGTATGTTGAATTTGAAATCATGTGTTAAATAAGGAATCATAATCACAATAATTAATAATTATAATTATGTGTTGCATACATAAAGAAGAAATTCACCTTCCTTTATGGTAGGGATCTCCATAACTAATTTGGGTTTTAGAGGATAAATTGAATTTAATATAAACATTAAATCAGAAATCATAATTATATAACAAATTATATAATTGTGATCCAAGCATACTCAAGCACTACAAAAAAATTCCTGTTTTGCGATGGAATTTTTCCGTCTCAAAACAGGGACAAAAATGGTTTACGATGGATTCATGTCCATTGCAAACCATTTTTTGCGACGGAAAATCAAATTTCCGTCACAAATTTGCGATGGAAACGATTCTGTCTCAAATTTCGGAATTAAATTTATTATATTAGAAAAATAAAAATTACAAAATATATAAAAAAAATTACAAAATAAAAAAGACTTGTATATCATGAAATCATAAGAGTTTACATAAAGAAAACAAAATATAAATTATGTTGTTGCAAACAAAATGAATTAAAAAAAAAAAAAAAAAAGTCTAAACAACATTAATGTGATCATTATCATCATCACCACCAATATGGTCATCATCATCGAAGCCGACCCCGTACTCTTGTCCTTCAATAGAGACCGAATTAGATTACGCATCTGCTTCATCATCTCCGCTTGATTCATCTACTACTATGCCCAGTTTGGCTTCTCTCCTTGCATTCAACCGAGCTGCTTGCTCCCGCACAAACGCCTTTATCTTCTTAAACTCATCGCAAAAACAACATTAGGAAGTTAATTTATTTTTTGTACTTCATTTAAATGAACGAGGAAATGAAAATGTAACAATCAATATCAAATGTATTACGTTTACTGCCGAAACACCTTAACACTGCCGGATGACGAGCGTTTCGTATGCTTCATCAAGTTTATAAAATATACAAAATACATTATATCTTTTGTTTTTATAAATTACCCTTTAATGAAAACAATATTTATAATTTATTTTTTCAAATTATCCATGCTTTAGCTTCAATATATATGTTTGTGTGTGTAATTATAAATTGCATAGAATAAAAAAAGAAAAAAACAATCAATATATATAATGTAAAAACAATCAAAATTGTAATTAACTTTCAATTACAATTTTTCCTTATCAAATGAGGCTACAAACAAATTGGAACTTACATTACAATATTTAGTAAATTTTAAAAAAGAAATGTAATCAACTTATAGTCATTATAATCTCACACCACTTTCTCCACGCATTCTAATTATATTAGAATTTTCTCACACAATTTTTTCACTACACAAAATAAACCATAAAAAAACAATGCAAGCCCATTAATATTCTCACTAATCACATCCAATCAAAACATCTAAAGTAAATGATTTAATCCACCAAAGGAATACTCATTATCATCAAAAACAATAAAACATCCAACATTAGCTTTTAGAATTTCCAGCAAGACAATTTTACCAGTTCAACATGTAAACACTATGTATCATCACATTGTATTACCGAGTTAAACTAAGAATAAATTCCTATAATTTAAGAAGAAAAGAAGCCTTTTACTATTCTAGCATTTGGGGTCGTGGTACACCAAAAATGGAAAAATAAGAGAGAAGAGAGGGAGCTTACCAGAAATGGAAGGGGAGTCAGCGACTAGAAAGGGAAGGGGAGGAACTGACCGGACCAAGGGGAGGAGGAGACAAGCTGGATGGAAGAAGAACTTGCCAAAACTAGATGGAGGTCACGATGAGCGAGAGGGAGGGGTAGAAAACGAGGAGGAGGTGGATGGCCGAAGGGGCGACGCGGAGGGGACTGAAAACTCAAATGAAATGAGTGAAAGAAGACAAGAGTGGGAGTTAAAGGGTCATGATTTGCGAAGAAACTAAAATCGATCGCAAACCAAACCGAGAAAAAATCCGTTGGTTTTGCGATGGACCATGTCATCCGTTGCAACACCCATGGGGGCTTGTGACGGACGGCAGGTTTCGTCGCAATCCCAGTGGGGGTTGCAAGAGACATACTAATCCGTCGCAAACCCCCTGAGGGGTTGCACAGACGACATGGTCTATCGCAAAACCGGCGGATTTTTTCCATTGGTTTGCGACGGAATTATTACGTCGTTGCAAATCGCCCTCTTTTGCGATGGATTTAATAATTCAGTCGCAAAAACTTCATATTTGCGATGGAATTCCATCACTATTTAACTATTTTGTTGTAGTGAAGAACGACACATTTCAACAAGAAGTTAGTTGAGGTGGTAAGGGACCTTACCCTGTAAGAAGGAAAACTCAAATTTGAATCATAAGAAACTCGTTGAAAAAGATGAAAACACATTACCCTTTAAACCTCGAGGGGGGAAACTCTTGACCTTTTTTTTTTTTAAAAAAAAGAACGGCATCTTCCATGATTCAGGGAATCTACATAAATTATGTGAATAATATATTTTGTATTTAAGGTATTTTACTTCTGTTCTTGGACACATTAATTCTTGAATGATAAGTCAATATTACGCCATTGCGCATTTGGGTATAATAAAAGCAAAGAAGGTGCCCATATGATGTATACTGAATAGCTCATTCTGATGAGACCAACAATCATCCTATACAACATAGGAGTATTATATTATCCAAACTTCACTACTCAACAGTATCAATGAAGGCAATGGCTCTGCTCATGAATTACTCAAAGATGTCGATGATAGCAGAGAAACTTGGTGCATTATTTTTAGGGTGCTTAGGAAATGAACGATGGCGAAGAAGAACTCATCATTTGAGGTCCGGAAAGTTGGAATGATTTTAGCCGACGAACAAGCAAGCAAATAGTATAGTTCTCATATTCACTGAAAGGATTTTATGTGTAGCTCTTAATTCAACTTACTTGATACAAACAAGGTGATTGAATTGAGGCTTGTATCATTCAGAAGGGACAGATCAAAAGACACACCAATGATTTAACAGAGAGGGAAGTCTACATGTTCGAGAACTTTGAAGTCTTGGCAAACGATGACGATTACAAAACATGTGCACACCGACGGAAGATTTTGCTCCACTCGAAGTACATTTTTTCAGAAACGTGACTTCCCCATCTCTTTACACGCATTCAACTTGGTCATCGCCTGCGAAGAAGCCAAAAACGAAGAGCTGATTACCGTTTTATCCTAACCTGGACATCAATTTCATCCAATGTGGTAGGCTTCCTATAAGCATTTGGGAGATTGGTTGATCACATAAGAGACCCTTACATAAAGAAGAGATTGGTTTTAACAATTGATGATCATAATAAGTAACATACTTTTTACATTTAACATTAACCCATCAAAACACTGTTTCCAACACAGTTCATCATCATCATATTGTCACTCATGAGCAGTGAAGTTCATGTCAACGTATCTCTGTATTGAGAGGAGACCAAATTGTTGTATTGCGATGGGTGAAGATGGAGAGGATACATAGTCAGTCTGATTATATTTAAATACACACACATTGGTGTCTTTTCGTTTCAACCTATGATTTGTTAATCTTTACGATCGGTTAGTTTTGACTATTTTCAAAAGTTTCTGCAATGATATTATGACTTCGTACAACTACGAGCATCCTGATATATATTCATTCATTCAAACGTAACATCAAGCGTGAAGCGTAGGCATATTGTTGGTGGTACAATTCATAGTGGACTTCTCATGAATATCGTGTTTAAAAGTGACCTTCCTTTATCTATCCATACTT
The DNA here is from genome assembly GCA_019022655.1 of Acacia acuminata. Lineage (NCBI taxonomy): Eukaryota > Viridiplantae > Streptophyta > Magnoliopsida > Fabales > Fabaceae > Acacia > Acacia acuminata. The sequence goes on along the minus strand of JAFJYI010000150.1, from coordinate 1,737,206 downwards.
GGCTCTGCCAACCTTTTCGTAGGTGGACATCTTATAGAAATTTAGTTTATTGGAATTTACTTTTTATATTTGTGTAGTGGCAATTGGTCCTATTAGTATTAAACTTTGATTTCCTTAATCTACCAGATTATTTTTTATTTTTGATTTTTTTTTAAACGCTTAAACTCATGTGTATTGTTTGAATTTTCTAATTCAAAATGTAATTTGAAACATCCTCCCTAGCTAGTTGGCGTGGTAAAGGATGGTAAATATGATTGGATAATTTTTAGTATATTCACAAGTATAAAAATATTATAAATTTTCGGAAATATAATACTACAATAAGGCTATTAATCGAGATAGTAAAAATATTTCAAAATAATATTATTGACTTTAAAAATATATTAGCTTTAGACTTTCATAAATGATAATAATTATTGCATAAACAACCAACTAGACCTAGCTAAAAAAGGAATTCATTATTTTTTAGGAGATCAGATATTGTCACTATCAATTTTATGTCACTACCACTTTTTCATCGTTGGATCAGAATCTCATATATCTTTATCATTTCTTTTTCATATTAAGATTTTAATCCAACGGTGAAAAAAATGCTAGTGACTTGGTAGTGATATAAAATTGGTAGTGACAATATGATATCCCATTTTGTAGATGTATTATAGATTTTTGGTAATATACAAAGAAGTTTATGGAATATTATATTATCAATCAGTAGATTAATCAGGATACTAATATGACAATAACTCTTATTTCATCTTTTCATGATAATTTGATTTTCATTGAGATATTAATAACTTTAAAATTAAATTTTCTTTCCTTTTTCAAGAATGATAGTGGTAATTAACGTTATAAGCAACCATCGGGACTTCTAAAAAATAAATTCATAATTTTTTAAATAAATAGACATTCGTACTAAGTAAGTTTTGTTCTTACAGGTCCAAATCAAACAATCTGTGCAACCCACTGGGAGATATAACTTGGGTGATATAGCCAATGAGAGTTGGCGTAGATGGTAAGGGATTAGGACTTTAGGCCTAAATGATCGTGGGTTCGATCCCCTCTCTCATCGTGGGACTCCTTTGATAGACGATCTCGTAAGTCCCCAGTAAGTGCTCATAGAGCCCGGGCGCATGCCCTGGCCTTGGTGGGGGACTGATGTCGACAGGGGCGGATCCAGGAATTTATGGAAGGGGGCACTATTAGTAAGAGGTTGTGCGGGGGTTCGGGGGCACGTCCTCGAATTTTTTTTTTTTCACTTGTCATCAAAAGCACAAAAAATAATACAGGATTCAAAAAGTTCACATGTCATCAGTTGCAAGTTTAATCATCATTAATAAGAAAAAGAGCAAGTATTAATTATAAAATACCCATGGCGGAAAATTAGCAACCTACATATGCTTCAAGCAATTTTTTGTATTGGAAATATCCACCTAAAATACAGAAAAAATGCAACAAAATGCTAGGAAAGTATCTCAAAAAAGGAAGTAGATCTTTCCTAGTTGAGGTCATAATGCTAAAATATATCCGCAAGATGAGACATGCCCCTTCTTTGAATAAAATATGTCCAGATCACCTTCAAATAAAAGCTTTGATTTTTAATTTTTTTTTTTAAAAAAAAAACAAAAATCAAGGGGGGCACGTGCCCCCCCTATCATATAGGTGGATCCGCCATTAGATGTCGAACCCCTCCAAAACTTTTTTCTATAAAAAAAAAAAAAAAAAAAATGGGGGATATATGAGCATGTACTTAATAAACCATTTATGCATTTCAGGACTAAAAATTATTTTTAGAGATATATAAATAAATGCATTACTGTCATAAAAAATTAATTTTTCTGGGTCAAAATAAAAAATTAATTTCACAATATACCATTATTCAGGATTCACTTTCCCCCAGAGTTATATCTAGTTATAAAAGTAAAATCAGAAAAAAAATATTAATTACTTTGTAAATATAACTTCTACTCCATGGAACAATGAATCCTTCTAGAAATTACCCATTGAAACCAGAATATGAAAGAGTATATAAAATATGAATTTTTTTCTGACAAAAAAAAAAAAAAAAAAAAAAACACCAATATGATTTTTTATTTTTATTTTGGGGAGCGACAACGCACGTGAAAATGAGACGTTCCGTCGTCTTCACTCTTCACGGCAAGATAACACGTTCATGTATTTGCGCCTCGGAAATATAAGAAGCCCAAAACCCAGGGAAAATGTATGTCACGGCTCTTCTAATAGAAAATTCTTTAAAAAAGGCGTTTGAAAATCTTAAAAAGGGTCTCACGACCTTTTCTGAAATAAATTTATTAAAATGTTAATTGTTAATAGGGCTGATAAAGTAATTATTAATTGAGGCTAATATAGTTATTAATGAGACTGATTTAGTTTTTAACGTTTTAATAAATTTATACCAGAAAAAGTCTTGAGGTCTTTTTTGAGATTTTCAAAATCTTTAGGCTTTATTTAAGATTTTTTTTTGTTAAACGGCCCCTATATGGATTTTCCCCAAAACCTATGTGCCTTACAATATCAACACTGCGGGCAGCAACTTCACATCATTTCATTCCCCGTTTCGTCTCATACAAATTGGACTCACTCACAGAACAGTAGAACACAACACAATCGTGAACTGTCTCTCATTCATTCCATACCATTACGTCGGATTCGGATCATCAACCATGCCCGCCGCCGAAGAAACAACGCGTTTAGAGCCTGAGAAACAGAGGCTTCTCAAACATCACACGGAGAAGCACTTCACCGCCGGCGAGATCGTCCGTGACATCATCATCGGCGTTTCTGACGGCCTCACCGTTCCCTTCGCACTCGCCGCCGGCCTTTCCGGCGCCAATGCCTCCTCCTCCATCGTCCTCACCGCCGGCATCGCCGAAGTCGCCGCTGGCGCCATCTCCATGGGCCTCGGCGGGTACTTCACTCCATCCTCTTTTTTTCTTCTCAAATCTCCGATTCGCTTTCAAAATTTGACTCAGATCCTTTACGCTTTCATGTTGATAAATGATAATGAAATGGAGAATCGTGTGCTGCGAATGAGATGCGATTAAGACTCCACTGTTCCGAGTCTGTTAGAGAATCAGTTTTTTGAGATAGTAAACTTACAGAGGGTTTTGTAAGGCGGTTATGCAAGTTGAGGAACGCAGATTCTTCAAATTTTCTCGACAACCAAAAAAATTACAGAGGGTTTGCTATATTTAGCTGATGAAATTAGTGATGGAATGTGCAGTTATCTTGCTGCAAAGAGTGAAGCTGATCATTATGCGAGAGAATTACGAAGGGAGCAAGACGAAATCGTCACTGTGCCAGATATTGGTAATTGCCAGAAACTTGTAGGAGTAGAAAATTGCTGAGAAACTGAATTTATTAAATTTTTTTTCCTGGCATTATTACTTTTTTATTTATTTTTGGGGGAATTTAGAAGCGGCTGAGGTAGCGGAAATACTTGCACAGTATGGGATAGAACCACACGAATATGCACCTGTGGTTAATGCTCTTAGAAAGAAGCCACAAGCATGGCTAGATTTCATGATGAAGTAAGTTCACAATCTCATTTCTGTTTCTCTTTGCCTTCGTTGAACATTTTCTTTTCACTTAATTATTTTTTAAAATATGCCTGCCATTAAGACTGCCAATTTTAAATTTATGTTAATCTGTGTATATGGATGATATATATATATATATATGGTCAACCCACTCCTTTTTATCTTTTTATAAAAGTTTAGAATTTGAATTGTCTTAGTCATATTTATAAGCTAAACATTTCATGCCTCATTTTTACCCATTTCTGTCTCTCTTTTACTTCGTCGAACTATTTTTTTTTTCACTTAATTATTTTTTAAAACATGTTCTAATTTGTGTATTTGGATGATATATATAAATACTCAACCCACTCCTTTTTATAAAAGCCTAAAATTTGAATTGTCTTAATCATATTTATAAAAATCCAATTAGAGTTGTCTGAACATTTAATAAGTTTCTTTTTTCATTTTTACCTCTCATTAATTATATGTTTTGCATTAATTAAAAGATTAGTGATACTTATATTTACTTTATTTTTCTCTATTATTTGTCCATCATAAATAATGTCATACTTGAAAACAAAGTTTATTTTATATATATTTATTAGTTTTAATTAATTTTAACTATTTTATTTAACTGTGTAATTTAATTATTAAGCTTGAGTGAGTACTGGTTAGCATAGCAGAGTATCAGGCAAACAAAAAATAGATCCTCATTATTATGAACCGGAGGTACTACTAGTGAGTGTTTTTGGGTGACTTTATTTTATGACAAAAGCATTGAATTTAAAAAATATATATATTTTGTTAAAAAATCGATTGAGATATTTGGGGATTGGGTGCGTGCGTGGTTTTTTATGCTCTCTTCGGAATCATGAGGACAAGCATAAGGATGTCACAGTAGGAATCAAGATTCTCTCCTAACTCTAGTTGTTTTTTGCCCTTTAAATTTTTTGAGAGATCGAAGGACAAAATAATGAATAGGATTAAAAAAATAAATTATGAATATAAAAATATTTTTAGAGGACGATAGAGTACATAAATTTTTATTAATAATAAATACTCCCCTCGGTCCAATTATAAGGCATAGTTGACTTTTTTGAAAAAAATTAAGGAAGCTAATTAAATTACTTTAGAGTATTTTTATTTTTATTTTTTTCTTCAAAGTACTTAGTTTGACTAATGAACTAATATAAAATCTAAAGATACTCAAAATTTAAAATGATTAAGTAACTTATTTAGGCTTCCTAATCTCTCCAAATAAAGTAACTATACCCTATAATTAGGACCGGAGGTAGTATAAAAGTGGCCTCTTAGAAAAGTTAGGAAAAAAAAATCTCCGCGGAGATTCTTATAGATGACAAGTTGGGTAGGCTTTTAGGAGTGGTGGATCCAACTTTTTGAAAGTGGACAAAGAGTTAGGGCCAGAGTTTGGTTCCCGCGTGTGGTCCATTACAGACAAAACCGGTGGTTCCAATTTTCAAACAATTTCACCTTGTAATGGGTCGCACATGGATCGGTCATCAATATTCGATATATTGGCTTTTTTCCAAAAAAAAAGATCGACATTAGGTAAAGATTTTACTTTCATCCCAAAAGAAAAGCGCAGTTCGATAATCTGTAGTCGATATGACAACCTTGGTGGGTGATCTGTAGTCTATTCGATCCGATGCATTTCTTTAAACGCGGAGGCGTGTTTTAGTCTTGATGGGTTAGTTCTGGAGTGTCTACCTCCACCTAAACTTTTTATTACAAAAAAAATATATCTATATATATATATATATATATATATCTTGTTCCTTTGCAGCAAGAAATTTTGGACGCATCTTCATAAAAAAAGAAAAAAACTCAATTATGTTTTCTTTTGAAAAGTTATTTTAATTTATTAGAATACCGAAAAGTTATCTTTTTATTCTACCAGCTTTTAACCTAAACTTGGTGAGAAATGTGGTCTAAAATAATGTCCAAGTCAATTTACTATTAGATTTAATGTTCAATTTTTAATGAAATAGTGATGTAACTATGTGCGTCTTTGGCAAATCCTTAAACCATGGTTTTAGAATCACTTTTATTCAAGTCAGGACAAAAATCTACACACATACTTATATCGTACGCCATAAGAATTATTTCAAGCAATGGTATTAAAAATTGGAAGTAATATTATTAACTGCTTATTTATTCATCAAGGCTAGAATAGGATTTTCTCATATTTGTATATTTTTATTTGTTGTAATAAATACGTGATGTGTATTAAGAAATTGATTTGTTTGGCAGGTTTGAGCTAGGATTAGAGAAACCAGATCCAAGGAGAGCATTACACAGTGCAATGACTATTGCTATTGCATACATATTAGGAGGAATTGTGCCTCTTGTCCCTTACATGTTCATTCCAAAAGCTACAGATGCTGTTGTGGCATCTGTTTTTATAACTTTGGTTGCTTTGCTCATATTTGGTTATGCCAAGGGACGCTTCACTGGTAACAAACCCTTTAGAAGTGCCCTCCAAACTGCCCTTATCGGCGCGATTGCCTCCGCCGCCGCCTTTGCCATGGCCAAGGCTATCCATCCTTAGATTTTTAATCCTTTGGCTTCTCTGTTTCACCTTGTTTGAATTTGAATTTTGCAATCTATGGATGACTTTGGTGGGTTCAATTGTTACGACTTTGTAAATTACATGGTAATTATTTTATTTCAATGTGCTTGCAATGGCACTAGGGGTTGAAGGATGCAAAGTCATATTATAACTCAAATATTCTTTAGTTAAAATAATTAGACGGGAATTTCACTGAGGTTTTGAGGAAGAAACTTAATTATCAAGAGATCTGGATAACAATTTAAGAGCATGTAAAAACAAGTTCGAAAGTAAAAAATGAAAACAGTTCACTTTTCATTAGAACTTCTAAATAATTAAATTTTCTCCTTGAGACCTCATTGTAATTCTCCCAGAATTATATGGTTGCGTCCTGAGCTACTAATTAGAAGAAAAGCTATGTTGATTGAGACGTTTATTCTTTCTTTTCAGTTAGTTTTGGCCTTTTGAGCACTCAAACCTCCTAGTTCATCCCATCAAAAAATTGATATTAATAAAAAATAAAATAAAATACGCACTTGTTTCTGAAAAATATAATGTTGCATGAACCTCGTAATTTTTTTTAATAGTAATTTCATTTATAGTGGCTTTTTTAAACAATCTGATATTTTAATCTTCTAACATTTTAATTATCACTCCCTCCTCCTTTCTCTACCATACTTCTTTTTTAATATAATCATCTGGATCGTGTTGGATTCAAAATCGGTCCATCATCACAACTTTTATTAGAAGACATGCCATCAAATATTGTCTGTTCGCTTAGCACCAAAAAAAAAAAAAAAAAAAAAAAAAAAAAAAAAAAAAAAAAAATTGTCTGTTCAGTGTTATGCTGACCCCAAGGCGGGTGGAAATTTTGGTTTGATTGGGGAGAATGACTTTTTAATCCCAACTAAAAATAAAACAATACCATAAAAATCTCTATTGATAAGTGAACAGAGGATTAACAAGTGAATCGATTACCATTAACAATTTATAAGACTTATCAATATATTATTTCACTTAATTAGGACCTAAAAGCCATTCTCCCAAAGTTAAAAGCTATGCTAAAAAGTCAATAAGAGGAAAGAAGAGAGTAAAATAAAGTTTACAAAGTTGCGCTAGATGATTTAATTGATACATTACATCTACAGAGACCGCATTGTGTCCAAAATTATCACGCATAACGTGAAACATAGCCTGCGGCCAAATCACTTCAATTATTTTCCATGACCTCTCACACAAACTCATAAAACTACACATTCAGACACCTGAAATTATTTTACATACCCAACAACCATTGAGGCATAGAACTTTTTATGTTTGGATTCACTACACATCAACTTTGAATATTTTCACATCAAGGGTCAGTGGCTTCTTGCCTATATTTGCTTGGTTGAACACACAAACATCAAATTCTCGCAGGTTATTGTCCATCACAAACTGTTTCCACCCACCGGTCAGTCCGCCGGTACAACGGCTGGCTTCATAGACGTATTTAGCAAGCCATTCGATCTCTCCCACACGCAATATCACATCTTCAGATTGTGAAGGAAAATGCTCTGTCATCCACTTCATAGGGATTGTCTAATGAGCAACAATGAAACAAAAAGTGCAGTTAAAGCCAAGATAAACATGAGCAAAAATCTTCTAGAGTTCTTCTTAAGTTCCTGAAGTATGTAGAAAGAGACTAACACAAAAGGTGAAAGTATATATGGAACATACTGGATTATTGTTGAGGGAACATCAATAAAGATAAATTAGAAAAATATTAATAAATATGAAAATTATGTTTTATATTTAGGACCAAGATCAACTCCCAAGACCCCAAATATGTCTTATACTCTCTGTTCCTGCATATAAGATAGATTTGACTTTTTTGGAGATATTAATAAAGCTAATTAATACTTTAAAATATTTATATTTATCGTTTTTCTCCAAACAATTTTGCCTAACTTATAAACTGATATATAATCTAATGATACACAAAATATTATATAAATATAATATGATTAAGTAACTTATTTAGTTTCCTTAATCTCTTGAAGAAAAGTCAATTTTATCTTATATTTAAGATTGGAAGAAGTAGATTTGGATCCTCTCAGTTTCTTGAGAAGTTCATAACTGCATTGAGGAAGATGCGGGTGAAGCCCCATCACGTGGTGGGATCAGCCATACCACAGGGTCACAAACACACAGCATCTCTCAGAAATTGAACCGTCAATTTCTCAAGTTTTGGTAAAGACCCAAATCCATTAAGGATATAAAGCAAAAGGAAGCCAGAGAACAATTAGAGAGGGCATTCAACTAGGGAATAGAAAATAAGAAACAAAGTTTACCAAATAGAATCTCCGGAATACATGCGAGGGTCGCATGACTACATAGAATCCGTCTGCTGGACATGCTGCTTGAGCCAATTGGAGGGTATTCTTTTTCGCATTCTCTATGATAGCCTTTGGGTTTGAAGCATCCACTATTTCGATTATCTTATTTCCACCGGTGGATGCAGTTTCAGCATCTAATCATAATCCAACGTTGTTAAATAGAAGTAACATGAACAAAATAAGGCCCAGTTCCACAAAGCAGCAGCAACCATTAAAAAGATAAAGATTATTCCTCATAAGAGTAAATATTTCCTTTTAATGCTATTTTGACTTAATGCAACAAGCAGCCATGTCAAATATAGACTCAGCATTGCCAATTTGTTTAAGTATTCTTTCAAGGGAAACTATATTCACCCCCTGAACTATATCAAAATTACAATACAAGTGCATGAAATTTAAGAAGTAACAATTCAACTCTTACTATCACAACAACTTAACTTTTGATTAGCTTATGACTTTACTGTCTAATAAAAATCATGAAACAAGCATTAGTCAACTTATGAGACTTTCAAAGTCGATTTCTATAATTTGTTTTGACAAAAATAATAATTTTTCAAAGTAAAATGAGAAAGAAATGAAATTGTGGCATGAGAAGTGGACTTCTAATATGGAAAGTCTAATTCCACTGATGTCACTCTAGAAAATACTTGTTTTCTCAGGTCAAATGGCACCATTCAGCTTTCAAAATCAAAGATTTAAAAGTTGACTTTCATTAATCATGTACTACAAGACATTCATGTAAACTATTAGAAGGTTGACCTCATCATTTTCTATTATTGAAGTTCAGGAGAGGAAGAGCAAATTGTTGTGTTCTTAAGTTGATTCACCAACATTGTAACTGGGAAATTGTTCGAGAGCTTAAAATGTAGTTTTCCCTTGCTTTTAAGCAATAAAGATAGACAGTTCTCCAGCCCCAGATTTAGAATATATTTACCAGGAACCCATTCAATTCCTCCAGCATGTGCATCAGATCCCTTAGATCTTCCTCTCCGCTTAGTTGGCTGGGCAGGGGTGCATTCCACAGTAGCTTTACGAGCCTTTTTACTTGTCTTTTTACTCTTACCACGTGCAGATTTCTTAGGAGAAGCCCCTTTGACATCAATATTTGTAGGGATATTTTCTTCTCCACACAGTTATTATCTGTGTTTCTCTGATTTGTTTGTCCGCTGTCCCGAACAAAATAAGAAGCCACCTTCTCACATAAGTTCTTCTTGTCAAATATTAGAACATCAAACTGTGATTCACCGTTGTACTTGAAGATCAGGAGATCATTCTCTTCCAAAAAGTGATCTTGCGCAAATTGTTGCCAACCATTCGTGAAGTGCAAAATATCATCTTTAGTTGACAATTTGACAGTCAACTCAGCGCCACCAGGACCTTTAAGGGTCACATTATCTGGGAATTTTCTTTTCAAGCTATCTGAAAACCTTTTGGGAAGAGCCTGCGGTATAAAGTCAACAAAGCTTAATAACATATTGAGAATAGGACAAACTATGTGCACTTGTGCAGCTGGGAAATATTGGTAGCATATGTTTCTGATTATAAGAGTTGCTAAATCAAATTGAACCTCAATCATATTCCATAGACGTCCAACACAGAAATTGGAAGAAACTGATCACGGCCTCATTGACCTTCCAAACTCTAACAGCAGACTCCTAAAGAGACTAGAACTAGAAACTAGAGAAGGTCCTGTGTGGTTCAGTGATTATGTAATGCAGGCTCATTTTGATAAAGGTAGCTATGAGCTAGCAAGTAGCTACCATAATGCTAGTGTACTAGCTTGGCCACGGTAACAGAATGCAAGAGCTATTATTACTTCATTTCCAGGATATCAGTTAGCCTTCCACACATTCACTGATTACTCAAGCACTTTTCACATTGAGCAAGACCTCTTCACTAATAATTTATCAAGAGATTTGGTTTTTGATCAAGGTCAATTGAGTCATGTGATCCGTGTAACTAACCCCACCTAGCGGGATAAAGTTTTGTTGTTGTTGTAAAGTGTTTATATTGCGATTAAATAGATCAAATCCATACATGTGACTCGAGTACTGAAGCAGACATTCAATCCAAAACATTGGGTGCAAAAAACTATGCAGCATGCAACAATTTTTCCCACTGATAATTTTTTTTAAGGTAACAAGCAAAGCAATGTTCTGAGTCGTGGTCACTAGACAATTCTACAAGCATAGAACATAGTTGTAGTGCTAGAACCAAATAATTTTCATACATCTTCGGTTCCTTTCTACCTACTTACTCGTTCTTTTATGTGGCTCTTGTTCCCTTCTTAAGTCCTTTTCACTTTCCCCTCTCTACAGTGACAAAATTAGGGTTCACGCAAATTGATTGAACCCGAAAAAGCTGGCACTTTTCCTTTATTTTTATTTTTACTTTTATTTTTTGGCGGGGGGGGGGTGGTTGGGGATAACTGAATAGTTGAATTATTACAGTGTACTAAATGAAACAAAAGAAGTGATCCTTCAGGCTGCAAATGGAGGATTTATAGGAAGAATAACACAGCTGATCTAAAGTTCATAACTAAGAGATCATAAAAGATTAAAAAGGCCTCCGATTTACTGTAAAGCAATGCAAAAGGAATTAAAGGGCTGAGAACTTGCAAGGAGGAATCTGGGGAGAAGTTACAGATAACACAAAATTTTGAGGTCACAGATAATATCGGAAGTAAGTGATCTGAAATTTTGGAAAAGAGGAAGGAAACAAGAGAGACTTACAAGGTGTTGATCAAAATCAGGAGGAAGACGCTGAGCAAAATGAGTGAATTTGAAATGGGTCCAGTAAATGTCATCGACCCAAGAGCTACAGTTTCTGCAAGTTTCTGCCATTTCAAAAGAAAGAAAGGAAAAAAACACAAATCAGGGAAAATAGGGTAGGTCGGACGCCCGCGAAACGGAGGAGAATCCCCGGTGAAACGAGAGAGCAGGACGAGAGGCCAGAGGGAGACAAACAGGCATATGTTCCACTCACGTGAGATACAGGTGGCGTAAAACCCCTCTCAACCCAAAATCAAAAAAAAGTCCCTAAAGATTTTTTTTATTTATATTAGTTGTATTAAAACAAAATTCGGGTGTTTAAATTTTATTGTGAATATAGCTAGCATTTTGTGAATGTAACTTTTTCTGTTATAAATGACCAGATTTTTAAATTTTGTTGTTAATATAGCGTTTTTTTGCTTAATACAACTAATAAACTTTTTTTATATGTGATTTTGAGTTGTGACTTTTTTATTTTTTTGTGTTCCTTGAGACTTCAGTGATATTTTCCCTTTTTTATTATCGTGATCTCTAAATCATATCCGTCCGTCAATCGAAAAGTTCTGATATTATTTTGACTTTTTTCTCATCTTCTTAATCAATGGTCTAGATTAGTTAAAAAAAAAAAAAAAAAAAAAAAAAAAATCAAGAGGATCTTCTTCCAAGGTAGAACAGATCTGAAGATCATTATTTTTCACTGAAAAGGGAGGACCAGGCTTTCCTCATTTTCCCTTACGCTGCCCTCATGTTCTACAAATTGCGAGTTGTTTTGGCGCAAAACAACGAAACTGTTGTTTTTTTTTTTAATATTTCAATATGTCTTTAATGGGTATTAAAACCGATCTTTGGATCTTATTTAAGATCTTGAAAAATATTTCATGATCTTAAAAAACTATTTTAGGATCTTAAAAAATATCCTGAAGTATATTTTTACTACCCGTCGGTAAGATCATAAAATATTTTTTCAATACTAATCGAGATCCTTTTAATACTAGTCGGTACCTTTTTTTAATATCATAAAATAATTTTTCAAGATCATAAGTATTTTTTCGATGTACCCGTCGGTATCCTAAGATATCTTTTTAGTATTAGTCGAAGTATCATGAAATATTTTTTCAAGATCCTAAAATAATTTTTCAAGAGCATCAAATAATTTTTCAATATCAATCAAAAGTATCATGAAGTACTCTCTCTAGTCTTTATTATAATGCACCAACTAGCAAGTGTTTTAGTCTTTTTTTATAAGACATTTGCTTGTTCCCAAGGAGCGTTAATTATTTTTCCCGTATATGCCCCTAATTAATAAGGGTAGTGGGTGAGAGTAATAATTAATATGATATTAGAGTTTACTACAATTAATAGGAATAATACTGAAAATTACTTAAATTTTGAGACAAATTTATTTACTTTAACTATTTTTATTGGTGTGTGAGAATTATTAGTTGGTAGTAAGGACCAGATGTTTTCAATATTCCACAGCCTGAAATATATATATATATGTTTTAAAAATAAGCACCATTGCGGCTTTACTGTTTTACGCCAAACAACATAGTTTTATAGAAAAGGAGGGCAACAACCTTACTGAGGGAAAAGGAGGAAAGGCTCGTCCAAAAAGGGAAGACTGGTTTTCTCACTAGTGACCATTCAGTACGAAATTTGAGTTACTAGATATAATTTCTACATTTGAATTTGATGTGATCTTGGGTACTTGATGAGATAAATATGTTATTCAGTTGGAAAAATAAAAAAGATGTTGGAATCCCAAAACAAAATTATATGATAAAAATTAGATAACCAATTTATCAATATTTAAAAATTAGTTAAATTAATTAGTTATTTGCTTAAAATATGTGTTAGTTTTTCTATGATACATTTTTTAATCATACGCATTGTAACTATCGCTTTTTAGAAACTTTTTTATCATGTGTAATTAATATAGATACTTTAGAAAAATACTCTAAATTTAATAGACAAAGGGGATTAACATATTATATTTAGAATCAAAGTAAATCTCACATTTAACTCGTATGTTTATGATTGGAGGTAGTTTTAAACAATAATAATTAATTTCAATTAAAATTACTATAGTTAAAGTAGTAGGAACATATTTAAATTATTTTTTCATTGTATGATCAACAAGGAATATATTTTATTTTCTTGCGTAAGTAAAGTAGTAGGAACATATTTAAATTATTTTTTCATTGTATGATCAACAAGGAATATATTTTATTTTCTTGCGTAAGTAAAGTTGGAGAACTACAAAAAGTAATGAATTAGTGATGGAATTCCAGCGAAAATCAATTAATAATAATCTATTTTACGACGTTATAATCAAATGCTCGCTATTCTATTTCTTTTTTGGTTTTTTTTTATAACACCTTACTCTAAGGCCAGTTATCAGAGTCATTTAACCATTAAATAACCATATATGATCTAAATAGTACCCTTAGTTAAGCTGAAAGCTTGAAACTTCTTCTATAAGATTGGGTATCAGGAGATAATGAATTTTAATAAAACTTTAAAAATTCATAACTAATTCAATATATCTCCAAAATCTGTTGTTCAAAGCTCCAATAATTTTGAGGTAAAATAAAGACTCAGTTCACATATGAACCTTTAAGTCCAAAAACATCAATTTATCAAAATTGAGCAGGGAAATTCGCAGGAATTTCTAGATTTCTAGGTCATTTTTGAAAAATAATATATTTCTATATACACATCCAAAAATTATGGAATAAAACTCCTTGTAAAGGTCCGGTTGTGTACTATAACACTGCCAAATTTCATACCCTGGTTAAAACGTTTGACTAGTCAAATATCACTTCCAAAATCACGACTCATAAACAAAATAACCACTAACTAACATTACCAACTTCATGCATAGCTATGTTTTAATATAGCCCTTGCCTTTACTTCTACTTGGCACTCATGTTCCTCCTTATGGAGGTTAGACACATACTGAAATATATAATTAACTTATAAAAACCTTAAATTAAAAATAGCCGTTAAACAAAATCATTTAATAGCATAGTAATCAAAACTAGCTTCTCATGAGCTTTCACCTTCAAGCTTCCTCCACTAGCTTGTCATTTCCTTTAGGAGCACTTGCCCCTACTGTTAGTACATGAGAGAGAAGGGATGAGATTCGGGAGAATTTCGCTAGGAAAACATCGACCCAATATACAATGTGCAATGGTAATTAACTAAGCATATAAATAACCAACTGAAAACAATACCTTACAAACATATACACATGACCATGACACAAACTCAAGTAACGATATTACAAGTTCAAAACCCTAACTACAACATACAAGACAAATAAATATGCAAGCAACCAAGTACAGACTATATAAGATTAAGTTTTATTACCTTTTGCTTCTTCTTCTACGTTACCTCCTCTTGCTTGAAATTTGGTTTTGCTTCCTTCTTTATTTGATAGCGAACATCAAACCCTACATATAGGGGAATACTATGCACCTTCAAGGCATAATTAAATAATCTCTTCACTTACCCAAGTTTTAGTTCCTTAAAATTTAACCTCTCAACTTGAGTTCCTTAACTTCAATTCTTAACCTAATTGTCCTTATCAATGAAAATTCTACCCTCATGCTTATCGTCCACAAAATTGTGCCTTTTAAATCTCTTGGGGTCATTGAAACCAAGCATAACTAAGCTCTAACATCCTCAAATTGCTTGGCGTAAGAGGTGTTTATGTAGGGGCTTTTAAACACCTCTTACGCGTGATTCCATAATTTAGGACACTTTACCCACATTAAAGTACCCCAAAACAGTGAATAATTTCCTTCTTAAAATCACATAAATTCAAATGACTCTTTAACTTCTCGGTGCCATTGTATCCTTAAAATAAATTTTGGACAACGCCCATATCAAGCTTCTAAGAATTTCTAGCTTCTATTATAATATCTAATTCATGATTGTACGTAGTATCTCTAAGCATAGCTTAACCATCTAGAATAATTATCAGTCATCTAGAGGCATCAAACAAAGAGCTATAGAATAAATTTCCAGCTTTAAAATTTAGACCTCATAGCTTCTAACATGCATACCATCATCATTCAACCAAACAACAATTATGTAATCTATCCACTTCAACATCTCGATACTTTTTGAGGCTTTCAAAAGAAGGAATGAACCAAATTAAGGATTCCTCTCAACAGCTACGGAAGAGCTAGGACAGAACTCATCATCCCCCATTACAAAATTGACATGCAAACTATGAAATAGTTAAAACAAGCTTAGTTCATCTATTGTCTAGATCGATATGATCGATATAGAATTTCTCACTTGTTCTTCAGTTCATCTCTCTAGAATCAGATTTTCCATCCTTCAGTCACTCTCAAATCACCCATCAAATAGAAAAGCTGAAGGTAGAGTGATGGTTTTGAACCTTACCTTTGTCCAAAATCAAGTTTGCTTGTCCAAAACGGTGCCTCCTTCAAGCTCTTCTTCTTCTCCGTGAAGCTCCTCCTCCTCACGACCTCTCTCTGTCTCTGTATCTCTTTTTCTTTTGTTTTCAGAACCGAAATGAGGACCTAGGGGGAGCTGAAGTGGTTTTAGTGGATGAGAAAATATATTATTATTTTTATTCCCACTTACATAGAATCTTATCACTTAAGCTTTTATTTCCTTGGATCAAGTAATGAGTTAGACTCTCCTATGCCTTTGGGTATGAGCAAGGAAGACATGGGATCACCAAATTGGCATTAATTTGACCCAAATCCATTTTTAAGCTTGGGTTAGTGAAATTATCATTTTACCGCTGATCTTTATCGGTATTGATTTTCTAAATAAATTCCAGAAATTATTCGATGACACTATAAAAAATTTGGCCTCAGTTAGCTTCTATACTTCATAAAATATCATCCCTAAAATCTTCAACACAAAAAATTTAATTCTAATTTCTTCTTTTTTGAATTTTTGGGAAAAAATAGGCCTTTAATTCCCTTAATTCAGATTTAAAATTAATCTGGCCACTCTTGGGGAACTAAAACTCTTCATAATTTTTCTGGATCCCAAAAATAATACTCCAATTAACTATGAGGGGAGCCAATAATATGATTAAACTTACAATGATAAAGACCATCAATAAATACTTGTTTGATATGACGATTAAAATTCTTAAAAGTAGTTTTTCAATATATATGAGAAATTTTTATTTTGATTTATGTAAATAAATGTTTTTTGGGGTGTCTAACCATGATCTCAAACAAGAAAGACAGCAGGTTTAATTTTCTAACTATACCATGCTATTAGGATTTGAGTTACATGACTTTTTTAAATTAATACCGATATCATTAAATAGAAAGTAAGTCACATAATTTGGAGTTTAGTCAATTCTCTTTTAGAAAAGAGTCCGAGTGCAAATTTACTCATGACGTATTCTGTCATGGGCTTCTGACACTATAAATTTTCTTTAGGTGTTGTGGGTGTAAAAGCACACATCGGAGTTTAGAAAATTGTATAAAAATGCAAAGGCAGTTAATGTCGACCATTTAACAAATATGTTAATGAAAAAAATGGTGCAAAAATATTTTTATATCTCCAACAGCAGTTAGTACTAATTTGTTAAAAAATGTTTCAATTTGAATATTAATTGATGATGGGATAGTATATGTGCGCACGCGAGGCCGACGCTAAGTCTGGGAGAGGATTCATCTTATTTGTAGTTAGAGTTGGGAATCAGGGTCAATCCTTAAAAGATTAGGCTTTAAAAAGGTCAGACCTTTTAAGTCCGGTAAGAAAAAATATATGTTTTTCAAGGCCCGGCCTAAGACCGTATTGGCCAGGACCGAAAACGATTTTTCTAAATTTTAACTATTTTTCCTGAGTTTTTATAAAGAAATATAATTAGTAAATTATAACAATTAAAGTTATAATTTAACAAATAAATGTTGTCAACATTAAAGTCTAGACAACATATATCATGTAACATGTAAACACGTCACTAAGTCATAATCAAAGGTAAAATATTGTTAACATACCACAATTACAAATAATTAATGAGAAGACTTAATAAAATTAAAAACACTTCTTATAAATATGTTTTGAAAAGTTTAAGTAATCAACAAAATAAACAATACTATATATGAACAAAACAATCATTAGAAAATAAGTAAAAAAAATACAAAATTAGTAAGAATACTTATGAAATAAGAAATATCTTTTATAAGTTTTTTATTTTAGGATTCTTAATACAAGATGTTCTTATAAAACTTGATTTTAAAAAAGATAATAACAACTAAAAATTTGTAATATCATTAACTCTATATAAAAATCAATAATATTATTATCATATAAATAATTTTAAAAATAAGAAAAACATGCCTGTAAGGGCCGTCTATTGGCCCCTCGGTCCCTCTTAAAGAAACTCTTTTAGACCGGACATTTAAAACATTGGGTCTTAAAAGTCGTACTAAATAAACTTGAAATATTTTTTTTTCTGTCCTAAAACTCAACTTTTAAGACCGGCCAACAACTAGGCCGCTTTTGAAAGATCAGAATTTTAAGACCAGACAAAATTAAATACGGTCTAAAAAATAGCGGCTTCTAAGACCAGACGACTAATTATACGCGATCTTAAAAGACTGAATTTCATGACTGGATGATAAATATATCCGGTCTTAAAAATTTGATTTTAGACCGGATGTATAAATATACTGGTCTTAAAAGACCAACTTTTAAGACCAGGTTTAATATCAAATGTGTACACCTACCTTTAAGACCGGACATATAAATACATCCGGTCTTAACAATTGAACATTTAAGATCCGGCGTATTTATTTCGGTCTAAATTTTCCCGAATTTTTCCCTATTCATTCTTCCCGATTATATATATACACACAAATCCACCACCCAATCCAGCACATAAAAGTCGATACTTTAAGCTACAAGCTATGAACAATTATGAATAAATTGAATTGGGAAAAAGAATACAAATATTATTCACCATGAGTTATGTGGCCTCTTAATTAATGATTATACTATGACTACAACACCTAAATTAATTTATACAATAAGATAACTTACTTACAAATACAATAAGTTACAAATACAACATACATGCCCAATATAATATTCACCATGCCTTCATCTGATTCCCACCCAACAACGTAACATCATCTTTTATAACATGCCCTTTGGATTGGATCCTACCACAAAAATAAAACAAGAACAAACTTCATAGTCAAATGTGACATTGTTTATGAACATAGAAGGAATATAATATAGTTAAAACCTTAAAGTTTTCAAAGAATTCTGCATATGAATATTACCTTATGAATTGACTCTTTTATAAAGTGATATCCTCCCATATCCCTTCTTGATGATCATTTCTTATGTCGGGTTCATTATCCGCTTCATCTTCTTCGTTCATGTCCTAGACCCCTTGAAAAAGGAGTACTCTCGGGAAGACCATAATTTGAATGACTTTCCTCATCAATATCAATGACCCTTTTTCCTTGGAAAGCTACAGACCACATTTTATTTTCTTGATCAGTGATATAGAACACTTGTTTCGCCTGGTCTGCCATAATAAAAGGTTCATCTCCAAAACTTCTATCATTGACATCAACTAATGTAAATCCTAGCCAATCGATCTGAACGTCATTATTGACATTAACTCACTTGCATTTGAAAATGGGAAATCTAATTTTAACATAGTCCACCTCTCAAATCTCTTTAATAACCCCATAATATGGCATGACTACCAATAAAGGCCTCTTGTCTTTCGAACTGGATAAGTGCATAGATTCAGCCTCTAACATAACACCACTGTTTTAGACTGTGCTCGTATCATCTAGGGACTTCGTGTAAAATGTACAACCATTGATCACATACAAATTCCAACTTATGACTCAACCTTAAACCACGCGCTAACCATTTGATTGTATCAGAAACACATTCCTCTCCCTCGACCTTTTGTTTGAACCAGTTTGCAAAAGTTCTCGTTATGCTCCCTAATCAACCTTTGTTCGATCATTCGATGATTTTCTTTCCTTACAATTCTTTATGTGCAGCTATCTTTGCTTGAACTTCATCAACATTATTCAAGATGTATAAGTGGACTTGTGACAATTCATCGGGATCCACACTCTTTATTGAAGCCCCTCGTCTACCCCCTTCAAAGATGTTGACGTTTTGGAAGCCCAATATGTCTTACTTTGGCCAAATAATTTTGACAAAATTCCATGGCTTCTTCGAAACATATTTCTAACAATTGATGCTTAACCGGTATGCGTTCTTCACATACCCTTTTAGGAATTTCATAGATCTTTCAATTGGGTACATCCACCGTAAATGGATAGGGCCGCACAACTTTATCTCCCTCACTAGATGAACAATTAGATGAACCATGATGTCAAAAAATGTAGGAAGAAAAAGCTTCTCAAGGTGGCACAAGATAAGATATCCTTCATTCTCCAATTCATCCAACTTTTCAATCTCGAAAACTTTACTACAAACCGCATTGAAGAAGACACAAAGTCTAGTCAAAACGACCCGAAGATCATATTCGGCGATGCCTCGAATAGCTATTGGGAGTAGCCTGTTGCATCAAGACATGACAATCATGAGACTTTTGGCCTACTAATTTCAAGTCCTTCATCGATACAAGCCTCTTAAAATTTGAAGAATACCCCAGGGAACTTTTGTGCCATGTAAACACTCACAAAAACTTTGTTTCTCATCCTTAGACAAAGTATGAGAAGCCGGGGATAATAAGTTCTCTTCCCATATGGCCTTGGATGTAAGTCTTCGCGTATTCCCATTGCTTGCAAATCCAATCTTGCCTTCACACCATCCTCGGAACTACCTTGTATGTTGATAAGCGTGCTAACAGTACTATCACATACATTTCTCTCCACATGCATGACATCAATACAATGTCTCACATCAAGATTGCGCCAATAGGGAAGATCGAAGAATACAAATCTCTTTTTCCATATATTTGTTTCTTTTCTACTCTTTGCAGTCTTACCGAAGATGACACTGATATTTTTCACCTTTTCATAAACTTGCTCCCCAGTCAATGCCACCGGAGCATCTTCATACTCTTGGCCACCAAAAAAGGCTTTCTTTAATCGACGATATGGGTGGCCCCGTCTAAGAAATCTCCTATGTCCAAGATAAACCGTCTTTCTTCCATGTTGAAGTTGATGGTAGCGTGTGCCTTCTTCACAAACCGGACATGCTTTATGGCCTTTTACACTATACCTTGACAAGTTCCCATATGCTGGGAAGTCGTTTATAGTACAAAATATCATGGCTCGCATTTTAAACACCTCCTTCTTGAAAGAGTCAAAAACATCGACACCTTCTTCCCACAACTCCTTCAAGTCTTCGATCAAGGGCTGAAGGTAAACATCAATGTCATTTTCGGGTTGTTTTGGTCCCGAAATCAACATAGACAACATGATGTACTTTCATTTCATGCATAACATAGGAGATAAGTTGTAAATAATCAGGAGTACAGGCCATGAACTATGTATGCTTGCTAAGGCTTCCATATGGATTCATGCCATCCGTGCTAAGGGCAAGCCTAAGGTTCCTAGGTTCTTCGCCGAAGTTCGGAAATAATTGATCGATTTTCTTCCATTGAGAAGAATCGGCCGGATGTCGAAGCTTTCCATCGAAATCCTCTCATCTGCATGCCACCTCAAATTTTTTGCATCATTTTCATTCGCAAACAACCGCTTGAACCTTGGTATGATTGGAAGATACCACAACACTTTTGCAGGCCCCTTATTTGACTTGTACCTTGGGGTTTCACATATCGGACAATTCTTCTTCTCTTCAAACTCTTTTCTATACAATACGCAATCATTCGGGCATGCATGGATCTTTTTGTACTCCATCCCCAGTGGACAAAGTATTTTCTTAGCATCATAGTATCGATGCGGCAACACATTATCATCCGGAAAGCATGTCCTTAAAAGCCTCAAGCATTTCTGAAAAACTCTTGTCGCTCCATCCATGACGTGCCTTCAAGCTTACCAATTTCAATACAACGTTCAACAATTGGTATTTTTTACACCCGGGTATAGCGGGGTCTCTACATCATCACTACACATATTACCATATGCATGTGATTGATGAAAAGCCTCTTCTCCTACATCACGAATAATGTCCTCTATGCGATCATCCATATCCGTGTCATTATCATCAAAGGCCACTTCCCCATGTTGAGACCCACTTGGTATTTTTTCACCATGCCATACCCATACTTGTATAAGTCTTACAAAATCCTTCACAAATTAAATGTGTGTGTATAACTTCAGGACTTAGTCGCCTCTCATTCAAACATTTTACACAAGGGCAATAAAACTTCCCACTATCATCATGGGCATTTTGTTTAGCAAATTCTATAAAGTCCCTCACCCCATTCTGATATTCAACACTCGTCCGTAAAGCATTTATCCAACTATGATCCATAGTAGAATTCCTATAGACGGAAAGATTTAACATACATAATCCGAAAAAATTGACACTTGCATATAAAATAAGGCAACACCAAATGCATATTTATGCTCAATGTCGGTTATGTCTTTTTTTTTTTTGGAGAAACTTGCCCATTAAATGCATAACGAAGAATCACTTTTGGTCATAAATGTATCACAGTGAATCCAAGAAGCAAAATAAATGCATGACGAGGAAATTAAATGCATCGCATGAAGGTCTTGTGGACTCACCTGTAGCATATAAATTCAAATGCGTTTCTTAGTCTTTCTTCTCCCACCACGAACGTTGATGTTGCGAGACAACGCAAGAGTAACCTAAAAACATTTGTTGGTCAGTTGGGTAGGTCTAAAGTGCAAATATAATCTTCAAAATACAATATTCATTAACAACAGAGAAACCCACAAGAACATTTCATCGATTTCGTTCAACCCATGAAAAACCCAGAATGATAAGCAGGAAAATCATAAAGTTATATAACCGAAACACCTCTTACAGCTTGGTCTATAGACGTTTAGCTAAGGAACCAGAAAGTGATTGTCGAGAGAGCAACGCGAAGCAGCGACGAAGCAACACACAAACACTGGAGACAGAACCTAAGTAATCACTTTCGGCGTGACAAGAGAAGTTCAGAGAGGGAAATTTAATATTCCGCGCGACAGAGACATGTTTTAGTATTTTGGATTTTATTAAGACCGATTAATTATATAGACAGTCCTAAATATATAATTAAATTTTTAAGACCGAAGGTTTAGAAGACTCTGGTCCTAAATTTTTATTATTCATTTAATTTTAAGACTGGAGTTTTATAAAACATCTGGTCCTAAATATATAAATAAAAGACCGGAGTTTTATAAAACATCTAGTCCTCATTTTTTAACTTAAAAAAAAAAAAAAGATTGGCTTTGGCGAAATTTAAGAAGAACTAAATGAATAAAAATTAAAGGAAAACTGGAGAATAAGCTTTTTAATTACTGGAGAATATGAACAAAAAAAAAAAAACACAAAGCTTAGTTCTTAATGCTTCATACATTACTTGAGAATATGCACGTACACAAGAAAAAAAACAAAAGAAAAACAAGCAAAAATTATCAAAAACAAGAATCGACTAAACATCCTAAAGCTTATTATCCTCCAAAGCCTTGGCGATATCGGCGTGAGCAACATTAACTTCCCGTCGGAGATCAGCAAGTTCCTGTCTTATTTGCATCGCCAATGCATCATTAGAGGAAAGAGGAGAGGGGTCGGGGTAGGCGTGCGGGGGCCAACTAGTTGGAGAGGGGGAGTAGAACCTCTTCATGGTCTGAAGGTTGGAGGGGGCTGGCAATCTCTTCACCATCAAGAATACGGAGGAACTCAACATAGACAGGGTCGGTAGAAGGATGGAGGGGGATGCGGCAATCTCTTCATCATCCGAAATAACAATGGGTCCAACGACCCGTGACTCTTTAGTCACAATAGAACGCACTCTCGCTGGAGGAGGCGCACCGTATAACGATCTACGGAAGGCACGAGCATCAGGAGTAAGAGTACCCCTACGAGCGGTTCTCTTGTATCTAACCATGGTTTGAGCAGTTGGGGCAGAGAGCCACGTAGTGTGGAGTTACGAGGTAGTGAGGAGTTAATAAGGATAGAGAGGTATGAGGAGTTAATAAAGGTAGAGAGATAGATGAGAATGATAATTGAATTGATAAATGAGAATCTACTTTAAGAGCGGATTTTATAAATATACGGTCTCAAATTCTATTATTTAATTTTTTTTTTCAATTCAATTGATTTTAAGACCAACCTTTTATAATATATCCGGTCCTAAAAGTCTATTATTTATTTTTTTCAATCAATTCAATTACTTTTAAGATCGACCTTTTATCTTGTATCCGGTCCTAAAATTCATTTATTTTTTTCAATTCAATTTTTTTAAAGTAAGAATTTTTTCTTAAAAAATATTAGTTTTAAGAACGGATCTTTTACAATATCCGTATTAAAAGTTCATTCTTTTCAAATTACTCGATAGCGAGTCGTATCCTTACACTCTTCAAATGAATGATTCGAGTCTCTTCGGCTTCCGAGATAAACTTCCCAACTAGGCGTCTCCTCGTATTCGATGAACTATGCGTCTCCTCATTAAAGTTTCCGATGTTTCACATTGTTCAGGATGGGTTCTCTATTTAAACCCGTTGTTACTTTACTTTCTTCACATTCTTCTCCATCACTTCTACAACCTCCACCGTAATGGCTGCTCCACCACCACGAGGTCCTCAACCACCACCAGTCCTCCTTTTCCTATTAATCCTCTTCCACCTCCGTACCCTCCTCCGCCCCTCCGGACCCGACCTTCTACCGATGATGATGCAGCACCTTCCTCGGCCCACGCGTCGATCATATAGACCGATGCTTGGGCCAACTATTTCAGGTCTATCACGCCGTCAACAACAAGATGACCGCGGTACTCGACGCCCATGACGTTGAGTACCATCCTTTAGATGATGACGTCTCCGACGACTCCCTACCCTCCGACAATGATGGGGAGGAGTAGATGTTTTTATGTTTATTTTTCTGTACTGCTGCTGCCCCTCAAGGGGCAGCATTAAAAAAATACAATAAATAAATTTTTGGTTTCCATGTTCGATCGCCTTGTCCTTTTCATTATCTTCTTTCTTTTTCCGACAAAAAGGAAACAAACAAAACATTGTCCTCATGTGTGTGAAATCAACATTAAAAATTCACGAGAATACGTTAAGAACATACAAAAAAAAAAAAAAAAGATCGTTTACCTTATTCGAATAAAAACAAACAAAGTGACTATTCTTCTCAAGGTTGGACCGTCGTTGTCGTCGGTTTTACCTCGCCCTGATTTGAATATTTTCAGTGTCCTTTTCATTATCTTCCTTCTTTTTCCGACAAAAAGAAAAGAGACAAAGAAAAGGGATACCGATAATGCTTTGCTCAAAATCGGAGAGGTAAAATCGACGACAAACGAAGGACCTAGCTTGAGCAAAACGCCGTAACCTCGGTTGTCTTGAACCCTAATGATTTGTCGAAAAGCGAGTCAACATTTCTATTTAAAGGAAGACTATTAAGACCGGAGATTTAACAATCACACACGGTCCTAAAGGTTAAGCCATATTTTCAAAATAAATGAAGACTTTTAAGACTTTTAGGAGCGGGCAATAAACAAATATATGGTCCTAAAAGTCTCGCTATAGATATACGAAGACTTTTAAGACTGGTCATTTAACAAACATACGATCCTAAAAGTCTAGACATATTTTTTAGAATTAAACTTTTTAGGACCGGATGTCGAATAAATATGCGGTCCTAAAAGTCACGCCATATTTTTAAAATAAACGAACACTTTTAAGACCGGACTTTAAACAAACATACGGTCCTAAAAGTCTAGCCATATTTTTAGAATTAAACGTAGACTTTTAGACCGGACTTTAATAAATATGCGGTCCTAAAAGTCTAGCCATATTTTTTAGAATTAAACGAAGACTTGTAGGACCGGATGTTTAATAAATATGCAGTCCTAAAGGTCTCGCCATATTTTTAAAATAAACAAATACTTTTAAGACCGGACTTTTAACAAATATACGGTCCTAAAAGTCTAGCCAAATTTTTAGAATTAAACAAGGACTTTTAGGACCGGATCTTTAAAAAATATGTGGTCCTAAAAGTCGCGAATACTTTTCGAGTCTCTCTTATTGCTCATTTACAACATCCTTGTACCTCAAATTTCAAGCACTAAATAGCTAGAATGAATGAATGAATTCTTCAAAAAAATAAACAAATTTATTATTGAATTACACATTGCGTATGTATATTTACAAATGAATGAATTCTTTGAAAAAATAAACAAATTTACAAAAAATTATTGTTGCTACAGCATATATTTACAAATGAATTTAGGATATTAATTATTGTCCTGACTGTAAGATCATGTCATACAAATATTCACAAAACAAATTGCATATGTGCTCCAATTCATCATCAGGAAAGGGATCGGGATAGGCAAACCTCTAACATCAAAGACAAACTGAATTAACTTGCGTGCATATTTCATATGTAACATTAAGCCGAAACTAATTCAACATATAATATGTAACATCAAATACATTTACCTTTGCAATTAATTTATTCCTTCCTTCTGTGATAATATCATATATGTGTTTCATGACGTACGTGCCACATAAGTTGGACTCTGTTGGTTGCCGATGGATCTAAAAAGAACAAGAAATATATATAAGAGCATATATAGCTTACTACTAAGTTCACAAGGCAATGTGCCAGTGTCCAAATATGTACCAATATTTGGTGTGAGCCATTTATATAAGTGGTCTGATACCCACGCTTTTTGTTTACCTCGATTTGGAAGGTCCTCATGGCACTATCATCAAAATCACAAATTTATCAATAATGTTCATTGAAAATTCACAACAGAGATTTCAGACAAGAGAATCAAAATGACATGCTTACTCGTTGATGGTCTACATCAACGTAGGCCCTGGATCATTGTGAGTGGAGCATAAGAAGATAACTGTATGCACCTCCATGCACATGAGGACCAACTGCCAGTGGTGGCTGAAAATTCACAACAGTAAAGTACTCAGTGATATATGTAGCAGAATTAAGTGAATTGCAGACAAGAATTGTGATATGTACCCTTGGTAGTATGGAAACACGTACACCTTTCTTCTCACTTCACACAACCTCGTTGATATGTACTATTGTCTCTCCTCCTTGGATGTTGTACTTGCATAGACTGGGCACAAGAATCCAAAATCATTGATTCTGCCCTGTTGAACCAATTCTTGATGCATGAACCTACAATAATGACATCGATCAGGGAATTAGTATATATGTATGTGTGTCTAAACGATGCATTTAAATTATGTACTCATAGAATCAGATACTTACTTCATAAACATTTGAAGGATTGGATTAGTAAGCTCCTTTCCAGGAAGCAGCAGGGACGTTACATCATCGGTGTCAACGTAAACCGGTTGAGGATGAGGGAGGCCTACTACTTCATTGACAGGCCACGATTTATCTTTAAAATATCCACTCTTCACCATATCGGATATTTTTTCCTTGGCAGTCAACTTAGCAATAGGGGATAGAGCTTGAGGAGGGGATGGAGCTTGAGGAGGGGATGGAACTTGAGGAGGAGGGGATGAAGCTTCAGGAGGAGTAGAGACATGTACAAGCTTCACTGGCCAAGAGATGAAGGTTCCCTTAACATCACTCACAAGCTTCAGCTGATCAGTTGGGAGAGGGAGAGGTGCATCAATGATCACCTTTTCAACTGACACTCGACTTCATCATCAACCATTTGTTGGTGGTGTACAGTTGATCCCAAGTTGTGGATAGTCCCTTTTGCAACTAATCGTCTATGACTATCATGATCCTCCACATACAGGTCACAAGGTTGCTCTGACTGTCCAACAATGCAGCTCCTCTAGTGCTCTGCTGCATAGGTGCAGGTGAATGTGTGAAGGGAACACTGGTCTCTGGACGAGAGCTCAAAAGCAGCCTCATCTAATTCATTTCCTCCTTCATCTGGCTCATCTGGGATTGAAACATTGCTTCTTTAGCCGCTGCTTCCTCACTTAATTTGGCCAACGTCTGTTCCATCTCCTCCCAGGTAACCATACTTTGTTTATGGCGTTTGAATTTACTAAAGTATTGCTTTAGGCCTACCCGTCCTCCAATCCCCCTTACACGCCCCGAGTGATCCGGTTTTCCGGTCGCAACGGTCGAACATCATTCCTCCCGTCCGACACAAAAGATCCCTCTCTTCTTTCTTTTTTTTAAGATCTTCCCGTAAGATACAGATAACGAGAAGCTTAGTAATGAAACATGTTTAGTAACTAAAAAATAACAATAACGATACTTACAATTCTTTCAACAACTAGACGAGTTTGTTCACTCGTGTAGGCGCCGCTTGGCTTTTGCCGAATATGCAACCACAACTCCTCGCGACGTATTGGAGATGGCTGATCAACTATCGCAGAAGGATTGGATTCAGCTTCATCTTCCAATCTCTTCCGCTTGGCCGCCATCAATTCTTTTTCGGCCTTTTCATATCCGCCGCGAGAAGCCCTATGCGGGCAATCATTCTTTCTCCCTATCTCCTGTGCTTGTTCCCTTCTTTTCTGTGAATCAGAATTGAAAACAACTATTAATTATGAATTCCAACCATGTCACTAACAGAAATTAGAGAACTTCTGCTTCATATGAACGTCAAACATTAGTCAAATTCACTTCATCAAGTTTCAACATTTTATTTAAGGAAGATGTAGAATTGTAGAAGAAATTGGGAGAAACAGAGGAAAGGGAGTTGCAAAATTGCTGCCAACTCAGTCAATTCATTCATTCATCATAACTGGTTCCTACACATATTAGACTAACCTCTTATATATAGTTAGAGGCTTGACTCTTAAGGCCCAATAATAGCTTGCACCGAAACCATTACACGGTTAACATACTAACTAGCTGACAGCAATGTCTAACCACTACCTACTATAATAGAACTAAGACTATAATAATGGCTTGACTCTTATGCCATTATTATTTCCCTAATTACCTTCTTAGTATTTTACCTTTTCAGGGTTTACATATCAGACTTGCATAGACAAAGGCAGGAAATGTATACTTCTATTCACACACCAAACCATTTAACTAACAGGATTAGATGAACACAATAACATTCACATATCCACACATGTTAATAAGCAAACAAAAGGGCAAACAAAACTAAATATAAACTCACCAGAGCTTCAGAGTGGTCCTTGAACAACAAATTGTTGCCAAGTTTGTTCATCAATAAATGTGTACTTGTCCCAAGGATTTTGGTCGTTTGAACCTCGGCAAAAATATACTTGTTAGCTAGAAAGGTCTTAAACTTCCTCCACCGATCAACACAATAAGACAATGTCTTGTCTTTCAACTTCTGACAGTCAGGGACAATGTATGTAAGCCGGATAGTGTCCCAAATAGGATCCTTTACTGTGCCAAAGTCCACATTTTTCCACTCATCTGTCAAGATGCTAACCTTGCTGCGTGCTAGATAGCCGACAAAACTAGTATATTTGCTTTTATTAGGACCGAAAGGTTCCAGCTTTTCATTAAACTGAATCTCGAGCCTTGACCCGAAGTCCGACTTAGGGTTACATCCATCATTCGTGTGCCTCTTCTACCACGGCGTGCGGCGGTTACGAGGCTCATTGTGAGATGAAGAGGGTTCGTTCGACTCACACCGATCACCAAGAATCGGCGTTCCCGAAACACGAATAGAATCATTTTCACCGTTCATTTTCGAGACAGGAAGAGAGGAATGCCTGAGCAAATGAGAGAGTAACAGAGGCTAATGGTACGTGGGCGAGGAAGAGAGGTAATGCAACAGGAAGGGTTTCGCAACGTGAACAAAGGTTCTTCAGTGAGAGTAACAAAAGCTTTCGCGAAGAAAAATATATTTGGCGCTTCATTTTTAAGACCGGATAAAAAAAAGACGGTCTTAATATTTAACATTAAAGACCGCTCATATTAAAATCCGGTCTTAAAAGTAATTAATTATTTGTTTAATTTTCTTCAATATTGAGGTACTACAATTTAAGTCCGGTCTTAAAATATTTAACTTTGAGACCGGACAAATTATAAGACTATCTTAAAAGTTAACCTTTAAGATCGGTCCTTATAAATCTCCGGTCTTAAAAATAATTAATTTTTTGTTTAATTTTTTTCTATATTTTGTACCTGCCGCATTATATGTCCGGTCTTAAAAGAATAACTTTTAAGACCGGCTATTAAATATGTGCGGTCTTAAAACTTTTAGACTTTTATATTTAAATTTTTCCTTATTATGTTGGACCGCAGAAAATATAAGTACGGCTGTATGAGATTTCTCTATAAAGTAATTGAAATTTCAATTTTCTTAATAACATTTTTAAGACCGGTTGTTTTTTAGTCCGGTCTGAATAATATATTTAAGACCTATGAAAAAATGATCCGGTCCAAGAAGTTCTTTATATTTACAGAACTGCCACCGGTCATTCCTTTAAGACCGGGGTGTCGATAGTCTCGGTCTAAATGATATCAACATCTGTAAATGTTTTTTTTTTGTTGTTAACAAAACTAATTAACATTTTAAATTTTTTCAACAATAAAAAATTTAATATCAGTATTTTGTTAAAGAAACTAACAATATATGAGTTAAATGATTAAAAAACACTTTATTATAAAATTAAGGGAACAAAATAAAACTTAATTTTCCAAATGCATTTCCTTTAACTTCATTGGCATTACCAAAGTTTTTTTCTATATATATATATAGGGATATTGATATTCTTTCACAAATAATATTAGTTATAATATGGATGTTAAATTATAATTTTTCAAAAAATCTAAACTACTTATATTTTGGTAATATATCTATTTTGATTGTTTTTTATACAATACCTTATAAATAACCCTATACTGTTACCTTATTTCATATTATTATCAACTTGATTAACAATTCAAAATTAATCTGCGATAAATCATATCTGGAATTTTGAACTCGTAATAATTTTAACGTACAGTATCTAGATTCGTAATTTTGAATTTATCATTCATTATATTCTATATATACATATATTCACTTCACTATTAATCAATTTTAGTGACGCAAATGTGGAGCAGTATATTCCAGCTGGGCAGCCTCTATATGTGTTCGATGGCATTTCCAGGTGAACTCTTTCAAACACACTCGCGCACACATTAAATATTTTTCTGTCGTCTTTTTAAAATATCATTTCTTCCATAATAAACATTGAATATCATAACATAAATATGATTTATAAAGCATTAAGTTTAATATGTGTATATAAATTATTAGTTGTTTTGTTGTTCAAAATCTCATTTTTGGATGCTTAATTATACCTTCTCCCTTAAACATGATTTGTTCAAGAAAATTTTGCAGAAAGATTCTTCATATTAACTCTATAGTAAATCCTATTAGACTTTTATAATTAATAAATAGATTTTTTTATTTATTTATCATTTATACCATTCCAATTAGGATTTTTGAAGTAATATATATCAAACCTCCATAACAAGTAGAACTAATAAAACATTATAGGTTTAGATCTAGCAGGATACTAAATACTTTGAGTTAGCATTAAAGAAGCACAATCACCTAAGCTAAAACAAAACTCATTTAACATACTGTAAATCATATTAAAAAAGTAATTTCTACTGCTAATCCAAACAAGCACTATAATTGAACAATCTTGTTAGACATGGCTTTAGAAGTGACCCAGATCAAATTTTTTAATTAAAATTAAGAAATAATCTGATGCTTAATAAAATGCCTTATATATATATATAGACACACAAAACCTGATCTTTCTTGTTTTTCTTTACAAGTTAATAGCTGCATTATATGCACCTTGGCCAATCTGGGTGGAGACTTGCAGATCTCAACAAGAAGATCTCGATCCGGGTGCGATTTGTTCTAGAATCTGATTTCTTTTTTTCTTTTTTTATTAAACAAAATCCGATCATTTTCATATTTACCGATGAATTATTCAAGAATTGAAAGTTGAAAGGATCCATTGTAGATTTGTTGGACGGGATAAAAGGAGAACTAGGTTTTTTTAAAATGTTAAAATGACAATTTAACCCTTATGTAAAAATTATTTAGAATAAAATACCCCGATCACTCTTATTTTTATCTTAATTACACAAACCTCCATTTTATTTTGAAAACATACACTTAAATCCAAATAATTAACTCCGTTAAGAATATTTCAAAAAAAATTCCAAAAATATATTTTTTAATTAAATTTTATATAAAAATAAAACTTATTTACTATTTTACCCTTAATTGTTTTACAAAATTTAAGATTTTTTTTATTTGTTCCTTAATTTCTATTTTTGTTTGATGATTTTAGCCTTGGTTAATGTAAATATCATAAATATTGAATATTTAAGCAAGTTTTTAAATAAAAATGTGCTTGATCAAATGTGTTTATAAATATTTGTGAAATAAGTATTAAATTATAAATTTAAATGACAGGTACAATCTCAAACTTATATAGTTTATTATATTTGATAAAAATATATGTGTTTAATATATATTTTAAGTCAAAATTAATTTATAATATCAAAACTAATACATTTTTTAACAAATTAGAAAGTTATAAAATCTATTAGAATAAATTTTTTGTTGTATAAATTTGGTTCTATAAATTTTTATTAGCCCATATATATATGTTTAAATAATTCTAATATTGAAGAGGGACATTTTGGTAAAAAGAAAAGTTCAAAAGTCAAATTTAACGGTCAACTAATGGTTTGGAAGGATGGAAATAGAATCTTAAAATATAAGGGAGGTTTGTGTAACATACATTTTAATTTTAATGGAGATTTATATAGGTTTCTAAAATAGAATGAGGTCTATATAATTAAGGTAAAACATGAGGGTGATTAGAGTATTTTACTCTATTATTTAATTACTATAAAATCATTTGATTACATATAGGATAACACATGCCTTGTATTGATAATGTGACACTTTCCGTTAAAAAGATAGTGGTGAATTAATGATTAGGTTGTCGGAGTTAAATTTAAACTTTAAAACTTTAAAATGTCAAAGAGGTTATATATGCGATTGATTTGAGGTAGTTTGTATAATTTAGCTAATTAAAAAAATACGATAGACATAAAAATGAAGGAAAACCCTTCAATGCCAAAATCTAAATTCTAATGGACATCACTTTAGTAACCTGACTTTGGATTTGTCAATTTTGGTCAATTTATATATCTTATACTCGCGCTTCTCTTTTTTCTTTATTATAGAATATTTATTTTATTTTCCTTTTAATTTTGTTGTTATCAATATTATGTCTTTTTTTTTTTTTTTTTGCTCTACTTAATAGGTTGCCGTTGTGCATCCATTATCAAATCATTCTCTCTATGCTGTTTGCTGTTTTTTTTTTTTTTTTGTTTTTTGTTTTTTTTTGTTTATGTATGCTATATATGTATTTCCATTTTTTTATGGTAGGTAATGCTTATTGCCCTTTCCACTTAGCCTAATTTATCATCATAAAGTCAAATGTTGCGCTGCACATAAATACATCATCATTAACGTAGGCATTAAGGCTTTAATTAATTAACATACACAACGTTGAAATATTCGAACCAAAACTTTCCATGACAATGAAAAATCCCATAAAAACTTGAAAATAAAATATAAACGAGGGCAATATGGAAATAAATTTAAAAAATAGCTGGAAATATATAAGATATAAATATACTCATTCTGTCCAAAATATAAGTCACCTCAACTAGTTCTTCTAATTCTTCTAGTTATACAGTAAGCAAATTGACTATTGCTTGACCCAATTAAAGAAAGCTACTACTACCTCCGGTCCTAAATATTATAGGAACACTTTTCTAGTGCAATTTACACTATAAAAGTGTTCCTATAATTAGGACTAAAGAGAATATTATTTATTTACCTGGAGGTTTACCTCTTGAAAAGGAGCATCCATGTCTGGGTAATCATCCAAGAAGTCTTCCCAGTTGGGAAAAATATCAAGAACATCAAGACCGAACTCACACTGTTGATCGGAAAAACCAGCCCCAAACTCATCTAACTCATCTACATGTGTTGCTTCTAGCGTCATCATTCTATCATGACCACTTCTTATAGGTTGCATACCAGAAATCAAATGAGTTATCGATTGTTGCTCCATATTACTTGAACATGGGTTTTGATGTTGCATACCAGAAATCAAATGAGTTATCGATTGTTGCTCCATATTACTTGAACATGGGTTTTGATGTTGCATACCAGAAATCAAATGAGTTATCGATTGTTGCTCCATATTACTTGAACATGGGTTTTGATGTTGCATACCAGAAGTCGGGTTTAGAGCTATGTGTGGCGGTTGCAGCGTATTACTTTCCATACTTTCAAAAGAAGGACCTTGTGGTTGCCGGTGCTGCGGCATATTACTTTTAAAGTAGGAAGTAGTTCGATCAAGCTGATATGCAGGTCTAGTAGTATTAACATGAAAAGACAAAACTGGCTTTCGATCAAGCTGACGCAGAGAAGTCAAGTTATTGACTCCATTCCCAATAAGAGATGTGACCCCTGAAATTATAAAGAATTAATTAGAAATTAGAATCATGAAGAAGAACAACCACATATAATTAGAAAGAAAATAAAACTTCTGGTCACTCAATTATTGATTCAATTCCTAAACTTTGAATTTGAACAATTCTCTCCATTTTTCTTGAGAAAAAAGTTCACGAGCTCAATCAATAATTATAAATAAGTCATAAATAATAAGAGAAGGTTTAGACATTGAAAGTTATGTATATATTAATCATATAATCATACCACCAGAGTTGTTGACCTGATGCATTGGCTGGCAAGCAAGGTGTTGTTCATGTTGTATTTGTTGCTGGCATGAAGATGATGATACCACTGGTGGAGCCAAAATATGATTATTAATGTCTAATCGATTCCTTCCATTTGCATTATTCATAATTCTTTCACGCAGCTCGCCCCCTTTTTCTTTTCGTTTTCCCTATGTTTCTGAAAGTATAGGGAAGAAACCACAATTGAATTGGTATGTAAGATATATATATAATTAGATTGGTATTTGAGATATATATTAAAAAATGATAATAATGGGGAGAAACATGTGTCTCAACCTGTAGGTGACTCCCAACAATTTCTCTAGTGAGACCTGGCCTATTCATAGCTAGAAGGATTTTGTGAGGCACCGCATCTGCCATACATGGAAACAGAAAACTAAACTATTATATTCATAATTAAAATAGAAAATTTATAAATAACAGACGCTCTTATATTCATAATTCATAAAGTACAAATACACAGATTAATGCATCTGAGATACAAGGAAACAAAAAAACCATTATATTAATAATTATAGTAGAATCTCAAAAATAGAAAGCTCAGGAACACAAATAGTTCTCTAATTTTTTAATTTTTTTCCTCAAAATATTGCATATATTAATTAAAAGGAGTTTTCATCAATAAGAATAAAGAGGTTACTCCCTCTTGGTCATTAAATTAAAGAATTTATTGTAATAGTAAAAAATTTTGCTCTAAAAATTATAAATAAATTATGTGGTCAAAAGTCGATGAATAATTAAAATAAACTAAGATTTTTTTTATTTTTTTTATTTTTTTAAAAGACGGATATGAAAAATCGCATACCTTTGCCAAGTTGTTTCACAGCTTCAACAAACCGTGCATGGCGTTCATTGCTCCAGACGAACCGTGGTTTCTTCAGAGAAGGTTCCTTGCCATGATTCAACTCGTTTCCTCTTTTTAGACTTTCTTGTTGGGAAGAAACAAGAGAAGAAGAACCTCATTCTGAAGATTCAGAGGCTCAAATTGAGCCCTCCTTCTAAAAACATGTTGCCATAAATTTTTAATCTCATCAGACGGCTCACTCACTGGCTTCCATAAAATATAACATGCACCCAATTTATACGCCTTGGTGATCTCATCCTGACCTAATTTCTCAGCTTCAAATATTACTGCAAAATATAAATTTGATGTAAACTCTCACACTAGCTAACATAATAGTATCGAGATATATATACATAAATAAATATACAGAGAGAGAACTTACCAACGTGGGGAATATTTTTTCTCAAGTCTTGGACCTGGGCGATGAATTCACAGCCATCCATGTCTTTTTCATCACAGTCATCCATATCTTTCAAAGAGAAATCACTGAGAACCAAGTCAATTTTATCATTATTTAAGAGTTCTAAGAACGCTGAAATACGAGTGGGACATGTCTTGATTTGATAATGAAGATGTAAAAGCTGATTTTTAATACAGTTATGGATGGCATCATCAAGGCTTGACTAAGAGAACCTTCAAACCCCGAGGATGAAGAGGAAGAACCTTCAAACCCTGAGGATGAAGAGGAAGAAGACGAGGTTGGACTAAAGATAGCGGCATGTTAGCGGAATCAATCAAATCTGCGGCAACTATACGTACGGATTGTGAATATATATATATATATATAATATACATATACCGATTGTGATTTTATATTCAATATCGGGTGATATACATATCTATATATATATATATATATATATATATATAATATACATATACCGATTGTGATTATTATATAATATACATATAAGCACGTAAGATACACTGTAGTACTACTTATATAGAGGCCAGTTAATATATATCGGCATTCAACTAAGTGAAGGTATGTATGTTTGTTTTTTTTTAAATGTTAATTTTAAATTTTGAATTCCATAAAGTTGTTGGATGATTTCAAAAAGTGTATTTTTTTTTTGTAAATATTATATAAAACGTTTAAAAGGATAATGATGTTATTAGTTAAAAAGACAGTCAAATTACTTTCACTGGATGACGATGTTACGGAGGATCTTAGGTATGTTATAGCTTTTTTTTTTTTTTTTTCCTCTTTTTCCGGAGGACTAGTCGTAAACTAGGAACAAAATATGTACACTACTAAATTGGTAAAATTTTATTGTGCTGGGACTTGATATTCGGAAAGATATTGTTACATGTAAGTTTGCTTAGGTTTATTTTTAAGTTATGTAAAAATTTCATATTTATTTTCTATATATACATCATTATATATGCCTCTAATTATTTAATTTAGTTATATGTCACTGTAGCTTGACTATTGATCAGACGGTTTGTACTAGGGTGAGCATTATCAGTATTTCAATTCTATTTTTAGTTAAAATAACCAAATAGAGCTGATTTTGAAAATCAAACTAAACCGATTAATCAAATCAATTGAAACCGAATTAACTGAAATATTTCAGTTTGGTTAATTATAAAAATGCACTTATCAAATTAAATATAAATATCTCATTGAGCATTTCTTTATATGAAGATTTGACTTTACAAATTTGAAGATTTATAATAGGAGTAATAATATAGTTACAAAGATGTATCACGTTAAGAAATGGTACGAGTACCCATCTAATTTAATAATTAAATAGCATAATATTATAGTCAATAACACACAAGATAACTTGGCAAAAAAAATAAATCATATTAGATAAATATGAGGTCCATACACGATGGTGGAAATAATTTTTTAGGGTTTTTTTTATTTAACATTTTAAAATATAATAAGCTATTGGGAAAAAACGGTATGTTATCACAAGAAAAGAGAAAAATTATAGATTAATATTAGATAATTATCTATATAAATTTGTTTACAATTTTTTTATTCATATGGTTAAAAAATTAGGAAAGGTAAAGGAGTTATCATGCTCACAGAAAAGTTTATTAAGTTAATGATGGGCGATTTTATATTTAAATGTTAATAACAGATTAAATATTTTAATTTATCTTCGTATTGTTAATTAGGTTTATATTTAAAAAATGAATAAGAAAGTTAAGATGTTGTAATCACGTGAGGGTAGCCTACTACCTCCGATTTTTTTTTTAATACAAAAATTATTTTACTTTGTTGAAAAAGATTCACAAATTTGAATAAATTAAATTAAAGTATTTATATTTATTATTATTTTCAAAAATAAATTGTTTTATCTATAAACTGATATATAATCTAATACAAATATATAATACTCATACAGGATATGATTAAATAATTTATTCCAAAATAATAATGTATTTTTCCGCCAAACAAGTGTCTTTATTTTCCCTTCAAACAAATGTCCCTCTTCTTATAAATAATATTACCATGCTGCCATATGGATGTAGGTGAGCATTCAACTTGTAGCACACCCAGCGCATGTATTCCTCACACTATATAAGTAATAGATGGATGTATTTGGACAAAAATACATTTAACTAAAATGGTAATATATTTATTTAAATTTATTATCGTGTATAGTATGCCTTATCGAGATAAAATTTTTGAAAGATGAGAGATAAATTTTTTAAAAAATACATACGGTGAGGGTCAATATTTAATATATCAATCAATAAAAAGATATGGATTTAACGAGGTGAATGTATGTTTGTTTTTTTTAATGTTAATTTTAAATTTTGAATTCCATAAAGTTGTTGGATGATTTCAAAAAGTGTATTTTTTTAAATAAATATTATATAAAACGTTTAAAAGGATAATGATGTTATTAGTTAAAAAGACAAACAAACTTTCACTGGATGACAATGTTACGGAGGATCCTATGTATGTTATAGCTTTTTTTTTTTGGAGGACTAGTCGTAAACTGGGACAAAATATGTACGCTAATAAGAGAGAACTCACCAACGTGGGGAATATGTTTTCTCAAGACTTGGACTTGGGCAATGAATTCATAGCTATCCATGTCTTTCAAAGAAAAATCACTGAGAACCAAGTCAATGTTATCATTTTTTAAGAGTTGTAACCCTAAATTACAAGTGGGAATATATCAATTTGACAATGAGGATGTAAAAACTGATTGTTAATAAGGCCACGGATGGCATCATCAATGCTGACTAAAAGAACCTTCAAGCCTTGAGGAGAAAGATCACTGCATGTTAGCCTGCAACTATACAGATTATGATTATTATAATCAATATCGGGTGATATACATATCTATATATGGTAAGCTGTAGTGCTGCTTATACAGAGGCCAGTGGATATCAGCATTTAACTAGGTGAATTTATGTTTGTTTTTTGGATGATAATTTTGAATTCCATAAAGTTTTTGGGTGATTTCTAAAAGTGTATTTTTTTAAAAAAAATAATATATTAAACATTTAAAAGGATAATGATATTATTAGTTAAAAAAACAAACAAACTACTGGATGACGATGTTGGTAAACTATTAGCTTAAGATCTTTTTATAACCTTTTTTTTCAGAGGACTAGTCATAACTGGGAACAAAATATGTATACTAATAAATTAGAAAATTAAAATAAGTCACATTAATTAGTTGGCAAACTATGAACGTAGGATCTTATGATTTTATTATGTTGGGACTTGATATTCAGGAAAGATATTGTTACATGTAAGTTTGCTTAGGTTTATTTTTAAGTTACGTAAAAATTTCATATTTATTTTCTATATTTACATCATTATATATACCTATAATTTTTTAATTTAATTATATATGTCAATCTGGCTTGACTATTGATCGAACTGTTTGGACTAGGGTAGTGAATCGTGGATTATATTAATCCTAATGGTGACACAAAGTAATAGGAGCTAGAGGGGTTTGACTCTAGGCTTATGCTTGTCGTCCCACCCCTTATTTTGCTAAATTTAGTGACGCTAATTAACATTCGTTTTAGAAAACAGAAATCAAGAAAGAGGTGATGACATTTTTAAAATTTTGGTTTAACTTTCAATGACTTTCTTTAAAAAACAGTCGTTAAAAGTTAAAAAAAAAAAAATTACAACGACTATTTTTAAAAACAGTTTTGAAAGTATTCATAGACTGTTTTTTCTACAAATAGTGGTTAAAAGTAAAAAATATTTAAATTTTTCGATTTTCTATTCCCGTGCCTCTAACATTTTGTTCAAATATTCAAATTGTATCTTCATATATCATTTATAAATCTTTTCTGCACTCATAAATTCTACTGCCTTATCTTTTGAAGTAGCATTACTAACAGACGTTCTTACAAGAACGTGAACGTGAATGGGGCTAGTGAGACCTTCAGGGAACAACAGGTCTAGTTTCTTCTTGACTTCACCCGCTTCATTTCCTCGTAAAAGCTTGTTTAATGATATTTGATGATATTCTGCTGCCTGGTTTTCGGTTTCATCGATCCCACGGACGAGGAGCTTGTTGACTTTTACCTCAAGAAAAAATACAGCCAAAAAACTTTGCCTATTGACATCATTAAGCAAGTGGATAGGTATCTTCCAAGTAAGAATCAATTCTAATCATAACTTTCCCTGATTTTCACTTCAAATCAATTAACATCTTCCAAGCTTTCTTTTGTATTCATGTCGTGATTCTAACCCTTTTTTTCTTTTTTGTTGATGACAAAAGAGATGGCAAGCAGTAGTAGTGAAAAGGAGTTATACTTTTACAGTCAGAGTGAGAGAAAATACAGAAACAATGCTCGCCCAAATAGAGGGACCAGAGCTGGGTTCTGGAAGGCCATTGGAACTGATCACCTATATACTCTTCAAAGGGAAATTGCATCGGTTTAAAGAAGTCTCTTGTGTTCTACAGAGCCGCCAAAGGCATCAAAACTGAATGGATGATCCATGAGTTTCGCCTTCCTTCTCTTTCTAATTCTTCTCTTCCCATAAACCTCTCTCACAAAACCGTCCCTCCAACATTTTTTTCTGGTTTGAGCCACGAGGAATGAATTTTTTGGTAAATGGCTGCACAGCTCTACAATACATCAGACTTACGAGGGTGATGAAGTACCTGATGGGAAGAAGCCTCAAGAATCAGCCTTCGCTGAAACTTTTGCCCCAAAATGTGGTGTTAATTCATCAACACTTGCTCCTATGACTGGTCGGCTCCTTGGTTGCAAGTATGAACCAACAACAACCGTTTAAACCATAGATCTATTTAAAACTTTCAATGACGTTCATATCTACTACTTATTGAAAATAGTCATCTTAAAGTCTTAAAAATGGATGTTAAAAATGTTTTCTGTAGTAATATGTTGAAACACATGGACAAAATAACAAGGTTAAAGGCACTTCCCATAGATGCATGGCATAAATTTTGTACCTTATTTATCCGCAAAAAGTTTCAAGATTAGGAGATTATCTTTCTATTTATCAAAGTTTGAGAGGTTATCTGCCTATCTATCCTTTTCCTCGTAGGAGATTATCCATCTATTCGAATCAGTATATATCCTTGTTTAACAAATTATTTCATTAGAAGTATTTATTCTACAAAGCACTATTACAAGAGTAGTACATATTATTAGCTTTTCCAAATTATAATTTACTTATGGTGATTAAATCATTTTTGTGGGGTATCTTGGAGTTCAACAAGATTAACATTTAGCTAGTATCAGATTTTAGAACTCTGAATTATTTCAAAATATTTCCACTACAAAAAAATGGGTCATTAGTAGCGGTTAAAATCGCGCATTTGTAGTGGTTTTTGCCGCGACAAACATCATTTGTCACGGTTACAAAACCACTACAAAATCGAACGAAACAAAGACATTTGTAGCGGTGAAAAAAAACCGCTACTACAACCACATAAACCGCTACTGTAACTGTAGCGGTTTTAGTTGACCGCCACTATATAAGGCTAAACTGAAAGCTTATTTGCACAATAGTCGCGGTAAAAAAACCGCGACAAAATGAATAAATTTTGTCGAGTTAGATATCCGTTACTAAATATTTCAAAATATCTGGGAAAAAATTTTACCGCCAAAATATTTGTAGCGGTTAGAAACCGCTACAAATAATTCCGGCCATTATTTTTAAAAAAAAGTTTTGCTGCTATTTTTATTTTTATATTTGTAGCGGTTAAAGAACCACTACAAAAATTGACGTTATTTGTTTGAAAACTTTTTTGACGCCTCGGTATTTTGTTATTTGTAGCGGTTATATAACCGCTACAAATGAATAAAATTGAAAAAAAAATATTTTTAACCATTCTTATTAATCATTTATATTTTTATTAAAAATAAATGATATTAAAATATGATATTCGATTGTATAAGATTACTATAGATATGTAAAACAAAAAGAATATATGAGTATAATAAGAAAATTTATGAGTTCATTAATATAAAACGAATTATAGAAAAAAAAAAAGTGGGAAAGTAGATCGAAGAATAAGTATGTGAAAGTAGGAAAAAAGTTAAAAATCGACAAAATCCACCTATAAAATAAGAGAAGTTAATATCAACCGGATAGAACAAAAAAAAAAAATATTTCGATAATCACTAGATTTTATCAAGCCGAGTGACACTTACATCATTCAAACACCTCTCGTTGAGAAAACACAAAAATATGAGAGAAAACGGAGAAAAACGCGTGTAGAAAAGAGAACTCTGAAGCATATTGAATGTGGTTTGATGGGGTATTTATTTTGATCTCGGCGCATCAATTTGTAGCGGTTAAGGTGTCGGTTTTTGTAGCGGTTTATTTTAGTAGCGGTTTTTTTTTTTTTTTTTTTTGTAGCGGTTTTATTTTGCAACGGTTATTTTGTTATTAGTGGCGGTTATTAACCGCTACAAATGTTTTTTTTTTGGGGGTTTTTTTAAAAAAACAAAAGGAAAATGAAGAGTAGTGATAATTTTTCTTCTCAATCTTCGTCGATCCCTACAAAGAAAGTTTTTATAAAAAGTTACGTGTGAGTTGGATATGAAATAAGACATATATAAAAATTTTGTGAAATGCTATTTTTAAATTTCATATTGCGTATATTAAAAAATGTACCGAATTATAGGTAAAGTGTCATCGCCGTCTGGGAAAAAGTTTTCAAACGCGGCGAGGCTAGAGCGGCTTACAATCGTACGCGACGTTCTCACCATCGCCATGTCGTAAAGGTCCCGAGGCTTTAAATGAACCACCATATTCTAATCCCCGTGCCTCTCATCAATGACATAATAAACCGATGGGCCTCTGAGGCGAGAATATACGGCTCATCATCTTCAGACTGACCAGTGTGAATAGGCCAGGAGAAATTCACTGATGTGATGCCTAAGTCGTCAGTCGTGAGTCCCCGGGACGTTGTCGTATTCGCCCACAAACATTTGAACATCGTCACGAGAGAAAGGCCTTGGTAAGTTATCCTAACCATATCAACCGTTTTCCATAATACGGGACGTCACCGAACCGCATGTTCCGTCACTGCTTTGCTCGCATAACTCTTCATCCCAAACGTGCCATATACACCCGAGTTTTGGGTCAACAATCCCTGATCTCGTGAAACCGTACAAAACTTGAAGATATTGACATTGTATGCGTAAATCTTTGGGCGTGGTCAAGCGGGCCGATTACGAGAGCTTTGAATCTTTGGTGAGTGAGGGTTGTGGTCATTCATTATTCTCCTCCTAAACCAACCCTAGAATTCTCTCGTGGACCTTTCTATCAATTTCGGAGGATGTCGTATGTATGGATCCTTAGGCGACGCTTCACATGACTCCCGAATTCCTGCAATTAAACATGCGATGACGAGCAAGAAATGTGCCTATAAAATGTTAGAAAACATATAGGATAACATATATATATATATATATGTATAGACGAATCCCTCCGACTCTTCCACGCAATTGATCCCATTTTCAAACTTTACATACCTGAGTTTGCGTTGGCTCACATCTCGCCAAACTTATTCTATATCATAAAATAATTAGTAATTAAGTAATAATTAATTAAGTCCACACGAGGTAACTAAATGTAATGTCATCAAAGTTACACGAACAAAAATACAAGACC
Source organism: Acacia acuminata (assembly GCA_019022655.1). NCBI lineage: Eukaryota > Viridiplantae > Streptophyta > Magnoliopsida > Fabales > Fabaceae > Acacia > Acacia acuminata. Next base: position 1,694,114 of record JAFJYI010000150.1, on the reverse strand, counting down.
TTATCCCAAGATAACGTCTTGTCCTTGGTCTCCTTATTCCTCACGTAAGATTTTTTCCCAAGAAACCTATAAAGTAATGAGGAAAGTGTCGATACATCAATGGTTAAACATGCGACTGGAAGTAATATAATGGATAATTAATTTTAAAAGAGTGACCACCAGGATACATCCATCGGTAGTGAATCCGGTCCAAAAAGCTTTGTTTCGTGAACAAGGTGGACTATCACGCGGTGTTCCATGACCGTGAAAATGAAGGAGGAAAGATCATCTCCAAATGGCACAAACGTAAGAATGATTCCCATATTCATCCTCCACGATCAACATAAAAACAACTTTGTATTGTACTTACATAAATTTTCACACCTCAGGAATTTAAATTTTATTTTTTGTCAATAAACTACTTATACTTACCTTCGATATCCACCGTAAATCCGGTGGAACAAGAAGACGACGGTCGGGGGTACCCTTGTTCTCGCTCGTTGTCCTCGTCGAGAAACCGCTCCGCCTCCGCTATGAGAATCTCAATCTCGATCTCGTCATCATCACCATTGAGGATGTCCTCAAGCGGCAGACTTGCACCTCGCTTGTCCACCTACGGTCTCTTGTAAGGTCTCGGGGTTTGGGATTGGCTCATTTTCAAAGAGCCCATCAAACTCATTCCCAACTTGAGGGGGCCGTGGGGGGACATTTATCCGAGGGGGCCGAAGGGGGACATTTATCCGAGGGGGCTGAAGGGAGACATTTATTTGAGACATTTAAAGGCCCATGCCCTCTCCTACGGCCTCCTCTACTACTACTACCCCTAATAGGCCTTTTCGGGGGCTCAACTACTTTCTCTTTTCCCTTGTCCTGAGAAACCATGATGTGAAAAGTAAAAGTACAAAGGTGAAAAGGTGAACATGGTAGCGCGTGAATTTCAAAAGTGAATATAAAAACCGCCGTGTTTCGTAGTGGTTAAACAAAGTAACCGTTACAAAATTAATCGTTTTGTAGCGGTTCAATAAAACCGCTACCCCAACCGCGACAATTCTTCCTCGTTATTCACATTTGTCGCGGTTATGTAACCGCTACAAAATGAACGACCATTCAAATTCTCGTAGTGGTTCTTGAAGTTGACCGCTACAAAATAATTAATGCAGAGTGGTGATTTGTGTAACCGCTACTAATTTAATAAATTTTTTTAAAAAAAAAAATCCAAACTAATTAGTTTAGTGATAAACTAATTAGATTGAAAATTTTTCCTTATTCCAAAAAAAATATTCTCAATTATTTTCTTTAAATCGGGAATAACAAGTTTATTGAAATTTCCCTAAAAGAGTCGATCTTAATTAATTTAGGAATAATAAAATTTAGGAATAATAAGTTTATCGAAGATTCGGATTTATTATAGCCACCGATCTTCCAAGAAAAACTCACGACTCATTTTGATCGAGATATTTTAACGAAACAAACGGTGGCTATAATGGATCCAATCTCCGATGGCATGTTAGACATATGTAGAAGTCTTCGGTCAATAGAATATCTGAATGGGATTGTCACCGAAGGAACCTTCTCGACTTGAACGATGAGAAGACAGGACAAATATCTGCAAAGACTCATCTCCGAGATCGGTCTTTGCGATATATGCTTGTCTTCTGTTTTTGAGAACAAAGCCAAGAATGCTCTTTCAGCGACAAAGCCAGATTTAGAATATTTTTGAACATTATAATTGTTATACGGATGGAATTGGCTATTTATAGAATAAATTTTGTAGCGTTATTGTGAGAACCGCTACCAAATTTGAAGTTTTGACGCGGTCAACGTGTCGCTTTCTTCTAACCGTGACAAAGGTGTGTCGTTTTGTGATTTGGTAGCGGTTATTTTGACATAACCGCTACGAAAAAACCACGACGGACTTCGCGCCATAACACGCCAAGGCTAGCGCCATATTTGTAGCGGTTGGGTTTTGTGAACCGTGACAAAAAGCGAAGCAAAATGGTCAGCATTTTGGCGGCAATGCTTCCGTTACTAATTTGTGGCGGTTTGGGTTTAAACTGCTACTAATTTGTTCATTTGTAGTGGTTTTTCTTGACCGCTACAAGCTCACCGCGACAAACGTTACGTTTTTTTGTAGTGTTCTTATTATTGATACGATAATCTTATTTGAATTTATCACTGGTTACACACACACGCTGACACACATATATATAACTGTTAATTAATTGTTGATGCAATTGTGGGCAGTGTTATAACCTCTTCTTTCCGAATATTATCCAAAGGATTGCTCAGAAAGGTGCTATTCCTTTTCAATTCGTCGCACCATGTTAATGGCCACTATTGATGGAGGATGAGGTGCATGTAATGACGGACTTTGTTGCCCCATTTGGTCTAATGGCGGTTGTGGCTTTGCCGAGGAAGGTTTTTTTTCCCAACTTACTTTGAAGACCGGATGTTTAAAGTTCTGGTCTTAAAAGTCGGACTTTTAAAACCTCATATTTCAAAAATACGGTTTTAAAAATCCGACTTTAAGACCTCATCTTTTATAAGTTTGGTCTAAAAAGTACTTTTTAAAACCGGTTGCTCAACCGATCTAAAAAATAACAAACTTTTAAGATCACTTTTGTATTGAGACCAGATCTAGAACTGGTCTAAAAAATGATTTTTATCTGTCTAAAAAGTGATTTTTGTAGTGGTGAATGTAGGATTTGATTGAAGAGTTGATCTTAGTTCTAAATGTAAAACCTATATATTTCTCATATATTTGTAAATCTTTTCCTAACTTACTCTATATTGATGCTCCCCCAGTCATAATCGGGTAAAAGAGGTATGAACAAAATTAAGGAATATGATTATGTCATTTTAGATGAAAAAACATATCATATTAACTTAATCTAATTAAATTAGATAAATAGATCTTATATTAAACATAGAGTGAAGCATACTTCCTCACGACCTCTCTCTGTCGGTTTTCAGAACCGAAATGAGGACCTAGGGGGAGTTGAAGTGGTTTTAATAGAGGGGAAAACATATTATATTATTTTTATTCCCACTTAATTCCACTAACATAGAAGCTTAACGCTTAAGCTTTTGTTTTGGACCAAGTAATGAGTTAGACTCTCCTTATGCCTTTGGGTATGAGCAAGCAAGACAGACATGGGATCACCAAAATGGAATTAGTTTGGCCCAAACCATTTTTAAGCTTGGGGTAGTAAAATACCATTTTACGGCTTCTTTACCAATTAGCTTCTATACTTCATAAAACATCATCCCTAAAATTTTCAGCATAAAAATTTAACTCGGACTATTTTTCCTTGAACTTTTGGGAAAAATAGGCCTTTAATTCCCTTAATTCAGATTTAAAATTAATTAGGCAACTTTTGGGAACTAAACCTCTTCATAGTTTTTCTAAATCCCCAAAATAATACTCCATAATGTTTCCTCAATTTTCAAGGCCCATAAATAATTTTAATAATTATCTTGAGTATTTTCTTTGTGATATGCTTAAGACATTTGACTTAATTGGGCTTAATGATCTACTTAATTTAGACTTATTTTTCAACTTCTAGGCACAAAAATTGGGATGTTACACTTTGTAGGAATAATAGGAACAATTTAAATTCTTTAATATGTGGAACTAGAATGGCTAAAAGCTTATGAAGACAAAACAACTGAAATTTGTGAGAACCTATTTTTTTTTTCTCCACAAAGAATTCAGGATTAAGAATACACATGCCTCCACCTTAGCCTAGGTTATCGTTGCTTCACAGACCCTCTAAGATGCCTCCTCCAGCGTCTTGACCAACTCCAAGATCGAACCTCCTCCCTTTTGGTAAGAGTATCTGACCCCTTCACCAGTTGAACTTAAGAACGAAGGGTAGAACCTTATATTTCTAAATCAAGATAATGAAACTTAAATTTTAAAACATAGTTGGGCCATAATGTTTTTGTTAAAGCCCATATGGCCTGGGATATGTGTCTTTTATATCTGTGCTACGTCATGTGTATCAATGGGCCAGCCTGATAGGATAGTATAAGAGTCTTGTGTCTACTTTCATTAACTAGCAGCTTCTCGAACTCGTGGCTTGTTGGTTAGCGCAGATTTGCCCTTGCCTTTAAAGGTCATGGGTTCGATTCAGCATCATCAAATAATGTAATTAACTAGCAATAAAGAACCCCTCATTATTGGGTTCAGCTGGTGTGGGGGTCGGTCTTTCTCACCTTAAGGGAGGGGGTTCGATCCTTGCGTTGGTCAAGGCGCTGAGGGAGGCATCCTAGGAGTCTAGGAAGCAGTGGTAACGTTGGTAGAGGTGGAGGCATGTGTACTCTCTGGCCAGTATCCCTTGTGGACTAGGCTCCAAGCACCCTGCCATTAGACTATGGGTGAGCCCAACCCCTTTCCTAAAATTTTTCTATCAAAAAAAAAAAAAAGCAATAAAGAGGAGAACAAATTCGGTAACTCTAACTCTGCTATTTTCTATTCTTGTATGAGTTTTTTGAGGTCCTTTGTTGATCAACAGTGTTTAGGATTAATTTCCTCCATTGTGTAATTTCTTTTTTATTTAGGCTTTTAGCCTTCTTTTTTATCAAAAAAGAAAAAAGAGGAGAAAAAATTCAAATTTTGAAAAGTACATTCATTCAAAAATGTGAAAATCTTTTTTCGCTCTAAAACTCGTAAGGGATTTGCTTATTAAATGAAAAATAACTAACATTTACTCCCTCCCACAATGTATGGAAGAATTAATACACTTAAATAGCAGTAGACAAATATAGAGCATCGTTGTTGATTAAAATCTCATGACAAAGCATACTCACCACAATTAACAACGAAGGGAGCGAATAATATGAGTAAACTTATAATGATAAAGACCATCAATAAATACTTGTTTGATATGGGGATTAAAACTTTTAAAAGTTGCTTTTTAATCTATATGAGAAATTTTTATCTTAATTTACATAAATAAATGCTTTTAGGATGTCTAATCGTGATCCCAAACAAGGAAGACTAGTTTTCTAACTATACCATGCTACTAGGATTTAAGTTACATAATTTTTTTTAAATAAATACGGAACATCATCGTTAAATAGATAGTAAGTCCTAAAATTAGTCACATAATTTAGAGTTTAGTCAATTTTTAATTTATCTATTTTTTTCAAAAAAAAAGGGTCCAAGTGCAAATTTACTCATGAAGTATTCTCCTATGGGCACCTAACACGATAAATTTTCCTTGGGCATAAAAACACATATAAAGTTTTCAAAATTGTATAAAAATGCAATGGCGCTGAGCCGCTGACATGTCCACTAAACAGTAACATTGTGAGCTTGTTCAAGATCTCTTATCCACTCAAATGCCCCAGTAAGACAGTGCCACGTCAGAATCCAGTATCTATGTTCTATCCAAAACTGTCACTCACTCGGAAGGCACAAATGGCTCATGTGGCTGCTTGAGAATAAAACTATGTGGATTATTGAGCTCGTGTGGGAGTAGCTTTTGCTAAAAGAGTTTGAAAAAGTGAAAAGTGAAACAAATTTGGATTTTGGAAAACCTAGGTTTAAGGTGGAAAATGATTTTGGAGAAAATTCAGGAGGTTTGGCAGAGCTTTTCACCTCTTATTTATAGAGTTTACCATAGGATTAAGGTTTATGGGCCCTGTGTGCCTTATACCCAAATATTGTGCCGCCACACCTAAGTTTAGATCCTTGATTAGGATATTCCTTGATTATAGGTTGGTTAGGATCTCCCTTCATTATAGGCGGATTCTAATACAGATTGCCCCTTGTTGGGTCGTACCATAAATGGGCATAATGTAGGTCCGTAACAGTTGTCCCCAGCCTGGTAGTAAGGTCTCTGGGTTGTCAGGGGGAATCTAGTATTTAACTCGGATATCGTATCCAAATTGCTTCAACTTCATTTTCGTTTAGCTTTTTCCCGGGTTCAACGAACCCCAAATTCATTCGTGTTCTAACTGTGAATTCCCCCCAAAGATATGATCCGGGTTGATTCAACTTTATTTCTTTTCATGATTGTCGGGATCTTCATTAATCATCCGGGTTTCTGAGTTTATCTGCTTTAGCAACGGGTTCCCCCCAATCCGGATTACGACGAAGAAGATCAGGCTCCATTTGCACACGTCATCTTTACAATTGTACACCTGCCATTGTTATAGCGTAAAACCACCACCTTTAACATAGTACTATTGCCCCAGCCCAGTAGTCAAAGTCTCTGGGCTGCCTGGGTGCATTAATTGTTTAACCCGGATCTCATTTTTGAGTTTTAATTTCAATACAACAATAGGTTAATTGTATGAACTCAAACATACTCTCAGATTTCTATTCAATGACCGGGCCAAAGTTAAAAATATATTACGCAGAATTTTCTTCCATATTCACCCTAAGCATTAAAAACCAAGTATCATATCCGTGGAGATTTGTAATTAGATCCTCACATTACATTCTAGTTTATTCAACTAGAATTTAATCCGGAATAAGAGCAATCTGTCAATTTTCCTAACCAATGGTTTAAACATTTTAACTTGATCAGGGTCAAGATGACAATTCACCTCATTACCCTGAATAAAATTTTGATGCATCACAACGATGAAGGCTTATTGTTATACCTTCGCTTTATCTCGAAAACTATATTATACTATGTTTATCTGGGTTCAAAACTTAACATGGAACACAAATTTAATTGTAATACCTCTTCGCTTATCCAACACGGATTTAATTGTATTACTTTCGCTTTATCCTGGTTCCAAACTTAACGTGGAACACAGATTTAATTGTAATATTTTTAGTTTATCCGGATTCCAAACTTAACATGGAACACGGATTTAACTGTATTTTCTTTAATACCTTGAACCACGCTTTTTCCGAAAAGGGTTCAACTACCCTAGGTTCATTTATTCATTCCTCCACGCTTTCGCTAAAACCGGGTTCAACATTGTGATGATTGTTCTCCGCTTATATGTAAGAATGTTTTTGTATGGAATTGTGGATAGTGAATATACAAACCAACTTTTTTAAATATATATATATATATATATATATATATATATATATATTTAGGCCGTCCCTAAATAAGATTTAGGACGCCATAAGGGCAATTTATGTAAGGTATAACTTAGCATCCTAAATATGTCCTAGTTTTTTTGGGACGCTGTAAGCTTTACTTACCATGCCCTAAGATAGGTGACATATATCACTAGTGCAAAAAAAGCTTTTAAGACCGGACAAAAGAGGCATCGTAGGACCGGACCCGCGATCGGCCTTGTTCGAAATGGTATTAAAAGTCTACATTTAAGACCTAGACTACGACGTCTTAAAGAAAATATTTTAGACCGGACATTTAAAACATTGGGTCTTAAAAGTCGTGCTAAAATAAACCTGAAATACTTTTTTTCTGGTCCTAAAACTCAACTTTTAAGACCGGCTAATAATTAGGCCGCTCTTAAAAGATAGAATTTTAAGACCGGACAAAAATAAATACGGTCTTAAACTTAGCGGCTTCTAAGACCCGACTAATTATACGCGGTCTTAAAAGATTGACTTTCAAGACTCGGATGATAAATAAATGCGGTCTTAAAAATTTTATTTTAGACCGCATGTATAAATTTACCGGTCTTAAAAAGACCGACTTTTAAGACCGCACTTTTCGACCTTTAAGACCGGACATATAAATACATCCGGTCTTAAAAACTCACCATTTAAGACCTAAGCATTTATTTACGGTGTAAATTTTCCTGAATTTTTCCCCGTTCGCTCTTCCCGATTGTATTTATACACACAAATCCACCACCCAAGCCAAAGACATAAAAGTCGATACTTTAAGTCGTAAGCTATGAACAATTATTTGAATAAATGGAATTGGAAAAAGAATATAAATATTATTCACCATGAGTTATTTGGCCTCTTAATTAATGATTATACTATGACTACAACACCCAAATTAATTCATACAATAAGATAACTTACTTACAAATACAATAAGTTACAAATACAACACACATGCCCAAAATAATATTCACCATGCCTTCATCCGATTCCCACCCGACAAAGTAACATCCTCTTTTATAACATGCCCCTTTGGATCGGATCCTGCCAAAAAATAAAACAAGAACAAACTTCATAGTCAAAGTGACATTGTTTATGAACATAGAAGGAATATAATATAGTTAAAACCTTAAAGTTTTCAAAGAAATCTGCATATGAATATTACCTTATGAATTGACTCTTTTATAAAGTGATATCTTCCCATATCCCTTCTTGATGATCACTTCTTATGCGGGTTCATTATCCGCTTCATCTTCTTCCTTTATGTCCTAGACCCCTTGAAAAAGGAGTACTCTCGTGAATACCATAATTCAATTCATTTCCTCATCAATATCAATGACCCTCTTTCTTTGGAGAGCTGCAGACCACATTTTATTTTCTTGATCAGTGATATAGAAAACTTGTTTTGCCTGGTCTGCCATAATAAAAGGTTCATCTCCAAAACTTCTACCATGGACATCGACTAATGTAAATCCTAGCCGATCGATCCAAATACCATTATTGACATTGACCCACTTGCATTTGAAAATGGGAAATCTAATTTTCACATAGTCCACCTCCCAAATCTCTTCAATAACCCCATAATATGGCATGACTGCCAATAAAGGGCTCTTGTCTTTCGAACTGGAGAAGTGCATAGATTCAGCCTCTAACATAACACCACTGTTCTGGACTGTGCTCCTATCATCTAGGGACTTCGTGTAAAATGTATAACCATTGATCACATATGAATTCCAACTTATGACATCGACCTCGACCACGTGCTAACCATTTGATTGTATCAGAAACACATTCCTCTCCCTCGACCTTTTGTTTGAACCAGTTTGCAAAAGTTCTGTTATGCTCCCTAATCAACCTTTATTTAGTCATTCGATGATTTTCTTTCCTTACAGCTTCTTTATGTTTAGCTATGCTCAAGTTGAACTTCATCAACATTATTCAAGATGTATATGTGGACTTGTGACAATTCATCGATCCACACTCTTTACGGAAGCCCCTCGCTACCCCCTTCAAAGATGCCGACGTTTGGAAGCCCAATATGTCTTACTTTGGCCAAATAATTTTGACAAAATTCCATGGCTTCTTCGAAACATATTTCTCGAACAATCATGCTTCGGGCCGGTATGCGTTCTTCACGTACCCTTTTAGGAATTTCATAGATATTTCAATTGGGTACATCCACCGTAAATGGATAGGGCCACACATCTTTATCTCCCTCACTAGATGAACAATTAGATGAACCATGATGTCAAAAAATGTAGGAACAAAAAGCTTCTCAAGGTGGCACAAGATAAGATATCCTTCATTCTCCAATTCATCCAACTTTTCAATCTCGAAAACTTTACTACAAAGCGCATTGAAGAAGACACAAAGTCTAGTCAAAATGACCCGAAGATCATATTCGGCGATGCCTCGAATAGCTATTGGGAGTAGTTGTTGCATCAAGACATGACAATCATGAGACTTTTGGCCTACTAATTTCAAGTCCTTCATCGATACAAGCCTCTTCAAATTTGAAGAATACCCCGTGGGAACTTTTGTGCCATGTAAACACTCACAAAACTTCGCTTTCTCATCCTTAGACAAAGTATGAGAAGCCGGGGGACAATAAGTTCTCTTCCCATCTGGCCTTGATGTAACTCTTCGCGTATTCCCATTGCTATCGGATCCAATCTTGCCTTCACACCATCCTTGGAACTACCTTGTATATTGAGAAGCGTGCCGACAATACTATCACATATGTTTTTCTCCACATGCATGACATCAATACTGTGTCTCACATCAAGATTGCACCAATATGGAAGATCGAAGAATACAGATCTCTTTTTCCATATATTTGTTTCTTTTCTACTCTTTACAGTCTTACCGAAGACGATATTGATATTTTTCACCTTTTCATAAACTTGCTCCCCACCAATGCCACCGGAGCATCTTCATACTCTTGGCCACCAAAAAAGGCTTTCTTTAATCGACGATATGGGTGGCCCCGTCTAAGAAATCTCCTATGTCCAAGATAAACCGTCTTTCTTCCATGTTGAAGTTGATGGTAGCGTGTGCCTTCTTCACAAACCGGACATGCTTTATGGCCTTTTACACTATACCCGACAAGTTCCCATATGCCGGGAAGTCGTTTATAGTACAAAATATCATGGCTCGCATTTTAAACACCTCCTTCTTGAAAGAGTCAAAAACATCAACACCTTCGCCCACAACTCCTTCAAGTCTTCGATCAAGGGTCAAGGTAAACATCAATGTCATTTCCGAGTTGTTTCGGTCCCGAAATCAACATAGACATGCATGATGTACTTTCGTTTCATGCATAACATTGAGATAAGTTGTAAATAATCGTAGTACAGGCCATGAACTATGTATGCTGCTAAGGCTTCCATATGGATTCATGTCATCCGTGCTAAGGGCAAGCCTAAGGTTCCTAGGTTCTTCGCCGAAGTTCGGAAATAATTGATCGATTTTCTTCCATTGAGAAGAATCGGCCGATGTCGAAGCTTTCCATCGAAATCCTCTCATCTCGCATGCCACCTCAAATTTTTTGCATCATTTTCATTCGCAAACAACCGCTTGAACCTTGGTATGATTGGAAGATACCACAACACTTTTTCAAGCCCCTTATTTGACTTGTACCTTGGGGTTTCACATTTCGGACAATTCTCGCTTCTCTTCAAACTCTTTTCTATACAATACGTAATCATTCGAGCATGCATGGATCTTTTTGTACTCCATCCCCAGTGACAAAGTATTTTCTTAGCATCATAGTATTGATGCGGCAACACATTATCATCAGGAAGCATGTCCTTAAAAGCCCCAAGCATTTTAGAAAAAACTTTTGTCGCTCCATCCATGACGTGCCTTCAAGCTTACCAATTTCAATATAGCGTTCAACAATTGGTATTTTTTACACCCACGGTATAGAGGGGTCTCTGCATCATTGGACATATTACAATATGCATGTGATTGATGAAAAGCCTCTTCTCCTACATCACGGATAATGTCCTCTATGCGATCATCCATATCCGTGTCATTATTATCAAAGGCCATTTCCCCATGTTGAGACCCACTTGGTATTTTTTCACCATGCCATACCCATACTATATAAGTCTTACAAAATCCTTCACAAATTAAATGTGTGTGTATAACTTCAATACTTAGTCGTCTCTCATTCAGACATTTTACACAAGGGCAATAAAACTTCCCACTATCATCATGAGCATTTTGTTTAGCAAATTCAATAAAATCCCTCACCCCATTCTGATATTCAACACTCGTCCGTAAAACATTTATCCAACCGTGGTCCATAGTAGTATTCCTATAGACGGAAAGATTTAACATATACATAATCCAAAAAAGGCGAGACTTGCATATAAAATAAGCCAACTCCAAATGCATATTTATGCTCAATGTCGGTTATGCATGTCTTTTTTTGGTTTTACGAGAGAAACCGCCCATTAAATGCATAACGAAGAATCACTTTTGGTCATAAATGTATCACAAAGAATCCAAGAAGCAAAATAAATACATGATGAGGAAATTAAATGCATCGCATGAAGGTCTTGTGGACTCACCGTACCATATAAATTCAAATGCGTTTGCCGAGTCGTTCTTCTCCCGCCACGAACGTTGATGTTGCGTATGCCAGAAGAGTAACCTAAAAACATATCTTGGTCATTTGGGTAGGTCTAAAGTGCAAATATAATCTTCAAAATACAATATTCGTTAACAATAGAGAAACCCACAATAACATTTCATCGATTTCGTTTAACCCATGAAAACCCCAGAACCATTAGAAGGAAAATCATAAAGTTATATAACCGAAACACCTCGTACAACTTGGTCTATAGACATTTAGCTAAGGAACTAGAGAGTTAATCTCGAGAGAGGACATGGGAAGCAGCCGACGACAACACACACTCGAGACAAACTCCGTGTAATGACTTTCGACGCGACAAGAGAAGTTCGAGAGGGAAATTTAATTTTCCCCGTGACATAGACATGTCTTTATATTTTATATTTTAATAAGACCGGTTAATTATACAAAGATACAGTCCTAAAGATATAATTCTATTAATAAATTTGTAAGACCGAGGTTAACAATATCAAGGGTCCTAAATTTTAGTATTGAGTTAATTTTAAGGCCGAGATTTATAAAGAGTCCGGTCCTAAAAGTCAAACATTTATTAACTAATTTTTAAGACCAAATGTTAAGAATACTCCGGTCCTAACTTTCGTATTCATTTAATTTTAAGACCAAATTATAAGAACTATGGTCCTAAAAGTATTTCGTTTATTAATTAACCAAAAAAAAAAAAAAAGAAGAGGTTTGCATTTGGCGAGCTCAGAAAACGAGTTAATAAAATAAATTAAAGGAAAAACGGAGAATATGAATATTAGAAAGACACAAGCTTAGTTTTACTGCTTCCATACATAACTGGAGAATATGCACGTACATAAGAAAATTAAGAGAGAAAAACAAGCAGAAAATTATCAAAAACAAGAATCTGACTAAACATCCTAAAGCTTATTATCCTCCAAAGCCTTAGTGATTTTGGCGTGAACAACATTAATTTCCCACGGGAGATCAAGTTTAAGTTTCTGTCTTAGTCTCATCGACACAATGCTTCATTAGAGGAAAGAGGAGAGGGGCCGTAGTAGTCGCGGTGGGGCCAAGAGGTTGGGGAGGGGGAGCAGAACCTCTTCATCATCCGAAGAAATAACAATGGGTCCAACGACCCGAGACTCTTCTCCAGCAAAGAATAGGACGACTCTCGATGGAGGAGGCGCACCGTATAACGATCGACGGAAGGCACGAGCATCATGAGTAAGAGCACCCCTACGAGCGGTTCTCTTGTATCTAACCATGGTTTGAGTAGTTGGGGCGAGAGGTATGAGGAGTTAATTAATAAAGGCAAGTGAGCTGTTCTCGGATAGCCACGTACGTAGTTTGGAGTTACGAGGCAAAACATGAGGAATTAATAAGGAGTTAAGGACAGAGAGGTATGAGGAGTTAATAAAGGCAGAGAAACTTTTAAGAGCGGATTTATAGGTACGCGGTATAAAATTCTATCATTTAATTTTTATTTTAAGACCGACCTTTTATAATATGTCCGGTCCTAAAAGTCTATTTATTTTTAAAATCAATTCTATTACTTTTAAGACCGACCTTTTATAATATGTTTGGTCCTAAAAGTATATTTATTTTTAAAATATTCAATTCTATTACTTTTAAACCGACCTTTCATCATTTACCCAAGACTAAAATTCATTCTTTTCAAATTCGATGGCAGAGTCGTATCCTTCGTATCCTTACACTCGTTCAAATGAATGATTCGCAGTCTCTTCGCCTTCCGTATAAACTTCCCAACTAGGCGTCTCCTCGTATTCCGATGAACTATGCTTCTCCTCATTAAAGTTTCGGCTTTTCACATTGTTCAGATGGGTTCTCTATTTAAACCCGTTGTTACGTACTTTCTTCACATTCTTCTCCATCACTTCTACACGGCTCCTCCACCGCCTAGCCTCCACTGTAATAGCTGCTCCCCTGATGAAGACCTTTTGTCATTAGCCTTAGGGTCCACAATCAACAATTAACCAAGGATTGCGTATAGGCAAACCTAGGATCGTTCTCTCTTCTCGAGGAGCCTTTTATTGAATCCTAAGTAATCTAAATGTCATGCAAATGCAATGAAAACAAGGGGGATTGGGTTTTGGATTTTTAAATTAATAAACTAAAATAGAAATTCAATTTAAATGAAGCAGAAAATGAGAAGAAGCAGATTAAAATTGATCAACCCAACATTCGGATTCCAGAGACTTCCATCATTAAACAAAATATAAATAAACCATGTTTGGCTCGACGAACCGAGATCTTTGCATTCGCCTTAAAATCCCCTCGACTAGACGATCGCCTAGAATATGTCCGAATAAATACCCCACCGTGCAATCGCACAACAAAACTTAAAACCTAGTTCGAACTCGCCCTTGGGATAAACCAAACCAAATATTAAATCTAATATTCGAACTATTTCCGTAAATCGGATCCGATAAGATGAAAATAGAAATGAGTTAAATCACCGATAAAGCACAAGTTCTCCTGGATGAATAATAGAATCCTCACGTTGGGTTAACCACGTGCTTAGCCAAGCATGGCTAAGCAAAACGCAGAAGAAAAGATGAAGAAGAAATCCAAAAATAATCCTATTCAACGTAATTGAGAATATCATTTTTAGCCATCTAATCTAACCTATAAATAGGAAACACTAGGGCTACAAGATTGACCCAAAAATAGGAAACATCTAAGAATAGGAAACCTCTAATAAATGGTCTTTTATTACAAAATTCGAGCAAAATAAAAATCCAAAAAAATGGGTCTGCCTTTAGCTCCAATTTCGTCCATCTTCTTATCCGAATCAGCATTCTGAGTCTTCATAACAATTGTAGCTCTCTGAATCATCTGAAAAAGGAAAGAAGAATAAGGTTAATCAGATATCTAGATCAAAAGTTATGGCGAAAATACTAAATCACTATAAATCTGAAATTTAATCATAAAAATGAATTAAATCCAATTGAAAGCTCAAAACTCGATTAAGTAATAAAATCCATTATTTATTAACTAAACAATCCTAAATTTATTCACCAAGAGATACAAATAAGTGTAATAATATTCAATCATCACTCCCCCAGTCCTCCGTTTCCTCCTCCTCCTCTTCAACCTTAGCCCCCTCCGCCATTTCCTCCTCCAATTCCGACCGTGAAGCGCTTGGTGCAGACGTTGGTGGCTCGCGTCGATCACATGGATTGACGCTTGGGCCAATTGGTTCAGCTTGTTCATACCGTGAACAACAAGCTGAACATGGTACTAAACGCCAATGACGTGGAGTACGATAAGGCCAAGACGACCCGACCCGACTCCGACGACTCCGCCTCCCCTCCCTCTCCGTCTACGAAGAGGATTTGTTGTTTTTTTTAGTTGTATTTTTTTAGTTGGTTTTTTTTTTGTATGGGGTAGCGATAAAAATTAATATATAAAATATTATGCACTCTTTTTGTTCTCGTACGAGTTTAGTACTTTAATTCGTTAGTTTATCTATTATCCGAACTGGAAAGCAATAAACAAGGCAACTATGAAAGATGGATAATGGCGGACTCAAAAACTAAGATGAATAATTCAGAATGAAGACTTTTAGGACCGCACACTTAGTAAATCGAGGGTCCTAAAACACCGCCTTTTTTGTCGCCTTTGGTTTCCATATTCGATCGCCTTGTCCTTTTCATTATCGTCTTTCTTTTTCCGACAAAAAAGAAACAAACAAAACATTGCCCTCGTGTAAATCAACAATAGAAATTCACAGAATACAGTTAAGAACATACAAAAAACAAAAAACATCTTTTACCTTATTTGAATAAAAACAAACACAATGACAATTCTTCTCAAGGTTGGACCGTCGTTGTCGTCGGTTTTACCTCCCCTGATTTGAAACAAAGTACCTTTTCAATACCTTCCTTCTTTTTCCGACAAAAAGAAAAGAGACAAAGAAAAGGGAAACCGATAATGCTGCTCAAGATCAAGAGAGGTAACATCGACTACAATGAAGGACCTAGCTTGAGCGGAACGCCAGAACCTCGGTTGTCTCGAACCATAATGATTTGTCTGAAAAGCGAGTGAACGACTATTAAGACCGGACATTTAACAATTAAATGGTCCTAAAGGTTAACCAACTTCTAAACTTAAAATAAGAGGACTTTTAGGAGCGGACAGTAAAATAATATACGATCTCATAATACTTTTAGACCGGATGTTAAAAATATACGGTCCCTAAAAGTCTCGTATTTTTTTAAACGAACACTTTTAGGACCGGATGTTTATTATGTGGACTTTTAAGATCGCACTTTTAATTAATATACGATCCTAAAAATGTCATATTTTTTAAAACGAACACTTTTAGGATCGGATGTTTATTATGCAGACTTTTAATTAATATACGGTCCTAAACTCGAGATCTTTCTCAAATTTCAAGCACTAAATAGCTTTATCCACCATCCAATACATTCGAAACCCAAAATGGACACAAGAAAATTGTTCGAAAAATTAAACAAATTTATTTATTGAATTTTACATTGCCTATGTATATTTACAAATGAATATTGTTCGGAAAAAAATAAACAAATTTACAGAATATTATTGTTGTACAAGGTATATTTACAAATGAATTTAGGGCATTAATTATTGTCCGACTTTAAGATCAAATCATACAGATATTCACAAAACAAATTGCGTATGTGCTCTAGTTCATCATCGAAAAGGGATCGTGATACCAAACATCTCGTAACATCAAAACAAAACCGAATTAACTTGCGTGCATATTTTATATGTAACATTAAGCCACACACCGAATTAACTTGCGTGCATAATATGTAACATCAAATACATTTACCTTTACAGTTAATTTAGTCCTTCCTCTCGTGATAATATCATACATGTGTTTCATGACGTACTGGCCACATAAGTTGGACCCCGGTGGTTGCCGACGGGTCTAAAAAGAACAAGAAATATATATAAGATCATATATATATAGCTTAATGACCAACTTCACAAGGCAGTGTGCCAGTGTACAAATATTGTACCAACCTTTGGTGTGTCCCAGATGGGGTCTTTGGCCCGACGCCTCATCTTTACCTTGGTTTGGAAGGTCTTCATGGCACTATCATCAAAATCACAAATTTATCAATAATGTTCACCGAAAATTCACAAAGCAGAGATTTCGACAAGAGAATCAAAATGACATGCTTACTCGTTGATGGTCTCGTCAACGAAGGCAATGGCTCTCTCGTGAGTGGAGCATAAGAAGATAACTTTATGATCCTCCATGCACATGAGGACCAATTGCCGTGGCGGCTGAAAATTCACAAGCAGAAAGTATACTCGTGGATATATGTAGCGAATTAAGTGAATTGCAAACAAGATTTGTGATATGTACCTGTGGAAGAATGGCAACAAGTACACCTTTCTTCTCACTTCACTCACCCTCTTTGATATGTACACCTGTCTCTCCTACATGGATGTTTGACTTGAATAGACAGGGCACAAGAATCCAAAATCGTTGCTCCTGCCCTTTTGAACCAATTCTTGATGCAATAACCTACAATAATGACATTGATCAGGGAATTAGTATATATATGTGTGTGTCTAAACGATGCATTTAAATTATGTACTCATAGACTTAAGATACTTACTTCATAAAAATTTGAACAATTGCATCGCAAAGCTCCCGTCGAGGAAGCAAAGGGACTCAACATCAACGGTGTCAACTTGAACAGATGAGGATGAGGGACGCCAATACTTCATTGACAAAGCCACGATTTATCTTTAAAATATCCAATTTTCACCAGATTGGATATTTTTTCCGTGCTCCAACTTAGCAAGCAGGGGATAGAGCTTGAGGAGGAGGGGGTGGAACTTGAGGAGGAGGGGGTGGAGGTGGAACTTAAGGAGGAGGGGGTGGAACTTGAGGAGGAGGATGAAACTTGAGGAGGAGGGGTGGAACTTGAGGAGGAAGGGATGAAGCTTCAGGAGGAGTAGAGACATGTACAAGCTTCATTGGCCAAGAGATGAAGGTTCCCTTGACATGACTCACAAGCTTCACTGATCACCAGGGAGAGGGAGAGGTGCATCAATGATCACCTTTTCAACCGACACTCGACTTCATCATCGCCCAATTGTTGGTGGTGTACAACTTGATCCCAATAAGTTGTGGATAGTCCCTTTTGCAACTAATCGTGCAGACTATCACGATCCTCCACATATAGGTCACAAGGTTGCTCGACTGTCCAACAATGCAGCTCCTCTAGTGCTATTCTGCACAAAGTGTGAATGTGTGAAGGGAACACTGGTCTCTAGACGATTGCTCAAAAGCAACTTCATCTGATTCAATTCCTCCCTCATCTGGCTCATCTGATTCAATTCCTCCCTCATCTGGCTCATCTCGGATTGATGGCTTGCTTCTTAGCCGCCGCATCCTCACTTAATTTGGCCACCGTCTGCTCCATCTCCTCCCGGTAACCATACTATGTCTATGGCGTTTGGATTTACCAAAGTATTCCTTCGTGCCTACCCGTCCTCCAATCCCCCTTACACGCCCACCATGATCCGGTTTTCTCGGCCGCAACGGCCGAACATCACTCCTCCCGTCCGACACAAAAGATCCCTCTCGCTTCTTTCTTTTAAGATCTTCCCGTAAGATACGATAACGAGAAGCTTAGTAATGAAACATGTTTAGTAACTAAAAATAACAATAACGATACTTACAATTCTTTCAAAGAACTACACGAGTTTGTTCACTCGTGTAGGCACCGCTTGGCTTTTTCCAAATGTGCAACCACAACTCCTCGCGACGTATTGGAGATGGTGGATCATGTACCGCAGAAGGATTGGATTCTGCTTCATCATCCAATCTCTTCCGCTTGGCCGCCATCAATTCTTCTTCAGCCTTTTCATATTCGCCGCGAGAAGCCCTATGCGGGCAATCATTCTTTCTCCCTATCTCCTGTGCTCATTCCTTTCTTTCCTGTGAATCAGCATTGAAAACAACTATTAATTATGAATTCCAGCCATCTCACCAATAGAAATTAGAGAACTTCTGCTTGATATGAACCTCAAACACTAGTCAAATTCAATTCATCAAGTTTCAACATTTTATGTAAGGAAGATGTAGAATTGTAGAAGAAATTAGAGCTATGTCTTGTACTGCTAGATAGATAGGTTAAGAAACAAAAGAGAATTATGCTTACAAAATAATACAAACTTGATCCTTTTTAAGGCATCCAAAGGGGATCAGCAGTCCTCATTAGATAGTAACGTAACTAATAAAGAATAATGTCTAACCACTACCTACTATAACAGAATTAAGACTATAATAATGGCTTGACTCTTATGCTATTATTATTTCCCTAATTACCTTCTTAGTATTTTACCTTTTAAGGGTTTACATATCAGACTTGCATAGACAAAGGCAGGAAATGTATACTTCTATTCACACACCAAACAATTTAACTAACAGATTAGATGAACACAATAACATTCACATATCAAGACAGTTAATAAGCAAACAAAAGGGCAAAAAAAAAAAAACTAAATATAAACTTACCGAGCTTCAGAGTGATCCGCAAAACAAATTGTTTCCAAGTTTGTTCATCAATAAATGTGTACTTGTCCCAAGGATTTTGGTCAGCCGAACCTCGACAAAAATATACTTGTTAGCGAGAGAGGTCTTAAACTTCCTCCACCGATCAGCACAATAAGACAATGTCTTGTCTTTCAACTTCTCGAGTCGTGGACATTATATGTAAGCCGGATAGTGTCCCAAATAGGTTGCTTTGCTTTGCCGAAGTCCACATTTTTCCACTCATCACCAAGATGCTAACCTTGTCAAGCGTGCAAGACAAACCGACAAAACTAGTATATTTGCTTTTATTAGACCGAAAGGTCACAACTTTTCATCAAACTGAATCTCCAGCTTTGACCCGTAAGTCCGACTTAAGGTTACATCCATCATTCTTGTGCCTCTTCTACCACGGCGTGTTGGGCGATTACGAGGCACATTGTCAGATGAAGAGGGTTCGTTCTGACTCACACCAGTAACTGGCGTTCCCGGAACATGAATGGAATCGTTTTCACCGTTCATTTTCGAGACCGGAAGAGAGGAATGCCTGAGCAAATGAGAGCGTAATAGAGGCTAATGGTACGTGGGCGAGGAAGAGAGGGAATGCAACAGAAGAGTGGTTTTATAACAAGAAGAGGGGTTTCGTAGTTCGAGGGACAATGTAAGTCGTAAGGTAACGTTTCGCGTGGGCGAGGAAGAGAGGTAATGCACAAGGAAGAGTGGTTTCACAACAAGAAGAGGGGTTTCGAGTTCGTAGGACAACGTAAGTCGTAAGGAACGTTTCGCACGAAGAAGAATATATTTGGCGCTTTATTTTTAAGACCGATGACCTAAAAGACGTTCTTAAATGTTAAGTTTTAAGACCGTCGTTTATTAAACTCCGAACTTAAAAGTAATAAACTATTTAGTACCGGCCACAATTTATGTCCTGGTCTAAAAAGTATAATATTTAGGACTCGCCTCGTTATATATATCCTATCTTAAAAGTTTATTTAATTTTTTCCTCATTATTTTGGACCGCGTAAAATATAAGTCAGCACCGTTGAGATTTCTCTATAAAGAAATTTGAACTTTCAGCTTTTTTCAATAACATTTTTAAGACCGTTTGTTTTGTTAAGCGGTCTAAATAATATATTTAAGACTCATTGATAAAGGATGCGGTCCAAGAAGTTCTTTATATTTACAAAACTGCCACCGGTCATACTATTAAGACCGATGCTCATTAGGATGCGGTCCAAGAAGTTCTTTATATTTACAAAACTGCCACCGGTCATACTATTAAGACCGGTGCGTCATTACTCTGGTCTAAATGAGGTGGTCTTAAAGCCCTTTTCCCACTAGTTAAGGACATTCTCTCTAGATTCTCTGTATCAAAAATCTTAGTTTATCTTGTCCTCCAGGAAAAATATTATACGTAAGATACTATATATGCTACGGATAGTTTATCTTTTTAACTAACATGGTTATCCAGTGAAAGTTGGTTTATTTTAACTGATAAAATCATTATTCTTTGAACCGTTTTATATATTTTTACAAATAAAAAACATACTTTTTAAAATCATCCAACAACTTGTTTGAATTCAAAATTTCAAATTATAATCCAAAAACAAACAAACATACATTAGCCCGATATTCACTGGCCTCTGTTGAGTCACTACAGTTTATCACCCGTACATCACCGGAGATTCTCTCTAAATTGATTATAATAATCACAATCAATCTTCTGTTTCGGTATGTTTGCTACATTTGATTGATTTGCCGATGATGCATTGCCCAAACACTTGATCCATATTACTTTTTCCAAGGGAAGTCAAAGGTAAGGAAATCTTGATCTACTTGCTACACATGACTTATTCCATAGAGAACACTTTCCATAATATGGACCCATCGGGAGAAAGCCTGCGTGTTGGATCTATGTATGGCTGTCGCGGCATATTTGGCTCAGACTGAGGCATATAGAGGTTATTGACTCCATTCCCAATATGAGATGTGTTCCCTGAAATTGTAAAGAATTAATAAGAAGAAGAACCACATATAATTAGAAGGAAAATAAAACTTCTGGTCACTCAATTATTGATTCAATTCCTAATTAACCTTTGAATTTGAACAATTTTCTCCGACAAAAGTTCACGAGCTCGATGAATGATTATAAATAAGTTATAAATAAGAGAAGGTTTAGACATTAAAAGTTATGTATATCTTAATCATATAATCATACCATTGAATTGCATTGGCGGCCAAGGAAGGTCTTGTTCATGTTGTATTTGTGGCTGCCAGACAACGTGTTGTTCTGGGAGGTTACGTGGTTGATGCAACCCTTTTTTCTTCCTGTGTGTCTAAAAGCATATGGAGAAGAAACCATAATTAGATTGGTATGTATGATGACATGTAAATAATACTACCCCCAGCGGTCCTAAATATATGACTTATTTTGTAATGTCTCAACCTGTAGATGACTCATAATGTGTTTTCTCTTCAGAAAAGGAAGATCCCTATTCTTTTTCATGAATTTAAGAATATCTGCAGGCCCTGCACCTGACATACAAGGAAACAGAAAACTATAATATTCAATAAAAAGCTCAAACACACCAATACACAAATTAATCTGGGTGAGATACAAGGAAAAAATATATTAATAACCGAAGCTTCTCTTAAATTAACAATTCATAATTATAAAAGAAAGCTCGAAAATGAAATGCTAAAATTCACAAAAGATACCAGGAAACCAAAAAGCTATTATAAGTGTAGGAGGGAGTTGAGGAAATTATAATTTGCTTCCCAAATTTATTAATTTTTTCTCAAAAATTGCATATATTAATTAAAGAGAAATATGAATAAAGAGGTTACTCCTTCTCAGGAATTAAATACTTCTTTATGAGGATATTATAATAGTAAGGAGTTTTGCTATAAGAAGTTAATAATGATAGGAAAGATCATTGACCTTTGCCAAGTTCACTCAGAGCTTGAACAAATAGGGCATGGAGGTCCTCGAATCAAAGTCCAAACCATCCGTTGTGTTTCTGAAGAACCTTGTTTTTTTAAAGGTTCTTCGCCATGATTCATGATAATTTCTCTTTCAAAACTTTTTTGTTTGAAAGAAACAAGAGAAGAAGAACCCTCATTCTCGAGCGCTCCTCCTAAAAACATGTTGCCTTAAATATTTGATCTCATTAGACTCGCTCACTCACCGGCTTCCACAAAGTATAACATGCACCCAATTTATTCGCCCTGATGATCTTAGGATCACCTAATCCCTCAGCTTTAAATATTACTACAAAATATAAACATAATGTAAACTCTCACACTAACGTAATAGTATCGAGATAAATATATATGGAGAGAGAACTCACCGACGTGGAGCATATTTTTTCTCAAGCGCTGGACATTGGCAATGAAATTGTAGCCGTCATCGTCGTCTTTCGAAGAGACATTACTGAGCACCAAGTTAGCCTTTTCTAAGAGGTCTAAGGCTAAATTAACAAAGGAACTTGTAACGAATTGATAACAAGGTTTAATTTGATAGGTCACACACCTTATTTGGAGTTGTATCCAAGGAGATACGAATTTTTGAAGTTTACCTATCTCAGATTCTCGATACCCCACCTCAGGCTTTGATACCACAAACTACCCTAGACTAATACCAAAACACCACCCCATACTCTGATACCCACACACTACCCCGACTCTCATACCACACACGACCTCGAACTCTCATACCGACACACGACCCCGGACTCGATACCGACACACCACCCCCAACTCGATACCACAAACGACCCCGGACTCCGATACCACACTCCACCTCAGCCTCTGATACCAAAACATCACCCCGGCCATTGATACTGACACACCACCTCAGACTCTGATACCACCGATCTACCCCGAACCACGATGCCACACACCACCCCCATCCAAGATCCCATCCCAAAGAACCCCTCAACCCTAACCCCCTTAACCCGTGAAATAATTGCAATGAAAATAATGATATTAATAATAATAATAATAAATTATTATTATTATTAGGAAAGGGAATAAATAATAATAAATAATATTATTATTTATTAAAAATAGTATTATTAATAAGTTGTGTAGTAGGGTATATTACTTAATCCAAAAGTGACTAATGGCAATGATAAACGTTTATAGGCATACTTTGACACCTCTACTGATCCTAGCAAAGCCGACCGGATTAAGGATTCAAGTTGAGGTGGGTAATTGTTATCTTATTAGCTTGTATGTATAATACCCCGAAATTTGTATTTCTCTTAAATATGATATTTTGGCAAATAGGACCTATTGAAAATAGGAGAATATGTTGTCTCTAATTTTGTAGTGTATTTATTTAATTTCTTGGGCAAATTTTCTTTAGGATTTAATAAGGCAAATCCAACTCTCTAAATTCAAGTAGGGGTTATAAAATATCATAAAATGTCATAAAGATACCTAAAACAATTAGAGAGAATTCCCAACAATTAATGGACAATTAAATTTACATGAATTAAAAGGTTCACATTTTAGTTTCTTATATCATCAAAAATAAACCATAAAGGGGTGTGAAAATGCTTAAATTGATTATGGAACATTACAAACAATTAGTGGATGATTAAGTTACAATAAATTAAGGCAATAATATTGAAGGTCTTAATTAACTAAGAAGCATGTATAAAACCATCAATTAGGGTGTTTTACATTAATTAATAATCAAAGGACCAATGATATGGCTCCAAAATATTATCTAATCAATTAAATAAAACACAAAATAAAAGATGAAGGGGGGAGGGGCGAAATTTTGAGCTTGGGAGCCAAGGAAAATAATTCACACACATGTTAAAACTTGTTGGTGAAGTTGGAAGCTTCCAACCCTTCATAAGCAAGTTTCAAGACTTGGTGATCAAGTTGTAACACTTCATGAACAAGCTTCACTCCTTGGAGAACAAGAAAAAAAAAAAGATGAAGGAAGGTAAAGGGGAGGGGGCACGGTTTTGATGGAGGGAGGGTGAGGATGAGAGTTCAAATTTTTACTTTGATCCAATGGCCACAAAACAAGATGAAGTAAGTTGGAAATATTTACCACAATTGCCATAGTAAAATCCTATAAATAGTTGTATCAAAAAAAAAAAAATCCTATAAATAGGCACCTTGGCCTTCATAAATTTTCACACCAAAGAAAGCAAAGAAATCTGAATATTAGAGAGGAGCGAAAGAGAGTGGAAGTAGCTTGAAGGAGTTCAAGCATAGATAAGCAAGTTCTTGAGTTTTGAGTTTTAAATTCATAGATAGTTGTGTTTTAATCTTAAAAATGCTAGAGTATTTTTATTTTCAATTTTTTTATGGTTAAAAATAGCCTTATTTCGAAAAATTGATGAAGGAAGTGTTAGAGAAAATTTTCTGGAAGAAAAACACCAAGTAACGAAGTTCAAGCGAAATTTGTCGGTTAGGCGATTTCTGGAGTCGGTAGTAGAAACATCATAATTTTGAATATGAAATGAAGTCAATTAATTCTGAAATTTTTCATGGTTAAATTAGACATATAGATATTTCCAAATATTCCTATATTGTGTCATTTAGAGTTTTGTACAAAGAGATAAAAATTCTTGATGAAAGGCTATGTTTTCTGGGTAAATTTCTGGGCAGCGTGTGAAAACCTGGAATCTGGGAGTTTTTCTTAAATTCTGGGTAAAATATAATATTTTTTTGCAAAACTAGACATCCTAAGGAGTCCGGAGAATTTTACGGATCCTCGTTTCAATTTTTCTAGAATTAATTATGATTTTTCAAAGTTAGACAAAAATCTGCCCAAATGTGTATCAGCGTTTTTACGAAATTATTGGGGGAATAAAGTGAAAAATAAATTTATCAGGGCTAAAATAGTCATTAGTGGCCAAAATATCTCTAGGGTTATTATTTATAGATTAATAAAGCGATATTACTATTATAGGCTATCAAGAACGCATACCGACCGACACACGTACCGCTATCACGACTCGTACGGACGCTGCATCGTAACACTAACTCTGATGCTTATTATATACTTATATGTGATAGATGTATTCATGGATTAAGACCCTGTCTTAAATTTTTTTTCATACACATTCAGCTATACTATACACGGGTTATGGTTCTGATGTTACCATTGAGTTTTCCTAGCGCTGAGGACACGATAGGCCATCGTGGCACTGGTGAATAGTATAGACCATAATAACATGCATATGCAGTGGCTGTGTTCTGTTATTATCTTTCCTATGTGATTTCTGCTGTAATGTCATGAATAGCTGTCATACATAAACTGTTACATAAGCATGAGGTTAACCGTTACCTGAGGTTCAAAGCTCTTACTATAGCTTCAGGGTCCGATGTGAACAGGGCCGACGACAAGGGTAAGCAGCAGGCATAAGGATTGGTGGGATAAAGTTTTTTTGATATGTACTTAACGTTGTAGTCATTCTAAATTTTGTATCATTTGTGAAAACAAACCTATACATTACAATGGATGTTTATCAGTTACTCTTCAATTTAAATACTTCTGATTCTCTACTCTGATCAAACTATTTTGAAAACCTTTTCGAAAAGTGGGATGTTATAGTATGTATGTATTCATGTATGACTGATCATGTTGCTAGATAATCTGCATGTGTGTATCCTAGCTATAGATTGAGGCTGCATGTCTCATAGGGCTGCGTGTCCTAAAGGGCTGTGGTCCTTGACCGTTAACTGCGGTTATGGTGTGACTTATTATATTGTAAATTACTCTATGCTGATACATGTGTTATACTATCTTTTACATTTCATATTTGCATATAAGATTAACTGTTACCCCTGGGGTTCATTCATTTGAACTCCAGATCGCATGAAAGAGACAGGTGGTGGATTGGGATCAAGAGGGAAGAGGCAGCTGTAAGGATTACAGCAGAAGGAACTTTATGGAAGAATATGAGTAGATAGACTACATTTTATAGTGTGTCATTTGTCTATTTTGGATCAATTTATTAACATCCCACTATGGGATTGAGTAGAATCGTGAGAAATTTATCCTTAAGTTTTCAAACTAAGTTATTTTAAGAAAGTTTTTATTCCGTAATTAAGTCGTCCAAATCATTTCGATGCCTGTGCACTATAACTCTGATAAATAAAGGCGCATAAAGGCGTATTAAGGACGGGTGTCACAGGTTTTGTGGTGATTAAACAGGCGAAAAACTACTAGTGAGGACGAGGATCAAGAAGGAAGGAGGGGTTGGAGATTTTGGGAGAGAAAGGAAATCTCTCTTTTCTTTTCGTTGGGAAGTCAGGGGCGGGTGAAGGAGCGGCCGGCTTGGTATTTATACGGACTAGTTTAAGTCCGGCCTTTTTTTATTCCCATATGGTATAGTAGTCAAATGGGTCCTAAGATTTAAATAAATCATAATATATCAGCAAAAATATTTCATATACGATATTGCTACGATACTGTAAGAATTTAAACATATAAATTTAAAGCCACATGTGCACCTATTATTATTATTATTTTTAAATTTGCACATAATATTGCAAAGCTCTCCGTGAGGGTAATGAGACTCTCACAATTTTGAAATGTGTTGCGAGGGAAAATATCCACATCCTCATGAGACGTTCTTCATTCCTCGTTGAGAGGTAATGATTAAGATTAAGATTGGAAAATCATAAAAGAGTTTGTGAGTTGATGGATTGCTTGCTAGATGGTGCTCATCTCCCAAAGGCGGAACTAAAAGACAAAAATTTAGCCCGCGCCAAAAATAAACATATTGAACCACTCTCTTTGGTTTTTATTATAAGACACCAACTAACAAATGAATTTGATCCTTTTTATAAGATACTTGCTTGTTTTCAAAGAGCATTAATTTTTTTCCCCATGTATACCCATAATTAAAAAGGTAGTGAGTGAGAGTAATAATTAATAAAAATTAATGATGACTCTTTTTTAAAAAAAAAATTTGTTGGAGTTTAGTGTAATTAGTAGGGATAATATTGAAAATTACTTAAATTTTAGAACAAATTTAATGATTTTAACTATTTTTATTAACTTGTGAGAATTGTAAGTTAGTTCCTTATAATAAAGACCAAAAGGAGTATTTACTAAATAATACTCCCTCCGGTCCTAATTATAAGACATATTTAACTCGATTTTGTGGAGATTAAGGAAAGAAGTTAAATTAGTTATTTTTACCATTTTCCTAAAATGTCATTGTATAAATTTAAAATGACATAAGTAAAAGTGAATTAATAGCTCCTACCACATATCTTTCCAATATCATGTATCCTAACACACACACACACACACACACACACACACACACACACACAAACAAAGATATATATGTGTGTGTGTGTGTGTGTGTGTGTGTGTGTGTTTATATATGTACACACACACATATTGACAAACAGACACACACATATATGTGTGTATGTGTCTGTATATATATATTTGTGTGTAGACACACACATATAAATACATACACACACACACACGTATATGTGCGTTTGTGTATCTATATATATTTGTGTGTAGATACACACATATATACACAAATACACACATACATACATATATGTATACACACACACATATATATGTGTAAGTGTGTGCGCGTCTATATATATTTGTGTGTAGACACAAACATATATACATATATAGACACACACACACACACACACACACACATATATATATAAAAGTTTAATTGATTAAAAGAGTCTAAGCACCCACACATATATATTCACCAAAAACCAAACACATTTGAAAAAATAAAATAGGGGTGTTTTAGGAAGAAATTGACAAAAATTAGAATGTTGTCTTATAATTAGGACCAAAATCAACTCCTAAATGTTGTCTTATAATTAGGACCGGGGGAGTATCACATAACCTTGAAAATAAAAATAAATAATAACCGACAATTATAAATCAAAACAATATATAAGATGATACTAACCTTTTTGGTAGGAGTATCTCAAACAAGAATTTTTATTTTCCTCTCACAGCACAATGAGTAATGAACCAAATGTTATTCTTATAGGGAAGATAAAAAAATTACCTGAGGCCAAATTATTGGCCAAATAAAATATCATATATTTTTTTTTTTAATAATAAATATAATATATAAATCATATCCTCCCACAACCAGAGTTTAGCCTAAACAGATGAGACAAAACAGATTCTGCGGACATAACTTAGGGTAAACAGATTCAGATACCTAAATCATATCGCCCCCCTCAGTTTTTCGATTCGATTTTAACTAAAAATTTGAATAGAACTAATTTTGTTTTAATCAAATTAGTCGCCGTCTCGATCTCTCGATCACATCCCCCCTCTTACCAACGAAGAAGAAACAACATCGGAAAACTCTGTAAGTATGATTCTTTCTCTGCATCCTCCACCTCTTGGATTTCACCGCCGCCTACCATCGTTAAAATTTTGGGAAGTGCGAGTAAATTTGTGAAATCTAGTGTTTTATTATATGTCTTCTCTTTTTGTCTGTGCTCCTTGATCTCGTGCTGAATCTTCAGACATCAGCAATTTGTATGTGACACACACAGCTACACAAGTTGTTGTCCATATTCAGGCGGGATTGCTTATTTTTATTTTTGTCAGAATAAAGTTTTCCCTTCTCTCAATGAAAATTTTGAAATATGTAACTGTGTAAATACGATTATCAATTATTGCGTGAAGAGGGAAAAGCAAAAAGTTGATGTGTTTGTGCTTTGTTAATATTGCTGAATTCTATTAATTAATGAGAGTTAATTTGGCAATCACTAATGCTGAAGTCTAGTGGTTGACTTGGGAGTTTGAGGGCGACAAGGTTTGTCTTAGATCATTTGGGGCTTAATTGGTTCAGAGGTTGGAAAAAGATTTGTTTCCATCCTCTTTGTCAATTGCCTATCTGCCTTTGTGGTTACTAAAGTTTGGGGGTTCAATAGCACCAACAAATTATAAAATCTAATGATTGAGGAGAATTTGAGAAGGGCATGCCAAGGCTCTATGCTGTTGTTAGGTGATATTGTTTTGGCATATCTAGTTTTGAGGCTTTCGTCATTATTTTTTCTGAATTGCTTTTCTTTGTTGATGTATTTATATGGCGTTTCTCTTTTCTTTCTTTCTTTTTTTGGTTCTTTTTGTTTCCTCCTCTCCCGCCCCCACCCCCAAGGTAAATTGGATTGTGAAATGTGAATGATTTCATTTCACTTGCATTTGAGTTACTCAATCAAGCTGTCTCTGGCCAATGACATTTATGTTTTTCTTCTCAAAGCTATCTTAGCATGTATTACCAACTGATTAGTTTGCAGATGTCAATAACCTCATTTGATCTTTCATCTAGTCCTAATTTGGATTTGCTTGTTGTGCCTTAGGACCTTAGGCATCAATTCCTTCTTAGGGGAGCTTCCCAGGGAATTGGGAAATCTTCTTGAGTTACTAGTATCGTAAGTCATCCACTTCCCCTTGAAGCAATTTCTCTTTTCCCTCTTTTTCCTTTTACATATTTTACTGAAGTAATTTTGTTTTCCTTATATTCTACGGAGTCTTGGATCCAACAACTTTTCTCGGTTCTATCCCGTCTTAATTAGGGAAACTCGTGAAATTGGAACAACTGTAAGCTCCACTGCACTCTACATCTATAATTTTTAATTTATGTTTGATTATTCTATAGAATATATTTAGTTGCATGCTGGCTAGTATTTTGCTGGCAATTTTCTGGAAATCATCTACTCCTACCTGTATCTGTTTTGTCTCTGCTGTTTCTATCTTGCATATCTGTTTTGTCCTGAAATTATTTCAACTTCAAATTATTAGGATTAGAACTCCTTCATGTTAGGTACAGGCTAGATGATTTTTACTGTTTTGTTTGTAGAAAATGTCAAGGATACAATCTTATTTCAAACGTCTAAAACCCACAAATACAGAATCCGAATCTCAAAATGAGCAAGCTTCAAATAGTATTTCAGTTCCAACTTGTCCAAGAATCCTATCAACCACCACAAGCATCTCAATTTCATAATATAGAAAATCTTGAAGCGGATCCGGGAAAAAGACCTTCAATTTATTCAATGACATCAAATCCTACAGAAAGAGAGGATATTCGGAGAGCTTATTTGCTTAAGGGGCCAACTCAACCAATTCTTAAACCATTCCCTCAAACAGGAATGTATGGAAAAATGCGTAGATTCAATCCTAAGTGGTATGAAGAATTTGGTTCTTGGTTGGAGTATAGTGTATCAAAAGATGCATGTTTTTGCTTGTATTGTTATCTGTTTGATATGGAGGTTAGAGGTAGTGGTTGGACGCAGGAAGCATTTGTCGGTGTGGGGTTCAAAAATTGGCAGAAGAAGGATAGAATCAAAGTTCATGTTGGAGATCATAAGAGTGTTCACAATAGATGTTATCAAGCTGGTGTTGATTTGATGAAGCAAAAACAACATATTGAGTTTGCCTTTTCAAATATGTCTGAACAACAAAGAATTGATTATCGTATTCGGCTGAAAACTTCTTTAGATTGTGCTAGATTCTTACTACGCAATGGTCAGCCTTTTCGGGGACATGATGAATCTACAAGTTCAAATCAACAAGGTTTATTCCTTGAAATTCTAAAGTTTTATTCTAAGCCAAATAAAGAGATGAGTGATGTGGTCTTGCAAAATGCCCCGATAATCACAAATTGACTTCACCAAAGATTCAAAAAGATCTTTCTCAAGCTTGTCTGATTTGACTATTAAAGCAATAATTAGTGATCTCAATGATGATTACTTTTCCTTGCTAGTGGATGAAGCTCGTGATGTTGCAATTAAAGAACAAATGGCGGTTGTGCTTCGGTATGTAAACAAAAAAGGGTCCATTGTTGAACATTTTATTGGCATAATTCATGTTTCAGATGCAGCGATTGATGGCCTATTTTCTAAACTTGGTTTAAGTTTGTCTAAATGTCGCGGGCAAGGCTATGATGGTGCTAGTAATATGCGGGGTGAATTCAAAGGGCTTAAGAGTTTGATTTTGGCAAACAACAAATCCGCATTCTACATTCATTGTTTTGCTCATCGATTACAATGGCACTTGTGAAGGTTGCAAAACATCACAAGAAGATTCAAGAATTTTTTGACATGCTTCAAAAGATGGCTACTGTTGTGGGGGTTCATGCAAGCGGAAGGAAATTCTTCAAATGAATCGATAAGGTAATAGCTGAAAGAATTGCTATTGGTGAAATACCGACCGGAAAAGGTTTAAATCAAGAGACAACCTTAAAGCGACACGGAGACACTCGTTGGGGTTCCCATTTTGGTACGGTTACAAGTGTTATCTCATTATTTTCTCCAATAATTTCCTTGATGCAAGTTATTGAAGACAAGCCGAAAAATGATGCTGCAAGAACGGATGCAGGTTGCATTTTGTATGCCATGGAGGATTTTGAATTTGTATTCTTGTTGCATCTTACGCAATTGATCTTGGGGATTTCTTATGATTTGTCACAAGCACTACAAAGAAAAGATCAAGACCTTTTAAATGCAATTGGTTTAGTGAAGGTAGTCAAGTCTCGTTTACAAGAGGTGAGAGATAATGGTTTTGATGAATTGCTTCAAGAAACAAACATTTTTGCCAATAAATATGATATTGACATTCCAAATATGAATGATGTTTATTATCCTAAAGGGAGATCGAGACGGAGATTGGAATCATTCACATTCCTCCACTACTTTAAGGTGGAGTTATTCAATACAAAGTGATAGATACTCAGGTTCAAGAGTTGAATGATCGATTTGATAATGTGAATATCAAGTTGCTTGAGTGTTTGAGTTGTCTTGATCCTCATGATTCATTTGCTAATTTTAACAAAGAAAAGTTGATTGAGTTTGCTAGATTCTATCCTTTGGAGTTTGATGAGCTTGCAGATATTCCTTTTCTATCTGCAAGTCTCGGTAATTTTATTGTTGATGTGAGGGCTGATTCGATTTTGGCAATTTGCAAACAATTTCTGACCTTGCTTTGAAGATGGTTGAGAAGAGAAAGGATATTGTTTACCCACTAGTCTATTTGTTGATAAAGTTGGCACTCGTTCTTTTTTCTCGCAATGACTTTTGTTAAAGATAAGTTGCGCAATCGGATAGGTGATGATTGGTTTAATTCATGCATGCTAGTGTTGTATTTGATATGATTGATGATGAAGATATAATGAAATATTTTCAAGGAATGAAGAATTTTTTGTAATCGTTCTCGATGTAAAGGTTAGTTGACTCTTGATTATGACTTTTGTTAAAGATAAGTTGCGCGCCGCCCGAATCGGATAGGTGATTATTGTTTAATTCATGCATGGTGACTTATGTTGAAAGTGATGTATTTGATAAAAGGAGAACTAGATTGATGATGAAGATATAATGAAATATTTTCATATGATGAATGAAGAATTGAAGAATAATAGTGAGTTAACTTTTTAAAAAAATAAAAGGTTATCATCGTTAAAATGTCTAAAAGATTATATGTAATTGATTTAGGTTAGTTGACTAAGACATTGATTATTATTTTTCTATGTTAAAAAACGTTGAAGTTTTCTTTTGAACTTTTATTGTTTATATTTAGGTCCTTTTGTTTTTTAATTTATTTATCTTATCCTCGTTTAAAACTTTCCTTTTCCTTTTGATTTAAATTTTGTTTTCATCATATATGTGAATCATAGTTTGTATGAGCATACTGCTCTTCTTGAGATTAATTCAAGATTCTTCAACTTCTTCATATTATTTCTCCGCTTCTAAAGTAATTAGTTTGAAGAAAAAAAGAAAAATATTCTAAAGTAATTTAATTAACTTCCTTAATCTCTCTAAAAAAATCAACTAGGTCTAATATAATTAGGACCAGAGGAGTATAATCTAATTAAAACGTATAAAATATTCATATATAACTTCGGAAAGAGTAACACTTAAATAAAAAGGCATTAGTGCATAGGTAAGTAGAACGATTTATATATAAATCACATATATATAATCGATGAAAACAAAGTTACTTGTAAATTACAAATCTGACGTATCATTGTTCGTTTTTTTTTTTTAAACATAAAATAGCATTGTTTAAGTATTAGCAAATGGAGAGAAAAATAATAATAAAGTCCAATCTAGTTGACTCATCCAAAACTTTTAATTGGACCACCAGAGAAATGGTTCACCAGTTCCCTTATTAGACCGGCCAATCTGAATTGAGTGAACAAAATAATCGATATGGATTGAAGATGTGTGTGCGAAAACACATTTACATAGAGATTCAATGTATTGTAGCAAAAAAAACAAAAAGAGAGAGAGAGAGAGAGATTCAATGTATGACTCAGGCAAAAGGAGAATCTTTTGAAGATACTATCGTTCTATTTATAAATTTTTTTGACCAAATCATACAGATCAAAGAGAGGTAGTTAGCTAAATAATTATGGAGTAAATTATTTTCAATTTTACCCTCATTTATGATTGGGTACCTTTCAACTTTATTTTCTCTCTATTTTTATTGGTACAATTAATATAGACAAAATTGTCACAATCTCATCTATTTGGTCAAATAGGACTTTTTTTTTTTTTTTGTCAAAAGGACTTATAAATAGGATCAGAGTAGTATAAAGTTGACTACTTTTACTTTAAAGGGAACTCACTTGGGAGTTCGGTCAGATTTGGACCGTCAAATTTATTTTTTTATTTTTTTAAAAAATTATTTTGATGAATAGAGAATCTAAAATAAAGTTAATCTCTAAACTAACATTTTTTTAAAAAAAATGATTTTTCATTTAAAAATCACCAAATAAAAAAATTAAATTTAAAACATCTAGATCTCATCTAAATGCTTTAAATTGGCTGAGCTCTAGCTCCCAGCCTATGTAAAAGATAGGCAGGAAACCGATTCCTTACTTTAAAGGAAGTTTAGTAATTATTTAGTCACATATTGTGCGTTCTTTGAGGGGATCAATAGTTATTTTATATATGCGGATCGTCAATCTGTTGAAATGTTGAGGATCTCACTAATTTAATTAAATAAAAAAATAACGAATAAACAATATAAGAAGAGGCCCAACGGATTCAACAAATCACAAATAAATAACATCATATCCTAAATAAGATACTAAATAATAGGATAAATCCCAACAAAATCTCATCGAATTAAACATTAATCAATAATAATTAACAATTCCATTTTGAACATGGGACAGCTTTAAAAACTGTTTTACATGTTGAACACGTAAATGCCATAACTAAATCAATATATATCTATCACCGAAAATTACCATGCATGCTACATTTATATTCTTTTGACTATGAATAAGTATATAAACCATATATTGTCTCATTCATTACATTCACAAGGATGCTTCCCATTGAGACATTTGCGATTAAGGAAAATTGATTGGACACACACACTTGTTCGTTTAAGTTACTCCACATGGGTGATCATCGGGATACGGCATATCAATTTTAGGGAAAATTATAATAAAAGATCTAAAAAAAATATTTTTTAAAAAGGACCATCAAAATAGTAATTATTTTGAAGGACCAAAAATTAAAACATTAAAATAAAAAACTAAATTGCTCTTTGTTTGATTTTCTATGTTTCTCTCTAATTAAATCAAATTGGAGTGATTGATGGATAATCACACATACAAAGGACCAAATCGGGAATCTGCTAAATTAGGGTATCCAATGCACCGAAATCACTTCCCAATTACTATCAAGGTGACTTCCTTTTCGTTGCATAAATAGATAAGCCGAAAACAATACCTATACAATTTTTTTTTTTTTTTTTTTTGTATTACTTGTATAAATATATAAGCCGAAATAAGTAGCTAGTACTTAGGAAATTATCAAAGTCATACTAGATTCAATACAGTATGCTAAGGAAATTTTGGACCATGGAATAGCTGAAAGGCTGACCATTGAAAACAATTCAAATCCACTAAAACATCAAAGTTGAAAAGATATCAATTTTGGGAAGATCAACAAGGGGATTTCATGTATCCAGATAATAATTAAAATATTAAATTCATTGTTTGTCATGTCTAAAGCAACAGTAGACAAATTCTGTAGTGGAAGACAACCAACAAACAATTTCTCTCTAGTTCCTCTGTTTCAAAATTAATAAGATTTGGCGCCTCAAAATTAAAAACAAAAGACCTTGATCATAATTGGGAGGCGATTTCGATGTAGTAAAGACACTAACTTAGCATATTCTAATTTTAGTCTCTATGTGTGATTATTCATCAATCATTATAGATTCTAATTTAATTAGAGAGAATATAGAAAATTTGACTAATGGCAATTTAACCTTTCTATTTTAATGTTTTAATTTCTGGTCCTTCAAAATAATTACCATTTTTATGGTCTTTCTTAATAAATATTATTTTTCTTAGGTCATTTATTATAATTTTCCCTCTATTTTAAGTTTTATATAGACTCAACAAATCAATTATTATTTCATAAAAATTGATAACTAATTACTGGATATATTATTCAAAAGGAAAATTAATTATAGTCAAGGATCCTGAATTCAATAAATGACAACGGAGATCTCAATAGGTGAAAAATAATTTTGTGAAGACGCAAATGCCCCTAGATGACTAAAACAATACATAACTCAGTCTCCAAATCATGGATCGATAATTCACTTATAGATTATGAAAATTTAACTGTAAATTATGGACAGTGCATTTGTAAATTAAAAATTAGCACTAAACTATTTATATCGTAAATTTGACATGCAAGATGCATGTAGTTACACAAGAAGCCAAAAATCTTGGTTTGTTAATTAAGCAAAATTCACTCGTCATCTGAAACCCAAACTTGGTTCGCTTATGTATTTCTTCCTTCATTTTTCCTATCCACATAGATAGGCGGGCTGTGGAAAAAGGACGTTAAAAGTGTGAAAAATAGGACACCATATGGGCCCCTAATTAAGGATATCCTCCCTGGATTCTCTGGATCGTGTTGTGAGAATGCAAAACAATAATATAATAAGAGATTTAAATGATAAATAGCGTGACTTGTTTTAATTTTTAAATTCATTAATGTACCTATTTTCGCTCGTTATGACTTGTCCTCCGGAAAAAAGACTACACATAAGATACTATATATGCTGCTGATAGTTTATCTTTTTAAAAAACATGGATGAAATCATTATTCTTTGAACCGTTTTAAATATTTTTTATAAATAAAAAATATACTTTTGAAAATCATCCAACAACTTGTTCGAATTCATAATTTGAAATTATAATCCAAAAACAAACAAACATAATATTCGCTGGCCTCAGTATAGGCACTACATCTTATCAGCCGTACATCACCGGAGATTCTCTCTAAATTGATTATAATAATCACAATCAATCTTCTGATTCTGTCTGCTTGCTAGATTTGATTGATTTGCTGAAGGTTACGTGGTTGATGTAGCTTACGTGGTTGATGCAGTTCTTTCTTCTTCTCCCTGTGTTTCTAAAAGTATGGAGAAGAAACCATAATTAGATTGGTATGTGTGATGACATATATAAATAATACTACCTCTGGTTATTGTAGTGTCTCAACCTGTAGGTGAGACCCAACTTGTTCTTTCGTCAGACGCCCAACTTTTTCTCGTCAGACGCCCAACTTTTTCTCTCATAAATTCAAGAATTCGTTTAGGCCCCGCATCTGACATACAAGAAAATGAAAATAGAGAACTATAATATTCAATATCTTAAATTAAAAATTCATAATTGAGAATTCATAATTATAAAAAAAAGCTCGAAATTCACAAAAGATACCAGGAAACCAAAAAGCTATTATAAGTGTAGGAGGGGAGTTGAGGAAATTATAATTTGCTTCCCAAATTTATTAATT
This sequence comes from Acacia acuminata, assembly GCA_019022655.1. Classification (NCBI taxonomy): domain Eukaryota; kingdom Viridiplantae; phylum Streptophyta; class Magnoliopsida; order Fabales; family Fabaceae; genus Acacia; species Acacia acuminata. Next base: position 1,657,091 of record JAFJYI010000150.1, on the reverse strand, counting down.
TTTTTCTCAAAAAATTGCATATATTAATTGAAGAGAAATAAGAATAAAGAGGTTACTCCTCCTTAGGAATTAAATACTTAATACTTGTTTATAAGGATATTATAATAGTAATGCTATAAGAAGTTAATAATGAGACGAAAGATCACTTACCATCGCCAAGTTCATTCACAGCTTTAACAAACAGGGCATTGAGGTCCTTGTCCCAGACCATCCGTTGTTTTTTTGAAGATTCAGAAGGTTGTTCGTCGTTTTCTCTTTTAAGACTTTTTTGTTGGGAAAAAACAAGAGAAGAAGAACCTTCATTCTGAGCCCTCCTCCTAAAAACATGTTGCCTTAAATTTTTAATCTCATTAGACTGACTCACTGGCTTCCACAAAATATAACATACACCCAATTTTTTCGCCCTGATGATCTCAGGATCACTTAATCCCTCAGCTTCAAATATTACTGCAAAATATAAATATAATTAATGTAAACTCCCACACTAACCTAATAGTATCGAGATAAATACATAGAGAGAGAGAAAACTCACCAACGTGGGGAATATTTTTTCTCAAGCGCTGGACTTGGGCAATGAAATTGTAGCCGTCGTCGTCGTCTTTCGAAGAGACATTACTAAGCACCAAGTCAACGTGTAACTCTTCCTCTTCTAAGATGTCTAAGGCTAAATTAACAGTGGAACTTGCAACGTATTGATAATGAGGAGGTGGAAGCTGATCTGTAATATGGCGTTGGGTGTGTCCATCAATGGCAACTAAGAGGACCATCACGGTCTGAGGAGGAGGAGGTTCGGCTCGCTGCATCTTAGCCGAATCATTCAAATCTTCTAGTTTTAGGCGGCGACGACGCCTCAATTGAGCCAGCGGGTCTATCTCAGGCCCTCCCATGTTGGTTTTGCGGTGATTGAACAGGCGAAAAACTACCAGTGAGGACGAGGATCAAGAAGGAAGGAGGGGCTGGAGATTTTCTGAGGAAAAGGAAATCTCTTTCTTTTCTTTTCGTTGGGGAGGGGGTGGGTTGGGGAAGGAGTGGCCCAGGTCGGTATTTATAGTGACTTATTTAAATCTGGCTTTTTTCTTTTTATATATATATATTAGCATATCTTTCAATATATTAGCATATCTTTCATGGGATAGGTTATTCTACCTACCTTTATTTTGTCTATCTTTGCTTACCCCTCTCAATATTGTTAAATTATAATCTCATCCACCAGTGGAGATTTGAGGGATAAAATAAACCCTTTTACTCCTTTTTTTCTTCCCACCGTCTCCCACCGTCTCACTCTCCTCCGCTCGAACCCTAATTAATATTTTCCATTTGCAGTTTAATATAACTAATTTTCCGGCCGAACCCTAGATTCTCCACTTTCTCTCAACGATGATCTTGAAGGTGAATTTCCTACAATTTTGAGCCTAATGTTGTTTACAGCCAAATGTCACACAATCAATTGAGGTGGCACCTTATTTCTATGTCACGACGGGATGACTGGGTGAACCGTCGGTGTTTAAATGAGATTAAATTTCAAGTATATGCGAATGAGCCTATCAACAAATCTCGGTCTCCTTTTCTTTTATTTTCTTTCTTTTTGGTTTTGATATTTTGGGTTTAATTCGGTAATTCCCCTTATATAAACATTCTATCGGAATTTCCTCTGAGATCAGTGAGGAAAACTTTATAAAAAGGAAAGTTTACAAATCTTCTGTTTTGATTTGTGATCTCTCATTCTCGGTCTCAGATTTCAGAAAACCCAGACTATATAGTTGCAAATCAATCATAGTGAATCTGAAAGTCCAGATTCATCATCTTTCTCTCCAGAAGACAGATTGTGAATCTGAGGGTGGGAGGTGCTGAGAGAAGAGAAGGGGTAAAAGGGTTTATTTTATCCCTTAAATCTCCGTTATTGGATGAGATTATAATCTAACTGTATTGAGAAGGGTAGGCAAAGATAGGCAGAATAACCTATCATATATACAGATATTTAAATTTATAGGTTTCTTTTGAAAACGTGCGGGGCGATTGATTCTGGCGGGTCTAGGGTTATTGAAGCGGGACCCATGACACGTGTTTCTTCTACTACTCAATCTTGAGACCCAAATGAATCAAACAGAATCCCACAGCGTTAGACCCAAGTAATTTTAAATTTTTAAAATGAATAAGTCTTATAATATTTAGAAAAATTTAACCTTCCTCTCCGTAACATTAATTATTAATCAAATTATCTAAAACATTTTTTTCTTTATTATTTGAGAATATTTCAATCAAATAATATTAAGTTTTACCCTCTTATATTACCTCTAGTCCATAATATAGGGCACTTTTAGAAGAAAGGCATGGTCCAAAATTTAAGTCACCTCCTATTTAATTAATGATCTTTTACCTGTTTTGTCCTGTAATTAATACTCACTTTCCAACTTTGTACCACACATTATATCCCTCTCTCTAAAATAACACCCTCAATGCAATTAAATAAATTTTTTAAGAAGGGTAAGAATGGAAAAAAAATTGTATTTTGAGACCTATTAAATAACTTTACTATCATTTCTTATTTCCCGTCTGAGACCTGTACATTTTTTTCTTAAATTTATTTTGTGCTAGTTGTAGGTTGTGAACCGAGAAGTGTACGAAGTGTGAACACAAACTGAGAAAATAGATGGTTTGTTTTTGTATTTACTCCAACGTACCCATCCTTAAATCTGAGAAAAAAGTTGTACAGATCAATGATCTTGATCTTCTCAAGCTTCCAAGACTTCTTATTGTGTTATTTTCAAAATCAATCAATGATTTTATTGTGCTGGGAGTTGTTATTCAGGAAAGATATTGTTACATGTATGTGTGCTTATGTTTATTTTTAAGTTACGTAAAAATTTCATATTTATTTTCTGTATTTACATCATTATATATGCCTATAATTTTTTAATTTAATTATATGTCATTCTGACTTGACTATTGATCGAATTGTTTGGAATAGGCTGAATATTCAGTGTTTCAATTTGAGTTTTGGTTAAAATAACCATAAATCGAATAGAACTAATTTTGAAAATCGAACTGAACCGATCAACCAAATTAATCAAAACCAAATAAACTGAAATATTTTGGTTTGGTTTGATTAATAACCAACTTTTTGTTTTTGTTTAAAAGTAAAATATATATGAATACATTTGGTAGAAATGTTACTTTTTATCCTCAAGATTGGTTTAGGGAGAAAATATATAAAATAAATCAAATATATTTAAAATATCAGTGAACTTTTCTAATATAATTCAAAATTTATACCTATTTAATTATAAAAAAATGAACTTATCAAATTAAATATAAATATATGATATATAATTCGGTTTTAACGAAATTATTCTTTTAACATCCTAAGTCCAGGGTGTGAATTGTGGACTAGATTCATCCTGAAAGTCATAGGGGACAGGGGTTTGACTCTAGGCTTATGCTTGTCGACCCTGCCCTTATTTCGCTTTTAAAGGAAATTTATCATGTTGATTGAACTTCATAAAAGAAAAATCCTGTAAAACTTTTATAAATAATACATAGGAAGATTTTTTTTCTATTGTAATTTTTTATTATCTCAAACTTCCATAATAAGTGGAAGAATAAAACATTATAGGTTTATATATATATATATATATATATATATTCTAAGTAAAAACAGAGCAGATTTTATTATACAGATTGACCGACGAATACAACAAACTGTTGTTCCACGAACACCTCAAACTTTTCCGTTACAATAAAATATTGTTCGTGAGATGTGTCGATGTCACCTTTCCTCGTGCTTTAAGGCATGTCAAAGTCATATTGGTGGGCTTTTTGTCTCTAGCGTTTCGGGGATAATCACAATTCGATTAATAAGTATTAATTATAGTATTAAAATGAAGTTATTGAAATGATGAAACTCTAATAAAGAAAACATAAAGGAATGACGGTAGAACGGTCCACATAAAGCAATCAATATTATTTCATTACTCTCTCATATGTCCAAACAGAAAAAATTAAAAAAGAAAAGGTTAAAATTTCAATGTGCAAGCGACCCCCAATAACAGCCTCAATCATACATGTGATTAGAGCTGGGAAACAGGGCCTGTCCCTATAGGGCTTGGGCCCAACAGGGCTTGAGGTAAAGAAATAACCTGTTTTTTAAAGTCTCACCCGATAGTACCAGGGCCAGAGCCCCCCTATAGGGCCCGAAAATTACTATTACAAATTTTAACTATTTTTTCTTCAATTTTTTCCAAAGAAATATAATTATTAAATTGCAACCATTAAAGTTCTAATCTATTAAATAAATATTATCAACATTAATATCTAAACAATATAAATTATTCAACAAATAAACACATTCATTAATTCGTAATAAAAAAATAAACACAAAGAATATGTTTTTTCCTTTTTTTTTCAAAAAATATTAAATAAAGGAATTGCTTTATGTATGGCCACGACAAAATGCCTTTTCCTCTCGTAATTGTGTGTGTGTCGTAGATTCCTCGTGTTCATGCATGATTTTACTTGACGAGATGAAAATAATTATACTTATTTTACACAAAATATATTTATAATTTATTACTTATATAATATTGTAATACCAAAGTATGTGTTTATTTAATATGAAAACATCTCTTCTTTAAAATTTATAATAACTAATTATATGTTTTAATACGAATAATAATAAACATAAAAAAAGGGGTTATAATTTAAACTAAAAAAATCAAACATATTCATTAAGTGGAAGTCTAAGTAATTATTTTTTAAAACAAAAAAAGCTACGTTAAATGGGCTTAAAGGGCCGGCCTGCGGGTTTATTTCAATCTCGCATATTTTTCAAGCCCGAGCCTGCGCAGGCTGGGGCTTAAACAGTCGGCGATGGGCTCGGCCCGATTTCCCAAATCTACATGTGATAATGTGAACACTCATGTACACTTCTCTGTTACTTTTTAATTTATGATTCCGCCCCTTGTTTTTCCACCCTGCTAACATTGTGCCCCAGAACTTTGTAAAATTACACTCCAAAGTCTGAGAAAATTATTCATTGGGATTTAAAAAAAAAAATCTTAAAAATTAATTAAGAAAAAAGTTATACGGGGTATCTTTTTTGACGTGGGACCCGTCACTTTTACCACCATCAATATAAACACAAATCATATTTTTAATCTCACTTTTTTTCTAGCGGCACTACTACAAAAATTGGATATTATTACCCTAAAAAACGTCCTTATTAGGAAGTAAACAATGAAGGCAAGACATTCTTGTAAATATATGGAAGGAAAATGAGCCTTAGGCGACTGAAATTGAATTCGGTCGCCAATATTTGAATTTAGGCGACTGAATTCAATTCGTCGCCCAAATTGGAATAATTTTTTTTAGAATAAAATTTATTTGTTTGGCGCCGTAAGTGGGTTTGTCTTTTTTAATTTTTTTAACATCGGTCGCCAATTTTGGATTTTAGGCGACTGAATTGCATTCGAGTCACCTAAAATGAATTATTTGTGGATTTTTTTGGTTCCAAAAAATTCTTGAAAATTGATATCATTTTTGAGACTTTAGACTACCTAAATACCAATTCAGGTCGCCTAAAATGAAATTTTTGGCGCCATTTAGGATTTTTTGGCTCCAAAAACTCTTGAAAATTTATATCATTTTTGAGACTTTAGACTACCTAAATACCAATTTAGGTCGCCTAAAACTTTTTTTAAGACTTTAGACTACCTAAATACTAATTCGGTCGCCTAAAATGAAATTTTTGGCGCCATTTAGGATTTTTTTGGCTCCAAAACTCTCTTGAAAATTGATATCATTTTTGAGACTTTAAACTACCTAAATACCAATTCAGGTCGTCTAAAATGAAATTTTTGGCACCATTTAGGATTTTTTTTTGCTCCAAAAACTCTTGAAAATTGATATTGAGACTTTAGACTACCTAAATACCAATTCATGTCGCTTAAAATGAAATTTTTGGCACCATTTAGGATTTTTTGGCTCCAAAAACTCTTGAAAATTGATATTGAGACTTTAGACTACCTAAATACCAATTCAGGTTGCTTAAAATGAAATTTTTGGCACCATTTAGGATTTTTTTGGCTCCAAAAAACTCTTAAAAATTGATATTAAGACTTTAGACTACCTAAATACCAATTCAGGTCGGCTAAAATGAAATTTTTGGCTCCAAAAAACTCTTGAAAATTGATATCATTTTTTAGACTTTAGACTACCTAAATACCGATTTAGGTCGCCTAAATTTTTTTTTGACACTTTAGACTACCTAAATACCAATTCGGGTCGCCTAAAATGAAATTTTTTAATTTCATTTATCCCTTCTCTCCTCTGCACACCATTTAATTCCCCCACGTACGCCTTCCTCTTCTCATTTTCGATCTGCACATATGCCTTCCTCTTCTCTCCTCTACACCCCATCTTCTCTTTCGATCTATTCCTACTCCTTCAAAACTCTTCGATCCGGGCGGGCGAGGAGACCGAGCAACGAGACGCCGAATCCGCACTTCGGAACAAGAGTCACCATCGATTTCATCCAAAAACGCTACCGCTAGTAAGTGTTTTTTTAGATCGACTCTTGTTGATTTTTTAGATCGAGAGGGCACCAATTTTTGCAGATCCGGAAATCTCCTCGTGGCTCCAAGACGATACTATGAACACCAAATCTCTTGCGGATCTGAAATTACTCGTTTTTTTGCATTATTGTTCCTTTTTCCTTCCATTTTAGGGGATTAGAATGTGAGTCGTTAGTTACTTGTTAGGTTTTTTTTTCTTTTTTTATTTTTTTCATTGTATCTTCCTTGTTGTCTTTGTTTTGATTACTCTCTTTGTGTTCTTTTCTTGTTCTTCTTTGGTTTTGGAATTTCTTACTTGTAACATAAAAAAGAAAGTATTTCTGGAATTTGATTTTTGATTTGTTCTTCCATGGCCAACCCCGTCGGGGGTTTTTTTTTTAAAAAAAAAAAAGCGAAGGGCGACCCGAATTTAAATTCGGGTCACCAAAAGTATTTTTTTTACTACGCCTCACGAGACGTCTCTAGAAAAAAGACGTTATATGAATCAAATTTAGGACTTTTTTTTTTTATGTTTTTTGTAGTAGTGCGGGCTTCTAAAAAAGTTAAATAAAAAATAAGTCACTACTCCTATCGCTAACTTAAATAGGCCTAATATATATGTGCCATGCATTTCAAGCCCTTCTTTATAACTCTCTATCCAGTGCCTCTTGCAACATTTGAAGAGTTAATCTTCATATATCCTAAATGTAAATATAAAACATATTTTTCTTATTTGTCCGTTCTTTTTAATTTAGCTCTATCGATACTCCTTTCACGGTAATCAAAGAGGAGAGAGAATGGTGAAATTAAGGAAGATTCTTTGCAGTGTTTTAAAAAATACATGTCATATTAACCAACTTGTATAATATAATCAAATAGAGTAAATATGTCTTACATTAAGGACAACAATGAGTATTAATATTAATAATTATATTATGACTTGTGGTCATAAATCATAATGATTAAGGACCCATTTGGATGGACTTTTTTGATATAAAAAAAAAAGCACTTTTTTAATGCCAAAAAAATGCTTTTTTTATTAATTTATGTGTTTAAATGATATTTTTTTTAAAAAGCAAAAGTCGCAGAAAAAAGCCAAAATGCTTGCTTTTTTAAAAAGCTCCAAATTGGAGCTTTAAAAAAAAAAAAAAGCATTAAAAAAAAGAACTTTTTTTTAAAAGCCCATCCAAACGGTCCTAAAAACACATACTGATATCATCAGTATGAAGCAATCTTAATTAACTCACTGGGTGTTCAGTGTCAACAAAGCCAAAAAAAGACTAAAAAAACGCAAAGTTTAATTAAAAAACACCACCAACCTCCTTTATATAGCAATCATAATCATGAATCTCCCCATAATCTCCTTTTTAGCTAAAAGCAATAGTTTATAGCGACATTATCTTGACGATGATTTCAGAGTTGGCAAGTAGAAGCTCATAGTTGTTGGGTGTCATTGCTTATTGGCAATATTTGATATTTGATTTTATGTTCATTGCTTGATAAGAACTAGTTTGAATTACTTTCAAAACAACTTTCAATTTACTAAACCCATTTTTTAAAAATAAGTATCTTAATATAAATTTTGTTATAAATATTAAATTTTTACCAAATTGTCCTTTGGAAAATGAACTTTTAAGTTTTTATTTTTGGTGTGAAAACTTTTAAGTTTTTAACCAATGAAAAGCTAAAACACATACTTGGACCTTTTGTTGAGTTGGGACTCTTGCTGTACATTTTAGATCTTAGTGGGCCTGTTTGGGCTCCTTAATAATGACATTATATATGAAAATGAAAAATAATAATAAACTATAAATTCTTAGCAAATAATAATAATAATAATAAACTATAAATACCCCTTGTCCTTGGGTTCAACTGGTGAAGGGGTCAGACTTTCTCATCAAAAGGGAGAGGGTTCGATTATAGAGTTGGTTAAGGCGTTAGGAGAGGCATCTTAGGGGTTTATGAAGCAGTAGAAACGCTGGGAAGAAGTGGAGACATGTGTACTCTTTAACTTATTATACCCTACGGATTGGGCTCCAAACGCCCCGCTCTTGAACTGTAGGTGAGCCTAACCCATTTCCTAAAATTTCTTTATAAAAAAAAGTAAAAATAATAAAATAGTAAACTAAAATTTTTTTGGGCAACAGATGTGGTGTAAAATAAAATTGAACCATTAGAAAAAAAAAATATAGCAGTCTAGTGGCTTTGTCCGAAGTTCAGATTCTTGAACCCTTCCCATGGTCCCATTCATTTTCCCCTTATTGACAGAGATTTGCCGTAATCTCCCAAAATAACCAGATTATAAAAGGATTTGCAGTATAATGTAACCTGGGTCGTTTCCCAACGAATTCACAATCGATTTAATTTGAACGAAGAATAGCACGTAAACAAGATAAAATCGGGGTTTTTTGATTCGAAGAGATTAAAAACGAAAATATGCGAAGCAAAACAAAACAACACAGATTAAACGAAGATTAACGAGAGGATTAACCCAGATTTCGAATTCCACCACTTCCCTTCCTCGGACGAAAACATATTTATAACCGAACTCGTGATCGACTCTGGACAAACCGAAATCTCTGCATTTGTCCAGAAATTCCCTCAACTGAACAATCGCTCAAAATTTGTTCGAATCAGTGGCGTATCATTGTACGATCGCACAGTAATACTTTAACCTAGTTTAAACTACATCCTTGGGAAATGTCGATCTGGGTTTTTAATCAAAAGCCCAATCCAAATCCAAAAATCGAATCCGATTAAAGAATGCAGAAACGAGTCAGACGGTTACCGATTAAGCGTGAGTCCTTTGGATAGTGGAATCCTCAATCCATGGGTCAATCACGTAGCTTAGCTAGTCATGGATTTGCAGAACGAAAATCGAGCAGAAATGAAGAAGTTCATCATGAACACGAAGAACACGATGAACAGAGGAAGAACAGATGAGGGAAAATAAAACTTCTGTATTTGATTCAAGACTGTCTAAAAATGTGAATGACTGAATGTTTTGTGGCTGCCATCTAACTTAAACCTAAACCTAAAATGGAAATGGGTCAGCCCAAAACGAAAATAAAATAAAATGGGCTTTAATTACAAAATTTGAGCCCAACTGAAATCCAAAAATACATATGACTTCGGATCCAAAATCGACCGCCCTCTTGACCGAATTTGCTCTTCATGTCTTCATAACAATTGTAGCTCTCTGAATCATCTGAAATATAAGACAAAAATGAGGCAAATCCGATGTTTGGTTCAAGAGTTATGGTGAAAATAGTGAAGCAATGTAAAACGAGAATTTTATTATTAAAAATGGCTAAAACATAATAAAAGGCCCAAAGCCCAAATAAGTATAAAAGCCACTTTTTTTAGCTAAAGAGTCCTAAATTATTAATCAAGAGACAAAAAGTAGTGTATGAAATATTCAATTATCAAATTCCCCCACACTTATCTTTTTGCACTCCCGAGCAAAATCCAAAGAGAAAGACCTAAAGGAGAAACTCTTCTTTTCTAACAATTGCTAACAATGTAAAAAAATTGAACAAGGGACACAAAGCTCCAAAAGATCAATCAATCAAGACCAAAATCCCTTCATCTCAAATTACAATTCATGGCAATCTCATCAATGATGCTAATCACATAAGATGGTCTCTCAAATGATGCGCTCAATCAATCAATCAATCTCTCAAGTGTTTAAGGTAAATAAGTGTATCGCTCAAATTCTATTCAAGAAATTTGCTCTACCATAAGCTTGCTCAATTTCTACGTCTCCACTACTTATAACACATGCATGCACAAATCAAGAGACCTTGTTATGAAAGGTTGTAATGGGGTTAGGGTGAAGGTAGGCAATAGTATGGAATGAGAGGCTAAGCACCAAAGAAATTAAAAAAGAGCACTAATTAACACAATCATTCTCTATGTAAGAAATTTTTTATTTTACTTATATATCTCCTTTCTTTCTATGTATTTTCTTTCTTTATTTCTTTTTTTTTTCTGCTTTTCTTTCTTTCTTTCTTTCTTTTTTTTTTCTTTTCTTTCTTTCTTTTCTCTTTTTTTTTTTTGTTGAAAAATAAAACTATACTATATACATAATCACAATGACAAAAGCAAACATCCCCCCCACACTTAAACATTTGCACTCCTGAGCAAACCCTCACACTTAAACACAAAACCAAGGTGAAACCAATACTCATTAAATTTTCAAGGTGCGGAATAAAATGGTTTTTCGCTTAGGCTTGTAATGTGGCTTAGAAAAGAATGATTCAAAAAGGCACAACGGGCTAGCAAAGGGATCGTAATGCAAGGGAAAGACTATTTGGCCAAAGTAGGGAAAATAAAAGAAAGAAAACAAGCTTCCATCATACTTATGCACGTAAGTGAAAAATGTAGTTTCAAAAAGAAAAGGAGCAAGTTCTAGAGAACACAAGTCATGAGTAGATGCACACATGAAAGAAATAATGGCAAAAGATGAATTCCATTCATGCAGGCCTAAAACCTCACAAGGTCAACACCAACTTAAGCAATCAAGAACATCAAATCAACTACCAAGACATGTAATCGAAAAGTCGAGAATTGCAGACCCAACAGAATGATCCATTAAAACCAAAATGTCCAAGTTCATACTATGTAGCAATCATAGAAAGAGAGACTGTATTTATTTTCAAAAGGCAAAATAGAAAAAGGAAAACAAATAGAAGAAAGAGGGAGAAAGAAGGAAGAATACTCCCCAACGGGTTTATGAAGGATAAGTGGCATCAATGAGGAGAATCTCGCTTCCTCAGTGGTCTTTGGGATCCCTCATGAAATGGCTTGAGGCGATGCCCATTGACCTTAAAGGTTCGTCCTGTGGTTGGATCACATAGCTCAACAGCACCAAATGGAAAAATTTTAGTGATCTCAAAGGGCCATCCTATTTAGATCGAAGCTTACCGGGCATAAACTTCAAACGGAGTTAAACGGAAGAACTTTCGGCCCACGAGAAAATTCTTTCCTCGAGAATATGCTTATCATGGAATGCCTTAGTCTTTTCCTTGTATAACCGCGAGCTTTCATAGGCATCCAATCTAAGCTCATCCAACTCTTGCAATTGTAGCTTCCGCTCCATCCCGCACTTGGCCAAATCCATGTTACACCGTTTAATGGCCCAATAGGCTTGATGCTCCAACTCAACCGGAAGATGACATGCCTTACCAAAGACAAGCCGATAAGGAGACATCCCAATCGAGTCTTGTAGGCGGTGCGATATGCCCACAAAGTATCCTCTAATCGCTTACTCCAATCTTTCCGGGTAGAGTTAACAGGCTTCTGAAGGATTTGCTTAATCTCTCTATTTGAGACTTCAGCTTGACCATTGGTTTGAGGATTGTTAGTTCTCAATGTGTTTTGATGATTAACAACAATTGTAAACATGTGTTGAAGTTTTTGCAAAATCTGTGTAAAACCATTCCTCAGTTGTTTACTCGAGTAAAAGAATGCTTACTCGAGTATAGGACTGTTAAAGGATTGCTCAATTGGATTTTACACATCAATACTGCAGTATGGATAGCCATACTCGAGTATTGACGTCTCAGAGAGCAATCGAGTTTTTTAACAGAAGGTACTTACTCAAGTAAAGGAATGATATACTCGAGTAAAGGTCATCCGAGAGAGCAAATGTGTTTTTCAAGTTGTTCCTTACTCGAGTATAGGTTTGTATACTCGAGTAAATGTCATCCAGAGAGCAACCAAACTTTTCAAGTTAAGTCAATACTGCAAGTATAGATCTCTATACTCGAGTATTGGACTTGCCGAGAGCAAATGGACTTTTGAACTTGAGTGTATACTCGAGTAGACAGTTTCATACTCGAGTAAATGGTCTTACAGAGAGCTCCCAAGTTTTTCTAAACTCATGCATACTCGAGTAAGGGTTTTCAGACTCGAGTAATGAGCTCTTAAACTGATTTTCAACTTGACTCATGTTCTTGCTTACTCCGGTATACAAATGTATACTTTGCGGATAGAGGCATCTTACACTTAAGATTTTCAAGCAAATAGTCGCTTACTCGAGCACACCACTAACTTACTCGAGTAAATACTTTGGTTTCAAAGGTTCAAGTCTCGGAGGTTTGCTTCGGAAGTTGCTTACTCGAGTATCCTTTTGGATACTGCAGTAAAGACTCTCTCACACAATGACTTACTCGAGTAAAGAGGAACTTACTCGAGTAACCAACGCTGAAACCAATTTTTGAATTATACGAATTTGCAAATCACTCTTGTTTGTTCTAATTGCTTTCATGAATCATTCACTTATGAACCCAACTATGTTTAACAAGTTTGTTGAGTGAATTTTGGTTAGCACGATGAAGATTATTGAAGGTCAAAGCCATAAAGCAAAAGTGTACGGTCATTTAATGCACTTCGCAAATCAACCTACTTTTGGATAATCCACCGAGCACGCATTCTCAACGGTCAAGAATGCTTCCTTCATCAAGTAAACTCTTCTCCAACGGGCAAATCCTCGAGTTCCACCTCGATCATATTAGCACTGGATTAGTTGGAGTTTAGAGAAAGAAGATGACCAGACTTAATGCTAATCACCTACAACAGTTGGATTCATCATTCAACGGTCATTTAATGTTCTCTACTTATAAATAGAGTTCATTAACTTCTTCTCAAGCTGATACACCTACTGAGAGTGAAAATTTGTTGATTGCCATTTATTGTGTTCAGCTTTCACTTGTATTGTATCAATCGATACTTGTACTTCGAGTTCATTTTATCTCGCTTCTCGTGAGAGAGTTCTATCTCAAATCATTTATTGATTGAGATAACTACAAGTCAAGGGACTTGGTGGTTGGGTGTATTGATTGCAACTTGTAAGGGGGAGTGAGTTCTAGAGAGAAACTACTCTTGAGTACGAGTTTGTAATCGGTTTGTGAGTATAGTGGATTGAAAATCCCAAGTGTGGCTTGGGGACCGGATGTAGGTCAAGGATAAGACCGAACCAGGATAATTTCTCTTGTGCAAGCTTTCCTTCCATTCCTCCTTCCGTTATAATCTGTTTTTACTTGGTCAAAACAGAGCACTTTCAGAAAAGTTTTTTAAATACCCAATTCACCCCCCCTCTTGGGTATATAGCTCCATTTACATTTGGTATCAAAGCAAGGTCTTCTCATAAGAGCTTAACATCTCGAGAAGGATCAATATGGAGGGTATCTTACCTGATGGAGCTTCTATCAACAGGCCACCCGGTTTCAATGGAGAGCATTACTCCTTCTGGAAAGCAAAGTTCAAAGTTTTCGTCATGGCAACGGAGTATGGTCTCTGGAGAGTATTTGAAAGAGGAAACTATGCGCCATCAACCCTTGAAGATGGAGTTAGAGTTCCTAAGCTAGAAGAAGAATATGATGATAATGACAGAAGAAATGTCACACTCAACAGCAAGGCTGTGTTACTACTCCAAAGTGCTCTAAGTCAACAAGAGTACTTTCGTATTTGCACCTTATCATCTGCTAAGGACATGTGGGATGCTCTGGAGATAGCTCATGAAGGAACAGCTGGAGTAAAGCAAAACAGAGTCAATACTCTTATGACCGAATATGATCTTCTACGAATGAAGCATGGCGAATCCATTAGTGAGTTCTAGCTGAGCTTCACCCATCTCATCAATCAACTTGTCAGCCTTGGGAAAAGAATATGACCAACCAGGTCCAAGTAAGGAAGATCTTGAATATCCTTAACAAGGAATGGGAAGCAAAGGTCACAGCTATTGAAGAGGCTCGAGGAGAGTCAATGACGTCGATAGGCTCTATTCGGAAGTCTCTCTGAGTATGAGGCTAAACTCAAATTCAAGAAGGGACTTGATGAAGTTCATGGCAAGAACAAAGGAATTGCCCTCAAGGCTGCAAGAGAAGTTAAAGATTCAGATGAGGAAAATGAGAATGTAGACGAAGATGAGGAAATAGGCATGATGGTTCGTAGATTCAAGAAATTCTACAAGAGGGACCAAGGTTTCAAGAAATTTCACAAAGCTAGCTCCGGCTATGAGGCAAAGAAGCCAATCATCTGCTACGAATGTCGAAAGCCCGGCCACATCAAGTCCGAATGCCCTCGGTGAACAACAAAGACAAAGAAAAGAAGAAGTTCAGCAAATACAAGAAGAAAGCTTATGTCTCCGATTTGGGGTGATAGCTCATCGATGAAGATGATGAGGATGAGGAAGAAAAAGCAAATATATGCCTAGTTGCTAAGAAGAAGAGCGACGTACTAAACTTGAAGAGGTATATGATTGCAAACCTCCTTATGATGATCTATTTGATGAGTATATGACTGTGCAATTTGAATTTGAAAAACTTGCTGAAAAATATTTCAAATTGAAAAACAGAAATATTACTCTTGAATTGCAAATTGAAAAACTCTCTTCTTTAGAAAATCCTGCTTGTGAAGAATGTCCTGATTTGAGGAAAAAGAATTTACATCTTACAAAGGCACTCGAAAAATTCACTAAGGGAAGTGAAATGCTTGATGTGATTTTGAAACAACAACGATTTATAAATGATAGATCGTGCATTGGCTACGAGGCCGGATTTTGATAAAAAGAAAGGCAAGAAGAAGAGTGGTCAAAAAACGTACATGAACTATTTCACAAAATCAGTTCATTCCTCAAATCCCTTTGCACATTGCAATTATTGTAATAAGAAGGGTCACTCTACTTCATCTTGCTTTCATAGAAATGAAAGAAAAATTAAGCTGGGAAATTATCAATGGGTACCGAAAGGAACTTATGTTCCTAAGGTCGAATTAACTCCAAAGGACCCAAGAAAAGATGGGTACCTAAGGCTTGATCCCTTGTGAATTGCGGGTTTGTCTTAGAGCATCAAGACCCAACAAGTGGTACATTGATAGTGGGTGCTCAAGACACATGACTGGAGATGAATCCAAATTCCTTTCAATCAAACCAAAGGATGGTGGTAGAGTCACATTTGGAGGAGACCAATCGGGAAAAATTGCTTTGGGATTGGTGAGATAGGAAACAATGAAGGTCCTCTCATCAAAGATGTCTACCTAGTAGAAGGATTGTGTCACAATCTCCTAAGTGTGAGCCAAAGCACCGACAAGGGTAACCTAGTTATCTTTGATTCAAATGAATGCTTGATTGTTAGAAAGGATTTAATCTCCATTGATGATTTGAAAACTAAAGCCTTATTTAGAGCACCTAGAGATGGAAATTGTTATACTCTTAACCTCTCTAGCAATGCTTCAGTTTCTGAAAATTGTTTTGTTAGTAACTTGAATGAGAGTTGGCTATGGCATAAACGATTAGCTCATGTCAATATGTTTCAACTTGACAAGTTGCTGAAAAAGGATTTGGTCATTGGTATTCCTAAATTGAATTTCAAAAATGATATAGTCTGTGATGCTTGTCAAAAAGGGAAACAAACCAAATCTTCTTTTAAAGCAAAAAATGAGATCTCAACTAGTAGACCTCTTCAATTACTTCATATGGATCTAGTTGGACCAACTAGAGTAAAAAGTCTTGGTGGAAATCTTTACACTTTGGTCATAGTTGATGATTACTCTAGATTTGCTTGGACAATATTTTTGTCATCTAAAGATGAAACATTTGATCAGTTTGTTACCTTTGCCAAAAAGGTCCAGAGCGAGAAAGGTTTCGTGATTTCGGGTATAAGGACTGATCATGGTGGCGAATTTGAGAACAACGCCTTGCGAGTTCCGTGACAATATGGGGATTGATCACAATTTCTCAGCTCCAAGGACTCCTCAACAAAACGGTGTTGTTGAGAGGAAGAATAGAGTCCTCACTGAGATGGCAAGGGCATTGTTAAATGAGAACAACACTTCTCAAGTGTTTTGGGCTGACGCAATGAGTACGGCTTGCTACATCTCCAACCGAGCCTATTGGAGGAAGAAGCTGAACAAGACCCCATATGAACTCTACAAGGGAAGGAAGCCAAATCTCAGCCACCTACACGTCTTTGGATGCAAGTGCTATGTGCACAATAATGGTAAAGAGAATCTTGGTAAATTCGATTCCAAAGCCGATATAGGTATCTTCATTGGTTATTCAAATAGGAGTAGAGCTTATAGAGTCTTTAATACTCGCACTTGTGTTGTTGAAGAGTCAATACATGTTGTTTTCTCGTGAATCCAAATCGATAAAGCCTTGGATAATGAAGAAGAAAATGTTTTCAAAAATCAATTCTTTTCGAAAACTACTCCGCTTCTATTGAAAATCCGAAAATGTTTTTGAGGCCGATCCCCAAAACAATATTGAAAATCCCGATCGACTCAACCTAGAGCTTGGAAGTTTATTAGAAATCATCCTTTAGACCAAGTTATAGGTGATATTAATCGGGAGTAAGAACCGAAAATAGTACTTTGAATGAAGTAACCTTCTCGCATTTATATCTCATATAGAACCCTATAAGATTGATGAAGCCCTTTCGGATAATGATTGGGTGTTAGCAATGCAAGAGGAGTTACATCAATTTGATAGAAATCAAGTTTGGGATTTGGTACCTAGGCCCAAAGACCATCCGGTCATTGGCACCAAATGGGTATTCAAGAACAAACGTGATGAGTCTGCAATCATTGTCCGCAACAAGGCAAGATTGGTTGCCAAAGGCTATAATCAAGAAGAAGGAATTGATTATGAAGAAACTTATGCTTTAATGGCAAGATTGGAAGCCATAAGAGTACTTCTAGCCTTTGCATGTGTAAAAGGATTTAAATTATATCAAATGGATGTGAAAAGTGCTTTTCTGAATGGTTTTATACAAGAGGAAGTTTATGTAGAACAACCTCCCGGTTTTGAAAATGAACATTGTCCAGATCATGTGTATCGTCTCAAGAAGGCCCTATATGGCACGAAACAAGCTCCTAGAGCTTGGTATGAGCGATTAAGAAAATTCCTTCTTGATCAAGGCTTTGTTAGAGGAAAAGCGAGATACAACTCTCTTCATAAAGAGTAATAAGCTTAATGAAATTTTAATGGTTCAAATATATGTGGATGATATTATATTTGGTGCTTCTAATGATGCTTTGTGTGAAGAATTTTCAAAGACTATGCGAGGAGAGTTTGAGATGTCCATGATGGGAGAGCTCAACTACTTTCTTGGACTGCAAATCAAACAAAGAAAAGATGGGATATTTATTTCCCAAACCAAATATCTGAATGATTTGTCAAGAAATTTGGGATGGACCAATGCAATGGAGCCGACACTCCTATGAGCTCAATTGCTTCATTGGATGCTGATGAGAAGGGCAAAGATTTTAACATCACAAAGTATAGAGGAATGATTGGTTCTCTACTCTATCTCACAAACAGTCGCCGGACATCCAATTCGGTGTTGGGATGTGTGCAAGGTTCCAATCCGCTCCAAAAGAGTCCCATGCGAACATGTGAAGAGGATATTCGATATCTCTCGACACGTAGACCCTTGGACTATGGTTTCCCAAAGGTCAACCGGAACACTTGGTGGCATACTCAGATTCGGATCATGCCGGCTACAAGACAGATAGAAAGAGCACAAGTGGCCAATGCGAATTCTTTGGCAACTCACTTGTCTCTTGGTTCAGCAAGAAGCAAACATCTGTGGCCGTGTCCTCTACCGAAGCTAAATATGTGGCTGCTTCAAGTTGTTGTGCTCAAGTGCTATGGTTGAAACAACAACTTGCTGACTTGGGAGTTCACTTGAAGGAAATCCCAATTTTGTGTGACAACAGAAGCACAATAAGCTTGGCCAAGAATCCGGTGCAACATACAAGGACCAAGCATATTGATGTGAGGCATCACTTCATTCGGGATCATGTCCAGAAAAGAGATGTCAAAGTGATGTTCATCCCAACTCATCTTCAACTTGCTGATATCTTCACAAAGCCTCTAGCCAAAGAACCTTTCAATTTCATAAGGAGAGAATTGGGAATGGTAAATCCCAATGAATTGTAAGCATTTCTCATCCAATTTAATGTTAGTTGTGTGTTTGATGATCAATCCTTACTAACTTAAGCATCGGAGTGTATAGAAATTGTTTTTGCAGGGTTTTCTAATGTTACAGAGATTTCCTACTCGAGTAGAGTTCATGATACTCGAGTAAACACGCTGCAGAAAGCAAATTCAGAAGTTCAGAAATGCTTTACTCGAGTATGGAAGTGGATACTCGAGTATTCAAGAGGCAGAGAGCACATTGCTGAGAACAAAGGAATGTTTACTCGAGTATATAGTTCTTTACTCGAGTATAGGACCGATGCGAGCCAAACCCGAGAAGGTATGCCGAGGCATACTCGAGTATGTAAGTAGCCTACTCGAGTATGGCCATCGGGTTTTTCAAAAATTCACACGACATTTTTGAAGTCCAGGTCAGTATACTTCCTTCTTTACTCGAGTATGTAAATGAAAGTATGCTATACTCGAGTAAGCAAGAACTATACTCGAGTATAGGGGTTTGTCTATATATACTGAAACGACGTGTTCTTACATACTCGCACCCTTACTCCAGTAAAGACCTAGGAGACGCGACTTTCTATCTTCTTCTCCTTCTGAACCGTCACAATCCTCAACAATCCCCTTTAAATCTTCACCAAACCTCGTCTAATTCTTTCTATCCTCATTTTCGCCGAAACCCTAAACGCTCAAATGTCTAAGGAAGTCTCTCAATCCTCTCAACCGGTTCCTCCACGAGCTCCAAGGACCAAATCGATTCCAAAGAAATTGCGAGAGGCATTGATACAAGGATTCCCGGCGTAGGCTTTACGATTCCGGAGGCACAATCCCAAAGCCCCAAGAAAAGGGGTTCGTCCTCTCAGGGCCCAGCACCATCTTCGGGCTCAAAGAAGAAAAAGAAAGCCTCTCCAAGCAAAGAAAAGGGAAAGAAGAAGGCCGTAGAAAAGAAGATGAAGAGAGGTCCAAGCAACCTTCCACCACCGTTGTCTCATCCTCTACCGATGAAGCTACTCTTTCGGCTCCCGAACCAGAAGGTAATCAAGAGGAAGAGCAAGAGGAGGTATCTCCCTTCGTTGAAAATGCTGTTGAAGAGATAAAACTTCACAAGGATCCACCACAGGGTTTCAAAGTTGCCCGGTTGCACTTCCTCCCCGCCACAATGCCATGTTCGTGAGAACAATTTTCAACCCGAGGATTTTGTGCCGTTGTCTCAATCAATCTAGAACAAGTATACCAGGAATGCAATGTTGATCTATCGCCGTGGCTCAGACCTTATGACTCATTTGTTTCCATCCAAGCCGCCTACTTTCCGGAGTTGGTAAGAATGTTCTATTTCAACATGAAGATTGATCACATTTTGGACTCAGAGGACAAAGCAATTGAAGAAAGGATCACCACATCTATGCGGGGAGTCACCTTCACCATCTCTGCTGCAATCCTCAACCGGATATTGAAGGTAGTTGATCCCCCAGAGGCTTCTACACCACGATATAGCAATGAAGAGGTGTATAGGACACTTTTGCTCACTCAAGATGTACCGATGATCGAAAGCTCATTTATCCTTTAAACCGTATGACATGCCAGACTTGCACCGTGTACTTTGGTTTGTGTATTCGAGGAATTTTGTCCAGAAGGGAGGTAACTATACACATTTCACGAAGAAGGACTACCGCTTCTTCACTGCCTTTATCAAGCAACATCCTTTCAACATTGGGCAGTGGGTCTTCAAGGAAATGAGCTACTTCAAGTTTACCTCCCGAAAAGGATCTTATATGCCCTTCGCTTCTCTGGTGTCTCTGATCTTATTTTACCACAAGATATGGTACGTGGGCCCTCCTGAGTCAATAAAGCATATCCCATCCTTTGGCAAGACTCAACTTAAGTTTATGCAGATAAACCTTGAGCCCGGAAGGATCCGGTCACAAGGGCTCCTCAAAGATCTCGGGCCGTGCATCTCAATCGCTTGCGCACGAGGCTCGGTCGCTCCTCCTCCTCCACCGGATTTTGAGGCTAGAGTTAAAGCAATTGTGGACGCTTCATTGCTTCTCACTTTGTCGAATGCAATTTGAATTTGGCAAGCTAGGAGCTGATCTCAAGATTGGTCTTAATGAGGTGATTGATGGTCAGAATGAGGTTATAACGAAGTTGGACAAACTCAAGGATGACACTGAAAAGAAGCAGGATGAGATTTTTGATCAGTGCATCGACTTGGATTCTCGGATTGGTTCTATCATGGATATTGCTTCAGAGGCCTGGGAAAAGGTCAACAAGTTGATCCAAGACTTTGACCTTGGTTCTTCATCCTCGCTACATTTGGGTTCACGACCGATCCTTCCTCATCCTCTCTCGTTCCGAGACCCAGCCACCCGAGACTCACTTTTCCCCACCTTCCTCACCCACCTTCTCCTTTCCCACCACCTCACACCACTTCCACTCCTACCCCTGTAATTCCATCTTCTCCTATCACTCCCACCACAGAGATTCTACCTGACTCCTTTCCATCTCCATCTACCCCGTCCACTGAGAAATTCCCCACACCTTCTCCTTATGCAGCTCGCCATGACTCTACCTTTGATCCATCCATCGCCATGGTCCTCTATTCCCCTCCTTTTGTTGTTCTTGATCCCGAGTATGTTGATGATGACAAAGGGGGAGAAGAAGAGAAAGATGTATAGGGTCTAGGTTGTAGTATCTAGCATGCATTTCATTATATCTTGTTGATTCTGCAAATTTTGTTTCATTCTCTGATATCAGTGTTATCAATATTTGTCATTTCGATATCGCTGAAACATTGTATGAAGTTTGCCTAATGACTATATTATCGTTGTTTATGTGTTCAAATGCATCTTTGCCGCCATTCTCTCGAGTATTACAGTTTAACATGCATATTCAAATGGTTTTTGAACACTTTGCACTAATATTTGAAAAACTTCAATTCAAAGGAACTTCATCTTTCAAATTATTTAAAAAGATCATTTACAAGTGTTGTCATCATCAAAAAGGGGAGAATGTTAGTTCTCAATGTGTTTTGATGATTAACAACAATTGTAAACATGTGTTGAAGTTTTTGCAAAATCTGTGTAAAACCATTCCTCAGTTGTTTACTCGAGTAAAAGAATGCTTACTCGAGTATAGGACTGTTAAAGGATTGCCCAATTGGATTTTACACGTCAATACTGCAGTATGGATAACCATACTCGAGTATTGACGTCTCAGAGAGCAATCGAGTTTTTTAACAGAAGGTACTTACTCGAGTAAAGGAATGATATACTCGAGTAAAGGTCATTGATAATTGAATATTTTATACACTACTTTTTGTCTCTTGATTTATAATTTAGGACTCTTTAGCTAATAAATAATGGCTTTTATACTTATTTGGGCCTTGGGCCTTTTATTATATTTTAGCCATTATTTAATAATAAATTTCAGTTTTACATTGCTTCACCATTTTTACCATAACTCTTGAACCAGACATCGAATTTGCCTCATTTTTGTCTCATATTGCAGATGATTCAGAGAGCTACAATTGTTATGAAGACATGAAGAGGAAATTCGGACAAGAGGGCGGTCGATTTTGGAGTTGAAGTCATATGTATTTTTGGGCTCGAATTTTGTAATTAAAGCCCATTTTATTTTATTTTCGTTCCTACTAAATTGTGGATTGGAGCCCCATTTCGTTTTACCATTTTAGGTTAAGTAAGGCAGCAGCCACAAACACATTCTCATTCACGTTTTTAGATAGTTTTGAATCAAATACAGAAGTTTTATTTTCTCTCATCCTGTTCTTCCTCTCCTCGTTCATCGTGTTCTTCGTGTTCATGATGAACTTCTTCATTTCTCGTTCGATTTTCGTTCTGCATAACCATGACTAGCTAAGCTATTGTGATTGACCCATGGATTGAGGATTCCACTATCCAGAGGACTCATTCTTAACGGTAACAAATTCGTTTCTTTGTAATTTCGGATTCGATTTACTTTCGGATTGGGTGTTAGATTTAACGCCCGATCGACATTTCCCAGGACGTAGTTCGAACTAGGTTAAAGTATCATTGTACGATCGTACGCAGATACGCCACGATTCAAATAAATTCTGGACGATTGTTCGGTTGAGGGAATTTCGGGCAAATGCGAGATTTCGGTTTGCCCGTAGTCGATCACGAGTTCGGTTATAATCATTTTTTCGTCAGGAAGGGAAGTGGTGGAATTCAAAATCCTGGGTTAATCTTCTGTTTATCTGTTTAATCTGTTTACTTCGTTCTGTTATGTTATTTCATTTTTATTCTCTTTGACTCAAAACCCCCAATTTTTTACTCGTTTTATTGTCGTTCGAATTGAACCAACTCATAATTCGTTGGGAAATGACCCAGGTTACATTATACGCAAATCCTTTTCTAATCTGGTTATTTTGGGAGATTACGGCAAATCTCTGGTCATCCGAGCAAATGTGTTTTTCAAGTTGTTCCTTACTCGAGTATAGGTTTGCATACTCGAGTAAATGTCATCCAGAGCAACCAAATTTTTCAAGTTAAGTCAATATCGCAAGTATAGATCTCTATACTCGAGTATTGGACTTGCCGAGAGCAAATGAACTTTTGAACTTGAGTGTATACTCGAGTAGACACTTTCATACTCGAGTAAATGGTCTTACTGAGAGCTCCCAAGTTTTTCTAAACTCATGCATACTCGAGTAAGGGTTTTCATACTCGAGTAATGAGCTCTTAAACTGATTTTCAACTTGACTCATGTTCTTGCTTACTCCAGTATACAAATGTATATTGCAGTATAGAGGCATCTTACACTTAAGATTTTCAAGCAAATAGTCGCTTACTCGAGCACACCACTAACTTACTCGAGTAAATACTTTGGTTTCAAAGGTTCAAGTCTCGGAGGTTTGCTTCTGGAAGTTGCTTACTCGAGTATCCTTTTGGATACTGCAGTAAAGACTCTCTCACACAATGACTTACTCGAGTAACCAACGCTGAAACCAATTTTTGAATTATACGAATTTGCAAATCACTCTTGTTTGTTCTAATTGCTTTCATGAATCATTCACTTATGAACCCAACTATGTTTAACAAGTTTGTTGAGTGAATTTTGGTTAGCACAGATGAAGATTATTGAAGGTCAAAGCCATAAAGCAAAAAGTGTACAGTGCATTTAATGCACTTCTGCAAATCAACCTACTTTTGGATAATCCACCTGAGCACGCATTCTCAACGGTCAAGAATGCTTCCTTCATCAAGTAAACTCTTCTCCAACGGGCAAATCCTCAGAGTTCCACCTCGATCATATTAGCACCTGGATTAGTTGGAGTTTAGAGAGAAGATGACCGACTTAATGTTAATCACCTACAACGGTTGGATTCATCATTCAACGGTCATTTAATGTTCTCTACCTATAAATAGAGTTCATTAACTTATTCTCAAGTGATACACCTACCGAGAGCGAAAATTTATTGATTGCCATTTATTGTGTTTCAAAACTTTCACTTGTATTGTATCAATCGATACTTGTACTTCAGTGTTCATTTTATCTGCTCTGTGAGAGAGTTCTATCTGTAAATCATTTATTGATTGAGATAACCACAAGTCAAGGGACTTGGTGGTTGGGTGTATTGATTGCAACTTGTAAGGGGGAGTGAGTTCTAGAGAGAGAACTACTCTTGAGTACAGAGTTTGTAATCGGTTTGTGAGTATAGTGGATTGAAAATCCCAAGTGTGGCTTTCTGGGAATTTGGATGTAGGTCAAGGATAAGACCGAACCAGGATAATTTCTCTTGTGCAAGCTTTCCTTCCATTCCTCCTCTGTTATAATCTATTTTTACTTGGTCAAAACAGAGCACTTTCAGAAAAGTTTTTTAAATACCCAATTCACCCCCCCTCTTGGGTATATAGCTCCATTTACAAGGATGGTATGCTGTGGAGACCTTGTGAAGTACTCCATACTTACGTAACAAGGCACCCATGCTTCGGTTGCAAAAATGGGAGCCTTGGTCACTGATAATAGCTCCAGGAATGCCAAACTTGCAGAAAATGTTAGACCTAACAAAATCCACCACGACAAAAGAATCATTAGTCCGGGTGGCTTTTGCCTCAACCCATTTCGAGACATAATCAACAGCCAGCAGTATGTAAGTATAACCATATGAAGCAGGAAATAGACCCATAAAATCAATACCCTAAACATCAAAGATCTCACAAAACAATATAGGGTTCTCGGGCATCTCATGCCTACGGGAAATACTCCCCGCTCTCCGACGGTTATCACATGACTTACAAAACAGAGATGGGAATCATGAAACAAGGAAGGCCAAAATAATCCACTGTCTAACACTTTCCTAGCAGTTCTTTGGGGTCCAAAGTGACCACCATAGGCAGAAGCATGAGCAAAATGCAATATAAAGTGAAACTTATGATCAGGCACACATCTCCTAACTACTTGGTCACTACAAAATTTCCACAGATAAGGGTCATCCCAAACATAATATTTAGACTCACTCTTTAATTTAAGGGTTTGGGCCCTAGTGGAATCTATAGACAAAACACCAGCTACCAAGTAGTTAACCAGATCAGCATACCGTGGAAGCTTACCTACAGCTGCTCATCAGGGAAATCATCCCGAATAGAAGAGGGGTGAGAGGGAGAATGAGTGATGCGACTCAAGTGGTCAGCTACCCAGTTTTGTGCTCCACTTCCGTCTCGAATCTCAACATCAAACTCTTGGAGCAACAACATCCACTGATGAGTCGTGGCTTAGCATCTGCCTTTTTCAAAAGAAACTTCAAAGCAGCATGGTCAGAGAAAACAACTACTCTACTTGCTAGCAGATATGACCTAAATTTATCAAAAGCAAATACAATACCCAACAACTCTTTCTCAGTAGTGGTGTAATTAGATTGGGCAGGATCCAAAGTCTTGGAGGCATATGCAATCACATGAGATGCTCTATCAACTCGCTGTGCCAAGATAGCACCAACCGCATAGTTGGAAGTATCACACATCAACTCGACGGGAAGGTGTTGGTTATGATTAGTTTTGATGATGTCTTATATAGATGTCATTATCCAGAGCAAAAAGCTTGAATACTACATTCATGTTTTACTTTGTCTAATTCTTATATTTAATGTAGATGTGGAGTTTAATAATGAAAAATATTCAAGAAAGGAGATTGAAGAAAGAAGAACTTGCTCAATGGAATGAGAAAATCATTATACAAGTTCCTAGATTGATTCTAGAAGTCCCCACGATGATATGGAAGTTGGAACGGCTCAATTCGGAATTAAAATAAGCAAAATCAAGTTTTGGATGAAGTAACTCGAGCTAGGATGTTTAGACTTGAGTTATAATGGGTTGCTACAGTGTTTTGGTCTTCTGGAATGAGTTACCCCGAGTCAAGAACATCCCCACCTCGAGTTTGGGTGATTTCCAAGTGATTTTTGCTCCCAGACATGTTTTACCTCAAGTCAGGACCTATTTGCCTCGAGTTTTTGGTCTCTCGGGATGTTTACCTCGAGTTTTGACTTTCTGGGATGATTACCTCGAGGCAGGCTTCATGTACCTCGAGTTTCACCACTTACAACAACTCGGTGCACTCTTCCCACGTTCAGCTTCTGGCGACCTTTGGTAATTTGATGATATCTCTCAAACCAGGAATCGGATTGATACAAAACCAGTGGCATATGAAACTAGACATCCAAAACGTAATTTTGATATATAATGGAAGCCAAAATAAGTTCATATCAAGGAGATATGAATTTTACAAGTTTCCACAAACATCACCGTCCCAGTCAGAACCAAGCTTCAATGTTTTGAGTGTATCTCACAAAATACAAATCCAATTGAGATAAAATCTGTGCCATTGGAAAGTAGACACACAGAGATTTCCATCAAGACTTAAATCAACTAAAACGAAGCTCAGACCAGGGAGATATGGCCCTCTAAAGTTGACACATGAATTTCTAGAAAGAATTCAGCATAGCCTTGGGTTTCTTCTATATCTCACTTTAGAGAACACTTTTTACCTCGAGTTAAAGAGTCTACCTCGAGTTTTTGGAGCAGACAGAGAGTTTGAACAATGGAGATCACTTTTTACCTCGAGTCAGAAGTTCCACCTCGAGTCAAATGGCCTTCCCGAGAGTTTGAACAATGGAGAGAAGCTTTTACCTCGAGTCAGAGTATGTGCCTCGAGTTTTTCCTTCACCTCGAGTCTAAGCCTTCCTCACCTCGAGTCGAGATGGAATTTTCAAATGTTCACTTTGAATTTAATGATGCGATAACTCGAGTCAAGGCATTGGTACCTCAAGTCATCATCCAGACAGAGAGTAACCGGAAGCTTGGAGACAAGGTGCAACTCGGGTCACTTTTAATGCAACTAGAGTCATTAAGCAATCAAGGAATCAAGCAACTCGAGTCAAGCAAAGATCAACTCGAGTTAGCCTCTGTGGTTTTTGAAACTCACCGTGTCCGAAATCTTGGCTTCTCATCAAGAACATCCAGATGAATTCCAAATGAACTTATACTACTTCTAAACATTATTCAACATTTATTGTGATATTATTAATCATAATGTTGAGTGATTTTCATATGATTTAGCAACGGTCAGCAATAGTTTCGAACAGAGACAACGGATTGAATCCAATTAAGGCGAGATTAGCGCGAATGGTTAAATGCTAACAACGGTCATAATCAAACGGACGAATTCAAATCCTACCAACGGCTATTTCTCCAACTATTATAAATGCACGAAGGATTGAATTCATCAATGGAAAACACATAGACACGAGCTTACAACTTCAACATGCCAATCCTCTGATATTCACTTACTCTCTGTTCTCAATGCTTACATAGTTTAGAGAGTGAGATGATAGATTATGTACTTCGAGTGTTTATTCATTCACTTCGAGAGAGAAGATTTATCTATAAACATCTATTCGAGAGTTACTCAAGATTGGGTGATCTTGAGTGGGAAACACATTGTATTGATTACAACTTGTAAGGGGGGAGTAGAGTCGAGAGTGAGTAGACCATCCTTCGTTTACAGAGTGTGTAATCAAGCGAGTGTATCAATTACAACTTGTAAGGGGGAGTGGAGTCTGAAAGTGAGAGGACCATCCTTGTTTACAGAGTGTGTGATTGTTCTTGAAAGATAGTGGATTGAAAAACTCAAGTGAAAGCTTGGGGACTGGGCGTAGGTCAAAGATTAGCCGAACCAGTATAAATCTCTGTTTGCATATTCTCTTCCCTAAATTCTTACATTACCAGCATATATGATTGAATGACTGACTATTCTTTATAAAATATTTCTATCATTCGAACTACCTTCAGTAAGCTACGAAAAGATTTTCAAAGTTATCTAAAGTTTTATCAGACACCCAATTCACCCCCCCTCTTGGGTGATAGCCAGGTCTAACAGAAGGCACCAATCAAGGGCTTGGATCACTGGGGCTGTAGTCAGGCAACGCTCAAATGATCGAAGGCCACCTTGCAAGCATCATCAAATACAAAGTCAGTGTCCTTATGCAGAAGGTTGGACAAGGGTCGGGCAGTCTTGCTGAAATCCTGAATGAAACGCCGGTAGAAACCTGCATGACCAAGAAAAGAGCGAAATTCCCGCACAGATGCGGGGTAAGGCAAAGCAGTAATTACATCTATCTTAGCAGGATCTACCCAATCCTTTTCCTAGACACTATGTGTCCCAAGACTATACTCGACTCAACCATAAAGTGACACTTCTCATAATTCAACACAAGATTAGACTCAATACACCTATGCAAAACTCTAGACAAATTGGCTAAGCATGCATCAAAATCGAGACCCATATACAAAGTGACATCATCCATAAAAACCTCTATGCGATCCTCTAGAAACTCGGAGAAAATGCTTACCATACAACGGCCGAAAGGTGCCGGGTGCGTTGCAAAGGCCAAAAGGCATCCTTCGGTAGGCATATGTTCCAAAGGGGCATGTGAAGGTCGTCTTCTCCCCGATCCTCGGGAGCAATATGGATCTGGAAGTATCCGGAGTAGCCATCCAAGAAGCGAATGGGACTTGCCGGCCAATCGCTCTAACATCGATCAATGAAGGGTAGGGTAATGATCCTTGCGAGTGGCTTGGTTGAGTCTCGTATAGTCGATGCAAACTCTCAAACTATTCTAAACTCGAGTAGGAATGAGCTCATTCTTCGATTGGCTACCACGGTGACTCGGATTTCTTAGGAACCACAGGCCGGGCTAACCTCGGCTATCGAAATAGGATAGATGATACCGGTTTGCGAAGCTTAGTGACCTCCTTCTTCACCACATCAAGGATAAGAGGGTTAAGGCGTCTCTGGGGTTGCCTCACCGACTTAAAGTCCTCTTCCAATAGAATTCGATGCATACACATGGAAGGGCTAATGCCAACGATGTCAGCTAATGTCCACCCAATGGCTTTCTTGTTCGCCCTCAATAAGCTTAGCGGCTTATCTTCTTGGTCGAAGAAGATTATTTGCCACAATGATCAACCTGCTCATCCATCTCCAAAATGCATACTTCGGGTGATCGGAAGGGATTTCAACTCAAGCTTGGGTGGTTGCTCGGTGGAGGGAAGAAGCTTGGGTGGTTGTTGCAACAACTCGATGTCATCACACTCGGAAATGCCTGAAACCATATTCAAAGAAACGAAGAACTGCGTCTATACAGACTCAATGTTAACATCGAATCAAGCTCATCAAAATCGAGTTAAGCTCATCAAAATCGAATCGGGATGCACATTAGGATCGGGATAAAGCTCAAACTCGGAATCAATATCGGAATCCACATGTAATGTAGAATCACCAAGCAAGTCGAAATCATCAAATAATGCAGCATTAAGCAAATCGGTGCAAACAGCACCATTCATTATCAACACATACACAAATAGGAGAATCACTCTCAGATGCAAAATCAGGATAATTAGCATACCAATCAGCAATAACATCATCCACAACATCATCAATCACATCAATGCAAAAAACAGAGTGTTCTTCCCTAGGATGTTTCATGGCATCAAAGATATTGAAATTCACGGATATATCACCAAACTCCATGGAAAGAGTACCAATGCACATCTATCTTAGTCCTAGCTTTGTTTTCATGAAAGGCCTCCCTAGAATGATTGGTGGCCTACTACTGGGAGACTCATCCTCCATATCTAAGATGTAAAAATCAGCAGGAAATATCAGTTCATTAACTTTGACTAATACATGTTCAACTAAACCAGAAGGATGAACATTACTCCTATTAGCTAGCTGAACAACAACACCAGAGGACCAAGACCAAGAGATTTATAAATAGATGCAGGCATGACATTAATAGAAGCACCTAAATCTAGCATGCAATCATCAAATCTATAGTTACCGAAACAACAAGGGATAGAAAATGTCCCCGGATCCTTGCACTTGCGAGGCATTGTAGGCCGGGACGAGTCTTGATACATTCTCGGTTCAAACTCACTCGTTCACTCCCCTTGATCGCCTCTTGTTGGTGCACAACTCCTTCAGAAACTTGGCATATTTAGGAATTTGTTTGACCGCATCTAAGAAAGGAATGATGATCTTTACTCTTCTGACGTCTCAAGTATATCATTCTCTTGTGCTTTTTCTGCCAACTTCTTGGATTGAACTGCTCTCTGAGGGAAAGGAAGAGGAATGGGGATGTCTTTCTCTTCACCTTGCTGCACTGCCTTTTTTATTTTTAGAGTCAATCTTCACATTTTCTAACTCTCTTTCTAATGTAGAAGTCACATCTGCAGCTGGTTTAGGTTCCTCCAATTGCTTGCCAGAACGAAGGGAGATAGCACTCATATTCCCCTTAGGATTAGGAATTGTTTGTGAAGGAAGAGTGTTGGATCCCTGAGGTTGAAGCTGGTTCAATGAGGTTGCCAACTGCCTAATGTGTGTTTGCAAACTCTGAATGGAGGTGTCAGTTTGCTATTGGAACTGCATATTGGCTGTGACAAATTGCTTCATCATATCTTCAAGTGAGGAACCACCACTACCACTACTACTAGCCTACTGTTGTGCTGCCTGTGGAGGTGCACATATGGCTGGTCGCGGAGGTGGGTGGTGCAAAGGCAAAGCGGTGCAGATTCTTTGTTGGAAATTACGTGGTCCATCTTGTCTCTGTTGGTAATTCCTGCAGTTCTGCTGATATTGGTTACTCTGGTTCGATTACGGTTCCAACGAAATTGGGGTAATTTCTCCAACCAGGATTGTAGGTATTGGAGAAGGCATTATTACGGTGGTATTGTGGCTTTCCTGGAAAAGCACCCACCGAAACTCTTGATCGGTCTTGATAAGTAGGATCATG
Source organism: Acacia acuminata (assembly GCA_019022655.1). Classification (NCBI taxonomy): domain Eukaryota; kingdom Viridiplantae; phylum Streptophyta; class Magnoliopsida; order Fabales; family Fabaceae; genus Acacia; species Acacia acuminata. The sequence goes on along the minus strand of JAFJYI010000150.1, from coordinate 1,626,280 downwards.
CAGGTAAGGCAAGAGTCAGTAGAATGGTAAGGGTTAGAACAGAACCCACATGAGTAGCCAATCTGAGGAGGAGAAGATTGTACTGTTTGTGTCACTGCCAGCTGCCTCACCAGAGAGGTCAGATCATCAAGTCTATTCTCTAATCTCGAGAATCGTCTTGAATTTGGAGGTGTTTGCACATGGTAAACGAGAGTACTATTGGCCCTAGTGCCAAATTGCGAGAGTTGGCTTCCATCTCGGATATCAATTCTCGAGGCATCTTCGGGTGTCTTGTTATGTAGAGCCCCATCGCTAGAAGCATCCACCAAACCTTTGTCTACGGTAGCGAGACCGTCATAGAAATGGGTAATCAAGAGTTGCTCGGTGATCGGTGGTGTGGACGGCTTGCACATAAACTTTTGAACCTCTCCCGGTACTCATGCAAAGTCTCCCCATTGGCTGTTTAATGTTGGCAATTTCTTTCTTGATCGCAGTTGCTCTTGAGGCGGGGTAATATTTCTCCATAAATAACCTCGAACATCGGTCCAGCTCCTAATAGATGAAGGCTGAAGGTACAACAACCAGATCTTTGGCTCCACCTTCCAATGAGAAATGAAAAGCTCTCGGCTTGATTTGATCTTCATCAATGGCATGTGGTTTCATTGTCTTTTGCACACTAGATGGAATTCCTTCAAATGCTTAATGGCACACTCACACCGAAAGACCATGAAACTTAGGCAGCAATTGTATTAGACCAGATTTAAGCTCAAAGTTAGCGGCAAAGGGCGGGATATTGGATGCACAAAGGTTGATAATTAACATCGGGTTCATTCAATTCCTTTAAAGTAGGGCGATTTTCCTTGTTCTTACGCCATAATATCGAGTTAGGAAAATTGCTACTAGAATCGATGAAAACAACAATACTATCATAAGTACTATCAGAAACACAATCAGAGAGATCAACAGTATGGACACAATCAGAATGGCCACAATCAGACTCAAGTGCAATGTCCAATTCAGTATTAATCCCACGACTTACCTAACAACTCTTCTAGCAATAAGAATTGTTCTTTCTATTTCAGGATCAAATGACAACAAGTCTTCTAGATTGATAGTGCTCCTAATACTCATGCAGCATATTCACAAGGCACAATCTGCAGAAAATCAGAATTACGAAAATGCCACCAGCCAATCAGAATTACGAAAATGCCACTAAAAGTGGTAAAAAGTAGAAAAACACTAGGACACACAAAAGCAAACACAAAAACAAAGACCTATGGTAGAAATTGACCTAAACAAGTCCAGAAACACTATCAAATGATTTTTAAAATTTTTGGGACTTGGACAGGGCAACTCCTAGACCATTGGGGAACCCAAAAATGGAATAAAAAAACTTCAAAAATTGAAAAAGTGGTCTAAATGATGGAATTTGGCAAAACGGAGATTAGCACATGGATTGTGCATTGTGAGATAGGCCATTTTCTATCACTGTACCAAATTTCAACCAAATCGGAGATACTCCGAAAAACCGACTAGTAGAAATCATGAAATCGGAAATTAAAACAAATAAAAAGTGGTCTAAACGTTGGAATGTGGGGAAAATTGGGTATACCTCACTCCTAAGGAGAGTGAATCTTTCTTAGAATGCCCAATTCCTTGTGAATAAGACCTGGTTTGAGTGATCTGGGTCGAAAAAAATTTCTATCCAATACCCGAACCACCTAAACTACCGAAAAACGAAGCTATTTACACTACTGTTACTAATCAAACCGATGCAAATTCCCCGGCAGCGATGCCATATTTTGACAGAGATTTGCCATAATCTCCCAAAATAATCAGATTATAAAAGGATTTGCAGTATAATGTAACCTGGGTCGTTTCCCAACGAATTCATAGTCGGTTTAATTTGAACAAGAAATAGCACGTAAACAAAATCGGGGTTTTTGATTCAAAAGAGATTAAAAACGAAAATATGCAGAAACAAAACAAAACAACATAGATTAAACAGAAGATTAACAGAGGATTAACCCAGGATTTCGAATTCCACCACTTCCCTTCCTCGGACGAAAACATATTTATAATCGAACTCATGATCGACTCTGGACAAACCGAAATCTCTGCATTTGTCCAAAATTCCCTCAACTGAACAATCGCTCAAAATTAGTTCGAATCGTGGCATATCAGCATGCGATCGCACGATAATACTTTAACCTAGTTCGAACTACGTCCTTGGGAAATGTCGATCTGGGTTTTTAATCAAAAGCCCAATCCAAATCCAAAAATCGAATCCGATTAAAGAATGCAGAAACGAGTCAGACGGTTACCGATTAAGCGCGAGTCCTCTGGATAGTGGAATCCTCAATCCATGGGTCAATCACGTGTAGCTTAGCTAGTCATGGATTTGCGAGAACAAAAATCGAAAGAAATGAAGAAGTTCATCATGAACACGAAGAACACGATGAACGTAGGAAGAACAGATGAGAGAAAATAAAACTTCTGTATTTGATTCAAAATTGTCTAAAAACATGAATGACTGAATGTTTTGTGGCTGCCATCTAACTTAAACCTAAATCTAAAATGGAAATGGGTTAGCCCAAAACGAAAATAAAATAAAATGGGCTTTAATTACAAAATTCGAGCCCAACCGAAATCCAAAAATACATATGACTTCGGCTCCAAAATCGATCGCCCTTTTGACCGAATTTGCTCTTTATGTCTTCATAACAATTGTACCTCTCTGAATCATCTGAAATATGAGACAAAAATGAGGCAAATCTGATGTCTGGTTCAAGAGTTATGGATAAAATAGTGAAGCAATGTAAAACTAGAATTTTATTATTAAAAATGGCTAAAACATAATAGAAGGCCCAAAGCCCAAATAAGTATAAAAGCCACTTTTTATTATCTAAAGAGTCCTAAATTATTAATCAAGAGACAAAAAGTAGTGTATGAAATATTCAATTATCACTTATTTTGTTTGGTACAGAGATTTTTGGGCCCCCTTCCTCATATACCTTTTTTTTAGTGCAAAATTTTTTTAGACATGTTGAGTTATGAGGGCTTACTAAGGTAGAGCATGCCTCTAAACTCACTTACAGGTTACCTATTAACAAAGCCCCTACATCACCAGTAGGATTTGAAAAAGATAATTCTACCCTCATACTTAAGAGTCCATTTGTATGAACTTTTTTATTTTTTTGAAAAAAATTAAAGCATTTTTTAAATTAATTTATGTATTTAGATGAGGGCTTAAAAAAAGGGTAAAAGAAAGGAAAAAAAAAAAATCAAAATTTACAGTTTGAAAAAAAAAAGCAAGTGCTAAAGAAGGGATAATAAAAATACAAATGACCGGATTTGTTTTGACACTAATTACCCATCATTTTCAACAAAATAACAGCCCTATCCTTCAGTCCCTCTCCTTCGTGCCATCTTTGTCCCTCTCCTTCGCGCCGTCTTCAGCAATTTCGGCAAAATTTCATTCTCCTTCTCCTCTCTTACAGGTAAACAATGTCTTGTATGTCCGCCCATTGTAGAACATGATCACAGTACACTTGATATTATATTAAATCAACTAAACCCATGTCCAATATCAGAAATGCCAACTCAAATACGATGACTGGTCCTTAGTGATTGGGGCTTGTAACCCTCGATCTTCTCTTATTTTTTCAGGGGGAGGATGGGTGTCGGCCCTAATTAGTTTGATGCCCTGTTCAGATGATCACCATAGTTTAGCCTTAGATTGATGCTTTAGCCTTTTCTTTTGATTTTGCTTTGGGAAAATCCATATGGGGGCCCAAATAACAAAGAAAAATCTAAAAAATGCCCCAAAATTCTGAAAATCCCAGAAAAGGCCCCAGGGCCTTTTCTGGTATAAATTCATTAAAACGTGAGTTGTTAATGGGGCTGATATAGTTGTTAACGGGATACTGATATAGTTTTTGACTATACTATTTAGTTGTTAAAAAATTGTTGTTAATGAGGCTGATTTAGTTGTTAATGACCGACCCGTTAACAACTATATCAGCCCTATTAACAACTCACGTTTTAATGAATTTATCCAAGAGTCTTTTCTGGGATTTTCATAATCTTTGAGCATTTTTTGATTTTTTTTCTTTGTTATTTAGGCCCCCATATGGATTTTCCCTTTTGCTTTTGGTTGAATCTGATGGTAGGATTTAATTAGGTTGTGCTTTCTTTTACAAATATATGGAAGGCAGATCCTCCTCTGCTCTGTAGGATTTAATTAGGAAGCACTTTCTCTACGATATATGCAAGGCAAATCCTCCTCTGCTTTGTACTAGTTGTCTGTAGCAGCTAGTATAATTCCAACATAGGTAGAATTTACCATTGTCTATCTTACGTATTAAATGTTAATCCCTTCTTATCATAGATAAGAAAGTTGTGTGCTTTCTCCGACTTCCTCTTACTCTTTTATGGCTTATGTGCGCTTCTGGAATGTTTTATGTGGGAATATTAAAAGATGAATTGGTTGATGAGGCTGTAAGTTGAAAGCGTCTGAAAGTGATGGTTGATATTTTAGGAGGAGAGGCCAGCTTTGTCATGACAAGTTACGAGATCACCATAAAATAAAGAGAACATACATTTCCCATGGATGCATTGATATTTCTGAGAGATCCAATACTAGATCATTTGAGTTCAACTATGTGACATCTGAGTCTTGATGATGTCTCAATCTGAATATGTTTTCTGCACTACATGTGCTGTGATTCACTAAATTGTTGTTCATGGGCCAAAAATTGCTTGTGTTCTAACTACAATTATTGAAAGGTTGATGTCATTGAGGGTGATTTGGCTGCTCTAATTGCAATTATTTTGCTCATTGTTGTCAAAAGTTGCTGCATAACTTGCTTGGACATTCAAAAAGAGTTTGACCTAATTTTGAACTTGTTTTCTCTTCTATTGTACGTTCCTTTCAAATTTAATAAATATTATAATTATATCGCTATCCCACTAGAGGAATTAATATAATGGCTACCTAAAGCTATTTGTTTTGTATAAGCTATTTAATTTTAATAATTAACTTGACATGTACTATTATTTTTGGTTTCAATATATATGTTGATTCTAGTTCAATTATATTCATGCTAGTTTTAACTATTCCTTTATTTTAGTTTAGAATGGCAATGAAACCGAAACTAGCTCGTACAACATCTACACAAAAAACATTCGTTCATCGAGAATGCTAGTGACAGTTCTACGAAGACAATTTTTTTTTTGCTCCTCTCATACTTTTTCACCTCCTAAGCAAAGGTGGTAATATGGGCCATCCACCAAGTTTGAGCTGGCCTACCGTAGGTTGACATTCCACCGGGTCTTTTTGAAAAGACCTACCTCAAAATGGCTAACATTTAACCAACCCAACCTGTAACCTGTGGGTTGGCGGGTTAGCCGGCCCAACCCGTAACCTGTGGTTTGGCGGGTTAGCCGGCCCAACCCGTTCTTATTTCTTTTTTAAAAAATAAAATAAAATTCATATTACTTTTTTCAAATTTTTTAAATAATATAATGAAATGATTTTTTTTTCCAAAAACCTAAACCGTAATGCAATGTTACAATCAATCAAAAATAATTGTACAAAGTTACAAATACCGTGTGTGTGAACACACAACAAATATGCAAAGCAAAGCGTGAGAGAAAGACATAGTGTGTGATAAATATTTGTTTAGGAAGGAGATTGTCTCCCACAAAATTTTAGGACACCCTAGATCTATGATACCATCACCAAAATAATATGAAACGTAGGAAATGTTTAAGTAAATATTTAATTATTGTGGGAACCTTTTGTGATCCTATCTTCAATTATCTTCTTAAGCGTCACTATTTGTCTCCAATTAGGAGCAATCAACAAAACAAAAAAATGTTGTTGATGCAATGATTAAAATTCAATAAAAGGAACCGATGAAAAGCACTAGCCAATATCTTCCAAGTTGAAGAAAATATTCACTAGAGCTTTCTATCAAGTTTGAAATAACAACATAACATAATACCATAATTTTAAAAAATTTTAAAAATTATTTTTAAAAAATTACAGCTTAGTCCGCTAACCTGGCATGTTAACCGGTTGCGAGTTCAGGCTAAAAACCCCACATCAAAATGGGTTTAATTTTTCACAACCCAATCGATTAAATTTTATAGTTTGACGTGGGTTTAACCCATATTTACTGGCTTTACCCCTAGGCCTTGGCCCTCCTCAATAAATTTGGATTTTTTTTTTTTGCCCAAAAGAATTTATTTTATTAATACCAAAAAAACAAGAAGTACACACATTAATAGCCGAAGCCAAAGAAACACTCAAAAACACCTAAGCAGTACAACCTAACCCACAATTCACCAAAACAATCAACCTACCTAAAGAACAAATGAATACTACTAATATTAGAGACAACTACCAGTATCACATAGACCAATATCAGCTTTTTAACCTCAAACTTCCCTATCTAACGTATTAGGCCTATGAATAATGCCAACACCAGATGCTGTAGAGTCCTTTTCCAAAAATTTGCTTAAAGAAGATGGAACACAAACCAACCAATAAGGCTGGTGCATCTTCTTTGATGCCTCAGTTACTAGTTTATCAGCAACATTGTTACCCTGCCTTGCGACCAAAGACAAGGATACTCCCTCCAAAGACTCTAGTAACCCAGCGATCTCCTCCAGCATGTCTCGGCTCTGCCATTCCCCACCTGCAAAATTTTTCCTTTCTTAGAATTCTACACAAACATTCACAATCAGTTTCAATTATTATCTTGGAGCTAGCAAAGAAACTCCTGTGCAATAAAGCCTCCTTCATCGCACGACACTCCACCATAAACGAAGAAGAAGCCTCAACCGCTTTGATGATGCCACCAATAAATGAGCGATTGGAATCCATGCAAACCATGCCAATACCAGCTTCCCCAAAAGCCTCCCTAAATGAACCATGAACATTTATTTTAATTGCTCCAGAGGGTGGAACCTCCCAGCATGCCTTCCTACCCAGACCAGCACTATATACTCTCAGGCTTACTTTTGGATTTCCAAAATTCATCCACCTACCCATTAACAATGCGCACTACCTCGTTAGCATCAAGCACCTCACCCCTAAATACCCAATTACAGCGTTTCTTCCAAATCCACCAGTAAGTTGTGGCAAACAATGACTTGCCATACTCATCTAGAGTTTCACTACCATGCAACAAATCACATAACCACTCCTCGCATCTCTTCATGGACCACTTGCTAAATTTAAGACTCAAAGGGCTCCTAAATAATACACGTTTTGTCTAGGAGCATAAAAATAGTAAATGTTCTTTCGTTTCCTTTTCAAATTGACATATAGGACAGATAGGACTTACTGAGCATTTACGCCTAAATAGAGCATCACGAGTTGCTATAGCCCCTACTCCCAATCTCCAAAGGAAATGTTGAATTTTGGGAGGAATTATAACCCTCCAGATGCCTTTCCATATGACTTTTGGAACAATAAAGGACGTATCTGGATCTTTGATACGCTCAAGTTCAATAAAATTTCTTGCCACTATGTATCCTGATCTTACCGTTTAGACTCCATCCTTGTTAGCTAGCCATATAGCACGGTCAGCATTCCTATTAATAGGAATAGGGTTATTTCGAATCAGATCAATCTCCACTGAGGTGAGCTTTGAGATAATAGGGCTGAGATCCCAACCACCATTGACAATAAGAGACTCCACCTTACTCAAATCATCTACTGTGACCCCCCTCCAGAAGTTTATGACAAGCATTTCAAGCTACGGCTTGCCTCTGTTATCCAAAAAAAAAAAAAGTTTATGACCAGCCAACCCCTATATCCACGGGTCCTTCCAAATGGATATTGATCTACCATTACCTACCTTCTAAAGCAACTCCTTGAGTAGCAGGTCTCTCCATTCTAGCAAGCTGGACCAACCCCAAGGTCCGTGCCTCCCTTTCCTTGCTCTAAGAAAACTTTCCTTAGGGAAATAAATTCCCTTCAAAGTTTGGCACCATGGATCACTTGGCTCGTTTAAGAGTCTCCAAGCTATTTTTGCAAGGAGAGCTTTATTGAAACAGAGAAGATCCCTAAATCCTATACCTCTTTCCCCCCTTCTCATAGTCATGCGCTTCCAGCTTTTTTAATGAATAACGCCCTCCTCTCCATGTTGCCCCCACCAAAAATTAGAGATCAATATATATGTTTCCATGTAAGACTTAGGGAATAAGTAGGATAGGTGGGTATAGAGTTGGGTCTTGCTTTTATTAGGACTTCCTTACCAGCAAATGTTAATAATTTCTGACGCTACCCCTGGAGTTTCAATCCAATTTTATCACGCACAAAAGCCAATGCAGCTGCTTCAGACCGCCCCCCAAATAGTAGGCAATCCCAAATATTTCCCTACCTAGTTTGTATACGGTATGCCCCAAGCAGAAGAGACCCTTGCCTTGATGTGCATAGGAGTGTTGGAAGAAAAGAATATACTCGACTTCTCAATATTTATTAACTAACCAGAGGCTTTACAGTATACTTCGAGAATCTTTTTCAACACGTTCCAGGTCAGCATGTCAACTTTCGAAAACAGGATGGCATCATCCGCAAAGAAGTAATGCGATATTGTTGGGGCTCTGCGAGCTAGTTTTATACCCCTTAGCTCCTTGCGGTTGACATGAAAATGGAGCATCAAGGATAGAACTTCTGAGGCTATAATAGACATGTAAGGGGGCAACAAGTCCCCTTGTCTTACCCCGCGCTCAGGCTGAAAGGAATCCACACTATGACCATCCACCTTCAAAGTAGAACTTGTCGATGAAATGCACTCCTTAATCCACCCAACCCAGCCCTCACAAAACCCCATCTTTAACATCACAGCCGCCAAAAAGTCCCACTCAATACGGTCGTAGGCCTTGTTCATGTCGATTTTCAAGGCTAACTCTCATTTTTTCCCGGTTTTCTTATGTTTCAAATAGTGGAAGGCTTCATGAGTAAAGATAATGTTGTCTTGGATCATGTGCTCCGCAATGAACGCCCTTTGATTATGAGAAATGATTCTATCCATCAGACTTTGCATCCTGTTAGTTAGGATTTTTGCGATTACCTTGTATGTAACATTGCATAGACCAATAGGTCTGAATTGATAAACACCTTCTGCTTTCTCTACCTTCGGGATCAAAAGGAGATTGGTGAAATTAATTTCTTTCAACCCAAAACTACCAACAAAGAACCCCTTCACCATACCACATACCTCTTTACTCACTTCCCTCCATGCCGATTGAAAGAATAATGCTGAAAAACCATCCAGACCCGATGCTTTATTGGCACCGGCTGAAAGACAACCTTTTCAATCTCAATGTCAATTACCGATCTCATTAAACTAGCATTATCCACATCAGAAACCACCCTTTTAACATAGGAGAGAGCCTACTTCATAGGCCTCCCACCAACTGAGCTGAAAAGGCTCTTATAAAACTCACTGAACAATTTATTATTTGCAGGCTTATCCTCTAGCCAGACCCCATTATCAGCCTTTAGTCTCAGGATTTTATTACGCAACCTCCTTTGAATTACACTACTGTGAAAGAATTTTGTATTCCCGTTACCACACTTCAGCTAAAAGATTCTTGACCTTTGCTACCAATAGGTCTCTTCTTTAGCTCAAGCCTCTTCAATTTGCCTAACCAAATCCTCAGCCTCCTTCAATTTTTCATCTGTTAATTGACCTTCATAGGAGCAGCAAAGGTTTCTACACAATTGGTCAATAACCTCTCAGAAGTTGGGAAACTCCTTTTACTCCACTCCGTAAGTCTTCTTCTGCACACGTCCAGTCTCTAGATTAAGTCCAATAAGTGATCTACATTAGAAACATCAGTCTCATTCCAACTATTACCCACTACTTTCAAACAATCCACATGTTGAACCCAATTAGCCTCAAATTTGAAAGTTCTAGGGGCTCTATCATCACAATAACAATAGTCAATGACCAAGTCATAATGGTCAGAACCCACTGGATCTACATGAAACACTACTGCATGGTCAAATTTATCTCTAAACTTCACATTCCCAAGCGCACAATCAATCCTTTCCCTTACAAGAGCGCCACTCCTCTTATTACACCAAGTAAACCTAGAGCCTTTGAATTCTAAGTCCAGCAAGTTGCAATCTAACAAGAGACTTTGAAAGTTTAAGATCTTTGTCAAAGCTCTATGGTTACCTCCCTCCTTCTCACTCTGAGAAAGGAGATCATTGAAATCCCTTATCGCCACCCAGGAGACTGTGATACCAGCTACTAATCTCCTTAGTGCATCCCACACTATTCTACGTTCACCTTCTTTAAGAGGACCATATACAAACGATACTAGCTTCGGTACACTCAAGCAATCTGATTCCATGACAACATGGATACTATTCTTTGATATATGTAGTATAGTTAAATCAATACTATCAAGCCAACAAACAGTAAGGCCGCCGGATCTTCCACACGGATCCACATACAATTCATTATCGAAACCACATTTCTGCCTTAACTTCTTACATCTCACTAGTTTAATTTGGTTTTCATTAGGAAGATTGGTGAGGGATGAAATTTCCTTACCATGTCCCTTAGGTTTCTGACTGTCAAGGCTCTTCCTAGGCCATGACAGTTCCAGGAAATCATTTTCATGGCAACCTGGTTGCTATTGAAGGCTAACCACCATCACCCACAGCTTCCATTTTCTTCTGTCTGCCACCTTTAGCCTTGAACAAAAACCTGTGCTCATCTGCATTAAGAGTAATAGGTTCAGCCATCTCCTCATCCCAATTAAGAATTTCTGCCAGGATATTCTCCTTCTCCCCCATATCTTTCCTCTTCCCTTGCCTCCTCATCCGAGCCTTGATTTTCCTCAGATTTCCTACATAGTTAGAGATAGCATTAGCCAAACAGGTTTGAATCCACCACATTGAGCCTTCTTCTTTTTAGATTAGGCAACTCCGTGTCTTCACCGACACCTCATTTCAGCCCCGCACCACTAAACCCACTGATAACCTTCTTTAGAGATCTATCACAATAAGGAACGATACCCAGCTGGTTCACTGAGTATTAAGCCATAGTATCACTAGGGACATTGGTTATTAGCGTAGATGAAATCTCTGGATTCCCTGTATAAACTTCCTCTTTCACACCCCTCGTATCTTCCTACACCTCAACACCTGCCTGTATTGCTGCTTGGGACTTTTCCTTACTTTGTTGATACTTACTTTTCCCCAAGGTAGGACTATCAGCAACATCTCCTACCATACTAGGCGAAACACTTCTTGCTTCTTGAATGTTTGATTCCCGTTCCTTTCCTTGCCCCGAGGATGAGTTCAATTTGATGAAGAACATATCCTCTTCCTCTACCTCTGATTCCCGAGCCAACCTCTGGTCATGTTCCTTCATCCTTCGTATGGTAGCTTCCTCATTTTCCCTCCTAAAATAGGTTGCCTCGCTCCAACTATCATTCACTACCATTACCAAATCCTCTGGACTTCTACATTGATTGGTGGTGGTCTAGGAACCAAATCGAGGTTTTCTACTATTCACTACAGACATCAGCCTCTCAGCTCTACACGATCGATAGTCATGACCAATCTTACTACAGTTGTAGCAAAAGCTCTGCAACTTTTCATACCGAATGGAGATCCATATTCTATCGCCATCCAGTTTGTTCATCTAGAAGTCAGAGGCCAATGCTTTTCTCAAATCAAGCACTACTTGACACGCATGAAATTATGAAGAAACCTGCCATTGTGATGAGGATCCTCGGCTAGCACCACTTCACCAATGTAACATCTGATCCTGATTGTATTTTCCAGGCACATTGCCTCCATCGGAACTTTATGGATTTGAATCCGGATCAGACAGTGGTCAAGTCGAGTTCATCACACGATTTGTACTTTGATCTTTCCATAAGATTCGGTAAAAATCCATTAATGGACCATGGCCGACCACGGAGAATTCTACCATACTCCTCCTCCACCGAGAATTTTAACATAAACACGTTCCCTGTAACTTCAATTACATCAAATCCACTCTGAAGGTTCCACGCCTTCTACAGAATCCTTTCAATCGCGACACGATAATAGGATTTGACTGATAAAACCTTGCCTATGAGCACTTTCTTCCCTATAACTTCAATTACATCAAATCCACTCATAAGGTTCTCAGCCTCTTCCTCCTTCCAGATTAACTGATCAGAGATCGTAGGATCCTCCATACTAGCAATACTCCATGAACAATCGAGACAACTCCTCCCTACCTCTCGATGAAGATCACCAGATCCATCACACAACCAACCACCTTCATCGACAGAGCCTCACCAGACCACCAAGACCCCATCGTACCACCCAAAACCCCCTTATCACTCTCACGCTTGGCGGAGAGAATGAAGCTCCCACACGAGTGCATGTAGAGAAATTTTTTCATTCATGTATTGATATTTTTTGAATATAAGAGTGGTTTTCTAAATGTACAATATACTCAGGGTCATTTTTTTTCTAGTTTCTTACCTTGTAAATGTACTACCATAGCAATCTAACTGGTCACAGTCATGTTTTTATCAAAAGCATTTGGAAGGACACTATTAGCTGTTGCTAGTTCTGAAACTTCTGCATCTTCTGTTGCAGCTGCTAATGCTTCCATGGAAGGATATAACCCTCTTCAGGAGTTCTTTGAGGCAGATAAGAGCCCAGATGATGATAAGCCTGTTGTCTATGGTATAGACCTATTCATTGCTTTACTTTTTCCTACCAGTCTTTTATTGACTGGGATATAAGATATGTGTAGAAGAGAATGATGTTCAGGCTATGTTTGATACAATGGAATGTTACTTATGGAAAGGATACCTTTACTAAAAGGAGGAACAGACATTGTTGAGTAATGATAATAAGGTATAATGGACATTGTATTAAAAGGTAATCTTTTTTACACCATGTGTCATTTTAAATCCCAAGAGGGAAAAGGGATTTTAAATCAATCCACAAGGGTAACTATAATGTATCCTTCCTATAAGAACCGAATGAACCCAAGAGGGGGTGAATTGGGTGAAGAATAAAAACTTAGGAACTTTGAAAATCTTTTTGAAACTCAGTAAAATCAGTTTGTATGACAGTAAAGAGTTCTAAAGCAATAGACAGTCATTCAAACATATGTGCTGGAAATATAAGAGATAAAGGAAGAGTATATACAAACTGAGATTTATCCTGGTTCGGTCCTATCCTTGACCTACGTCCAGTCCTCAAGCTCCACTTGAGATTTTCAATCCACCATCCTCTTGTTTAATTCGGGCACAAGAGAAGCCTTTACAATCCCACAAGTTCACCCAGGCACTTGTGAAGCCAAATCTCTCACCGAGATACTCCCCCTAACACAATGCAAGGTTACAATATGTTTCCCTCTCAAGATTACCCAATCTTGAGTAACTCTCAAATAAACAGATAGAATGTTTATATTGATTCTTCTCTCTCAGAAGTGAATAAGATAAACACTGAAGTGCAATACAAATTATCTCACTCTCTATGATAAACTATGTAAACATTGAAAAACAGAGTGTGAGTAGTATAAAAATCAGAGTATGAGCATTTTGAAGATGTAGGCTTGTGTCTTGCCTCTTTTGGCTTGAATCTGTCTTCTTTTTAAGGTAGAGATCAATATATGACCGTTGTAATCTTCAATATAATCGTTGCCTTCATTAGACAAGGATTTGGTTAAACTTTGGTCTTCTTCTCTCTCTAATATTCACTTAATCCATCTGTGCAGAAGTTCAGAGTTGACTTCTTGAAAATAAATATATTGGAATAAAAGCTGCTGGATGTGGAAAACATTCTTTAATCCTTTGCAAAGCGTGTGCAGACGGATTACCCAAAAGTATACAACTTTCTGGGTTTTGCATTTAATGTGCTGATGTCACTTTTGCTTTTACTTTAAACCTTCAATAAACATTCTCTAATTCATCTGAAACTCACTAACAAAGTGGTTAAACATATCTAGGAACATTAGAGAATAATCATAGGAAGTATTAAGATCAAACAAGAAGGTTTTATAAATTTTTCAAATTTGAATTTACGCACTGCGATGAAACCTTGAGGTTTGTTCTCAAACCTCGAGGTTTGGACTTTAGCATGTAAATTCTATTTAAGTCCAAAACGTCGAAACTGGAGGTTTTCATCCAAAACTGGAGGTTTTCAATACATTAAAAATTGCAGTGCTCTCGGGTTGGCAAAACCTCGAGGTTTTACCAGAAACCTCGAGTTTTCATTCAAATATGAAAGCTTTGAGAAATCGCGTCAAGCTAAAACTTGGAGGTTTTCAAATCAAAGAAAAGACGTGTGCTCTCTGGTTGACAAAACCTTGAGGTTTCTCACGAAACCTCAAGTTTTTACTCAAATGTGAAAACTTTGAGTTTTTGCGCCAAAACAGAAACCTGGAGGTTTTAAAGTAAAACTGGAGGTTTTGGAAACTAGGAAAGCACAGATGCTCTCTGCCTGGACAAACCTCGAGGTGTGTACTCAAACCTCGAGTTTTCACTAAATTGTGACAACTTTGAGAAAACTGGACTGAACTCAAAACTGGAGGTTTTCCACAAAACTGGAGGTTTTGAGAAACTGGCTAAAACATGAGTTTTCTCTGGCAAGTCAAAACCTCAAGGTTTCTTATCAAACCTCGAGGTTTCACAAAACTTGTGAAAACCTGGAATTTTCATGTTAAAACAGAAACTGGAGGTTTTCAAGTGTTCAAAACTTAGGAGACTCTCTGTAAGGCCAAACCTCGAGGTTTTACTAGAAACCTCGATTTTTGCATTTTCCAGAAAATACTGAGAAGTCTCTGTGTGATGAAACCTTGAGTTTTCTCTGAAAACCGGCGGTTTTGCTCAGTTCAGAAAACTTGGAAAATTCTTGGCCAATCTCAAACTCAAGTTTACATGTCCAAGCTTGAAGTAAGAATCCAATGCAAGAAGAATCAGCTCCAAACTCATTGTATTATGTTTGTTATGATCCGATGAATGAAGGCCGTTCTTGACCGAGCGTTTTTGCAATGTCCTGAACCGACTGTCAAATTTTGAAGGTCATATATCCCTGGTATGAACTCCTTTTTGGTCCGTTAAAATCTTGATGGAAATAATTTTGAGTCTACTTTCATATGCCACCGATTTCAGCTCAATCAGATTTGTAGTTTGTGAGTTACACTTAAAACATCGAAGCTTGGTCTGCTGTGTGACGTGAATTTCACAGTTAACTTCCACAATTCATAGATTCTTGATCTGAGCTCTTTTGGGCTTGAATTTTATACCAAAATGACGCATTGGGAGTCTATTTTCATATGCCACTGGTTTCACCTCAATCGGATCTCTGGTTTGGGAGATATCATCGAATTACCAAACCTCGCCCAAGCTGAATATGAAACAGAATAGACCAGAGTTGCTGATCAGTGCTGAAAACTTGAGTTTTCACTTGGAAACTCGAGGTTTCCTAGTCCAGAGATGCCAGAGATGCTGAAAACACTCTAAACTCGAGTTTTCTCATCCATAACCTCATTTTTGCTTGTTTTAATTCTGAATTGAGCCATTCGAACTTCCATATGATCTTAGAGCCTTCAAGCATGAAGATAAGAATGTGAATAATTATATTTTCATTCCATTCAACAAGTTCTTCCTTCTTTAATCACCCATCTTGATTATTCTTCATAATCCAACTCTTTCTTTCTTCTCTTCTCTTGATCATCCTTTGTCATTCAACTTGGACTCATCATTCTTAGCAAGTTATACCTTCTTCAATATCTCCTCTTCTTCTTGATTAATCTCTATGATTCAACTTGAATTAATCCACATTAAATATAGTAGTTAGTCAATGTAGGAGATAAATATATTATACAAGCTTTTTGCTCTTACTAATGGCATCTATATAAGACATCATCAAAACTAATCGTATCTAACACTTCCCCCCTTATCTGTTATGATAAGTTCAAAGCCATTTTAAATGAAGTTCACTTTTCTCAACATTAGAGAGTTTATTGAGTGTGGTCTGCAGTTTACTGCTCTATAACCTATTACAGTGGTTCTAGCTGTTACCATAAAAAATCACTTTTTTTTTTTTAATTCAAGCTATTTTGTTTATTTATTATGATAAGGTCGAAGTTGGAAGGCCTCTGAGCTGCGTCTTAAGTCTTGGGATGACCTTCACAAACTATGGTTTGTGTTGTTGAAGGAGAAAAACATGTTGATGACTCAACGTCAGATGCTTCATGCACAAAATCTACGCTTTTCTAATCCAGAGCGCATCCCTCAGGTACTACTATAGTATTATTTACTCCAGATCCTCACATTTTTTCATCTTTTCAAATAAGTTGTTCTTAACCTTTGGTTCGATGGATGATTGGCTTATAACAATGGTGTCCACTTTCATTTTCTGGGCAATTTTTTTTTACCTGTAGATTTGCACATTACATGGACTTAGGCTTCTCTTTCTTTGCTTAGAAAAATCTAGAAACTTATCTTTGATTTGAATTGTTTGACTTGGTTGGAAGCAATAACTTACGCCAAGTTTCAATTTGGTTCTACAACAATTTAACAGAAAATGCTTTTGAGAAATTAAATTAATTTTCCTATAACAATTTTAACTCTGCCATCATGCCAACAAAACAAATAAAAGATAATACAACAGGGTTTGAGTCTAGCGGAAACCATAGTAGCATCATATAACTGTACTTAAGTAATGGTGTATATACAGAATACGTATTAAATGGGTTTTCATTTGTTGGAAATTTTCTATGATTGCTCTATATATACTCCATTACTCAAAATAATAAAGTGCATTTGCTCGATCGATGTAGAAACTGAACCATAGTAGCATCTTAACTATACTTAAGCAATTACAGAAGAGTGCGATAATTTGTTGAAATATGATAATGAGATGTCTATAGAATCTTTTACGTGTGAAAACAATGGATGGCATGAATGAGAAGATATGGATTGCTAAAAAAATTAATTTTAGCATTTTAGCATTTGATGGTCAATTTCTTTTTTGCTTACTGGTGACCTGTTGGACTTGCATATTACAAAAGTAGGCAGCTTTCTCATTCCTTGGTGGAGGTAGATTATAGTCTGAAACTCTGAATCCTTTTTACTTGAGACCTGTTGGATTTGCATTTTACAAAAGTAGGTAGTGTTCCCATTCCTTGTAGTCTAGATCCTGGTTATGTACGCCAAAGTTTTCTCCAAAATTCCGCCTACTATGTTTCTAAGTTGTATGTGTCATGTGTGGACATGACTTGGTCAGTACATGTTTGTTCGTTGGGTTTAAAATGTATATTGTGGCTGGGAGAAGGACAGTGGGAAGGGGCTACATAATCAACTCATTCCGCTGATAACTATCAAAACAAAATAATTGCTGGGAATCTTACTAAATGGCAATTGGTTTCTGTTAATTTAATTTGCATTTTCTAAGAATACCTGGGTAGTTCTCTGCTTTCCAATATGTCGTGGTACTTTTACGTGAGGGAAATTGAACTTTTGAATATCAAGGTGTGTATATGTTGTATTTAGTCTGGAACCCTTTCTACCCCATGCTTAATCTGTTTCTGAAGGATCACTGCAACTAAAACATCAGTGATTCTTGTTGATATATGTTGAATCAGGTGAGAAAGTCAATGTGCCGCATCAAGCAGGTACTTACAGAGAGAGCAATAGATGAGCCAGTCCCCAGGAGGTCTGCTGAGATGAAGAGGATGATAAATTCGCTTTGACGACTTACAATGTATCTGCACCTGAAAGCATTATTGTCCATGTTGATGAAGTATAATGTTGCTTTCAAGTTCGTAAAATTGCTTACTCAAGGGGTCCATTTGTCTAGAAAACTTTTTTTAGAGCACTTTTGCTGGCCTGTTTATGGACTCACGTTTGATTTTCCTTGTCTCAAGGTGAGGGGTTATTATTTGAGGCAGATAGTGACTTGTAACTTGCCCTGTCCAAACGGTGTTCCAAACAACGTTTGAGGTAGGCATCCTTAATTTTGGTCCCCCATTACCCATAGGAGAAGACTGGAATAAGTTAATAGCGTAAGTTCCTTGCTACACATTACGTTATCTTTGGAATCAAAACTGAAAACTGTATGAAGATTATAGATTTGGAAATGCATTTAGACGAGTCATGATAGTGGCGTGTGGCAAAATTTCAAATACTTGGTCATAGTCATACGACTCATTAATAGGCAAATGTCCATGAAATAAGGTCATGCCTTACTTCCCTGCAACTATGGCTGTGCTTTTTATGACATGAGGAATTTAATTCAAAGGGCTCTCATTCTTCCAACACCAAGCAAGGTATTTACATCCCACATGTTCAGTTTGTTTCCTTTTTAGCTGTGCTTTTTATGACATGAGAACTTTAATTCAAAGGGCTCTCATTCTTCCAACACCAAGCAAGGTATTTACATCCCACATGTTCAGTTTGTTTCCTTTTTACCCTGAACCAAGCATGTTCAAAATGACAGCAGTTAAAAAGTGGTTTATGAAGTTATCTGTATATGAGACCGAACATACAAAAAAAAAAAAAAGTAAACATGCGTGTATGTTTGCTGTCGCAAACAGGAGGAAGGAATCCCAGACGTAATGATTGCTTGAATTGGCAATATTTAGCAAATAATTTAGGATTAGGCTAAAATTGTGGAGGTTACGCATCGATGATTGAGGCCACACAATCCATGAACTTGTGGAGTGTTTAAAAGTAGATTTTCAGTTATGATTTATGGAATATGAGGTAAGTATTTGAGAGAAGTGTTATTTCAACTTATATACATAAATACTTATAAGCCTTTCAAATTCAAACATGCTTATATGTTCAACTTTGCTTCCTCGAGCCATAATTGGTGCCCAGATAAGTAGGGTGTACAGAGTTGGCCTGTTTGTTTCTTCGGAATGGTTCCAAGGAAATGAATGCATAACCTGACTGTATAAAATATATTGTTGGATGAGAGATTTAGGAAAGACGCGTTAAATTCTGTTGTAGCGAACTGACTCTGAATAATTCTTGAAATGGCAATTTTTATGTATAAAAATACTCACATGCCGTGTTTTTCATTTTTTACTTTATAAAAATGACCATATATTACTTTCCTTACTTTCAAAGGAAGGACCTAGTGGTTGCCGTTGTTGCGGCATATTAATTACTTTTAAAACAGCAAGTAATTCGATCAAGCTGATGCATAGCAGGTCTAGTAGTATTAACATGAAAAGACAAAACTGGCTTTCGATCAAGCTAATACATAGAAGTCAAGTTATTGACTCCATTCCGAATAAGAGACGTGACCCCTGAAATTATAAAGAATTAATTAGAAATTAGAAATTAGAATCATGAAGAAGAAGAACTACATATAATTAGAAGGAAAATAAAACTTCTGGTCACTTAATTATTGATTCAATTCCTAAACTTTGAATTTCAACAATTCTCTCCTTTTTCTTGAGACAAAAGTTCACCAGCTCAATCAATAATTATAAATAAGTTATAAATAAGAGAAGGTCTACACATTGAAAGTTATGTATATATTCATCAAATAATCATACCACCAAAGTTGTTGAACTGCATTGGCGGGCAAGCAAGGTGTTGTTCATGTTGTAATGGCTAATCGATTCCTTCCATTTGCTATATTCATAATTATTTCACGTAGCTCTCCCCCTTTTTCTTTTCGTTTTCCCTGTGTTTCTGAAAGTATAGCGAAGAAACCACAACTAAATTGGTATGTAAGATATATATATATATATATATATATATATATATATGTAATGGGGAGAACCATGTGTCTCAACCTGTAGGTGACTCCCAACAATTTCTCTCGTGAGACCTGGCCCATTTATAGCTAGAAGGGTTTTGTGAGGCATGACATCTGCCATACATGGAAACAGAAAACTAAACTATTATATTCATAATTAAAATAGAAAATTTATTAATAACAGACGCTCTTATATTCATAATTCATAAAGTACAAATACACAGATTAATGCATCTGAGATACAAGGAAACAAAAAAGCCATTATATTAATAATTATAATAGAATCTCAAAAATAGAAAGCTCGGGAACACAAATAGTTCCCTAATTTTTTAATTTTTTCCTCAAAATATTGCATATATTAATTAAAAGGAGTTCTCATCATTAAGAATAAAGAGGTTACTCCCTTCGTCATTAAATTAAAGACTTTATTGCAATAGTAAAGAATTTTCTCTAAAAATTATAAATAAATTATGTGGTCAAAGGTCGATGAATAATTAAAATAAACTAAGAATTTTTTTGGGGAAAAAAAGACGGATATGAAAAATCGCATATCTTTGCCAAGTTGTTTCACAGCTTCAACAAACCGTGCATAGAGTTCATCGGTCCAGACGAACCATGGTCTCTTCTTCAAAGAAGGTTCCTTGCCATGATTCAACTCGTTTCCTCTTTTTAGACTTTCTTGTTGGGAAGAAACAAGAGAAGAAGAACCCTCATTCTGATGATTCAGAGGCTCAAATTGAGCCCTCCTTCTAAAAACATGTTGCCATAAATTTTCAATCTCATCAGACGGCTCACTCACTTTGGCTTCTATAAAATATAACATGCACCCAATTTATTCGCCTTGGTGATCTCATCCTAACCTAATCTCTCAGCTTCAAATATTACTGCAAAATATAAATTTAATGTAAACTCTCACACTAGCTAACATAGTATCGAGATATATATACATAAATATACAGAGAGAGAACTTACCAACGTGGGGAATATTTTTTCTCAAGTCTTGGACTTGGGCGATGAATTCACAGCCATCCATGACTTTCAAAGAGAAATCACTGAGAACCAAGTCAATTTTATCATTGTTTAAGAGTTCTAAGAACGCTGAAATATGAGTGGGACATGTATCGATTTGATAATGAAGATGTAAAAGCTGATTTTTAATACAGTTATGGATGACATCATCAGTGCTGACTAAGAGAACCTTCAAACCTTGGGGAGGAAGAGGAAGAAGACGAGGTTGGACTAAAGATAGCGGCATATTAGCGGAATCAATCAAATCTGCGGCAACCATAAGTACTGATTGTGATTTTATAATCAAGTTCGGGTGATATATATATATATATATATATATATATATAAGCACTTGAGATACACTGTAGTACTACTTATACAGAGGCCAGTAAATATATATCGGCATTTAACTAGGTGAATGTATGTTTGTTTGTTTTTTGGATGATAATTTTAAATTTTGAATTCCATAAAGTTGTTGGATGATTTCAAAAAGTGTTATAGCTTTTTTTTTAGGAGGACTAGTAGTAACTGGGAACAAAATATGTACAATAATAAATTGGTAAACTATCAACAGAGGATCTTATGATTTTATTGTACTGGAACTTGATATTCGGGAAAGATATTGTTGCATGTAAGTTTGCTTAGGTTTATTTTTAAGTTATGTAAAAATTTCATATTTATTTTCTATATTTACATCATTATATATGCCTATAATTATTTAATTTAATTATATGTCACTATGGCTTGACTATTTTTTTTTTGCGTAATACAGCCAAGCCGTAACTTGAAATGATAAGATAGGACCTAGACTATGGAACTAGCCCTAAATACAACACAAAAAACAAAACTAAAAACGACAGGCCAGTTGGTCCTTCATCACCATATCTCGGCACCCCACTGGAACTGTTGGGATAAGGATCGCATCCGCATCAGCAGGAGCATGATGTCCTTCCTTGGCCAAATAATCAGCACATGCAATGTTATCTCTTGGGGTAAAATACAACCTTACACTACAATCCCGGAAAAGAAGATCTCTGATATGGCCGATGATTTCTCTCAGGGGATGATCATCATAATAGCAGTTCCTCATGAGAATACTGACTGCATCCAGGGAATCCGAATAGAGCAGAATTTGCTGGAAGCCCAACTGTTGAGCCATTGTCAGACCAAGCAAGATGGCATGTAGTTCCGCCTCAATAACCGATCGAAGACCTAGGGACTTGTAGAACCCCATCAACCAGTGTCCTCGGGAATCCCTGATCACTCCTCCGCATGCTGCTTGAAACTGCTGCCGCACTGATCCGTCAACGTCAATGCGGACCATGTTCCCAACAGGGGGAGTCCAAGACCTTTCTTCGTTCCTGTCAAGTTGGAAAATTTGGTAGCACTACTTTCCAACAGAAAATAATTGCATAAATGAAGCATCTCCCTGGTATCTATGTTTTGGCCTTGGAATAAGGCTTTGCATCTAGAAGTCCAAAGGATCCAGCATCCCAAGCTAAAGATTCTTGACCAGGGGAAATTCTGAAACCTCCTATTCCCTGGCTTGTGCTTGGTGTTCCAATTAAGCCACCCCTGCAAATTACCTGCCAAAAACTGGGAAACATAGTTAGGTTTTATAATATCTCTCCACAACTCCCTGGCTCTCTCACAGTCCCTTAGTACATGAAGCACACTCTCTTCACTGTTACAACGGTAGGGACAATGATTATCATTAGTCAGGCCAATCCTGGCTCTAAGAGAGTTAGTGACAAGTCTTTCATGGCCGACCTGCCACATGAAATACTTAACCTTTTCCGGAATCTACCATTTCCATATCAGGGACCAGTAGTGATTATTAACATTCTCTGTCCTCCCAGATAGATATCGATAAGCCGATTTAACAAAGAAACCTCCATCCTTCGCAACTCTCCAAGTGAAACAGTCAGGGGAGTTGTTACTAGGTGGGTGCATTCTAGATATAGTTCTGATGACGTCAGAGGGAAGAATTCCTTGCCACCTGCTCGTATCCCACCTACCGTTCATCAAAATTTGATCTTTCACAGATTTTTCTTCATTTATTAATACAGGATTGTGGACAAAGGTTATAAGAGGGCGCTCCAGGGGAAGCCAAAGATCGCACCAAAACTTAGTATCGTCACCATTGTTAACCTTTCTCCCAACTCCACCCATGAACTTGTCCCAAACCTCAACAATGGCTTTCCAAGCCAATGATGAGCTTCTTTTCTTTGAAACTTTAGGGACCGAAGAATTTCCACAGTTATATTTGGCCCATATACACTGAACCCACAAAGCATGCCTTTTGGTCAAGAGACTCCAACAGAGCTTCATAATAAACGCCTTATTCTCTTCTAAGGTTTCGAATCCAAGTCCCCCTTGCTTCTTAGCCTGGCTTGACTATTGATCGGACTGTTTGGACTAAGGTGAGCATTATCGTATTTCAATTCTATTTTTAGTTAAAATAACCAAAAACCGAATAGAGCTGATTTTGAAAATCAAACAGAACCGATTAATCAAATCAATCGAAATCGAATTAACCGAAATATTTCAGTTTGGTTCGGTTATAACCAATTTTTTTGTTTCTGTTTAAAAATAAAATATATATGAATACATTTTATAGAAATGTTACTTTTTATCCTCAAGATTAGAATTAGTAAAAAATATAAAAAATAAATAAAAAGGTTTAAAATATCTATAAATTTTATCTAATATAATTCAAAATTTATACCTATTTAATTATTAAAAAAATGCACTTATCAAATTAAATATAAATATCTCATTGAGCATTTCTTTATATGAAGATTTGAGCTTAAAAGTTTGAAGATTTATAATAGGAGTAATAATATAGTTACAAAGGTGTATCACTTTAAGAAATGGTATGAGTATGTGTCTATGTGATCATTTAAAAAGATTGAATGGAGAATAAATAGTCAGTTAAAACTCACACATCAATTTAATAATTAAATAGCATAATATTATAGTCAATAAAACACAAGATAACTTGGCAAAAGATTTAAATCATATTAGATAAATATGAGGTCCATACAGGACCGTGGAAATAATTTTTTAGGGTTTTTTATTTAACATTTTAAAATATAATAAGCTATTGAGAAAAACGGTATGTTATCACAAAAAAGAGAAAAATTATAGATTAATATTAGATAATTATCTATATACAATTTGTTTATTCATATGGTTAAAAAATTAGGGAGGTAAAGGAGTTATCCTGCTCACAAAAAAGTTTATTAAGTTATGATGGACGATTTTATATTCAAATTTTAATAATAGATTAAATATTTTAATTTATCTTCATATTGTTAATTAGTTTTATATTTAAAAAATGAATAAGAAAGTTATGATGTTGCAATCACGTGAGGGTAGCCTACTACCTCCGACTTTTTAATACAAAAAATATTTCACTTTGTTGAAAAAGATTCACAAATTTCAATAAATTAAATTAAAGTATTTATATTTATTATTATTTTCAAAACTAAATTGTTTTATCTATAAACTGATATATAATCTAATACTTATATATATATATTACTCATATAGGATATGACTAAGTAATTTATTTAGCTTCATTAACGTTTCTAAATTGTCTTACTTACTTATGAACTAGAAGGAGATATAGGAATGTAAACCCTATTAGATAGTTTAATTTATATAACATATAATGCTGCCACATGGAAAACAGGTGGGCATGGGCATTTAACTTGTCATACCGTCAAACTTCTACTCATGTCCCTCCTTTTTTTTTTTTTTTTTTTTTTTTTTTTTTTTGCGCCAAACAAGTGTCTTTATTTTTCCTTCAAACAAATGTCCCTCCTCTTATAAATAATATTACCATGTTGCCATATGGATGTAGGTGAGCATTCAACTTGTAGCACACTTAGCGCATGTATTCCTCACACTATATAAGTAATAGATGGATGTATTTGGACAAAAATACATTTAACTAAAATGGTAATATATTTATTTAAATTTATTATAGTGTATAGTATGCCTTATAGAGATAAAAATTTTGAAGGATGAGAGATACTTTTTTAAAAAATATATATATATATACAGTGAGGGTCAATATTTAATATATCAATCAATAAAAAGATATGAATTTTTGCTTTTTAATCCTGTAATGACGCTGTCTGTTATATTTATGAATATAGAGATTGTTGTCAAACTTAAGGGTGAACCCGTGAATAGTAATTGATTAAAAAGGTTTAAAAAAAAGCCCTATTTTAAGCTTGTAAATCGTGTGCCTTCGATCGACCATTTTTCTTTATCAAGTTTATAGCTTTTGTTTTTCATTAGTGAGACATATTAAACCATTGCTGGTGCCCACTAGCTCATTCTTTTGAGAGAAAAAGAAGTAAGGGGTTACCAGTACGCGAAACAAAGAAAAGTCACAGTTATTCTTACGTAAAGAGTAGTTGATTTCAGAATATGATCCGAAACCTCTCATAACAAGGAATAGTTGGTTTCTGGAGTTGAAAGCTCGGTCCGAATAACGAAGTACGAAATTGGGGCTAGTGATAAGGGAATTCCAGTCTCTGCAAACGAAGATCAATTGAAATAAGGTACGGGCTTGTAGGTTTAACAGAATTTGTTGAACAACATCCGAAAGAATAAAAGGAATATTGCCATTCGAGATTATATTCTGGTACGGCTTCTCGGGTGCGATCTCGTTGGAGGGAATATTGTTTGAGTTTGATGAGATCAATGAGTTGAGTTGTAATGCTCTGTTTGATACTGAGGATTTGGGATTTAGGGTTTTATGATGGTTAATTTGGGCCAGAAAGCTAGGGTTATACACACACTTTTTTGCCAGAAATATATTGACGTTAACTATTGATCTATCTATCTATTCATTAATTATTAATTAAGAAGCCACATCGTTGCTATGGCTGCTACTTCTCTGTTTTGTTACATTTTATAAAGTAGGATTATTAAGCAGGCTATGTTCTTGTTTTTTCTTCTTTTTATAAAATGATCAAATATATTAACTTTTAAAGCGCTAGTTCAACATAAAAGACTACTGAAAGTAAAGATGACCTTACACACCAAACACTAACTCAAAGGTAAAGTATATAGGACGTACATGCTTGTTTTAGTTTTTCAGAAGTATTTTTATTATTTATGAGATAAGTATGTTAGAAGAATTTTGTTTCCACCTATAAAATAGAGTTTCTGAAACTATGGTTTAAAAGTTTCTCAAACATACACGCTAAAAGTTTCAGACTCAACTAATACAACCATTCTAACTAACAATAGCAATATTAACACCGTGTAAATCTACAAAGAAAAAGTTGAAGATCCATCAACAGGACATGGATAAGTATGCATCTTTCGAAAAGTCCTCATATTGAAGCACCGCAAAATAAAAGATTCACCAATAAGAAATTGACGAAAAAGATCATGACACTAACTTCATTATCGAAACAGGAAAAAAGGACATCTACCTAGATTGAGTTTGAATACAATGGGTATACAACTAACTTTTGTAATACCCTAAATATCATATTTAGCATAACCACCATATTTTGATAAATGATACCTATTAAAATAGGTGAATTTGTGGTCTCAAATTTTTGTGTTGTATTTATTTTATTTCTTGGGAAAATTTTCTTTAGAGTGTAATAAGGCAGAATCAAATTCTCTAAATTCAATTAGGGACCATAAAATATCATAAAATTTATCATAATTAAGCATAATCTTAATTTAATAAAATGACATGAAAATACCTAAACTAATTAGAGAAATTACCACCAATTAAAAGGCACATGTAATAGGAGATAAAAATCTACCAAAAGCAAGTAGGATTTTTCTACACAAATAAGGAGCCAAGACGTTATCTCAAAGAGCTAGATTTAATGACCTAGATTAATTACACAATGAAGCTAAATCCAAGTAAATTAAAAAGAACCAATTGGGGAGTTTAAAACATTATCCAATAGGCTACACTAAAAACACAAATTAATCAGAAGATAGGGGGGAGGGACGGATTCAACACTTGGGGAAAAGAAAAAAAAAGAAAAAAGAGTTTCTAGAAGATTAAGCAAACTTAGTAAACAAGTTGGAAAGTCAAACACATGTGCTCAAACTTGGTGACTAAGTTAAGCAACTTGTTGATTAAGTAGAAGCTTCCAAAACTTGGTGGCCAAGGAGAAACAAAATGAGAGAAAGAGAGATGGGGAGGGGGCACGGCTAGGTGGGATTAGGGGCTGGGATGAGTGTTGCAATTTTTTAACTTTGATCCATTGGCTAAAATTCAAGATGAGATAGGTTTGGAAAAATTACCAATGAGCCATAGTAATTTAGTATAAATAGGGAGCTTTGGCCTTCACAAAATTCACACCAAAACAACAAGAGTGATCTGAATATAGAGAGGAGAGGAAGTGAGTGAGGAGCTTCTTGAAGGGGTTGAAGCGATAGCAAGTAAGCTCTCAAGTTCTAGTTTTTAATTCATAGATAGTTGTGTTTTAATCTTAAAAATAATAGAGTAGTTTTATTTTCATGTTTTTATGATTAAAAATAGCTTTATTTCAAAAAATTGATGAAGGAAGTGATAGAGAAAAATTTTTGAGAGAAAAACAACAAAGTAACGAAGTTACGACGAAATTTTTTGGGTAAGCGATTTCTGGAATCAGTAGTAAAAATGCCATAATTTTATATTGAATATGAAGTCAATTAATTATGAAATTTTTCATGGTTAAAGTAGACATATAGAACTTTCCAAATATACATATAATGTGTCATTTAGAGTTTTGTGCAAGGAATTAAAAATTGTAGAAAATAGGCTACGAAATTCTGGAATTTTTCTGGGCAAGATATGAACACGTGAAAACTGGGAATTTTTCTTAAGTTCTGGGAAAACCTTAGTATTTTTTCTCAAAAATATACATCCTAAGGAGTCCGAGAAATTTTACGGATCTTCAATTCGATTCTTGTAGAATTAATTATGAATTTTCAAAGTTAACGGAAATTTTGCCCGAAATGCTGGAAGTAGCGTTTTTTGAAAAATAAAGGGATATAATTGGAGTAACAAATCCACCAGGGGTAAAAAGGCCAGTAGTGGCTAGAATATCTCCTAAGATATTATTTACGAGGTAATAATGCGATAATACTATTATAGGATATCCGGGAAAATCGGGAGACGTACCGACCAAGCAAGCGTACCCCTATCTGAACGGACTAAGGTACAGACGCGTATTGTAACACTAACTCTGATACTTATTGTATTCTTATATGTGATAGATACTTTCATAAAGACATGGACGGGACTCTGTCTCGGGTCATGCACCATGACTAAGTTATGGGGCTTAAATAACTAATTATACATTCAGCTTTATACACGGGTTATGGTTTTGATAATACCGTTACAGTTTTCCTAGCGCTTAGGACACGATAGGTCATCATGGCACTGGTGAATAGTGCAGACTAGGGATAACGGACATATGCAGTGGCTGTGTACCGTTATCCAGACAATTTTGTTATGGGCTTTTATATCGATTATTGCTGTAATGTCATACATATCTTGTTTACATAAGCATGAGGTTAATCGTTACCTGGGGTCCGATGGGTATTGGACCTCAGCTCTTACCATAGCTTCAGGTCTGGGAATCAAGGACTGAAGACAGGAGTAAGCAGAGTAAACAGCACGCGTAAAGACCCGACTGTAGATCCTATTTCTAGACTTGTACCGTTATGACATCACTCAGATAAATGTATTGTACATTATGAACAGATGGATACGCCACAGTTAATGATATATCAGTTACTCACTCTTTTACTTGCTCTGGTGCTCTACTCTGATGAAGAAAAAAAAATTATTCCGCTTTTGAAAATTGGTGTGTTACAACTTTGAGTTGATAATCCAACATAGATAATGCGAACGCTTGAAATACTCGAAGATCTCACAAATATAATACTTGATCATGATGCTGGAATGTAGTTCCTACAAAAAACAAGAAAATTGGACACAAAAGGAAGTTAAGGGTGAATTTGCAGTCCTTGGAGCGACCATAGCATCACCCCAACTAAAATGGCCCCTCTTTAAGATCATTGAACCTTCCAGCTGGTGGATTTTCTTGTAGGATAACCCACTCAAACCTAACAACAGACTTATTCCAAACACACAATCCTAACAACCTTACAAAATTATTTCCACTATCGTGTATGGACCTCATATTTATCTAATATGATTTAAATTTTTTGCCAAGTTATCTTGTGCTTTATTGACTATAATATTACGCTACTTAATTATTAAATTAGATGTGTGAGTTTTAACCAACTATTTAATCTCCATTCAATCTTTTTAAATGATCACATACTCATACCATTTCTTAACGTGATACATCTTGGTAACTATATTATTACTCCTATTATAAATCTTCAAATTTTTAAGCTCAAAACTTCATATAAAGAAATGCTCAATGAGATATTTACATGTTACATCTTTCATTCGTGTGCCTCTTCTATCATGGCGTGTATGGCGGTTACGAGGCTCACTGTGAGATGAAGAGAGTTCGTTCTGACTCACACCAATAACTAGCGTTGCACGAACAGGACTAAAATCGTTTTCTCCGTTCATTTTCGAGAAAGGAAGAGAGGTTGAGAGAGGTGGTGCGAAAGAGGAATGCTTGAGAAAATGAGAGAGTGACGGAGGATGGTGGTGGTGGGCGGGGAAGAGAGGTAATGCAACAGGAAGAGAGGTTTCACAACAAGAACAGAGGTTCAGACTTCAAAGAGAGCAACGTAAAGTAAGGTTTTGCATGAAGAAGAATATATTTGACGCTTTAGTTTTAAGACCGGATGTATTAAAAAGACGGTTTTAAAAGTTAATCTTTAAAACCGGTCCTTATTAAACTCCGGTTTTAAAAGTAATTAATTTTTAATTTAATTTTTAATATTTTATACGGCCACAATTTATGTCCGGTCTTAAAAGATTTAAGTTTAAGACTGGAAGTATTTAAAAACAGGTCTTAAAAGTATAAATTTAAAACCGGTCCTTATGAAACTCCGGTCTTAAAATTAATAAAATTTTTGTTTAATTCTTGTCAATATTTTGTACCGCCACAATTTATGTCTGGTCTTAAAAGTATAACTTTTAAGACCATCTTTTATATATAACTGGTCTTAAAAGTTTTAGACCTTTATATTTAAATTTTTGGACCGCATAAAATATAAGTTCGGTTGTATGAGATTTCCCTAAAAAATAATTGATATTTCATTTTTTTAATAACATTTTTAAGACCAGTTGTTTTGTTTACCGGTTTGAATAATATGTTTAAGACCTATTAATAAAGGATCCGGTCCAAGAAATTCCTTATATTTACAAAATTGCCACCAATCATACTTTTAAGACCGGTACATCAATACTCCGGTCTAAATGAGATGGTTTTAAAGCTCTTTTTTATACTAGTGTGTAACACTATGATGCCCAACATTTAGAGCCTCCTTGACCAATCTATCATCAGCGGCCATTTGCAGATCTCAGCCAGAAGATCTCGATCCGGGTGCGATTTGGTCTAGAACCTGATTTCTTTTTTTGTTGATTAAACAAAATCCGATCGTTTCCATATTTACCGATGAATTATTCAAGAATTGAAAGTATCCATTGTAGATTTGTAGGACGGGATAAAAGGAGAACTAGGTTTTTTTAAAATGTTAAAATAACAATTTAACCCTTAGGTAAAATTTATTTAGAGTAAAATACTCTAGCTTTATCTTAATTAAGCAGACTTCCCTTCTATTTTAAAAACACTTAAGTCCAAATAATTACCTCCGTTAAGAATATTTCAAAAAGATTCCAAAAATATATTTTTTAATTAAATTTTATATAAAAATAAAATTATTTACTATTTTACCCTTAATACTAAATCAATAATTTTTCTTTTATCTTGCATGTATTTATTTTGTCTTGCACATTTTGACTAAAATTGTTTTAAAGAATTTAAGAGTTTTTTGTTTGTTCCTTAATTTCTACTTTTTGTTTGATGATTTTAGCATTGGTTAATGTGAATATCATAAACGTTGAATATTCAAGTAAGTTTTTAAATAAAAATGTGCTTGATCAGATGTGTTTATAAATATTTATGAAATAAGTATTAAATTATA
The DNA here is from genome assembly GCA_019022655.1 of Acacia acuminata. Lineage (NCBI taxonomy): Eukaryota > Viridiplantae > Streptophyta > Magnoliopsida > Fabales > Fabaceae > Acacia > Acacia acuminata. The sequence continues at coordinate 1,595,409 of JAFJYI010000150.1, read as the reverse complement.
AACTTAATGACATGAACAATCTCAAACTTATATGGTTTATTATATTTAATAAAAATATATGTGTTTAATATATATTTTAAGTTTAATTTATAATATCAAAACTAATAAATTTTTTAACAAATTAGAGGAAAGTTAGAAAATCTATTAGAATAACTTTTTTTTGCTGTATAAATTTTTATTAGCCCATATATATAGTTTAAATAATTCTAATATTGAAGAGGGACATTTTGGTAAAAAAGATTCAAAAGTCAAACTTAATGGTTTGAGAGGATAGAGATAGAATCTTAAAATATAAGGGAGATTTGTGTAACATAAATTTTTTTTTTTTAGGTTGCCCACCCGAGTTCACGGGGCTTCGCCCTGACTAATCTGATCCGACCCAGGGTCGCGCACTTAGCTATGGTGGGTGAGTCTCCCAAATGTGGATTTTTTGCATTCACAAGGCTCGAACCCGAGACCTTGCCAAGCGACACAAGCCGCTTACCACTTGTACCAACCCCGTTGGTGTGTAACATATATTTTAATTTTAAGGGAAGTTTATATAGGTTTCCAAAATAGAAGGAGTTATGTGTAATTAAGGAAAAACAAGATAGTAGTCAGAGTATTTTACTCAATTATTTAATTACTATAAAATCATTTGATTACATCATTTGATTACATATAATGCCATGCAGGATAACACATACCTTGTATTGGTAATGTGATAGTTTCCATTAAAAAGATAAAGGTGAATTAACGATTAGGATATCGGTTTTAAATTTAAACTTTAAAACTTTAAAATGTCAAATAGGTTATATGTAATTGATTTGAAGGAGTTTGTATAATTTAGCTAATCAAAAAAATAAGATAGACGTAAGACATCAACACATGTAAAAAATAGGGTTAAAGAGCGAATTGGCCAACAAACTATTGGCCCCAGGAGCACCCAACACAATTAACTCTTATCCGGACCTTAAATACTAACAAACTTTTGAAAAGGTTAAAATAGTACAAAATCGTTACTTTACCAGTAACGGAAGTTACCGCGCACGGGCTTTAATCACTCCTTCCCTCCCTCTTCCTCGCCATCGCCTCCATATGCAAGAATTGAAATGAAAAAACTAAGTTTACCTAGCAAAAGGACGGACTCATATTCTCTATCTATCGGTTGAGAACCATGACTCGTTCAAAAATCACACCACAGTCCCACACTCCACGAGACTTGGGTTGGATCTATAATGACATTACCAACAACAATAGCCCCAAATTACACATTCATTGCCAAAAAGACATAGACTCCTCACTCTCGACTTCGATCAAAAGGGAATGGGCCAGATTAAAACGACACACAAAAATTGCAACTGGAATGACAATAAACAGTAGAATCGGATGAGGATGAGGAAAGGATCCAAATCCGCTTCGCTGTACGCTAATTTTGGCGAGAAGCAATATAATCTGATAAACTTAAGGGTTCATGATGCTCACCAATTTCTTCATATCCCAAATTTCCCGAGCAATTAACGACAAATAATAGTAAAATCGATGAGTTATCACCTGCAAGTAGGAGTGAAGGCACCAGGAACACCGAATATGATGACCTTCTTGCCGGCAGCAAGGGAGTGGATAGACACCGTTCGAAGCTTGTTACCGTCATCCAGGTAGGACAAAACTCCATCAAGAATCATGATACCCAAACGTCGACCATTCTCCCTCTTTGATCTGCAGTGGACAGAGTGATGAGTTGCAGAGATTAGTGATTTGGGGGAAGAGGAAGAACGAGCATGCGAAGGCGGAGGAGGCTACCTCGGAACTCGAAGATGAAGAAGATGGAGGGAAGGAGTGATTAAAGCCTAGGCTTAGTAACAATTTTGTGCTATTTTAAACTTTTAAAAAGTTTGTTGGTATTTAAGGTCCAGATAAGAGTTTATTGTGTTGAGTGCTCCTAGGCCAATAGTTTATTGGTAAAATTGCTCCTTAACCCTAAAAAAATAATTAATATATACTATAGCCATTCTCATTTCTGAAAAAATACGTACTGTAGCCTTAAAATTAAATGATCCAAAACGTATTACTTGTGTCAAAAGAAATGAAGGGAACCCTTCAATGCCAAAATCTGAATTCCAATGGAAATCACTTTAGTAACCTGATTTTGGATTTGTCAATTTTGGTCAATTTATATATCTTATACTCGTGCTTCTCTTTTCTTTATTATATAATATTTATTTTATTTCCCTTTTAATTTGTTTTTATCAATATTATGTATTGTTTTTTTTTTTTTTTTTTTTTTGCTCTACTTAATATGTTGCCGTTGTGCATCCATTATCAAATGATTCTCTCTCTGCTGTTTGCTGTTTTCTTATGTACTCTATATACGTATTTCCATTTTTTTTTTTATGGTAGGTAATGCTTATTGCCCTTTTCACTTAGCCTAATTTACCAAATCTTACGCTGCACATAAATGCATTATCATTATTGTAGGCATTAAGGCTTTAATTAATTAAGATACACAACGTTGAAATATTCGAACCAAAACTTTCCATGACAATGAAAAATTCCATAAAGACTAGAAAATATAATATAAACGAGGGCAATATGGCAATAAATTTGAAAAGTAGCTAGGAAATATATAAGATAGAAATATACACATTTCGTCCAAAATATAAGTCACCTCAACTAATTCTTCAAGCTATACATTAAGCAGATTGAGTATTGTTTGACCCAAATTAAAGAAAGCTATTATTTATTTATCTGGAAGCTGTGATGGCTGCGTCTCGTTCATCTCTTGCAAAGGAGCATTTATTTCTTGGTAAACATCCGTGTCTAGGTAATCATCCAAGAAGTCTTCCCAGTTGGGAAAAATATCAAGAACATCAGACGATTGAACATTAAGACCGAACTCAAACTGTTGATTAATTAAAAAGACCAGCCCCAAACTCATCTACATGTGTTGCTTTTGGCGTCATCATTCCATCACGACCACTTCTTATAGGAGCATAAAGAGCACAAGAAGTTTGATCTGGCTGTTGCTCCATATTATTTCTTTCAAAGGAAGTACTTAGAGCAGGGTTTTGGTTTATGATTCCAAAATCTGAAGATGGGTTTAGTTGTTGCGTACCTGGATTTTGATATAGTTGTTGCATACCAGAAATCAAATGAGTTATCGATTGTTGCTCTATATTACTTAACATGGGTTTTGATCTTGCATACCAGAAGTCGGGTTTAGAGCTATGTGGGGCTGTTGCAGCATATTACTTTCCATACCAAAGTTGTTCAAATGCATTGGCTGGCAAGCAAGCTATTGTTCATGTTGTAATTGTCGCTGGTACGAAGCTGATGATACCACTAGTGGAGCCAAAATGTGATTATTAATGTCTAATCGATTCCTTCCATTTGCATTATTTATAAATTTAATGTAAACTCTCACACTAGCTAACATAATAGTATCGAGATATATATACATAAATATACAGAGAGAGAACTTACCAATGTGGGGAATATATTTTCTCAAGTCTTGGACTTGGGCGATGAATTCACAGCCATCCATGTCTTTTTCATCACAGCCATCCATGTTTTTCAAAGAGAAATCACTAAGAATCAAGTCAATTTTATCATTGTTTAAGAGTTCTAAGAACGCTGAAATACGAGTGGGACATGTATCGATTTGATAATGAAGATGTAAAAGCTGATTTTTAATACAGTTATGGATGGCATCATCAGTGCTGACTAAGAGAACCTTCAAACCCTGACGAGGAGGAGGAAGAAGACGAGGTTGGACTAAAGATAGTGGCATGTTAGCCGAATCAATCAAATCTGCAGCAACTATACGTAATGATTGTGATTTTATTATACATATCTATATGTCTATATATATATATATATATATATATAAAATATACCTATCAAATCTGTGGCAACTATACGTACCGATTGTGATTTTATATTCAATTTCGGGTGATATACATATCTATCTATCTATATATAATATACATATAAGCACGTGAGATGCACTGTAGTACTACTTATACAAAGGCCAGTTAATAGATATCGGCATTTAACTAGGTGAATGTATGTTTGTTTGTTTGTTTTTATGTTAATTTTAAATTTTGAATTCCATACTGTTGTTGGATGATGTCAAAAAGTGTAATTTTTTTCAAAAAAAATATTATATAAAACGTTTAAAAGGATAATGATGTTATTAGTTAAAATGACAATCAAATTCCTTTCACTGGATGACGATGTTACGGAGGATCTTATGTATGTTATAGCTTTTTTTCTGTAGGACTAGGTGTAAACTGGGAACAAGATATGGACACTAATAAATTGGTAATTGGTAAACTATCAACGGAGGATCTTATGATTTTAGTGTGCTCGGACTTGATATTTGGAAAAGATATTGTTACATGTAAGTTTGCTTATGTTTTTTATTTTTAAGTTATGTAAAAATTTCATATTTATTTTCTATATTTACATCATTATATATGCCTATAATTATTTAATTTAGTTATATGTCACTATGGCTTGACTATTGATCGGACTGTTTGGACTAGGGTGTCAGTATTTCAATTCTATTTTTAGTTAAAATAACCAAAAACTGAATAGAGCTGATTTTGAAAATCAAACTGAACCTATTAACCAAATCAATCGAAACCGAATTAATCAAAATATTTCAGTTTGGTTCGGTTATAACCGAATTTTTTGTTTTCATTTAAAAATAATATATATATATATATATATATATATGTATGTATGTATGAATACATTTGGTAGAAATTTTACTTTTTATCCTCAAGATTAGAATTAGGAAATAATATAAAAAATAAATCAAAAAGGTTTAAAATATCTATAAATTTTATCTAATTAAAAATTATAAAAAATGCACTCATCAAATTAAATATAAATATCTCACTGAGTATTTCTTTATATGAAGATTTGAGCTTAAAAATTTGAAGATTTATAATAGGAGTAATAATATAGTTACAAAGATGCATCACGTTAAGAAATGGTATGAGTATGTGATCATTTAAACAGATTGAATGGAGAATAAATAGTCAGTTAAAACTCACCCATCTAATTTAATAATTAAATAGCATAATATTATAGTCAATAAAACAAAAGATAACTTGGCAAAACATTTAAATCATATTAGATAAATATGAGGTCCATACAAGATGGTGCAAATAATTTTTAGGGTTTTTTATTTAACATTTTAAAATATAATAAGCTATTGAGAAAAAACGGTATGTTATCACAAAAAAGAGAAAAATTATAGATTAATATTAGATAATTATCTATATACAATTTGTTTATTCATATGGTTAAAAAATTAGGAAAGGTAAAGGAGTTATCATCCTCACAAATAAGTTTATTAAGTTATGATGGACGATTTTATATTTAAATTTTAATAACAGATTAAATATTTTAATTTATCTTCGTATTGTTAATTACTTTTATATTGTTAAAGTATTTATTTGTATTTTTATTTTCAAAACTAAATTATTTTATCTATAAACTGATATATAATCTAATACAAATATATAATACTCATATAAGATATGATTAAGTAATTTATTTAGCTTCATTAATGTTTTTAAATTGTCTTACTTATGGACTAGAAGGAGATATAGGAATGTAAGCCCTATTAAATAGTTTAATTTATCTAACATATATATAATGCTGCCACATGGAAAACAGGTGGGCATTCTGTAACATCCCATTTTCAAAAGTAGTATTTTTTTTTTTTTAATCAGAGTAGAGCATCGGAGCGATTGAGTAACGATATTTATATTCAAAATGCCGTAAGTCCGTGGCGATTACGATAGCGGTACATTATACCGAGTGTTTTCAAAGTAAATAACAAAAGAAGAAAGTCTTCGGTGAGTCCCTATGCGTGCCGCTTGCCTTTCTCCTCGATCCTCGGTCCTCCCGACCCCGACGCTATGTTGAGAGCTGAGGTTCAATGCCCAATGAACCTCAGGTAACAGTTAACCTCATGCTCAAGTAATACAGTATATGGATGACAGATATTCATGACATTACAGTAGTAATCAATACATAAGCACACGGCAGATGCAAGATTAACATATCAACAGTACATAGCACACAGCACATGTAAAGTTACCCACGTTTGCACTAACCGGTGCCACGATGGCCATCGTGTCCTCGCGCTAGGAAAACTCAACGGCATTACCAAGACGTAACCCGTATAAACAAAGCTGAATGTATAAACAGTGAACTAAGACAGAGTCTTAGACACGGTGCATGACCTAAGACAAAGTCCTGTCCATGACTCTATGAAATAGTCTATCACATATAAGCATACAATAAGCATCAGAGTTAGTGTTACAGTACGCGAACGTACCTTTCACCGTGTAATGGCCACATGCCTGACCTTTAAACCCAGCCCCGAACATCCCAGATATCCTAACATATCACCATAGTACTTAGAATAATATCCTAAGGGATATCTTCACCTCTATTTACCTCTCTACCCTTGGTGGATTTGTTATTTACAATTTTGCCCTTACATTTATTTAAAAACGCAATGCAGTATTTTCTGGGCAGATTTTTCTAACTTTGAAAAATCATAATTAAATCTACAAAAATCGAAATGAGGATCCGTAAAATTTCTCAGAATCCTTAAGATGTCTATTTTCAAGTAAAAATACTTTTATATACCCAGAATTTATGAAAAATTCCCAGTCTTCATCTTTCACAACGTTGCCCAGAATTTCGTCCAGAAAAATAGCCTAACTTCAACTGATTGTATTTCTTTGTACAGAAATCAAAACGGTACATATTATATATATTTGGAAAGCCCTACATATCTAATTTATTTCTGGAAATTTTCGTGATTTATGGGCTTCATTTTCAATATAAAATATTAGCATTTCTATCGCTGTTTGCCCAGAATTTTCACTGAAAATTTTGCCGAATTTTCGCTACTTTGATCTTCAACTTCCAAGAATTTTGCTTTATCATATTCTCTATCATATTTTCGAAATAAAGACATATTTAACCATAAAAACATGAAATCAAAACTACTTAGAAGATTTAAAGATCAAACATAAACTAACTATGAATTTAAAACTTAGAACTCAAGAACAAAAAGACTTACCCTTGAAGAACTTCCTCCTCCTTCTTGCTCCCTACTATGATTTTCTCTCTACTCTTGCTTCTCTAAAACTCACCTATTTGGTTGAGTTTGGTGTGAAGAATGAAGTGAACCCAAGCCTCCTATTTATAGGTGGAGATTTAGGACACAAATGGAATTTAATTTGCCCATCTCTCACCCTAGCCATTGGATGCAATCTACTTTACAAGAGTTGATCTTATCCCTTCATGTGATTAGAAAACCCTAACTTAACCAATAAGTTTAGAAAACTTAACCTCTAAGTTTTGCTTCATGAAGACTTTGGGGACAACTCATTAGTGATTCTAGTTAGCTCCTAACACTACTACAAAAATGGGTTTTTACTACCCTAAAGGACGTCCCTATTTAAAAAAGGGAAGCAACAAGTAAATACAGTGGCATTCTTGTAATTATATTTGGGTAATTTTATTTTTGGCGTCCCAAAAATAAAATTTGGGACTCCAAAAATCAGGAAAAAAATTTTGGAGGGCAATTTTTGGGAGGGAAAATTTTTTGGAGTCCCAAATTACAATTTGGGACTCCAAAAAAATCAGCAAAAAAAAAAAATTTTGGGCACTTTTTTGGAAGAATGTTTTTTGGTTAGGAGAGAAAATTCTTTGGAGTCCCAAAATACAACTTGGGACTCCACAAATATATTTTTGGAGACCCAAATTATATTTTGGGACTCCAAAAAACGGTAAACCAAGAGTCATAAAAAAAAATCACCCACGCTCTGATCCTCAACAAATTCAGCCCTAGCTCCTCTCCTCTGATCCTCAACATTGAGAGAACACGATCGTTGCTAACGTACCTCCGCTCTTCCTCTGATCCTCACCTTTCTCCGAGCCTCCCTCACCGTCGGATCGATCCCAGGAACAGAGTCGAGTCTCAGCAACAGAGCCATCAACGCCTCGTTCATCTTCAACTTCTCCAGCTCGATGCTCCGAATGGCGTCCACCGTGTCCTTCCGCTGGATCAAGCGCTGCAGGTGATCAGCCTCAGAATCGACGGCGGCGATTCTTCGATAGAGGGCGCGAGTTCTGTGGGAGCGATAGGTGGATTGGATCTTGAGAGCGGCGTCGGATTGGGAGAGTCGAGGACGGACGGGGACTTGGGTGGAATTATGGGAATTGTGAGGGGTAGATAGGTCATTGCGGTGGGTGGTGTAGGTGACGGTGGTGGAGGAGGAATAAGAGGAGAAGAAGGTGGGCTTGCGAGAAGGTTTCATGTCGCAGAAGATGAGTATTTACATTTGTGAATTCTTGCCATTTGTGAATTAAATCTGGTTTTAACATTAATTGTATTTACATTTGGTGATCTCGATGCTTATAATCTGTTTTTCTTCTTCCCTTTCTCCATTTCGGTTTCAGTTCATTGATTTGATCAAAGCTTTGCATTTTCGGAAGATTTAAAGTTCATTTACCAGTTGAACATTTTGCTATAGCTGTTCATTGTCTCAGGGTTTTCATTGCCGATGGTGAACAAGCTAGGTTACAAGCTTTCTGAGAGGGTGAGCCCTTCATTTCAATATATCCAGTTACTGAAAAATCATATTGCATAGAGGATTTTCATTAGTTGTATTCTAAAATTTACAGGTGGCTGCCTTGGAAGTGGCTGTAAATGGGGCAACCAAGGTCTCGGAGAAAGAGTTTCTTATATCAACTGAGTTGCTTATGAGCCAGTTGCTGAAACTGGATTCTATTGAAGCTGAAGGTGTAGCAAAGCTTCAGAGAAAAGCTGAGGTAGTATTTCCTAATCTGAAGTTTTTACTATTTGCTATTGATGTCTTTTTCTTATCCATGCAATCCCTTATTTCTTATATGGTAATGTGAGTTATAAAGTTGAGTTGAATCCCGTGCTATGATTTCTGTGAAATGATTTGAGCTATGATGCATCTAAGTGTTACTTTAGATAAGTTTAAACTGATGCAGTATGGTTCAATAGTGTAACAGCTTGTATATCAATTTTTTTTTTTTTTTTTTTTAAACTTCATAGTATCTGCGTTTACAAGATTTTTGTTTTTTGGCAATTGATGGACTGGTAGAGAGCTGGGAGTAGTGATGATATAGGGCTAGAATGTTAACTTAGGAAACAAGCTTATGTTATTTAGATAAGGAATATTAGATTTTCTCATCCTTACCTGCTGTCAATATAACTGCATAAATTGATGAATTGAAGGAAATGGGAAATCTATTTAAATTTTTTTTTTTTTTTTTTTTTTTAACAATATGGGCATATAGCTTATAATTGATAAGATTGAGTTAAAGTTGGCAAGACTAAGAGAATGCAAAACGCTATATTTAAACCTCTGTGGTGCAGTAAATTCAGGTAGAAATGGGGAATGTTCCACTATTTGTTAGTTGGGTAGATTGTTGCGTGGGCAAAAAAAGTATCAAGAAAGATGACCTTCAGGGTGGATTAATGCTATTGACCTGATCCCCATTACAAAGCCTTACATGATAACGACTTTCAGGGTGGCCCTTCATTCATTAATCAAACTTGTAGTGACTACAAAAGAAAGATGAATTGGTTTTGGTTCACCTATCTTATAAAAGCAAAGAAAGGTACTCTATTATTTGTGAAACCACTTATCCCTGCTGATTTTTCAATTTATTCTTTGACTCTATTGGCCACTGTGGATCAAAGATGTTGAGCTTGAAGGCAAAGGTCCAGTGACATTGAAGCAGGGCTCTGGTGGATGGAAGACTGTTGTGTGGATAACAACAGAATTGCTATCAGTTGGTAGCAGGGGAGTTTGTAATTGTCAATTAAAAGCTCCACATATAATTCCGTTTAAATATGAGAAAAAATTCCTCTTAAATTAAATGGTCAGAAAGTTCCGTAATTAATCATGGGTCATCACTTGAGAACTTAGGCTTTTGGTATGTAGTGGTCCTTAATAAGGTAGAAGTGTCTCGGTGATGATGCCAGTAGAGTTTGATCCTTGTTGCTTCTCATTTTACCATACCAAAATGAGCAAATGCCAATTGGTTCTAAAAGCCACATTAGGCGCCAAGTAATCTGGATTTGCAATGTCAAACCATGTAGATGTAAATATGTAAGAGTAGTAAAAATTTGTTTTTTTTGTTTTGGGTAAAGCTCACTTTGAACATGTCCTTTTATGATTGGTTGCCTTACTTCACTTAGATATGACACACCAAGGTCACTTAAAAATCTCCCTCTAATAAGAGTTATTCTTTATTATCAAGTTCCGTTGTCATATAATGCTATCGGGATATGTTTTCAATTGCGGACCCACATGGGATCTCATATGTTACATTGAACATTTTTGCGTTGGCAATTTGCTGAAGCTGGCCTTGGTATTCGCTCTGATTTATGTTGGTGAGTTTTCTTCTGAACTGTCCAATAATTTCAATACATACAAATGTGTGTGTGTGTCTATTATTCCAGTGTCCCACCCAGTTGTTTAAAACGGCGAAAATGACCATTACCCTTTAGTCTTTATTTGTTTTTGTTCCCATTTTGCAGCTATGTTATTCATTTACCTATTATATAAACTGGTCAAATGTGCATGCGTTGGGGTGACCATTTGCAGATCGATATGCTCATGCTTATCATGTTGGATCCACCTTTGGGAGAGTATTTGCACTTTCTTTTGTGTGAAGTTACGTAACTTCAAAAGAAGAACATCAAGGGAAAGGCTTTACAATACAAGCGGACATGATTTTGGTGACGAAACCCTTCTTAACTGTGACTTATTATTGTGAGTTTACTACACTATTTTGGAGTTGGGAAATTTGATTATTGTTGCTTTCCTGTTGGAAATATGAAATCAAGGTTTTATATCTAAATAATCATTTTGGTAATGTTTATGGCTATCTGTTTGATGGGGTTTTAATTGTTGGGTTGTGAAAAGTATATAGCAAGCCATTTTTTTTAATTAAAAAAAAAAAAAAAAGTTACGGCGTCCCAGAATAACTATTGAGATGCCTTAAATGATATCTTTGGAGTCCCAAAAGAATTTTGGGACTCCAAAATTGACGCTTAATGTTTTGGAGTCCCAAAATTGATTTGGGACTCCAAAGATATCATTTAAGGCGTCCCAAAATTAGTTTGGGACTCCAAAAATAGTTTTTTTCTGCGTCTCCTCAATAGACATCACTTGAATAAGGGACATTAATTGGCCTTATTTTGGGACGTTAAAGGCGTTTTTTGTAGTAGTGTAAATGTCCTTTTGTAACTAGATGCAAATTGATTTAGTTACTCTAGAAGCTTTAGCTTACTTTGATGAAATCTATTTTTGGTTGCTTGATCAATCACCAACACTTTTAAATTCTATGTATGTATCTTGATTAGTAGTTGAATATCAAGATTTATGGTCTAATTAGATTTCCCTGGTTGTGCTAAGCTTATTCTTCAACGTTTGCAAAAATAACCTTTACTAGGCTTACTTTCGAGGTTAAATTATGTGGGTTTAAGATAAGTTCTTATATTTTCTCCAAGGTTCCTACTTCTTCACAACTATTTAGATTTGTATAAATTCTCACTTTATTTGTTGTTTTGAGTTTTTACGTGTACATCGATATTTACTTGGATTTCAAACCATTATCCAATTTACTCTAGGATTTCAAACTTTATCAAATTTGCTTTAATTAATTTTTCTCTCTCTTTCTTATACTAGACACACACAAATGCACAACAACTCTCCCTCTCTCCTTCATAAATTTCCAATTAATGAACCCATGTGAACCCATGTGCATCCATTAATGCTTGAATTTGCATTGTGCTAACAAATCATGATATTTCCATACACACACCCACATACACGTATACACACACATTCACCACCTCCCCTTCATCTTTTTTTAAAATGTTCAATATGTGTTTTATTTATCTCAAAATCAAGAAGAAAGTCCTCTCATTGGTTGATAAATTTTCACAAGGATTTCACTTTATGAAATTAAATTAAAGCCTTAGGATTTAACTTCACTAGATTTAATCCAAACCTTTAATTTGTGTTAATCTCTTATTGGTCCAATTAATTTCATGAGGATTAAGAATATTTTCTTGATTTATCATTGGCCAATTCAATTTCACAAGGATTTGGCTTTATGAGGCTTAAACAATTAGCCATTAATTACTTAACTAATCACTTTCTAATTGTTGATAATTTTCTTAATTAGGATTAATCATTTTCTCACAAATATTTCATTGACATTGGTATTTTATGTCGCACATATCATATTAAAAATCACGGGCAACTTATGCTCCCCAAAATTATATTTAATTTTGCCTCATTATTTTTCAAGGGAAATAATCCCAAAATTTCCTAAAATTAGAGACAACATATTTTCTAATTTTCAATAAATATTTTATTGCCTCTTGGGATTTACCATAATATTTTCAGGGGCATTTCATGGCCCATAATTGCATTTAGGGATTTTGACACTTTAATCCCTCTAATTTCATTAGAAATTTTCTAGATAATAGAATAAGTATCCTATAAGGTTTTAAAACCACATATTCACCTATTTACAAATAGGTATTATTTGGTTTTAAAACCACATATTCACCTATTTACAAATAGGTATTATTTGCTAAAATATAGTATTCCAGATAGATAATTATCCGGGTATTACACATTCAACTTGTCACACACCTCAAACTTCTATTCATGTCCCTCCTTTTTTTTTTTTTTTTTTTTTTTTTTTTTTTTTTTTAGCGCCAAACAAGTGTCTTTATTTTTCCTTCAAACAAATGTCCCTCCTCTTAGGAATAATATTACCATGCTGCCATATGGATGTAGGTGAGCATTTAACTTGTAGCACACCCAGTGCATGTATTCCTCACACTATATAAGTAATAGATGAATGTATTTGGACAAAAATATATACAAAGGAGAGGTAGTTAGTTTAATGATTATAGGATAAATTTTTAACTTTATCCTCATTTATGATTGAGTACCTTTCAACTCTCTTTTTTTCTCTCCCTATTTTCATTGGTATAATTAATGGGTAAAATTATCACAATCTCATTTATTTGGTCAAAAGGGACTTATAAATAGGATCAAATTTCATAATATTAAATTTTGAATTCCAAAAAGTTGTTGGATGATTTCAAAAAGTGGTTTTTTTTTTTTTGTAAATATTATATAAAACGTTTAAAAGGCTAATGATGTTATTAGTTAAAATGACAATCAAATTCCTTTCATTGGATGACGATGTTACGGAGGATCTTATGTATGTTATAGCTTTTTTCTGGAGGACTAGGCGTAAACTGGGGACAAGATATGGACACTAATAAATACTATCAACGGAGGATCTTATGATTTTAGTGTGCTGGGACTTGATATTCGGGAAAGATATTGTTACATGTAAGTTTGCTTAGGTTTATTTTTAAGTTATGTAAAAATTTCATATTTATTTTCTATGTTTACATCATTATATATGCCTATAATTATTTAATTAAATTATATGTCACTGTGGCTTGACTATTGATCGGACTGTTTGGACTAGTACGTGCATTATCAGTATTTCAATTCTATTTTTAATTAAAATAACCAAAAACCGAATAGAGCTGATTTTGAAAATCAAACTGAACCGATTAACCAAATCAATCGAAATCGAATCAACCGAAATATTTTAGTTTGGTTTATTATAACCGAATTTTTGTTTCTATTTACAAATAAAATATATATGAATACATTTTTGTAGAAATGTTACTTTTTATCCTCAAGATTAGAATTAGGAAATAATATAAAAAATAAATCAAAAAGGTTTAAAATATCTATAAATTTTATCTAATATAATTCAAAATTTATACCTATTTAATTATTAAAAAAATGCACTTATCAAATTAAATATAAATATATTATCTTTATTTCGGTTTTTTGTTTTAACGAAATTAGTTTTTTAATGACCGAAAACTGAAACCGAAGTTCTCAAATAATAAAAACCGAATATTTACCCATAATATGTTATGCAGTATTATTTTTATTCCCACTTAATGCCACTTACATAGAAGCTTATCACTTAAGCCGTTCTTTCCTTTGACCAAGTAATGAGTTAAGACTCTCCTATGCCTTTGGGTATGAGCAAGCAAGATCTGGGATCACCAAAATGGGATTAGTTTGGCCCAAATCCATTTTTAAGTTTGGGTTAGTGAAATTACCATATTACCGCTTCTTTATTAGTATCGATCGATTTTCTAAATAAATTTCCAGAAATTATTCTAGGACACTTTATAAAACTTTTTGGCCTCAATGAAAGCCAAATATTCCTTCTGGATAATTGGTACTTGACTCAAAAGCGTAAAACCTCAAACTATAAAATGAGATATAGTTTACTTATCTCAGTTCATATTTTCAACAAGCCATCCTCAACACAAGAACACATATGTCAACTACAAATAACCCTAAATTTTTAAAGAGGATTATGTGTGACTTTCTAATAAACCTTAAAGAGCTTCAATAGCTTGATTTCAATGAAACATACACATCCTCCAGCATCACCAGGCAATCTGACACCAAGCAATCTGACAATATCAAAATTGTTCACTTCTCTCGTAACCTAACCCATTCGGCGTTAATTTCTCCTTTTGAAAAAATAAACTGATAAGCCAATTGATATTGAAATCACGAAGACGGATTTACCTAATGGATAAGTCGTCCTCCACGTTTAATTACTTGAAATATCTAGTTGATCTGTAGCGCGCAAATCGAAGAGCCATAGATTTGAAGCTAGGACGGCGGGCGAGCGACACAGACGACGTGGGCGAGCAAAGGTCGAATCAGGGGGTTAGGGGTAGCCCCTGCCCCCCTACAATTATAGAGTTGGACCCAAAATTTTCAAAAATTATGCTTTAGCCTCATGAAAGTTTAAATATTTTCAGTTAAGTCCCTATTAAAGAGTCTTATAGAGGGACTAAATCGAATATATTGAAATATTTATGAGGCTAAATCATAATTTTTCAAAATCTTGGGTCTAATTCTGTAATTTTCATCCCCTAATTTTAAATACTAACTCCACTGAATTTTATTATGTAATTTTTGCCCCCGATTTCCATTCCTAGCTCCCCCCTGGGCAAGTAGGAGAGTGAGGGTTGAGGGCGACGCGTGGTCGACGCAGAAGTGAGCGACCGCCGTGGCCGATGCGGTGAGAGTGCGAGAAGGTTTGGAGAGAAGGTGACGACACGGGTGTATGTGAGCTCGGAGTTGGGTGAAAAATAAGAAGCTTGGTGGTTTTTTTTTTTTGCGTCTGAATGTATTTCGGATGTCAAAAAGAATTTTTTGGTGTCCCGAACCTAATTCGGGACATCAAAAATTTTTCATGTACCAACAAATATTCTAAATTGCACCAAACATTAAATTTTAGGCGTCCTAAAATATATTTAGAACGTCAAAAAAAATTACACGTCCTAAATTAATATTTGAGGCGGCTAAAGTCTCAAAAGCAAGTAAATAATTACAACAATGCCACTCTTTCACTTTTTACTTCCTTTTTCAAAAAAGAGATATCTTTTAGGGTAGTAGTATCTATATTTTGTAATAGTTATCGAACCAGTTTCCATGCTAATCGTAATTCGTAATGGTCGTTGTGATCCAAATAAAGCGGTGCAGATTTAAAATTTTCAATAAATCTTGTTTTTTCAAAACATTCCTTTAATATATGATCTTTATTTTAGATTATGGAAATATTAAAATAATTTTTTTCTAAAAATATAAGTACAAAAATATGGTTGATTCTGATTTTAATGATTAATACAATATTACTCTTAGTGATCACTCAAACTCAATCCATATGTTTACTCAATCAAATATGAATGCTTTGTAGATTTTATAAAAAATCTACGAAGTATACTTTCGCTAATTTTATACAAGATTTCAATTTGGCCATTAATTTTGTAGGTGTCTTTTTAATTCTCTAACCCTAATGCCTTTAATTAATCTCAAATGATAATTTTTATGCCCATCATTTGTTCTTTTAAAAGACTAAATATAATATATCAGCATTTGTAATTTTTTTTTTTGTTAACAAAACTAATTAACATTTAAAATTTTGTCAACAATAAAAAAACTTTAATATCGGTATTTAGTTAAAGAAACTAAAAATATATGAGTAAAATGATTAAAAAACACTTTATTATAAAATTAAGGGAACAAAATAAAACTTAATTTTCCAAATGCATTTCCTTTATCTTCATTGGCAGTTCCAAAGGTTTCTTGTTTCCCTCTCTCTCTCTCTCTATATATATTCTTTCACAAATAATATTAGTTATAATATGGACGTCAAATTATAATTTTTGAAAAGATCTAAACTATTTATATTTTGATTGTTTTTTATACAATACCTTATAAATAACCATATACTGTTACCTTATTTCATATTATCAACTTAATTAACAATTCAAAATTAATCTGCGATAAATCATATCTGAAATTTTGAACTCGAGATAATTTTAACGTACAGTATCTAGATTTATAATTTTGAATTTATCATTCATCCATTGTATATATACATATATTCACTTCACTATTAATCAATTTTAGTGACGCAAATGTGGAGTAGTATATACCAGCTGGGCAGCCTCTATATGTGTTCCATGCCATTTCCAGGTGAACTCTTTCAAAAACACTCGCGCACACATTAAATATTTTTCTGTCGTCTTTCTAAAATATCATTTCTTCTATAATAAACATTGAATATCATAACATAAATATGATTTATAAAGCATTAAGTTTAATATGTGTATATATAAATTATTAGTTGTTTTGTTGATCAAACTCTCATGGATGCTTAATTATACCTTCTCCCTTAAACATGATGTGTTCAATAAAATTTTGCAGAAGGATTCCTATTAGACTTTTGTAATTAATAAATAGAAAGTTTTTTTTTTTTTTCATTTATACTATTTCAATTAGGATTTTTGAAGTAATATATATATCAAACCTCCATATAACAAGTGGAAGTAATAAAACATTATAGGTTTAGACTGGGAGGAGACTGTAACACTACGATGCCCAATATTTAGAGCCTCCTTGACCAAATTAATTACTATTTTATCCTTAATACTAAATTAATTTTACTTTTATCTTGGATGTATTTATTTTGTCTTGCACATTTTGAATAATTATTTTAAAGAATTTAAGAGTTTTTTATTTGTTCCTTAATTTCTATTTTTTGTTTGATATTTTAGCATTTGTTAATCTAAATATCATAAACATTGAATATTCAAGTAAGTTTTTAAATAAAAATGTGCTAGGCCAAATGTGTTTATAAATATTTATGAAATAAGTATTAAATTATAAATTTAAATGACATGAACAATCTCAAACTTAAAATATATGTGTTTAATATATATTTTAAGTCAAAATTCATTTATAATATCAAAACTAATAATTTTTTAACAAAGTAGAAAGTTAGAAAATATATTAATTAGTAACCTGATTTTGGATTTGTGAATTTTGGTAAATTTATATATCTTATACTCGTGCTTCTCTTTTTTTATTATAGAATATTTATTTTATTTTTATCAATATTATGTCTTTTTTTTTTTTTTTTTTTTTGCTATACTTAATATGTTGCCGACTTGCCGTACGTTGTGCATCCATGATCAAATCATTCACTCTATGCTGTTTTTTTTTTTTTTTTTTTTTTTTTTTAATGTATGCTATATACGTATTTCCATTTTTTTTTATGGTAGGTAATGCTTATTGCCCTTTTCACTTAGCCTAATTTATCACCATAAAGTCAAATGTTGCGCGCTGCACATAAATACATCATCACTAATGTAGGCATTAAGGCTTTAATTAATGGGAAAATCCTTTTCAAGGCCCATATTACCAAAGCAATTCCAGAAAAGGCCCCAAGATTCTGAAAATTCCCAAAAAGGCCCCAAGATTCTGAAAATTCCTAAAAAGGCCCAACGTGAGTTGTTAATGGGGCTGATATAGTTGTTAAAAAAAATTTAACAACTAAATCAGCCCATTTAACAACTATATTAGTACCGCTAACAACTATATTAGCCCCATTAACAACTCCGTAAATTCTGGAGGGCATTTTTTGGAATTTTCAGAATCTTCGGGCCTTTTCTGGAATTTTCAGAATTTTGGGGCCTTTTCTGGAATTTTTTTGGTAATAAGGGCCTTGAAAAGGATTTTCCCTTAATTAATTAACATACACAACGTTGAAATATTCGAACCAAAACTTTCCATGACAATGAAAAATCCCATAAAAACTTGAAAATAAAATATAAACGAGGGCAATATGGAAATAAATTTAAAAAGTAGCTGGAAATATATAAGATAGAAAAAAAAAGGCTAAAGTATACTTTTAATCCTTTAAGTTTTACATAAGGTATACTTTTGGTTCCTTAACTTCATAAAGTATACTTTTGGTCCTAAAATTCTAACACCGTTAATGTTAATAATGAGAAAATCTTGTGTGTGAACTGAGATGATGACTAAGAGCATTTAATTACATAAATTTTATATATTTTTTGATTTACCAATATTTTAAATTTAAGCCTAATAGCATTTAACTACATAATTATCAATTAAACTTACATCGTTATCACTTGAGTTTGTATTTTCCGTTAGCAAAATTAACGGTGTTAGAATTATAGGACTAAAAGTACATTTTATAAAATTAAGGGATCAAAAGTATACCTCATGTAAACTTAAAGGACTAAAAGTATACTTTAGCAAAATATATATATATATATATATATATATATATATAACTCATTGTTTGACCCAATTAAAGAAGGAAAAAGTATTTCTCCATTCATTAGAGATAAGTTTATCTTTGATGACCCTTAAAACTACGTCGTTTTGAATTAATGAAGAGTGTGTTTGTAATTTTAGGTGAATTAATGAAGGGTGTTTTGGTAAAATTTATATGATAAAAAAGTAAACAAAATTACGGAAACACCTTTCATTAATCCAAAACGTAGTTTTGAGGGTCACTAGAAATAACTTATCTCCGGAGAAATCCTTTACCCATTAAAGAAAGCTATTATTTATTTATCTGGAAGCTGTGATGGCTGCGTCTCGTTCTTCTCTTGCAAAGGAAGATTTATTTCTTGGTAAACATCCATGTCTGGGTAATCATCCAAGAAGTCTTCCCAGTTGGGAAAAATATCAAGAACGTCAGACGATTCAACATCAAGACCGAACTCAAACTGTTGATTACAAAAACCAGCCCCAAACTCATCTAACTCATCTACATGTGTTGCTTCTAGCGTCATCATTCCATCATGACGACTTCTTATAGGTTGCATACCAGAAATCAAATGAGTTATCGATTGTTGCTCCATATTACTTGAACATGGGTTTTGATCTTGCATACCAGAAGTCGGGTTTAGATCTAGTTGTTGCGTACCTGGGTTTTGATATAGTTGTTGCATACCAGAAATCAAATGAGTTATCGATTGTTGCTCCATATTACTTGAACATGGGTTTTGATCTTGCATACCAGAAGTCGGGTTTAGAGCTATGTGGGGCTGTTGCAGCATATTACTTTCCATACCACCAAAGTTGTTCAAATGTATTGGCTGGCAAGCAAGGTATTGTTCATGTTGTAATTGTCGCTCGTACGAAGATGATACCACTGGTGGAGCCAAAATGTGATTACTAATGCCTAATCGATTCCTTCCATTTGCATTATTCATAATTCTTTCACGCAGCTCTCCCCCCTTTTTCTTTTCGTTTTCCCTATGTTTCTGAAAGTATAGCGAAGAAACCACAATTAAACTGGTATGTAAGATATATATATATATATATATATATATATATAGGAGAACCATGTGTCTCAACCTGTAGGTGACTCCCAACAATTTCTCTCGTGAGACCTGGCCGATTCATAGCTAGAAGGATTTTGTGAGGCACCGCATCTGCCATATATGGAAACAGATCGAAAACTAAACTATTATATTCATAATTAAAATAGAAAATTTATTCATAACAGACGCTCTTATATTCATAATTCATAAAGTACAAATACACAGATTAATGCATCTGAGATACAAGGAAACCAAAAAAAAAAAAAAAAAAAAAAAAAACTATTATATTAATAATTATAATAGAATCTAAAGAATAAAAAGCTCAGGAACTTTTTTTCTCCTCAAAATATTGCATATATTAATTAAAAGGAGTTTTCATCAATAAGAATAAAGAGGTTACTCCCTCTTGGTCATTAAATTAAAGGCTTTATTGCAATAGTAAAGAATTTTGCTCTGAAAATTATAAATAAATTATGTGGTCAGTCGATGAATAATTAAAATAAACTAAGAATTCTTTTTTTTTTTTTTAAAAGACGGATATGAAAAATCGCATACCTTTGCCAAGTTGTTTCACAGCTTCAACAAACCGTGCATGGCGTTCATCGCTCCAGACGAACCGTGGTCTCTTCTTCAAAGAAGGTTCCTTGCCATGATTCAACTTCTTTCCTCTTTTTAGACTTTCTTGTTGGGAAGAAACAAGAGAAGAAGAACCCTCATTCTGATGATTCAGAGGCTCAAATTGAGCCCTCCTTCTAAAAACATGTTGCCATAAATTTTTAATCTCATCAGACGGCTCACTCACTGGCTTCCATAAAATATAACATGCACCCAATTTATACGCCTTGGTGATCTCATCCTGACCTAATCTCTCAGCTTCAAATATTACTGTAAAATATAAATTTAATGTAAATTCTCACACTAGCTAACATATTAGTATCAAAATATATATACATTAAATATACATAGAGAGAGAACTTACCAACGTGGGGAATATTTTTTCTCAAGTCTTGGACTTGGGCGATGAATTCCCAGCCATCCATGTCTTTTTCATCATAGCCATCCATATTTTTCAAAGAGAAATCACTGAGAACCAAGTCAATCTTATCATTGTTTAAGAGTTCTAAGAACAGAGAAATCACTGAGAACCAAGTCAATCTTATCATTGTTTAAGAGTTCTAAGAACGCTGAAATATGAGTGGGACATGTATCGATTTGATAATGAAGATGTAAAAGCTGATTTTTAATACAGCTATGGATGGCATCATCAGTGCTGACTAAAAGAACCTTCAAACCCTGAGGAGGAGGAGGAAGAAGACGAGGTTGGACTAAAGATAGCGGCATGTTAGCTGAAACAATCAAATCTGTGGCAACTATACGTACCGATTGTGATTTTATAATCAATTTCGGATGATATACATATCTATATCTATATATATATATATATATATATATATAATGTACATATCTTTGTTCTAGATATAGGTACATTATATATATATATATATGTACCTATATCTATATCTATATATATATAGATATAGGTTTAAAATATCTATAAATTTTATCTAATATAATTCAAAATTTATACCTATTTAATTATAAAAAATGCATCGTATCAAATTAAATATAAATATATGATATATATTTTGGTTTTTCTGTTTTAACGAAATTATTTTTTTAATAACTGAACACCAAAACCTAAGTTCTCAAATAATAAAAACTGGATCTTTATCTGAAAACTGAATTAACCAAACAAAAAGCCGAACTCACATTAACCGAACCGAAAAACCGAATTGAGTTCAGTTCAGTTTGGTTTTCGGCTTCGGTTCTAATTTGCTCACTCATATTTTGAACCATGAACGCTAACCCCTCTCTTCGATAGCTTTGATAAACATGGGAGAGACGGAGAGAGAGAGAGAGTTGACCAGACAAGGGAGAATCTTTTTACATGTGTTTGAGGACAAACCACTTTTAAGAAAGAGAATAATACATCGAACGTCAATTGTGGATTAGATTCCTCCTGATGGACACAAAGTCATAGGAGACAGGGGTTTGACTCTAGGGCTATGCTTGTCTTCCCACCCCTTATTTTGCTTTTAAAGGATATTTGCATCAGATTGCCAGTGTAGTTGAAACACATGAATAAATTTGCATCAGATTACAAGGGTAGTACATATTCTTAGCTTTTCCAAATTATAATTTATTTCTGATGATTGAATCATTTTTGTGGGGTATCTGGGAGTTCATCAAGATTAACGTTTAGCTAGTACCAGCTTTTAGAACTCTGAATTATTTCAAAAATATTTCTTATTATTGATACGATAATCTTTTTTCAAATTACACGCACACATATATATTCAATACACTGTTAATTACTTGTTGGTGCAATTGGGGGGCAGTGTTATACCACCTTGGCAGCCTCTTCGATGGATGTGTTCCATGGCACTCATTGCATTTCCCAGGTGATTTTTTCAAACACACGCACATATATTGATTTTTCTGTGTCTTTCTAAGATTTCATTTTCTCTGTAACATAAATATGATCCCTTGTACCAAAAATAAATAAATAAATAAAATTTTGGAGTCACACATATCAAACATTCATAATAAGTGGAAGAATAAAACATTATAGGTTCAGATTAATATATTAGAGTCACATAGTAAATGTTAAGGTGCAACATTTTGAGCTAGGTTCATCTAGTTTCCTAAACTAATTTGGAGTGCAATTTAACCCGTGATATTTTAAAAGTGGAGCAATTTTGCCCGATCTTTAACAGCTCATAACATTTCTACAAACTATTTCTCTCTTTTGACCTCCCACGTAGGCCTAAATGAACATCTAGAGCTACTCTTCTTATCCTTAATGTAGAATTTGATTGAAGAGTTGATCTTCGTCGTAAATATAAGACCTATATATTTTTCATATATTTGTAAATCTTTTTCTAACTTACTCCTATTGATGCTCTCTTAGTCATAATCAAGTAAAAGAGATATCAAGGGAATTAAGAAAAATGATTACGTCGTTTTAGATGAGAAAACATGTCATATTAACTACATTAATTAACTTAATCTAATTAAATTGGGTAAATAGGTCTTACATTAAGTACATGATGGAGTAATGTTCCTCACTACCTCTCTCTCTTTCTCTCTGTCTGTCTCTGTATCTCTTTTTCTTTTGTTTTCAGAACCGAAATGAGGACCCAGGGTGAGCTGAAATGGCTTTAGTGGAGGGGGAAATATATTATATTATTTTTTATTCCCACTTAATGCCACTTACATAGAAGCTTATCACTTACGCTTTTATTTCCTTACCTAGACTCTCCTTATGCCTTTGGGTATGAGCAAGCAAGACATGGGATCACCAAAATGGGATTAGTTTGGCCCAAATCTATTTTTAAGCTTGGGGTTGTGAAATTATCATTTTACCACTTTACCCCTCGTCTTTGGGTTCAACTGGCGTGGGGGTCGGTCTTCCTCACCTTAAGGGAGGGGGTTCGATCCCTGCGTTGGTCAAGGTGCTGGGGGAGGCATCCTAGAGGTCTAGGAAGCAGTGGTAACGCTGGTAGAGGTGGAGGCATGTGTACTCTCTGGCCCGTATCCCCTGTGGACTAGGCTCCAAGCGCCCTGCCTTGGATTGTGATGAGTCCAACTCCTTTCCTAAAATTTATATATATATATATATATATAATCATTTTACCGCTTTTTTATCAGTATTGATTTCTTAATAAATTTCAGAAATTATTCTAGGACACTTTATAAAAATAAAAAATAAAAACTTTGGCCTCAATTAGCTTCTATACTTCATAAAACATCATCCCTAAAATTTTCAGCATAAAAACTGAACTCTAACTATTTTTCCTGGAATTTTTGGGGAAAATAGGCCTTTAATTCCCTTAATTCAGATTTAAAATTAATTAGGCCACTTTTGGGGAACTAAACCTCTTCATAATTTTTCTACATCCCCAAAATAATACTCCATAATGTTTTCTCAATTTTTAAGGCTCATAAATAATTTTAATAATTATTTTGAGCATTTTCTTCATGATATCTTAAGAAGTTTGGCTTAATTGAGTTTAATAGTTGACTTAATTTGGACTTATTTTTCTACTTCTAAGCTCAAAATTGGGATGTTGCACTTTGTAGGAATAATAGGAACAATTTAAATTCTTTAATATGTTGACATCTGCACAATTCAAATCCTTGGTGCAAGAACATTGGAAAACCAATGTTCAAGTGGTGAAAAATTGAAACTTAGGAGCGTGAATCGAAATTGTTTCTCCAACATGCATGAGTTACAAGAGGAAGGAAAGGCCATGTGGAATTCTGAAGGGGAACTAGAATGGCTAAAAGTTTAAAAAGACAAAGCAACTGAAATGTGTGAGAACCTAATATTTCTGAATCAAGATTTTTTTTTTTTTTTTTTTTTTTTTGGCTTACGTAAGGTATCCCCACGTAAATGACTATGAGACTAATCCTTCACCCTACTATCAGCGCACAAAGCGGTAGTAGGCTGGCTTGCGATAATGAAACTTATATTTTAAAACATAGTTGGGTCATAATTTTTTTTGTTAAAGCCCATATGACCTGCGATATATGTCTTTTTATCTCTGTTCTACATCATGTGTAACAATGGGCCAACCCAATAGGATAGTATAAGAGTCTCATGTCTCCTTTCATTAACTAGTATTTACTAGCAATAAATTGATAGTTGACGTGGTAAACAACCCCATAATTCATAAAGAGGAGAACGAAGGGTTAAGAAACAATTTGGCCAACGAACTATTAGCTCGGGAGCGACCGGCACAAATAATTTTTAAATGACCAAAAATACCAAAAAACTTTTAAAAATGTGCGATCGGCATAAAAATGGAGTAAAAATCTTTTGTGTTAGGCACTCATAGAGTAAAACTTTTTTTGTCTTGACTGCATATTTTTTAAAAAAATTTGGTGTTTTTTGTCTACTTAAAAGTTATTTGTGCTTGGCACCCTTAAAGTAAAAATTCATTAGCCAAATTACTCCTTAACTCGAAAATGAATTCAAATTTTGGAAAGCATGGTTATTAAAAAAGATAAAAATTCGTTTACACTCTAAACCTCGTAAGAGATTTGCCTCCCGTGATTAAATAAAAAATAACTAACATTTACTCCCAACAAACTGCAACAATGTATGGAAGAATTAATACCCTTAGATAGTAGTCAAATGAAGATAAAATATCACCTAGAGGAGGGTGAATAGGTGATCCAAAAAATATTTTCACGCAAATATGAACAAGCAAAGATAGAGAACGAGAAGAAACACAAAGCGATTTATACTGGTTCGGTCTAACTCTTCGACCTACATCCAGTCCCCAAGCACAGCTTGGGATTTTCACTAATTTTTCAAACTCACGAACAATTACACACTCTGTAACCAAAGGATGGTCCTCTCACTCTCGGACTCAACTCCCCCTTACAAGTTGTAATTGATACACCCTCACTTAAGGTTCCTCAACCTTAAGCTCAACAACTGAAAATGGAATAAGTGTTTAAATAACTCCTCACGAGTAGATAATAAATGAACACTGAAGAACAATGAATATCCGAAGATATTAATGAAACAGTTGAAACAGCAAAATACACTAAGTTCAAATTGAATGCACAGTGTTTTGGTAGGTGGCGAATTCAATGCTTCGGCTATTTATAGTAGTTGTAATTAAAGACCGTTGATGAAGCTTGAAGAATAGCCGGTAAGAGTCTTGAATGTATTCGTTAGACGTATGAAGCTTCCGTTTAGATTTTCGTCCTTTGAATAATCACGGTGGATTTGCAGTGATGACATTCTCCTCATTCCTTTTGTTTTGCCCGTTATGAAATAGCATTTAATGCGGAGTTAGAATATCAGTGGAGGCTTTACTTTGATCAGAGTATTGGTTTTCGAGATTATCACCGGTTTTGGTAACTGCATTTAATGCTTCTCTGACACACGATTTGCTTTATCCGATCTGTTGTTAATCTATGATTAAATAACCTGAAACTCAAACAAACTTGTTAGAAGCATTTGGTAATAGTAATGAGTAATAATCTGAAGAGATGAAATTACATTTGATGATTCAAGTTTTCCGAGGACGGTGATTTGAAAATAGAGATGACTTTGCTCGAGCAAGATCATATGTGTGCTCGGGCAACAGCAAAAAGATGTATCTGAAAAAGGTTATGGTTGCCCAATGCTCAAGCAAGAGACAAAGTCTACTCTGGCAAGCTATTCTGAAGATTGACAACTTTTGTCAATGCTCGAGTAAGACATAGGTGTATACTCGGGTAGGCCTTTTTGAGAGTCTTTTGAAAAGATGTTTATCAATGTTGCTCGAGCAAGCCAAATCCCATGCTCGAGCAAGCCCATCGCCAATGCTCGGGCAAGCTACTAGAGCTTCCTCAGGCAAGGGCCATTCAGAGACGAGAAGACAGGTTGCTCGACTTTGCTCGAGCAACCGCTTCATGCCTACTCGAGCATGGTGCTCGAGCATGCTTTCTTACCTTGCTCGAGTATGGCAACTTAATCTTGTTATTTCTCTGTTCAGGCCGATGTTGCTCGAGCATGCTGAGACTCCTGCTCGAGCAAGACTCCAAAGTCTTCACAGTGCCATTACTCAATGATGCTTGGGCAGTCCTATACATTATGCTCGAGCATGGTCTTCCAATCCAAAGAATTATGCCTGAGCTCGATGTTGCTCGAGCATGACTATATGCTTTGCTCGAGCAAGACTTTCCTGAAATGCTTGATTTTGCCTTACACCCGATGTTGCTCGAGCATTCAAAAAGCTCTGCTCGAGCAACCTACCCTGAAACACTTTTAGCAGTCTATCAGTCATTCTATGCTCGGGCATGTAAATGATCTTTGCTCGAGTACTCATCATTTTAAAGCATGGATTACTTAATTCAATAACTCGGAAATTGTGATCATCAAAATACAAGAGCTAACAAAATATAGGGCATCCGCGTTGATTAAAATCTCATAACGAAGCATACTTACCACAATTAACTACGAAAGGAGCCAATAATATGATTAAACTTACAATGATAAATACCATCAATAAATACTTGGTTGATATGGCGATTAAAACTTTTAAGAGTTGCTTTTCAATTTATATGAGAAAATTTTATCTTGATTTACGTAAATAAATGCTTTTGGGGTATTTAATCGTGATCCCGTACAAGAAAGACTATTTTTCATTTATCTATTTTTTTAAGAAAATGGTCCAAGTACAAATTTATTCATGAAGTATTCTATCAAGGGCACCTAACATCATAAATTTTATTTGGTTGTAAAAGCACACATGAAATTTTCAAATTTGCATAAAAATGCAATGGCTAACTTGACCATTTAATAAATATGTCAATGAAAAAATGGTGCAAAAATATTTTGGGACAAAAATTAAAAATTATAAAATAAGGTGGATCGAAGTTCAATATTTAAAATAAAGTGATTAATACCTATCAATCAGATTTAAAATTAAGAGCATGCAAATTAGTGGGGAACGACTTTTCTGCTTTTATCATTTCATCCGTTGCCATCCTCTACCTTCCCTCCTCCAATCAAAACCTTTCACCTGTACTTAAAAAGAAGAGAAGAGTTGAAAAAATATTTTATGGTATTGAATGGTACTAAAAAAATACTGAATAATACTGAAAAATTATTTTTGGATCTTGAAATAATATTTCAAGGTACTAGCTTTTACTAAAAAAAAATACTGGATAATACTGAAAAATTATTTTATGATTTTGAAAAAATATTTCAGGATAGTGACTGGTACTAAAAAATACTAGATAAATATTTTAGGATCTCGAAAAAATATTTTAGGCTATTGAATGACACTGAAAAAAAATTAATTTTTGAGTGCCGAGTCACAACCTTAAAATATTTTTTTTAGTATTATCCTGTATTTTTTCAATACGGTCGATACCCTAAAATATTTTTTCATTCCTTCTCTTCTTTTCAAGTACAGTGGAAGGTTTTGATTGGAGGAGGGAAGGTAGAGAATGGCGGCGGATGAAATGGCAAAAGGTGAGAAGTTGTTCCCAAATTAAATTAGTGGCATGGGATGGAGTTGAAATCTCAAGGAAAGCGAGGATGGCGCGACATGTCCACTAAACGGTAACATTGTGTGCCGGCTCAATATCTCTTATCCACTCAAATGCCCCGGTAAGACAGATGCCACGTCGAATCCCGTATCTATGTTCTATCCAAAACTGTCACTCACTTGGAAGCCACAAATGGGTCATGTGGTTGCCTTGAGAATAAAACTGAGTGGATCATTATATCTCGGAGGCCAAAAATCCCATCATCGTCATCGTCATCGTCATCAAGGAAAGTTGCGATTCGAGTTTAAGATGACCTACATTCCTTCTTCGCCTAACGTAAAAAGGAGGAAGAAGACAGTAATGATATGAAGGATCGAGATTCGAGTTTTTGCCGTACTGTTTTGTATCCACTAAAATATACCAGCTCGAGGAAGCTATGGCGATTTGAAGTAAGAGTAGTATTGGCGATTCAACACAAACATCTTACGAAAATTTTTTAGAACAATTGTGATAACGTGTTATAAAACTGAAGAAAATCGAAGGAAAGAAGTTCAAGAGATGAAAGAGAAGAGTTTCGGAGAGAATAGAGGAGAAGCAAATCTCATTGGGTATATTGGGAATGTTTTCCATTAGGCCTCTATTTATAGACCATGAATAGACCATGAAGGGTTACTATTTATTGGACAACCACATAATTCATATATTCGTAACAATATACATATATTCAGGCTTTTTTCTCAAAATGCCCTTAATTAAATAACTATTTACTAAAATGTCCCTATTTCCAAACTATTTCTCAATCTGCCCCTGTTTAATCGACTAAACCATGATTTAGTCGACTAAAACGCTCAGTTTTTTAACTTCCCATGATTTAGTCGACTAAGCACTGTAGCTTAGTCGACTAAATCATAAAAAAAAAAAAAAAACAAAACAAAACAAAAGGTTAAAACTTTGGAAGGCCATAACTTCACGGCTCGAGAGTCCAAATCAAGTGATTCTTTTTTGATTCCACATAACTTTTTGAGATCTATGCACTGACATAAAAATTAACTTCCAGATTTAATGAAGAGAAATGAGAAAAAAAAAATTGATTCTTTATTGCACAGGAGATACTAACAATTCATTAAATATAATCAAGTGATTCTTATATATATATATATATATATATAATGAATTGTTCCTTTTATTTGATGTTTTCTTTTTTATTAGATCACATAATATCTTCTACACAATAATGATAGGATATGTGTGTGTATATATATTTAATGAATTGTTAGTATTAACATGAGTTGTTAATATTTAATATATATATATATTTAATGAATATATATATATATATATATATATATTAATAATATGTATTTTGAATATATTGTATTTTGAAAATCCAATAATTAATAATATGGATTTTCTTAGATTCTAGAATTTCATGTTATAGGGAGCCTCAAAGTATCGACACTAAATTTGTGGGGTTTGATTTTCAAAGTATCTCTCCCCATGTAACGTAACAATTAATACTGGATTTTCAAAATACAATATATTCAAAATTGAGATTATCTCTCTATTAATAATATGGATTTTAAAAGAAAAGAGAAATAGAAAAAATATCGACACTAAATTTGTGGGGCTTGATTTTAGGGGAATAATATCGTTTGGAAGTTATGTATGAGATCATATGTTGCAAGAGAATATTAATATTAAAATGGAATTGACGACCACTAAATTTTTTGGGGCTTGATTTTAAAGGAATAACAGCCTCATCTACAAAAAAAAAAAAAAAAAAAATGATTATTCTTTGAAGTTTGAAGTTTAATTTCAACATAGAGTCAATGAGGGAGGGAGAACCAACTAACTTAATTAGGGCATGGTTTTACGATTGATCTTTTATAAGATAAAATAAAAGGTTAGGGGTTCAATTTAGATTTTGAATTGTCTATATTATGTGATCCATATTACCCCGGAAATACTAACAATTCATTATATATATATATATATATATATTATGTGATCCATATTGTGCGGGAGATACTAACAATTTATTAAATATACACACACACATATCCTATCTTTATTGTGCAGGAGATATTATGTGATCTAATAAAAAAGAAAACATCAAATAAAAGGAAAAAATTAACTCTATATATATATATATATATATATAAATCACTTGATTATATTTAATGAATTGTTAGTATCTCCTGCGCAATAAAGAATCAGTTATTTTTTCTCTTTTCTCTTCATTAAATCTGGAAGTTAATTTTTATGTCAGTGCATAGATCTCAAAAAGTTATGTGGAATCAAAAAAAGAATCACTTGATTCGGACTCCCGAACTAGAAGTTATGGCCTTCCGAAGTTTTAACCTTTTGTTTTTTATGATTTAGTCGACTAAGCTACGATGCTTAGTCGACTAAATCATGAGGAAGTTAAAAAAACTGAGCCCACGTTTTAGTCGACTAAATCATGGTTTAGTCGACTAAATAAGGGCAGATTGAGAAATAGTTTAGAAACAGGAGCATTTTAGTAAATAGTTATTTAATTAGGGCATTTTGGGAAAAAAGAAAACCCATATATTCACTTGACTGTTAATCAATTTTAGTGACGCAAATGTGGAGCAGTATATACCAGCTGGGCAGCCTCTATATGTGTTCCATGCCATTTCCAGGTGAACTCCTCTTTCAAACGCACTCGCGCACACATTAAATATTTTACTGTCGTCTTTCTAAAATATCATTTCTTAAGTTTAATATGTGTGTGTATATATAAATTATTAGTTGTTTTGTGGTTCAAACTCTCATTTTTGGATGTTTAATTATACCTTCTCCTTTAAACATTATGTGTTCAAGAAAATTTTGCAGAAGTATTCATCATAGTTATCCTTGTATCCCTCTGCCGCCCAAAAGATCTGTTTGAGTTAGCATTAGAAAAGCACATTCACGTTCACGTAAAGTAAGACAAAACTTATTTCACATACTTACCTTGTACATATATATTGTAAATCATATCACAAAAGTAGTTTTTATCGCTAATAAAAATACACACGTTATTAGTTGAATAGTCTTGTTAGGCATTCCTTTAGGTGTGACCAAGATCAATTTTTTTAATTAAAATTAATAAATAATCTGATGCTTAATAAAATGCCTTTTTTTTTTAATAAATATAACCTAATATTTGTTTTTCTTTTGTTTTGATGAAGACTACCCTCAACAATCGGGGCGGATCTAGAAAATTACGAAGGGAGGCACAATTGGTGGGGGATTTGGGAGTTCGGGGTAGCACCCTCGAATTTTTTTTTAAAGGAAAGTTTTAAATGTATTAAAAAAACAAAAGAATATAAACAAGAAAAAAAATATTTATAAAATCAAGTGAATACGATGATGTCCTATCATTTAGAAAAGTAAGGCTAAGTACGGTTAGAAATGCGGCTACATAAATTACAATGAAGGGTGGATACTCAATAAGTTCAAGTACATATATTTTAATAAAAAGTATATATTACAATAAAATAATTATAATGTCATCCTTCTAGGCCTTATTTTTTGGAATTCCATCATAATTTCCTTATTATCAATGCTATCAAATACATCTTTTTTCAATATAAAGCACTAAACACTCATTCAACCATTAATCCTTCATCTCATTACGAAGTGCGGTCTTGATGTATTAAGGGTGGGCAATCATTTAAATATGTATTAATTTTTTTATTAAAAAAAATATCTCAATTCTCCAATTCAAGGGGGCACTTGCCCCCTTCTCGAGTATGTAGGTGCGCTCGTGCATTATATGCACCTTGGCCAATCGGAAGGAGATTGTAATATTATGATGCCCTCATCAACTTTTAGAGCCTCCTTGGCCAATCTATTGCCAAAGAACCATTTGCGGCATGAAGGTCTTGATCTCGGGTGCGATTTGGTTTAGAACCTCGTTTCTTTTTCTTTTGATTAAACAAAATCGATCATTTCCATTTACCAATGAATTGTAGAACGGGATAAAAGGAGAACTATTTTTTTAAAAAAAAAAAAATGTTAAAATGACAATTTAACCGTAGGTAAAGATTATTTAATTACTATAAAATCATTTGATTACATATTTCTTTATTAGGTTAAGGTGTAAAAATACACATGTACTTTAGTCGGAAGAGCGTCCGGTAGCAAATGTTTTTTTGAGGTGCAAAAATGACTATGTGGTTACAAAATAGGAGCGAGAACTCACAAAAAACTGTCAAAAAGTAGGACATTGGCCGTTAAGTTGGAAGGTTTGACTTAAATTATCGACGTGTATGCTGACATGGACAAGTGGAACCCTAAATGGCGTCTAGGATATTGCCATAACAGTAGGCAACTTGAAAAACCTCTGAAATTTGACGCCATGGCTGAGAGATGATCATTGTTGAGGTCCAGAGGCAGACGAAGGTCGAGCTTCTGCAAATTGGACCGGCAATTAGAGATGAAGTGAAGCGAGACCATCTCGGCTTCCACCATCATAAACCGAGAAGGGAATTTAGAAATTGGAAAATTTACGCTAGATGCAAGAGGACCCCATCAATCACGCTTCTATAAGTTCTAAGTTCAATTTCTTCAAGATTTTGCAGGCACTGAACAAAATAGGAGTAGGACCTACCCATTCCTCGGTGACTTTGGAGCCTCAAATTCTTCAGATTCTTGCCGCTCCTCCATAACCATCCGACTCCCCAATCGCCTCTTCGTATACCTACCAAACACAGACTTTGCAACACCAAATCTACATCAGTTTGATCGCTCTCCCAAACCTCCAATTGATTGTTGGGATCAATTTCTTGTCACGTGGAGGACTAGGTAATCACGAGTTCTCTCGGGGACAGAAAAGACAAAACCCACCCGAGAGAGATAGGTCGGGAAGATTAATACAGAGAGAAGTCAACTGAGTACACGCAATAGAGAGACACTACAAAAAAAACGGTTTTTGCAACGGAAAAAATCCGTCGCAAAAACAGAGTTTTTCGTCGCAAATCGCGTTTGTGACGGATATTTTCCGTCGCAAAAAACAAGTGGCAATTAGGACGGATTTCAAAATTTCCGTCGCAAATTTCCATTTTTGCGGCGGATTTCTAAATCCGTCGCAAATTTCAAAATTTGCGAAAGATTCAATTTTGGTCGCAACATTCCTTTTTTTTTAGAAAAATATTTTTTGAAATTTCTTTTTTTAATTTTGTTTTAAAAAATTATATTCCTTTTCATTATTTTTTTTAAAATTTCTTTATTTAATTTTTGTAATTTTGTTTTAAAAATTATATAAAAAATATATATAAAAAGTTGTATAACATAAAACGATTTATAATAACAATCCTAAAGAATTTTACATAGAAAAAACAAAATATAAATAGTGTTGCAAAGAACAGTACTAAAAAGTAGTCTAAACAAAGATCATTGTGATCATCATCATCACCACCACCAGGAGCCGATTCCGGACCCTTATTCTTCATTAGGGACATGAGTTGAAGCTGTATCTACCAAACCATCTCGCGTGTCTCGTGGAGCTCATTTGCTGTCTGCATTTGTTGTTGCCTTGTCTGGCTCAACTCATTTGCTGTCTCCATTTGCATCTGCTTTGTCTGGCTCAACTCAGTTGCTTGCTCCTGCACCAACGGCTTCATCTTCTTCAGCTCATCTGCAAAAATATTAAGAAATATGTTTATTTTTTGTACATCATTTAAATGGTCCAGGAAATGAAAATGTAACAATCAATATCAAATGTATTACGTTTACTGCGAAACACCTTCGATGCGGATGAGGAGCGCTTTGTTTGCCTAAGTCGGCCGGCGAGGCACCGTACCCGAAGACTCTACCTTTCTTTGTTAAATCCACTGCGGCTGAAAGAATAGACTCGTTATCGGACTGAGAGGATGCGGGGTGGGTCCCACTCTACGAGTCTCTCTCCGTCGGCCTACGATAGTCATGTATGATGGTTGAGTATGTGTCTTGGGTCTCCTCTCCCATGTATGACGGTTCGACGCATGAGTAACGGGATCATAATATCTGGCGATGGACGGTCCGCGGCATCCATAACCAACTTGCTCATATCGATTAAGGTTTTCTCGATGACTACTTGTCCCCGTAATAACCACTCGGTGTACGTCGAGACTTCGCCATGACATTCCCAACATTCATAATCCTTCATGAATCCCTTTTGACACAAATGAATTTTGACCTTGCCGGATCTTTAAATCTTAAACACCTACATTTGGCACACGAGACACACGATTGCCCTACTTGAATTATTTGAATGCGCCAAAGCAAATTTGATAAACTCTTTCAAACCCGCCAAGAATGCTTGATTTAGTTGTCTTTTATCAGTTAGACGATTGTACATCCAACTCCTATCATGATTGCCTTCCATACTTCCCCAACCCAACCCTACACAAATATATACATTGGGGATATACCCCAACCCACAAAACAACATGTCACAAATATAAGTGACCAAAACAAGCGCCACTTATACCAACCAATTGCCACTTAATCAAGAAAGTCGAAACAAACACATGCATTGAAGATGGGGACAGGCATGTGGAGGGGTAAAGAAAGAATTGGAAACTACACATTAATTAGGGAATGAGCAAACCATTGGCATTTCAACATTATCACTTACTATAATTTGATGCTCACTCTAATCATTTTTAGAAGGAGTAATTATTGAAATCACATTAAAAATGTTAGTTAATAATAACAAGTTTATTACTTATATACCTTTTCAAAAAAAATAATCAAACATTTATTGCTTTAATTGTCAATCATTGAAAATCAAGAATTTATTTTCTTATGGTATAGAAGCCAGATTACTATTTGACAAAGATTACATAATAATTTAAAATATATGTGTTGGTTTTCCTAAAATACCCCATTTAAATATATGTCTTTCCGAGTTAAATAATATTTTGAATAAATACAATGTACTAAATCCAAACAATAACATATATATGTTTCTTCCTAACTCTAAGTGCTCTAAGATTTTATTGTCCCACCCATTTATTACTTCTTCAATATTTTCAATTAATGTATATTGAGTTGTATTATTTGTCGTAATTTAATTATGTGTTAAAATGAATAAGGTTTCTCAGTAAATTTTAAGGTATTGATTATAGGATCATTTAATTATGCTTGAGTTTGAATAAAATTTTGATCAATTTTTTTTAAAATAATGATTTAACCAAAAAAACCACTTCGTTAGTGTGTTGACATCATGGACCAAAGTAATAATAAAAAGTGGATAAAGAAAATGTGTACAAAAGATAGAAACGTCATCTCATTAAAAATAAATATAAAATTTTATACCTTCATCAACAAAAAGCTACACATTAAAAAAGCTAATCCTTTTCTATATGAGATGTATTATGCATCCCAAATTTAATATATATATATATATATATATATTTGACATATTACAAAATACTCTATTTAGACTAAAATTTTATATTGCACTTAACAAGTATCATCTTTAGAATTTGGGATTAAAATATAAAAATATTTAGGTTAGGTTTGTTATATCAATTTCATCAATCACATATGATTATATGTCCTAATTTTAAATTATTATCATTTTAACTATATACTCATATGGAAAAAAAAAATAGAACACATATTCAAATGTGATCAAAAAACTTGATGTAATAGATATAAGGAACTTAATATAAGTATAACACATTAAAGTATATTAGTTTTATAATTTTTAAAATAATTTAAAATTTTAGCAGTATATAAAAGATCTCTACCTTAAGATTATTAAAGATAGTTTTTATTTTATTCTTTTAAATCAAGTACAATTTAATTAAAAATTTCTTTTTAGCTCTTACAATCAAAATTTTCTGAGTATAATTTTCTTTTTGGGACATAATAACTATGTATCATCTTCCCTTAAATATTTATGTATCTATAACAAAAAGGTCATAAAAGTATAGATAAGAAATAAAATTAGCTATGATATAATGTAAAATATTCACTCAATCATAATTAAGTTTAAAATTAAAGTATTTAAATCTATACAAGGAGCACTTAACTCAATCAATAAGGGGTTGTGCTAATTAAAGTATTTAAATCCATACTAGGAGCACACACGAGAGAGACAAAAATGATATAAGCATTGAAGAAAACATTCTTAATTTGGTGTTCATTATAACTGTAAAACACATCTCATACAGTTAATTGAACAATACTAATAAAGAGAAAGTGGTGGTGCTAAAACTACCTTGGTGAGCCTATCAACCGATGTGCAGCTTAACAATGAGTAGTGTATCATCTTCAGAGCACAAAATTAAATATCGTATGAACTAAGTATTGTAAATTAAAGCCCATAATAACAGTTATGTACCTGAACAAAACTACGCATAATTTACTATCACCAAACATATACAGGATTTTCCATAAAAATTTCCCCTGTGGTAGAGCATGATTTTATTTATATATAGCATTCTTGAGATGTGAAGTATATATGGCCTTCACCGAATGAATTTGTACCCAAAATTGATTTGAAAAATCAAAATTAATCATCTATACATTGCAATAATATTTATACTGCTCCTAAATACTTGATAGACTTTCATTATTAACCAAATTATAACCTAAACAAACAATTATGTTAAATTATAACCTATTTATTCATGAGTAATAAATATGACTAATTTTTCCAGTTTTTATCTATACTAATTTCTCATAATAAATGATGTAGTGAAAAAAGAAAGAAAGAAAGGAGCTTACCAAACGACCGACCGAAAAAATGGGAAGAAGAAGAAGGCGCCGGAAATGGACGGTGGTTGCGAGGAGGAGAGAAGCGAGTCTTACGACGTCCGACGCAAGGCGAACAACCGGAGGAGCGATGCAAGGGGGACGGCCGGAGGAGCGACCCAAACTAGATGGACGATGGCGACACCGAGGGGATCTGACCGAAGATGAGAGAGATCGAAAGGGGAGGGTAGCGGACACCGGAGAAGAGCACCGTGGCCCGGGAACGGCGGGTGTGGAGAGGATAAGAGGATGACGCTTCACGGAGGGGGAAAAATGCGAGGGAGGGGAGGGGTAGGGGGCCGGAGGAGGAGCTAAGGGAGGGGGGAAGGGGAGGAGCTTAAGGTGGGAGGGGGACGAGGCGAGGAGGGGGGGGAGGGGGACGAGCGCGGCGTGGCGGCGCGAGCGGACGGCGAAGGCGCGGGGTGGGGGCCGAGCGAAGGGAAATGTCTCATTAATGAGGCATTTACAGATTTTGCGACGGAACGACTTCCGTCGCAAAAAGCGAAACCGCGGCCTTTTTGGCCGCCGGTTAACGACGGACACTTGTCGATCGCTATTTTTGCGACGAACGATGTGTCCGTCGCAATAAAGAGAAGCGGTGGCCAAAAAGGCCACTAGTTAGCGATGGAAATATTGTCCGTCGCTATATTTTGCGACGGACATACTGTCCGTCGCTATTGTTTGCGACGGACGTTTAGTACATCCCAAAATACACAAACTGGCGGCAGTTAGCGACGGACGTTGAGTCCGTTGCTAATCATTGTGATGGACACCCTCTCCGTCGCAAGCTTCAAGAAAGCGACGACCTCTTTGGTCGCCAGTT
This sequence comes from Acacia acuminata, assembly GCA_019022655.1. Lineage (NCBI taxonomy): Eukaryota > Viridiplantae > Streptophyta > Magnoliopsida > Fabales > Fabaceae > Acacia > Acacia acuminata. The sequence goes on along the minus strand of JAFJYI010000150.1, from coordinate 1,557,925 downwards.
AGAGTCCGTCGCAAATTTGCGATGGATTTATTATATCTGTCGCAAATGTTCTTGTTTTAGGACGGAATATAATTTCCGTCGTAAATTTGACTGAATTTGTGACGGAAATATTTCCGTCGTAAAATTTGTTTTTTTTCTAGTAGTGAGAGACAGCCAGCGCCTTAGTAGCGCAGTGGCATGGGAGCTTGGCTCCCCTCCCCCATGTCCGAGGTTTGAACCCTGTCCCCTCCCCTACTATGTGTATCAACAAAAAAAAAAGAATTCAGAGAGGACGGGAAACGGGGTCGGCATAAAATCTCAAAGCACGAAGCCGGGAACAGTGAGAGGAAACTACGAGGAGGATATATACCGAGACTCCGGGATCGGTGGAGGAGACGACAGCTCCGATGGAGTCAAAGGAAATAAAAAGAGACAGAGATTAGAGAGAAGAGTGGTCAGACATGAGAGAGGCGAGCAAAGCAGTCTCACAGAAAAGAGGAAGAAGGCGAAAAGAGAGGGAGAGCCAGTGCTTGTTAATATCCTAATCATCAATTACTCAGCCATTTAGGTTCCACTTGCCTGCTACACAGTCCAAGTCAGCGTGCATGTCACTAATTTAAGTCAAAACCTTCCAACTTAACGGTCAACGTCCTTCCCTTTAATAGTTTCTGTGACTTTTGCTCCTATTTTATAACCACATAGTTACTTTTGCATCTCAAAAAAACACTTGCTGCTGGACACTCCTCTAACCAAAGCACATGTATATTTTTACACCTTAATCCTTCTTTAATATAAGTTCTCTTTTCTTTATTATAGCATATTTCTACTCTTTTCCTTTTAATTTTAATTTTTTATATATCAATATTATGTCTTTTTTCACTCTATTTAATAGGTATGTCCATGGTAGTGAAAACGTAGATTTTACCTAAAAACGGAAGGAGAATGAAAAATCGTAAAACGTAAAATCGTAATACAAAACGTAAATTTTACCTGCATATATATATATATATATATATATATATATATATATATATATTCAAGAAAAGTAAGGCATCTCCATCATCCATACATATATCTTGATCAATGGAATATTGATAACTTCTCATTTTTAATAGATTTGAGCTATGTTTTGAGATATTTTTTGAAGTCATCAATGTTAAATTAAAGAGATTTTATTAAGATTTTAAGAGATATCAATTTGGATGTATTATTTGAGGGATTTCGGTTTAAAATATACATTTCAATAAAATAATAGTATTAATAATAAATAATAACGATTTAAGATTTTAAAGAAGAAAAAATATTTAAATAGAATAAGATAAGGAAAAGATTCTTCGATCCTATTATTAATTAAAAATATAATACAATTAAATAGATATTAAAAATACTCATTTTAATAATAAAAAAATATTTTATTATCATCGTTTTTGCTGCCTGACCACCCATCACACGTCCACATCGCGAGCTTACTCACCCATTTTCTCTCAACAACTTTGTCCTTTCCTCTCTCTCCCTCCCCCAATCTCTTCTCCGCGCCTTCATCAGCTTCCCGTAGTCCCGCCCCTTCATCAGGACCTGCTTCGCTTTAATCTCTTGCAAATCCATCACACATGGTCACAATTCACAAGCGATAGATCTACAATACCTTCACCGGCCGAAGCGAGCCTTCAATTGGTGAGCTGATCGAGTTTTTATATTTCTCCAGTCTTCCATCTTCACGGGGGACTCGAAGAAAAAAAAAAAAAAAAAGTTCTTCCAAGCAACGAGTCTTCGGATCTCTCTCTGTCCCTCTCCTTCTCCTTCTATGTTGTCTCACCGGCGAGTTTTTAAAAAACACTTCGTTTTTGCGTTTAAACTCGGTGTTTTTAACGTTTTCACCTTGTCTGCGTTTTATACTGAAACGAAACACGGGATGCTCCAAATAAAACGTAAAAACGTGTTTTTTGCGTTGTAAAACTCGTTTTTGACTACCATGGGTATGTCTTTTTTCTTCTATTTAATAGATTGTGCTATTTCGTATCCATTATCAAATCATTCTTTCTCTCTCTCTTTTATGTATGCGATAATATTTCCAGTTTTTTATGGTAGGTATTGCTTATTTTCCTTTTCACTTAGCCTAATTTACCATCATAAAGTTAAATGTTGCGCTGCACATAAATACATCCTCATTAATGTAGGCATTAAGGCTTTGATTAATTAACATACATATCGTTGAAATATTCTTTCTTTTTTTAACAATATAACGTTGAAATATTCGAACCAACACTTTCCAAAACAATGGAAAATCTCATCAAAACAAACCTCCAAAATAAATTATCAAAACAAACCAGTGAGGACGCACACAAGCCTTTCACTATTTTCCCATTCCGTGGGTCCTGCTCGAATAGACTCTCCAGCCGTTGGATCTCTCCAAGCACATCATCGGATAGCTTGGTTGAACGCTTCAATGAACATTTCATCAGGCTGAGGCATAGAAGTCAAGTTATTGCTTCCATTCCCCATAAGAGAATAAAGAATTAATTATAAATTAGAATCATAAAGAAGAAGAACCACATATAATTAGAAGGAAAATAAAACTTCCGGACACTCAATTATTGATTCAATTCCTAATTAACCTTTGAATTTGAACAATTCTCTCCATTTTCTTGAGACAAAAGTTCGCGAGCTCAATGAATAGTTATAAATAAGAGAAGGTTTAGACATTGAAAGTTATGTATATACCAGAGTTGTTGAACTGCATTGACTGGCAAGGACGGTGTTGTTCATGATGTTCATGTTGTATTTGCTGCTGGCGGACAACGGGTTGTTGATTATAATGATGTGGTTGATGCAGCTCTTTTTTCTTCTCCTTTTCCTTGTGTTTCTGAAAGTATGGAGAAGAAACCATAATTAGATTGGTATGTATGATGACATATATAAATAATACTACCTCCGGTTATTGTAGTGTCTCAACCTGTAAGTGACTCGCAACTTGTTCTCTCGTCAGACTCCCAACTTGTTCTCTCGTAAGACTATTCTGATTCATAACTTCAAGAATTCGTTTAGGCATCGCGCCTGACATACAAGCAAACAGAAAACTATAATACTCAATAAAAAGCTCAAACACCCAATCCACAAATAAATTAATCTGTGAGATACAAAGGAAAAATATATTAATAACCGAAGCTTCTCTTAAATTAACAATTCATAATTATAAAAGAAAGCTCGAAAATAAAATGCTCAAATGCACAAAAGATACCAGGAAACAAAAAGCTATTATAAGTGTAGGAGGGGGTTGAGGAAATTATAATTTGCTCCCAAATTTATTAATTTTTTTTTCTCAAAAAATTGCATATATTAATTAAAGAGAAATAAGAATAAAGAGGTTGCTCCTTATTAGGAATTAAATACTTCTTTATAAGGATATTATAATAGTAAAGGATTTTGCTATAAGAAATTATAATGAGACGAAAGATCACTTATACCTTTGCCGAGTTTATTCACAACTTCAACAAACAGGGCATTGAGTTCCTTGCTCCAAACCATCCGTTGTTTTTTTGAAGAACCTACCATCGGTTGTTTCTTTAAAGAAGGTTCTTCGTCATGATTTATAAACTTAAACTTGTTTTCTCTTTTAAGACTTTCTTGTTGGGAAGAAACACGAGAAGAAGAACCCTCCTTCTGAACCCTTCTCCTAAAAACATGTTGCCATAAATTTCCAATCTCATCAGACTTCTGACTCACTGGCTTCCGCAAAAATATGACATGCACCCAATTCATACGCGGTGTTGATCTCATGATCAACTAATCCCTCAGCTTCAAATATTACTGCAAAATATAAATATAATGTAAACTCTTACACTGACGTAGTAATAATATCGAGATAAATATAGAGAGAGAACTCACCGACGTGGGGAATACTTTTTCCCAAGCTCTGGACTTGGGCAATGAATTTGTAGCTATCCTCGACTTTCAAAGAGACGTTACTAAGCACTAAGTCAACGTCTAACTTTTTCTTTTTTAAGAGTTCTAAGGCTAAATTAAAAGTGGTATATATATGGAATTGATAATCAAGATCTGCAAGCGGATTCCCAATTTGATAATCAGGATGTGAAAGCCGATTTATAATATGGCTTTGGGTGACTGAATCAATGGCAACAAAGAGGACCGTCAAGATCTGACGAGGAGGAGGTTCGGCTTGCTGCATCTTAGCCGGATCATCAATCAAATCTAATTCTAGGTGACGACTCGATTTTGCTAGCGCGTCTGTCTCAGGCACTCCCATGTTGGTTTTGTGGTGATCAAACAGGCTGAGGACGAGGATCAAGAAGGAAGGAGGGCTGGAGATTTTCTCAAGCCAAAGGAAATCTCTTTCTTTTCTTTCGTTGGGAAGGAGTGGCGTTGGTGTTTATAACGGGGAGAGATTCGTACACTAATAAATTTGAAAATTAAAATAAGTCACGCTATTTATCATTTAAATCTCTTACTATATTTTGTTTTGGATTCTGACCCAAAAAAATCTAAGATTAATTCGATACAGAAATTCTAGCAAGGATATCCATAATTGATCTATCACATTTAAGGTAGTTAAAATTAAGATTTTACGTAAAATCGGGAGAGAGATAAAAAATCGTAAAACGCAAAATCATAACGTAAAAACATAAAAGCTTTTGGAAAATTAGTAAAATCATTTTAATGAAAAATAAATAAAAAATAAGTAGTGATAAATCAAGATTTTTTTTTTTTTTGGATACAAAAGAGCAGCCACTAATTATCTAATCCTTATCTTCTTCAAGAATCCTTGCAAGAACCATATCAGGTTGCGACACCACCTGGAGCCCCGGCATGGAGGAAAGGCTATCTTTAGCAAGCTGATCTGCAGCAACGTTACCACGCCTACTGATGTGGCAGACCTCGACATTCCAATCCCGATTGACCACGCTTTTGATTTCTTCAACCAGAGCTCTATCCGCGTGAACTTCATTGAGAGGGCTTCTGATCAATTCAACTGCATCAGTAGAGTCAGATTCGATGATAACATTCTTGAATCCCATATCCCACGTGAGTTTGAGTCCAAGAAGGCAGCCCCAGAGTTCAGTAGTCAAGTAGTCTCCCTCCTCTCCTTTAAACTTGAATGCGATCAGAAAGGTACCGTATTCATCTCGCAGAACCCCACCACTCGCAACTCCAGGGGTTAAGTGCGAGAAGGCGCCGTCTGTATTCATCTTTACCCATCCGGCCACACATGCGTCTGTTATTATTATTATTTTTAATTTGTATTCATCTTTACCCATCCGGCCACACATGCGTCTGTTATTATTATTATTTTTAATTTGTATTCATCTTTACCCATCCGGCCACACATGCGTCTGTTATTATTATTATTTTTAATTTGCACATGATATTGTGAATTTTCATAGGTGGCAAGCTCTCCGCGAGGGTAATGAGACTCCCACAGTTTTAAAATGTGTTGCAAGGGAAAATATCCAGATGCTCATGAGACGTTCTTCATTCCCCTTGAGAGGTAATGATTAAGATTAAGATTGGAAAACCATAAAAGAGTTTTTGATTTGAGGGATTGTTTGCTAGATGGTGCTCCCTCCTAACCTTAATATAAAATATAATTGACATGTTTAATGAAGCTAAATAAATGAATTGATCATAATATATGTTGTGTATCATTGGATTATATATTAGTTTATACATCACACAAATTAGTTTGAAAGCAAAATTATAAATATAAATATTATAAAGTAATTTATTTAACTTCCTTAATATTTACAAAAAGTTATTTATGTCTTATATTTAAGACCTAAGGGAGTATTATCCAATACCATGTAGAATATTGCAATATATGTTGTGTATCACTGAATCATGATTAAGTTAACATATATTATAATTAAGTCATTTATTTAGTGTCTTTAAAAAAATTCAACTATGTTTTATATTAAGGGTTGGAAAGAATACCATCTAGCAAGCAATCCATCAACTCACAGACTCTTTTATGGTTTTTCAATCTTAATCATTGCCTCTTAGTATCTCTCTCCCTCCTCTCAACACATTTTAAAACTGTGAGAGTCTCGTTACCCATGGGGAGCTTGTAAGTTACTCTCTCCGGTGCTAATTATAGGAACATCTTTGTAGTATAAATTGCACTATAAAAGTGTTCTTATAATTAAGACCGGAGGTAATATGAAAATTCACAATTTTGAATATTAATGATAAATATTATGTGCAAAAATAAAAAAATAAAAAATTACTGTTGGGAAGGGATCGGGTCAGTGGTATTTCTTTTTTCTTTTTTGCATTATAATGATAGACACTAATGCCCTGAAGTATAAAGGGCGGGATCAAACCCACAACCTCTCCAACTATAGGGAGTAGGCATACCACTGGGCTACTAGGCCCTTGGTGGTCGGTGGTATTTCTAGGCACATCATAAAGGGCCCATTTGGGATAGCTTTGATAGAAGTGACTTTTGTTTATGATAGACTTTTCTTAATGGACTTATTTTTTTATGGACTTTTTCTAATATGATTTGTGTTTGGGATACGGTGACAGAAGTAGCTTTTGTTTCTAATGGGCACTTGTTTGGTATAACTTTTAAAAAGATAGATGAGATGGAAAATGACGGGTATAAATCAAATTCATATATATATATATATATATATAATATATGTGGTACAAAATGTGATTATTTGAGATAAAAATTAAAAATACACATAAATTTGCCAAATAAAATAGTAACATTACCATTAAAAAATAAATTTTCCAAATAAAATAGTAACATACTAACATTACCATTAAAAAATTTACAACACAATTATTGAATATAAATAAACTTATCCCCTATAAATTGGTTTCTGATTTGATCACAAAGGCGATTTATTTGTGTTGAAGATATTGATGAGGATGCTTCATCAACTAGATCATCATTATTATCTTCATCACCCACACACATATTAAGTGCTGGTCCAGAAGAAAACACAGAGCCACTTAACAATAATGAAACGATTGGTCCCTTAAATCAAATATTTTAAACCGAGTCCAAACTTACGTAAATGGGTCCATTTAGTTGAGCAATGTACGTGTTAGACTTATATAGCTTTAGTATCAAATGATTTTAGACTAAAATGGTACAATCAAAAGCCAGGAGAGAAGCATTCATTGAGGGAGAAGAGAAACGTCTTTTTCGTTTTTTACTGATGGGCCCATAGAAAAAATTGATGGAGAAGCAGCTGATGGGATTAGAAGCTCAATGGTGTGCCTTCAGAAAAATATCTCCATCAAACCTTGAAGTCCATTAAAAAAGAAGTCAACCCAAACACCCAATAATTAAACTTTCCCTCTTAATAGATGGTATCCCCAAACAGGCCCAAAGGATGGGATCTGATGGTCTTACTGTTGTCAAGTGGGTCCCATCTTAGAATACGCCAACTACCCACGTTTGGGAGAACGGAGGAAAATTATGAATTTATTATACTTTGTTTTGGACTATGACAACGACAACAACAACAACAAAATCTAAGATTTTCGATAGAGAGAATCTTGGAAAAATATCCTGAATTTTTGGAAAAATAGGCCTATAATTTCCTTAATTCAGGTTTAAAATTAATTAGGCCACCTTTGAGGAACTAAACCTCTTCATAATTTTTACAGATCCCCAAAATAATACTCCATAATTTTTCCTCAATTTTCAAGGCCCATAAATAATTTTATCTTAAGCATTTTCCTCTTAATATGCTTAAGACATTTAGCTTAACTAGGCTTAATAGTCTACTTAATTTAACCTTCCTCTCCATAACATCAATCATTAATCAAATTATCTAAAACATTTTAAAAAAAATTATTTGAGAATATTTCAATCAAATAATATTAAATTTTACCCTCTTATATTCCCTCAAGTCCACAACATATGGCACTTCTAAAAAAAAGACATGATCTAAAATATGAGTCACCTCCGGTTTAATTAATGATCTTTTACTTGTTTTGCCCCTGTAATTAATACTCACTTTCCAACTTTGCCCCACTTGTTATATCCCTTCTAAAATAACACTCACAATGCAATTAAACACATTTTTTAAGAAAGGTAAAAATGAAAATAAATATATATATATATATATATATATATGCATTACGAGACCTATTAAATGACTTAACTATCATTTTTTGTTTCCCATAATATAGTTAAAGTGTTTTATATTAGAGTATATTATTTGGGGATGGGGATGAATATGTTTCCCGACGAACCCCTCCCATGTTTTAGTATGCTAAACAAGGATTTTTTTTTAAAGTTATTTTATTTTGTGCGAGTCAATCCGAGAAGTGGTGAAGTGTGAACACAATCTGAGAAAAAAGCTGTACATATCCGTGATCCTGATCTTCTCAAGCTTCCAAGACTTCGTATTGTTAACTTTTTAATGTCTTATTTTCAAAATCAATCAATGATTTTATTGTGCTGGGACTTATTATTCAGGAAAGATATTGTTACATGTAAATGTGCTCATGTTTATTTTTAACTCAGGTAAAAATTTCATATTTATTTTCTAATTTTACATCATTATATATGCCTATAATTTTTTAATTTAATTATATGTCATTCTAGCTTGACTATTGAGAGGAGGACTGCTTGGACTAGGGTGAGTATTCAGTTTTTCAATTCGATTTTCTGTTAAAATAACCAAAAAATTTGAATAGAGCTAATTTTGAAAATCGAACCGAACCAATTAACCAAATTAATTGAAACCAAATAAACTTTAAAAATAAAATATATATGAATACATTTAGTAGAAATGTTACTTTTTATCCTCATGATTAGATTTAGGGAGAAAATATATAAAATAAATCAAATAGATTTAAGATATCTGTAAATTTTATCTAATATTATTAAAAATTTATACCTATTTAATTATAAAAAATGCACTTATCTAATTAAATATAAATATAATGATATATATTTCGGTTTTAACGAAATTATTCTTTTAAGAAAGAGAATAATACATCCCAAGTCCATGAGATGCGAGGGTGTGAATTGTGGACTAGATTCATCCTGATGGACACAAAGTGATAGGACTTGGGAGACACGGTTTGACTCTAGGCTTGTGCTTGTCGACCCAGCCCTTATTTTGCTTTTAAAGGAAATTTATCATGTTGATTGAGCTCCATAAAAGAAAAATCCTCTAAAACTTTCTAAAATAATACATAGAAAGATTTTTTTTTCCTATTGTAATTTTTTATTATCTCAAATAAAATTTTTGAAGTCATACATATCAAACATCCATAATAAGGGGAAGAATAAAACATTATAGGTTCATATACATACATACTATATATATATATATATATATATATATATATATATATATATCTTGTATGCGCAATTTAACCCATGATATTTTAGAAGTGGAGCAATTCCGCCCGATTTTTAACAATATTTTCGTATTTTACTCATATTAATACTCCGTCAATCATAATCAAATAAAAAAGATATGAGGGGAATTAAGAAAGATGATTACGCCGGTTTTGATGAGAAAACATGACATATTATTAATTACCTTACCTAACTTAATCTAATCAAATTAGGTAAATTGGTCTTACATTAGGTACATGATGGAAACCTCTTCATAATTTTTCTAGATCCCAAAATAATACTCCATAATTTTTCTTATAAATAATTTTAATAATTATCTTAAGCATTTTTCTCGTGATATGCTTGAGATCTTTGTCTTAAGTGGGCTTAATAGTCTACTTAATTTAGATTTATTTTTCAACTTCTAGGCTAACAAATTGGGATGTTATACTTTTTAGGAATAATGGAAACAATTTAAATTCTTTAATATGTTGACATCTGCACAATTCAAATCCTTGGTGCAAGAACATTAGAAAACCAATGTTCAAGTGGTGAGAAAATTGAAACTTAGGAGCGTGAATCGAAATTGTTTCTCCAACATGCATGAGTTACAAGAGGAAGGAAAGGCCATGTGGAATTCTGAGGGGAACTAGAATGTGTCAAAGCTTATGAAGACAAAACGCTCAAGTCGATTCTGTTTGGAGAGAGCGTTTGGTGAAAATAGTCCAGTGAAAACATCAGTAGAAAAAGCCCAGTAAGAGGTGTTTGGAGTAGCTTTTAGTCCACTGGCTTTCTGAAAAAAAAAAAAAAAAAAAAATCCATCAAAGCTGAAGCTATTTTTAACTACTTCTATAAAAAAGCTCTGGTATAGTGGGTGGGTGGCTGACTTTTAGCTTCCCCCAATTTCCCTCTTTTGATAAAAAAACTCCAATATCTTTTTTTTTTAACTTTAATTATTTCCTTTTGTTTTCTTTTTAACAAATTTTATATTTATATATATTTATTCTCTCTTCTAAAAACATGATTTAAGATTATACCTTCAAAATTTAAACCCTTCCATGTAAATTCTTTATTTCTTTTTTTTTTAGTTGAAATACAAATTTTAATTATCACAATATATACAACTAATATTAATATATGTAGTATTCAATAAAATTTATACCCTTTTTAGTTATTTTTCATTTCAATTGATTTTTTAACCGCTAACCTAAACACGTTTCCGTTTGGAAAAAAGTCACTTCTGCCTTCGTCAATCCAAACACAAATCACATTTACAACTGATTTTTTCCTATCTTACTTCCACAAAATTCAAGTAGAAAATAAATCACTTCTCCCACCATTAACACAAACGGGCTCACACTTTTACAAAGCAACATAAATTTGTGAGAACTTTTTTTTTTTTTTTTTTATATATAAACCTAAAATTTCTGAATCAAGATAATGAAACTTAAATTTTAAAACGTAGTTGGGCCATAATGTTTTTGTTAAAGCCCATATGGCCTGCCATATTTGTCTTTTATTTCTGTGAAAAATGATGTGAAACAATGGGCCAGCCCAATAGGATAGTATAAGAGTCTTTTGTCTATTTTCATTAACTAGCATTTACTATTGTATCCAAAAAAAATATATATATAGCATTTACTAGCAATAAAAAGGAGAATGAATTCAAATTTTGAGTAGTGCACTTATTAAAAAGATGAAAATCCTTTTACGCTCTAAATATTTGTCTCCCATGATTAAATAAAAAAGACCTAACATTCACCACCTATAACAATGGATTGAAGAATTAATACACTTAAATAGTTGTCAAATATAGGGCATCGGTGTTGATTTCAAAATCTTGTAACGAAGCATACTTTCCACAATTAACTACGAAGGGAGCCAATAATATGATTAAACTTACAATAATAAAGACCATCAATAAATACTTGTTTCATATGGCGATTAGAATTTTTAAAAGTTGTTTTTAATTTAGATGAGAAATTCTTATCTTAATTTGTATAAATAAATGCTTTTAGGGTGTCGCAAACAAGAAAGACTAGTTTTCTAACTATACCATGTTATTAGGATTCGAGTTACATAATTTTCTTAAATAAATACGAGACATTGTTATATAGATAGTAAGTCCTAAAATTAGTCACTTAATTTAGAGTTTAATTATAAAAATGAGGTGGATTGAAATCTAATATTTAAAATAAAATTAATATCCATCAATCAAATTTAAAATTAAGAGCATGCAAATTAGTGGCATGGGATGGAGTTGAAATCTCAAGGAAAACTGGATGGCGCTGACATGTCCACTAAACAGTAACATTGTGAGCTTGTTCAATATCTCTTATCCACTCAAATGTCCCAGTAAGACAGTGCCACGTCAGAATCCAATATCTATGTTCTATCCAAAACTGTCACGTACTCGGAAGCCGCAAATGGCTCATGTGGCTGCCTCGCAAATAAAACTCTGTGGATTATTATTTCTCAGAGGCCAAAAAATCCCATCATCATCATCATCACCACCAAAGAAAGTTGCAGAGAGAAAGAGAGAGAAATTTCAGAAATGGCGAGCTCAGTGATGACTTCCCTCCCTCAGTTCAATGGTCTCAGACCCAAAGTCTCTTCTGCTCCTGTTCACAACCTGGTTCGTTTCCCTCTTGTTCACTTTTTTTGGGAATTCGATGTCATTGTAATTTAATTTCTTGTTCATGAACTAACTGGATATTGTTAAGAATCTTTAGATATGGATAATGAATTAAGAAACTTGTCTGCAGGTTTCTGCGCAGCCCATGAGGAGGAAGGGACAGGGAGGTTTGAGAGTTCGCTGTGATTTCATTGGTTCTCCCACTAATCTGGTACCTTCTATTTTTAATCAACTTAATTTCATTTCAGATTGTAATTAAACTATATTAAATCAGATCTTAGATGATCCAGATTTCATCAGAGTCATGAGCATGAGCACTGAATAAGGATCTTTGAAAATTACTTACATTGGAGTTCATGCGCCATTGACTAAATGTGCCTTGTTTAGAAGTCCAGTTCAGTGTTTAATTTGATGGCGTCCTAGATTCTAACAAATTAAATTAATAAAAAAATTGAAGCATGCATATTAAATGTAAGTTTTATGATGAGATGAGCAGATAATGGTTGCATCAACAACCTTGATGTTGTTTGCCGGAAGGTTTGGGCTGGCTCCATCAGCAAACAGGAAGGCCACGGCGGGGCTGAAGCTTGAAGCGAGGGACTCTGGCTTGCAGACCGGTGATCCAGCCGGCTTCACCCTCGCTGACACCTTGGCCTGCGGCAGCTTCGGCCACATCATCGGCGTCGGCGTCGTCCTTGGTCTTAAGAACATTGGTGCTCTGTAAACTAAACTGTATACACTTTATTATCCCCCCCCCCCCCCCCCCAAAATCCACCCTCTCAATCTACTCATTTTCAACTTAATTTTCACTTATCTTCATTATTTGTTCATTACTTCAACCTCTCTCCACATTTTAGGGACTCAAATTTTTGAACAAGTTTGTGTTTTGGTTTGAAGTTTCTGCCCTTTTCATAAAGTAAACTTTTTTATGTGTTTACTTAGTGAGGTCAGAGGACTTAAACCAAGGCATAAACTTGGTTCCTTGGGTTCCCGCGCTGGCAATGAGTGAATCAATCCTCGCAATAATATTTCTAAAACAGATGCGCAATAAAAGCACACATACATGTGTGTCCTACAATGATATTTCTAATTGATCAGAGACGGCTAAATCAGAATCCCATCATTAATTCGTTTTTTTTTTTTTTTTTTAAGGATTCATTTGTCTCACTTTTAAATCATTGTTTGTAGTTGGATTATTTCTTAGAAAATAGTTTTTATGACTTACGAGACATTATCCAAACAATCATTTAATTCAAATAGATAATTTCAAAGACCAACCAAGAAGCCATATATAACTTGACAACTTGCATACAGTGAACCGTATATGCTTATGCGTCAGTTAACATTCTTAAGAATTTATTAGTTGAGCTTTTGCTCATAGGACTTAAAATTAAGCTATCCAATTTGTACAACTTGTATGCAGTAAAGCATGATTCATATCTTATATCGAACGTGAAACTTTAGAAATATATTACAATGATAATCATAATGTCTTTCTTATCATTAATAAAGAATTTTCACTTCTTTTTGTTATAATTTCATTTATTTTTCTTCTTATTCCATTCTGTTCTGGCCACCAAACAAGACTGACGAAGAAGTCTATCGACAATTAAAATCTTCATAATCATAATAATCACATACGGATGCAATTTTGTATGATGAATGATGGGCCGAAAACTGAATATTGAGAAACTAATAGTTTAAATGTTGTATGGTAGAGATTGGTGTCTCCCAAAACATAATGTGTCATATAGATTCATATGGAATAAGGCATATGAGAAGGAATAGGCCACTGCTTAGAGTGGCACGGTAAATACAGCTCTCAGCATTATAATTTCTCAAGTCTAGCCTACAAATTTAACTGCAAAATATTCAAAATATACCATTCCTGATAACAGCATTACCATGTAAATCCTCCCTGTACTTGTCCACACTCCACATTATCATCAAGACGCCAAAATCTGTCAGATGCCCAGAATGATGATTAATCCGTTGATAGAACTTAAAATTTGGATTTACAAATAGTAAGGAAAACACAAAAATCAAGTTAGATTTTGTGCGCGGGTGTCTATATCTCTTGCAGTTGTATATCTAAACATGTGAATGAGACTATGAGAGTAGCAGACTCACACTGGTTTTAAATGAAAGATCAAACCAATGGGAGAAACATGGAAGTGGGAATTCTTTGTGATCATATCTAAATTCAATACTTGATGCAGATAACCAAAAATTGTCTATTTCTCATTTGCTTCAGAAGCCAAAAATTCTATTTCCTCAGTTAGGGATTCCAAACTCTGCAGCTTCTCCAGATGAACGCCATTAGCACTAGCAGATACTTTCAATCCACTCTTCTGAGTTTTGTCCATTTCTGGCATCAACCCAACACAATTTTGGAATTTATCAGTCAGTGTTTCGCATATAGCAGGCTCGATCTCCATTCCATTGTTGGTGGGCTTGTCACTTTCCATATTTGAATCTTCATTTTCAGTGAAGGGACTACCTAAAAGAAGCTGTTCCCAGGCATTATCATCGGGTAAATTTGGTAGATTAAATGGAGAATGAGTATCTATTTGACACAAATTTTCATCCATGAGTACTTTCAAGAAGTCAGAATTGATGAAATAATCTTTCAATCCATCAGTACAGAGATCGGATTCCGGTTGCTCATCTGAAAAACGAGATGGTGTAACCACAGGCTTCAATTTTTCACTCAAGGGTGGTTGATACTTCATTATCATCCCATCAGAAGCAACTGGCTGAACATCTTCTACACTGTGTTCCAACATATTGCTTGTCTCAGTCGTACGCCAACCATTTTCCTTAGGCTGAAGCAGCTGAACCATGAACCCAGGGATTTGCATGGCCATGACCAAGAATGATAACATCTGTTGCTGATTCTTTTCCATTCCTTGGAGCCGATTGGTCAGGAGCAGCAACTTGTCCTTAGATGATTCCTGGTGCTGCCTAAGATTAACCAACTCCTGTGTGAGTGCATTTCTATCATCTTTCAAATTCTCAACTTCTTTCCATAGGTCGTAGCACTTAACTTCTTGAGAAGGCACATCGCGATTCTCTTGCTGCTGTAATGGCTTTCGCTGATCTGCAACATGTGGATGTTTTCTTCTCAATATATTCTTTAGTAAATGCTTTTGATCTCTGATGAAGTCATCATTGGCAAATTCCCAGCGATCTGTATCAGTTTTCCTGAAACCCTGATAGTTCTTACAGTTAGATGCTACTGACTTTTAAAATCATACAAGGAATTAACTCGCATACAAATAATAAGAACAGAAAAGATGCTCTCCACGACATCTTCAAGAAAATAGGTCAGTAAGCAAAAGGAACACCAGCTAGGATCCTGATAATAATTCACCTTATGCTATTATATCATATCAAGATCAAGTTAAGTGAACAAATTATACATTCATTTGATTTCACAACATCTGTCCAGCTAAACAGTTCCGAGTTGGAAATTGAAGATGCATTAAAATGCTTGTAAGGTTCAAGGAGTAATTTTTTTAACCCTTTCTGAAAAAAGAGTTCAGTTTGTTAATGTTGATTTCTATTACAAGTAAAGAACAAACACAATAAAGAAAATAAATCAATCTTCCAGGATTCATGTACACAAGATTAAGATAACTAAAAGTAATACACAAAGGATGGGTACGCAAGTGGCAATTGATCGCGCAAACTTTCAAGTACATATAAATCTCTGTAATGATATTCTAAAAACTCTGAAATTTCTAATAACTGATACAATGTTCTGAACTAATGATATCGGGCAATGTGATCCTTCACATTAGTCACAATGAATACAACATGACAACTAAGCAATGACCTAATGATTTTGCACATAAAAAGTTGTTCAGCTTCATGGTAGCATGCAACAAATTGAATCAGGTTAAGTAACTTATTCCTGCTATAATTGGGATTTAATCTTTCACAACTGCCACACTTGTTTTTCCAAATTGTGGATGAGTCACTCATGTCAATGTTTTCACCATGAATTGGGCAACTCTAAACTAGTACATCACTGAGATTAGAAGCCATCCTAGCCCCCAATCTGAACTAATAAGAAATGGCCATTTGCCAATAAAATGTTTTAATTTGTGTTCTGTATTAGAAGTAATATTGCTAGGGTTAATACAGATTTGCATTTCACAAGAGGCGCACATCATAATGCTGGTCCATCTAGCTTCACCACGATGGTTTTGTGACATAGAATGAAAAATCAAGCTACACGTGAAGGATAAGTGGGAGGCTGAGGAGAGTTTATCTCTATACATTATGAATTATCAATGATAGAATTTTTCTATCTCCCATGTAATCCTAACGGCAACTAACCTAGACTAACAAGTTAGATTCTCAGAAGTCCATATTTCAAAAGAAAATGATGTCTAACTTCAACGGCTGAAAGTGTATGACAATACCATGAGAAACAATACTATACTACTGAATCTATATCTAACCTAGCTTGACAATTCTCTCCTGGGGTCAAATGTATCTTACCATGAAGTAATGAACAATAACAGCAAACCTTATCTTATAACCAAAGTACAGAATACTACAGGAGACATATTCTCCAAGGGAAACTTTATTGCCTCAAAGAAAGAAAAATAGGCCGTTAATATTCAAAATTCAAATCTTTCACCAATATCAATTCCTTGTAGCCTTCAAAAGGTTTAATTAGATCTAGATTCAAAAAGGGAAAAATCAGAAAGTTAAAACCTTTCATACAACAAGTGAAAGAACAATGACTATCTTATGCTTTGGCACATCTATGACTCAAAAAAATTAATTTAAAATACCAGTGTGGCCAGAATATTCATAATACACTTTGCTAACCATGGCTGCCAGCTCTAGGAAAAGGTATGTTACTATTGCTACTTTCCAGTCATATCAAGATGAACTAAAAAAATGAAGTGATACATCTTCTGAAGGTTCCAAAATTTTCTTTCTTTCCTGACTCCTGAGAGAGTGCCCTTGCATCCCATGATTCCCCAGAACCTTATTGTAACAGAATAATGACAATATAATATCACTATCCACCTTTAAAAAAAAAAACCAGCATCTCAACCAACAGACATGCCATGTGCAATTGTTTCTATAGGTCCATTTCACGGTGATTTGATGAGTTTGTAACATTTCTAGAGCTACCAACAATTTCTAAGTTAAAAGTCTAGGGTCAGGGGATAGAGCATCCCCAGGCAAAACTAATATTTCAAAATAATTAAATATAAATCCGTTTACTTCCCCAGCCATCATCAATTGGTATAAAGAATATTCCAGACCTCCTAGGGTCATGTGATGGTGCATCATTCCGATGCTAAGGTCTGAAAGATTTGAGGTTTTCTCTTTATCGGGAAAAGGCATCCTTCCTTCACATTCAACTGTGTATATGCGCATAGGAACTAGCAAACCAGGAAATGGTGAGAACTTTGGAAAAAAAAAAAAAAAAACTAAAATCCCACTGGAACAACAGCACAATCATCACCAAAGCAATCAATAAAACCCAATTTGACCAAGCCTTAGAAGCATAATACACGGGCACTATTACAGATACAGAGTAATTTGATAACTTGCGCCACATATGATACTGAGTGTTGGACGTATAAAGAAACTAAGCATATATGGCTCAATTTCTAAGCATCGATATTTCATAAGACCCGATTAAGCAACATATATACAAAACATATAAGATATACAACGAAACAGAACAATCCGAAGATCGACTTATCAAAACAAAGGACCAGGTAAAACGAAGGTAGGAAAAATGAAAGAAGAAGGTACTCACATAAATATTAAGCTGCCGGATGAAACTGGAGAAATTGTTGTGCTTGAAATACTTGGGAAGCAAACTCACTGAGAACTCAGTCATGTCCCATATGATAAAACTGTCTTTGTTTTCGCTCCAGGATATGAGCGAATCGGTGGACTCATCGTCCACCATCTCATAACATTTTTTCAGGAAAGGCGCCACAGAACCGAAACCATTATCGGACGATTTTACCATCCCTTTCGACGAACTCACACCAAAGAAATCCCAATTCGCGCGAAAAATCAGTCGGATTGACCTGAATTCTCTCAACCCCAAGGAGCAAGCAAAGTCCAGGTCTTTCACTTAGCTTTTTGTAGAGGGAGAGAGTAAAAGTAGCATGACAGTGTGAAGCGATGGGATGGAAATTTCGCGTGTAGTGCTGTTGCTGGAGAAGGACGGTTGAGAAAGAAGAATATCTTGATGACTTGAGCTCTGGGCAATTTCGCTTTTGTTTTGGCTTTATTTGGGTAGACCAAAGACTTCAGTTTACAAAGAAACAGGTAAAAAATAATAAAAATAAAAATAATAAAATAGATTTTTTTCCATTGTTTAGAGGAATTTTTTTATAATAAAAAAACATGACAAAATTTTTTTAAAAAAAATAAGTTGCTACCCTAGTTTGTTCCAGCTTCATTATAAGTCTTGCTACACAGACATAAGCACGATAATTATTTAAAAAGGTAGTGAGATTCTCGCATTATAAGCCTATATTCTTATAAATCGGATTAATCAGATGCCAATAGCGTCAAATACTAACAGATAAATCCCAACTTACTAACCTTATTATTGATATTTTGATTTTTGAGTCTTTTTTTTATCAAAATATTTTTTTTGTAAAGAAAGATAAATGGGGAAAAACAAGAAAATGTTACTTGAATTTTAAAATCTCAAATCAATCTTGTTGTCTACATATTAACTATAAAAGTATAGTAATTGACAACATACTTTAGTATGAAATCACTTTAGTAGCAATTGATATTAGTACCTATACTCTTGCAAGTAACAAGACTGATTTGAAATTTTAAAATTCAAATAATTTTTTTCCTTAGATATTACTATCAAAAGAAAGCAAGCATTTTGGGAAAATAACGTTAAAATATCATATAAAAATCTAAAACACCAAAGTGTCTGTTAAAATTTTGAAATGACTTAAAGGTGATAAGGACAAGATTGAGATTTTAAATTGCTGGTGAATTTACCATTTTACTCTCAATTTTTAAATAAATAAATAAAAATAAAAATACTCTCATCGGAGAACTGGAGCTTCGAACGCGGATGGCCTGGACTCCTAGCGATGGGCTTGTTGTTTTTGGAGGAGGTGGGGTTGAATCTTCTTTTTTTCGGATACTCTGAACCGTCGTTGGCCTAGGCTCGGTAAGGGTTTTTTTTTTTTTTTTTTTTTAGGAGGTGGGGTTGATTTTTTTTTTTTTAAAAAAAAAAAAAGAAGATTGAATAAAGATAGGGGTGGAAATAGACCAGGCCTATCGGGCGATCTACACTTGGTCTATTTAGGGCTTGATCGCTTGGTCTTTTGTTAAAAAAGTCAAGGCAAGACATATTTAAATGTCTAAATGTGTAAATAGGCTTGGCCTATTTAGTTTACACATCAAATAAATAAAATTATATTTATATAATATAAATAATATAATATTTATTGTTTTTTATTCTATATTCTACTAAAAACCTACATTTATATAGTTTTTTATAGGCTCAAAGTGTACAAAGCCTATTTATGGCTTCCAAGACCTGCAATATAAAAGCCTTTTTAAATTCCTACATTGTAAATAGTCTTTTAAAAAGGTTTCAGATTTGACCAAGCCTTACGAAGGCTCGTGCATTTTAATCAAAGTTTGATCTAGCCTGACCTAATTCCATCCCTAAATTGAGAGTGTAAGGGTGGAATTCGAATCCACCCCACTTTTATATTGAAGGGGCTAAGTGACCACTGGGCCACCTAGCTTCTTTGACATATATGTGCATATCTATATATATATATAATAGAATTCACAAGATTGAATAAAATTTGAGCACTAAAAAAAATTTGTAAATAGAATAACAAGTTCATTAATAAGATTTATAAGTTTAGTAATGGGTTTAAAATTTCATTCGTCAAGGTGAAAGCATGTCGATCTAAGTTCACAAACATGTGAACACTATGAGCCAAAGTCGTAAGGAGATTAACAAGTTTATCAATGATATTCACAACACTTGTAATAAGATTTATAAGAGCGTTTCTTGATAAAAAAATTGTTAATAATAATATATATTTATTAATGCATATATATGTTAAAGGAACTGTTACACCCCTACCGCTCTCGCCTTCATAGGTGGCGGGTGGTGTGATACCTCTTATTTATTAAATCCAACTGTTACACTTTTCCAATAATATCACATATTAGAGCAATATAGCGCAACATAGTGGTAAAACAGTTTGGACATAGTATACTGATAATAAATTACAAACCTTGGTTAAAATATAATTATATAAAACCTATACAGCAATTCTTCGAATATTCTTGAACTGGTCCAACATCTTCATATGCTAATATCCGCCTGAGAGCCATATCCAATAACTACACATCATATAAGTAGCAACAGAGGCTGGAATCCCGAAGGATCCCAGAGTAACCGTTAATCTCATATACAAAGTATAATCAAAGCATGTAAGAAAACCACACAAATTGTAAAGCATTTAGTAGGTCGCACACAGCGAGGCACAAAGCCTAATCCGAAACAAACAGTCTCTATAGCACACAGCACAGACTGCAGGGCACACCAAGGCCCTAGTCGCACACAGCGGTTCCGGTACCAAAGCGCTTGGCAAATAACAACACCGAATGCATACACAATCATGGTAAAGCATACATACAAAGACATACAAAGCATATGAGGATTAAGGTTACTACCTGACAAACTTATACTGTCAATTACTTTCTCCAAATTCTTTTAAAAGCTCCCGGCGACGACACTTCTTGTTCTAGACCTTAACTTCCCTTTGAAACTTCTCCACCTTAAAGCCCCTTGCAGTTTCAGTCAAGACTTGATAACACCATGCAAGAATCATTCATCAAGTTCCTAGGAATGTCTATGAAGATTGAAGGAAGTAGAGCAAGAATCCAAGTCCTACTTACCTTGATTTCGCGATCGCTTTGGACATCCGGTGCACCTCCACCATGTAAACATCACCAAACACCTCATACAAAGAATCCGAACCCATAGAAACGTTGCTTTCACCAAGAGGAACAACATTGGAGAAGGCTCCGGAGGCTAAAAACACCAAATCAGAGGTGAAATCGGCCCCTTTTCTTGTCTCTCTCTCTCCATTTCGTTTTTTCATCTTTCTCTCCTCTCTTTTCCATGATTTGACAAAAATGACCTACAGACAAATGAGGGGGAAGGGGTATATATAGAACACCGGTGTGGTCCAGAATGCACCACGTGTCTGGTCCAGAATGCACCACGTGTCTGGTCCATAATGCACCGTGTGTATGGTCTAAAATGTGCCACGTGTCCTCTTTCCATTCGACCTCATAAAAGTAGCTTTATGCCTTGTCATGATTACAGGACACATGTCATGCTGACTCAAAAGCTATATCATGATTACGGGACACGTGTCATGTTGACTCAAAAGCTATGTCATGATTACGCGACACGTGTCATGCTGACTCAAAAGCGATGTCATAATGAGGGGAACACGTGTCGCATTCCTATTTGACCAACAAAAGTAACTTTTGACTAGTCATGATGGTGGACGCTTGTCATATTTCTATTGGACCAACACAAAATCATGTCATAATGAGACGGCACGTGTCATGTTTCTATTGCACCAACACAGAAGTAGCTTTTTTCACTTGTCAATTTATGATGACATAAGCGTGACATCATCCATGACATAATCGTGACATCATCCATGACATAAGTATGACATCACCCATGGCATAAGTATGACATCATCCATGACATAAGCATGTTATCACGGGTCATCATGACTTACTTTGTTAAAGTTACTTTATCAGTGTTTGTTCGGGATCCTGCTCGGGTTTTACCCAAAAACGTAGGGCATACCTGACTGTCTTGAAAATGTCGTATTCTTACTTATACTGGCATATTTTTGCTCAACTAATTGTCTTATACCTCAGGACATAGTTGGGTGACATCTTTTCCAAGTGGATTTACACTGTATGGGTCTTCTGTGCCCCTTTTTCACTGGCACTTTAATTTCCCGGCTTATACATACTAAGTCCACTAACCTGTATAGCCGAGTTACTCAGTCCCTCGAGAGACTTCCTATCCCTCGACATTTTTGGGACTATGCTCGAACTGGACTTAGTCGCTTGCCTTTTATAGGCTTATTCCCAAGTCTCTATGCCCAAAGTTCGGGATATTACAGGAACAATATAAAAATGGGGTGGGTTCGAATTTCACCCTCACACCCTTCACTCAATGTTTTTTTTTAAAGAAAAAAAAATCAACCCTGCCTCGGGTATGTTTGGTTTGAGGGAAGGGGAGGGGGAAAATCTTTTGGGAGGACATTGATCATTTTGCCATTAATGAGAGAAATATTCTTTTTTGGTGAAAGTATATTTTAGGAATATTGAAAATTATCTATGGGCAATTTTGTAAAGATGAGAGAAAAAATTTCTCTCTCAACTTTCCCTCCCCTTCCCTCAAACCAAACATACCTTAAAAGAAAAAACCCCTCACTGGAGCCCAGTGCCCTCATTGAGCGGCCTCGGCAAAGATTTTTTTATTTTTTATTTATTTAAAAACTGAAGATAAAATAGTAAATTCATCAATATTTTAAAATATTAATTGCCGCGCCTTAGTAGCACGGTGGTATGAGAGCTTGATCCCCTCCCCCATGTCCAGGGTTTGAACCCTACCCCTCTCCCCTACTATGTGTATCAAAAAAAAAAAAAATTTTAATTTAATCATTATTACCTTTAAATCTTTTCAAAATTTTAATAGATATTTTAGAGTTTTAAAATTTATGGCATTTTATCGTTATTTTCCAAAGAAAGTAAAACTAGCAGAAATAAATACAAATATATAGCTGATTAGGTGTTACTATTTTCACGAAAAGTCCACATTTATATGATGAGTCACATCAACTTGCAGAGCTTCCTCCGTTGTTTTCCTTTAAAAAAAAAAAAAAAAAAAAAAAAAAAAAAAAAAAAAAAAAAAGACTTTGGGCCAATAGTTATAAATCTTGAGCAAGTTGGGTGGAGAGAGAATGGAGAAATAGTAACATACATCAAGTTACAAAACTTCTTCAGTTTTTTGTTTTTCTTCAACAAAAAATTTGGGCCAGTTAAGTTATAAAGCTTGAGCACGTATGGTGGAGTGAGAATAGAGAAATACTAATTAAAATATAATAACTCATCTTATTTTAATTCTTTAGAGCAGATGAGTCATCTAGAGAAATTTAATTTATGATTTTAGGGATGATGGAAGGGGATTACGTTTTTTGTTTTTCTACCTTAAGAGATTTATGTTTTTAAAAAAATTAAAATTTCTCAGATACTTTGTTTATGATGTAAAATTAAGATAAGATGAGTTGTTATATTTTAATTAATCAGCGTGTATAAATGAGGTGGGACTTCAAGTACGTGGATTTTTCTCTTGGGGAGCCGAGTTCGCCACCAATCACAATTCATAACCACTTCATAGCAAAATGACATTTTTGGGACATTATTTTAGTGGGATTATGACACAAATTTAAATTTAAAGAAATTGACAAGTAAGGATCAAAATTCTTTACTCATTTTAAAGGTTATGGATCAAAATGATCTTACTTGTTCAATAAAAGCACGTGACTTTAAGAAATTAAATTTAACCCTCGTTGTGAAAATAAAAAAGATTAAAATTTGTAAATAGTTAAAAATAAGTTGCTTGGAGTTGAAGATATGTTGCACATAGGTTCTTAAAAGAATTTGAGCTATATTTAAGTGATAAGTTTTGTAATAGGAAAATTGGTAGCAATTTTTTAAAATAATAAAAAAGGTTCCCCATTGTGACTCAACATTGCTGCAAATCGGACTAGTTGGTTACCATTAGAGCCTCAGACACTAGTGGAGAAAAAATAATAATAAAAAACCTTTATAGTCATAAATAGGGGGCGGTGGTTTAATAGTAATAAATTATTTGAAATTCATTTCCAAATTCATGATTTTGGGTTCTAGAAAATTTATTGCCACTTTTACAAATATATTGAAAATATGGTTTTATATTATTTAAGGTGGAAATAGGCTAGGTTAGACTAGGCTTTAACTAAGTAGGTTTGGTCTACGACGGAGATCTAGAGCCTGGGCCTAGGCCCGAGCCTGTTTGTAGGCTTTTTTTAGGCCTGAAGCCTATTTAAAGGCTTATATTTTAAGTAGACATTTAAATAGGGTTAAAGCCTATATATATAAGTTCATATATAATTCATCAACTCTAGCTATTTAAATGCCTACGTTGTGTGTTAAACATTTCGAAATTCATTCTCATATGACACAAAACAGTTACTAAAAGAAAGAAAAGAACACCTAGTAGCAATAATTGTTTGAGCAAGTAGAAATAAGAAAAATTAATCATCTATTGATTAAAGAAATATATTTTTAAAAATCATTAACCAAGTATAACAAGTGGCATGTAAAACTAGATTTTACCTCTTATTTTTCTCTCAAAAAATGAGACAAACTCCTCCTATTTGGATCATTTTTATTTGTGCACCACTAAAATAAAATTACTACAATTATTATGTTGAATCAAATGACATAAATTAATGGAGAGTAAGTGAGCTAGCATTGCCATCTCGAGCGATCAAAAAGAAGAGAAGTAGATGTGATCAATTGATGAATGAAAATGTTGAGCTCATTGGTATGTGATGAAATGTGAAACTCAAGATTATTAATTTTATAAATAATTTACAAAATTAATTTAGATTAAATTATATATAACTATGCATAATATATATATATATATTTTAAAAAACTAATTCATGCCTGTAGGTTAGGCTTGACAATAGACTTAAACCCGAACCTAATGTATTTACTAAATAAACTAGCCTAGAATTAAAGCAGGTTAAGCTATAGGCCCCTATAACCTATTTCACCCCTATTATTCACCACTTTTAATTTTCGCAATTGAGCTTTCAGTTTGTAATAGTTGTTTAGTTTCAATGAAATATAAACATTTTTAAATTTTATATGATTTAAAAAATTAATTTTTATATAGATTCTCTTTATAAAAAAATGTAAAAGGACCCTTTGTTAAATAATTAAGTTTTTAATTTAATTAATATATTTTGGTAGAAGAATTTGGAATTAAATGAAACAACAGTTTAGCACTATAATGGTTAAATTTAAAATTAATGAATATTTTCAAAAATAAAAATATTTAATCAATAATGGTTAAATTTACAACTAATGAAAAAGATACCATTCACAAATCTTATGTAAAATATTACTCCACAAATAGTGTAAGACTGTGAGTATAATTTTTCTTTTCCGGACTTTATATATTACTCACAGAAATTTATGTAAAGTCTAAATGTAAAGAAGAACACAAAAATGGGTCTCTGCTAGCATTGCGGATTCCGTAGACGACGAAGAGGCGCTCAGCCGAATGCAAAGGACAAGGCTATGTTGGTTGGTTTCTCCTCCCAATTCAACCACCGTTTACCTTGGGTAGGAATGTGCGTGTGTGAACTATTTATCCTTCTTAATCTCTCAAAAACGCCAAACAGATTTATATTTAGGACCGTAGGTGTTTTTCCATTTGGTTCTTATTATCACTCGTGTCTTATTTATAAATCCATTTTCACTAAAAAAAATTTGGTCCTAGCATAGTTGGCTCTTATTAGTTAAGTTTCTTAAACATTTAGTCAGGGGTTCGATCCTTAACGGTGTATATGGAGAGGATCTTGTGACTAGCACTAAAACGCCTTCATGAATTAGTCCACGGTGTAAGGAGATTAGTCATTATTACTGCCACCGTGGGCCTACAAAAAATAAATAAATAAATAAAGCAATTAGATTTTTTGTTAAAGAAACTCCACGAGAAGTTCACATAGAAGGAAAAGAAGCCTCAAACACCCGTAAAGAAGATGAAGAGTTTGAATTTATATGCGTTTTTAATTATAATATGGGAAGATTCTGTATAAATGGAATCGGAGTATTGAACGTGGCATCTATCTGTGAAATCATCATCATCATCATCATCGGTTATAGGGACGGACCTTGGCACAAATATTTGGGGGCCACCTAAGCATCGTTCATCGTCTTTAAAGAGGCGGCTACCATTGCTCACCGTTCGTGCTTATTTTTCAAACCGTGAGCGAAAATCGAGATCGAGAGGGGGCATTCGGGAACTACTCATCACCTTCACGGGAGGACTAGAGGATTGTGGAGACCGTTAAGGACCAAAATCGCCATTGTGAGCTGAATCATAATTGGAAGAGGAGAGAAGGCCGACTTTTAAGGACTGGTAATTAGAAAAGATCATAAAAACGAGGTGAAGGAGGATAAGCAGATGCAAAGAACCCTCTTGGTTGCATGTGTGCTTTCTTTCGCTTCTTTGATTTTCATCCTCTCCACTTTCCCATTCAACAAGAGCAACCTTCTTTCAAGCTTCCTCTCGACAAGCAAGACTAGAGTATCCCAAAAGGTATTCTTCTTCTAAGTACTTTTCAATGATGTTGTTGGTCTCAAATCTAAACTCCACTTTCGTTTCTAGAGTTCTAGTTTATAGTATTTTTGCCCACTTCACCGATTAGTTTGTTGGTTTGAATTGGAAATCCAGAAGATGATGCAAATTAAAATGATCGGAAGAGCCAAGGGAGGAAATGAGAGTAATCTTTCATCGAAATCGCAACTCTCCATGTACAAAAACACCAACTTTGGTTGCAACCAGGGGCGGAGCTAGGAATGAAAATCAGGGGGTGGAAATTACAGACCGAAACCCGGTGGAGTTAGTATTTAAAATTAGGAGGCAAAAATTACAGAATTTGACCCAAAATTTTTAGAAATTGTGCTTCAGCCTCGTAAAAGTTTCAATGTTTTCACTTTAGTCCCTTCATGGGACTTTTTAATAGGAACTAAAGTGCAAACATTGAAACTTTTTTGAGGCAGAAGCACAATTTCTAAAAATTTTGGGTTTGATTGTGTAATTTTAGAGGGGCGGGGGCCACCCCTAGCCCCCCCCTAATTCCGCCCTTGGTTGCAACTTGCAAGATTGGTGGGCTTAGATCTTCTTCCAATGCTCAATCTCCTTCTTCTTCATCAACATGTATATCTACTCCATGTATGCTCAAATTGTTGGATTCAAATTTGGTTCCCCCTTGACTGCACACCTCCCTTTATTATTTTCTAAACAAATTTTTTTTTTTTTTTTTTTTTTTTTTTTTGGGGGGGGCATGGCCCCCTATATCTATTAAGGTCCGTCTATGATCAGTTAAAAAATATTAATTGTTGTTGAAGATTAAGTTTCCTTTCACTTCATGTTGATGATACCCTGCAAAAATAATTGGGCTCCCTTTAATTTATATACTGCACTGCCACTAATTAAGTTTCTCTGATAGACTTCTCTATCTTTATGTCACACGCACATATATAATGCAAGACAATTTTTTTTTTTTTTTAAATGACTTGCTATAACTGTACACACATATAGATCTACGTATATAGTTGAGATCAATGATGAACGCATTTAATTTTATTTTTCTTGACTCATCATTAATTAATACTCCTCTGGTCCTTAATATAATATATATTTTAAGAGTTAAACTTGGTCCTAAAACCTAAATTTATATATTTGTTAATTTTTTTTCTAATTTACCCTTACTAAAGCTTCCCCAACAATAATGTAATCAAATCAGATAAATATTGTATGATACACACACACACACACATACCTAATTTGATTAAATTAAGGAAGTTAGTTGAGTTAGTTAAATGACAGATATTTTCTAAACCACCATAGTCATCTATTTGAATACTGAGAAATGGAGGAACTTGAGCCGGTCTTCTGGTAACTTTCTAAAGGTCAGTGGATGAAGATGAAAATAAGGTAATTAGCTAAAAGCATTTCAATAGAAGGAAAAGAAGAGAGTCCAATAGAAGGAAAAAAGAGAGTCCACCGATATAAATATATATCCCGCAAATGGAACTACTTCTATAATTCTTACTGCACCTACTTATTAGTATAAGACATATTTAATTTGAGGAGTTGATTTTAGTCATAAATATATAATATGATTTTTATATTTATCAATTTTTTTTTCTTATTTTACCTTTATTAATGCTCTCTCAATAATAATCAAAGAGGAGAGGGAATGGAGAAATTAAGAAAGATGATTAGAGTATTTTAAAAATACATGTTATATTAATAAATTCAACCAATCAACTTTCTTAATATACCTAAGTTAGGAAAATACTACTGAGTAAAACATTTATAAATCAGGATTTACATTTTGTTATACCAGCAATAGCCAGGTTCTCAAAACTTAATGTTTCTCGACAGTGAAGTACATTGGCAAGTAATAATAGTAGAACGACAAGAAGAAAATGGTCAAATATGGAGAAATTAATGGTAGAGTTTATGCATTGTCTGCAATATCCCATGTTTTCTGAGTTAACAAGATCATCAAATCTCATCCGAAAGCATGATATATTTATATATATAATATTGATAAAAGTGCTTATATATATATATATATATATGCGTGTGTGTGTCTTTTCACAAGTCAAATAAATGCATATAAAGAATATAGAACCCTAGTTAACATTCTAAAAGGTCAAGTCCTTATCTCCACTAAATAGAACTCACTGCAACAGAATTTTCTTTGTTGTCACATATATATCTTTTGATTCGTGACTAGCTTCTCTGCTGTCATTTCAATTGGCACAATGATCATATATAGGCATAGGAGTGTGTGTTTGAGTAAGCTCTAGGGCAGCTTTTGGTCTGACAATCCCTCAACAAGAAGACATAAATAAAAGATAATTAATATATATATACTTAATTTGATGCCAACACAACTACTCAAGCAAATATATATATATAAACAAGACAGAAGTAGAGTGCATAATAATAATGCTCATTGCCCTAGAGAGTGAGATATTGAAGCAGCTATCTGCTATAGTAAGCTTCTCTCTTAAAAAGTTGATATCATAAACCTACATTTGTAAACAATCACTCTGACAGCCCCACAAAATTAACTATCCTACTGCTGACACAAACACAGACACATAGAGAGACATGATTGCGTGGTGGTGATAGATATAGTTAATTAATGACATGGATCATATATCATCGTCAAAGATTCTTCTTGCTGCTGCACTCTATAGTAGCATCTTGTGATAGGTTATTATTATTATTGCTTAGTTCCTTCAGCTCAACGTGCATTGAATTTATGAACGCTCTTGTTTCTTTCGTTGGTTCTTCTATGGCTTCTTTCAGGCTGCTCAAGGCCATGCAATATGCTTCCTGCAGTGTTGTGGATCCAATTAATTAATGCCCCAGAAACAATACACACACACACGCACATATATCAGGCGTCA
This sequence comes from Acacia acuminata, assembly GCA_019022655.1. Taxonomy (NCBI): domain Eukaryota; kingdom Viridiplantae; phylum Streptophyta; class Magnoliopsida; order Fabales; family Fabaceae; genus Acacia; species Acacia acuminata. The sequence goes on along the minus strand of JAFJYI010000150.1, from coordinate 1,528,622 downwards.
ATTTGCATATATTAGCGGTTATTCAGTTAAAACCTAAAAGGTACTTAAGATCTAATGTGGACTGCTATAATAGCATGAAGTGATCAAGTTTTGTAGAGCTTGGAGCAAATTGCATATGAATGTCAATTTGCATATATTAGCAGTTAAAACCTCGAAAGCACTTAAAATCTAATGTTGCTTTTGAACAGTTGGTATGTGTGTGTGTGTAATACCATGAAGTGATCAAGTTCAGTAGAACTTGGAGTTGTTGTTGTAGCTGTTTTGACCGAATTTGCCTTCTGCTTACATGCAGCAGCATCTGTTATATCAAACTGATCATCTTCTCCAAATTCGCCTAACCCCACCTGAAAATAAACAATATTATTGCACTCAGAGACGCAGAGAGAAATTAATTATTAAGATGTATAACCAATGAACTTTGATTATATGATAGTGAAGCTTTTTTCTGATGAATTGAATTAAATTTGAGTCATTAATTATAAACCAAGAAAAAGAGAGAAAGTAGTAAACGTTCAAATTAAACCCTGAAATAAGGCTGTTTGCTAATCTGATGATGTTTGTCTATAGCCAAGTAGTGTAATCTGCCCTAAACATTTTTAGTTTTCTTCTTAAAAATATAATATCTGGAATTCATGATTATATTCAAAGAGAAAAAATAATATCTGGAATTCATGACTACATTCAAAAGAGACATTACACTTTCTCACTAGAATTACCTTTCCTTCATCAACCTCTGCCTCTTAAACCCTAAACTTCTTTAGTTGAATATGTTATGAGTTGTGTTTTCTTTTCACTGAAAAAGATATACTATAGAAGTGACAGCAAAGACTCTAAATCACGATTTTCCTTTTTATAGAACATTCTTTCTGCAAATTCTGGTAAAGATATATAAGAAGAACTAGATTGTCTGTCTCCCTATGTTATCCTTATCTTCTTTACCAGTAATAGGCAATAAAACACAGGCCTTTAAGATCCCTAGCTATATACATGTGTTTCCATATATATGGTATACATCATATAGGCCTCTTGTCACACTCGTACTTGGTCTAAAGACCTAGCACGTTCCTTCCACAAACACCATCACCATGGTAGCTGAGACCTTCACAATTCACAGTACAGAAAAGCTAAAACACATGAAAAGAAAAGTAAAGAAAAAGGGAAAGAATAACGCAGCGGAAAGAAAGAAAGAAAGAACAAATAATTGAAGATACCTTCAAACAGTTGAAGTGAGATTCAATCAAAAGACCATAAAGAGGATGACTGGAAATCATCTTTTTCAGAACCTCATGATCTTCTTCTTCTTCTTCTCTAATTGGTTTCTTCTCTCCCTCATTTTCTCTACGACCCTCCATATCTCTCTCTTACGCAATCAGACACAAGCCCTCATACACACACAGATATATACACACACAGTCATGTATGTTTAATGAATTATTACTGAATAACAAATAATACATCTCAGATAAAAGAAGTGACTATTATGGTTCTTGGTACAAGTGAAGTGTCGCAGTAGCTATCAAAGATGTACGTACGTTCCTTTTTTTGTCGCTCTGTTGTTAATATATATATATATATATATATAGTTACTTACATACCGTGAAAATATCAGTATGAATAAAAAGTGCGGATATATATATATATAGAGAGAGAGAGAGAAAGAGAGAGACAGAGAGACAGAGAGAAATGCATGGGAAGACGATAAAAGGTGGAAGCAATGTAGTGTGCAGAGCTGTGCATGTGCATGGACTTTATCGCAACGAAAGGAACTTGTCAAGGCTTAGTGCTACGATTAAAGTAGCTTTCAAGGGACTTGCTACCTGCAACTCTTTTTGTCATTTTCTGCATTCCCTTTCTCACACACATAGATATTCCCCTTTTTGACTACTTCTGTTCTGCCCCTATTTACTATATATATATTTTCTTGTCTCTTTTTTTTACATCATACAATTTCCTCAACCAGAAACCAATTGAAACGCTAGCTAATTCCTCGTCACTCCAATTTCTCTTCTAAAGCAAATTAAGGATCTGCCATTGAATTTGAATCACCTCAGTGCTATAATAATTGAATATTGTGCTGCCATGGATAATTAATAAACTTCTTGTCAGTTACTTGGACTGGATAAATTATGGGTCGTAATTTAAAAATATTCCCACCGGTCCATAATATAAGACCCATTGGCTAATTTGGAAATATTAAGAAAGATAAATAGACTAATTAATTATAAATATATTACATCTTCTCTAAAAAAATTACTTGTGTCATTAGATTATATATACATGATTCGTTTATTAGTTGGATTAATTCATTAGTTTGAATTAAAAAATAATAATAATTTAACTTCCTCAAATTAATTAATTGAGTCTTAATAGAGGAAATATTTTACATATTTTTGGAAGAAATGATACTGATATGAAAGTACATGCTGATTTGATTGGGCTAGATGGTAGACAAGAAATCTCACGATGAATTAGCGTAGATGTAGGTGCTAATGATATAGGGCAGCTCAAGAACTTAATAATCAACGATTTCTCGGGATTCATTCATGCCTTGAAGAAACTGAATCATCAGTGGTGATCAAGGTTGTGAAGAAGGTTACTCTACGTTACATAAAACAAAGGCTCATTCTTTCATAACAACATAATTCACCTCCTTTTTAAACCAATTGTCAAGTTTATTATCTTCACCATTAATTACATGCATGCAGCTACATCGTTTTTATTAATTTGCATTTTTTTTTTTTTTTTAAAACTTAGACTTGAGGAGCGGGTTTTCAGAATGGCCTATCAAATGATAAAATAAAACGAGCTTTGATTCCAAGCATACATGGCCTGTTTATTTAGCCCATTAAATTTAAATTTTAAGCTCCATATATTTGAAAAATACTCCCAGAGAAAGAGATGGTAAAAACATATTCCCCGTTACCTAAACCTTAAACCCCCTAAAAACAAAACCCCGTTATGGTATGTAAGGGGGTACCAAGATGTCAATATTTTTATTTAATGTATAATTTTAAAGTATAAAAATATAACAATCAATAAGTGTGAAAGAGTTTATATATATATTAGCCTATATAAATTCATATATCGTGGGCTGAAATCTCTAAAATCCACGTTCATTCATTCAATTAAAATGAGCTTGTAAATCTAAGGTTATCATTAAACTCTATTTGTATATCCTATATTATTCTTTTGTTTTTACTTGTATTAATTGGTTCAACAATGTATATGCACAAGTTCTGGTGTTATTAGTAACAATATATGTGTATAACTATAGGATAAAGGAGTAAAAATACACATGTGCTTTACCTTCGGGAGCGCCCAGCACCATATGCTTTTTTTGGGAGTAAAAATACACACGTGGTTACCATTTTGAAGCAAAAGTCACACCCCACCATTAATTCAACAAACGTCCGTCATTAACTCAAGGCATGACTTTCTCGACTTCAAACTAAAAATTAAATTTGTGTATTTCGAAAAGGATTTTCTTGACTTTTGCTCATCAAGTTAATGCCTCAAGTCATTAACTCAAAACATAGATTTCCAACCCCAAGTTATGCACTATTTTCCGATGGAAAGTTTTCAACTCTTAGGTATCAAGTCACTGCCTCTAGTCACCAACTCAAGGCAATTATTTGTTACCTCTAGTCAAGTTGCAATTTCCTTCAACTTGCATTTTTTCTGGCAGGTGTTTCACGACACAGTATGGAGAATATAATCAGCGTTTTAATCAGTACGAAAAATTTAAAGAGAAGCAACTGCCTGGAGGTAAATTCGATAAGAGACTCGAGGCATTCAAGTTGAGAGGAAAAAATAAACTGATAGATATTTGCCTCGAGGTAAAGCATTAGTTAATTCGAGGCATCTAGTTAATTTGAGGCATCCTCTTAGCGCCAAAAACGACTTAAACAAATTGAATAAATTAACTCGAGGCAAAATCAATATGCCTGGAGGCGATTATTTTTTACTACAAGTTATTAAAAACCTTTTTGCTCGAGGCATCTGAAGAGAAAAACGCTTTGGATTTGAAACAAAGTCATATATTCAATTAATTATTCATTGCATTGGCAGGAATTCTTTTACTTGCTATTGGCGATCCAATAACTCTGCCTCTGCGTGGTATCAGCTACTCCTAATAAAAGCAAAGCAGCAAACATCGCCTCTTGGAGATGGCTGAGAAGGATAATTTATATTCTTTTCCGGGATACGAGAGGAGAATATTAATTTTCAATTTCTTCAAGGATGCTAGGTATGATGTAACAGTATTTTTTTTTAATTAAAAAAAAAATCTGTCTTGTTTGAAGGTTCCATGCTTGAGAACCATAACCAGTTGGTTTTGCCCATCAAACTGGAATTACTTAATTAGTTATACTTACTCTGCTTAAGACATCTTTTGGCTGAAACTTTTCATCTAAGATAGTTGATAACACCGTTGATATTTACACTTCCGTCTCACCGTCTAATTTAAGACGTGATACTGGCTGCTGAGCGCCTGAGTAGTTATTAACAGGGGTTAAATTTAGGTGAAGTCACTTAAGTGTTATGTATTAAGTGCCCGAGTGTGCATGATAGTCCTTTAAATAGGATCGAGGACATCTGTGTATACCTTGTTCTTTTTGAGTTCAATTATATTTTCAGCAGGTGTTGATATCAATTGTGTTTTTCTTTCCATGATATGCCTACATGTTTTTCTTTAAGATTGAACTTGCCTCGAGTCACTTATATTCTTACCTCAAGTCATTACCTCCAGGCATCAACTCTTTAACTAGAAGTTAATCTTCTTAGTTTTCAAAATCACCGTCTTCGTAAATCAAACCCAAAAATCGCCCCACTTCCATACAGAGGAATCATGTTCCCAATCACAGCCACGCTCATCGCCCCTTGACTTTTTCTTGATTGATAAAACTTGTGCATTAGCAAATCACCCAGCAAATTTGATGCTCTGCAAAACGGATGCAAGTAAATGTAGGAATGAATTAGGCAATTAAAGAACAGGAAATGGGAAATGAGAAAGGGGAAAGGAAGAGATTGGAACCTTCATGGTGATTTTGGGCTTCATAGGCTTGCTGGTGTTAGTGAAAGTAGAGACATGACGGACGTTTGTTGAATTAACGGTGGGGTGTGACTTTTGCTCCAAAACGGTAACTACGTGTGTATTTTTGCTCTTAAAAACAGCATATAGTATTGGGCGCTCTCCCGAAGGTAAAGTACATGTGTATTTTTGCTCATTTACTCTATAACTATATTATATTCATATATTGGGGGGGGGGGACAAGAAGCAAAAGATTAGGGATATATTGGTTGATGCGTAGAGTGAGTGAGGAGAGAAAGAATCCCATGTGATGAATCTGATTGGGATTACTGTGGATGACGCAACATTGGCAGATTCAATAAGCAAAAACTTGCAGTTATGTATTCAGCATGATAGGATACCTAACGGACAAAACTTTGCAAATTTATTTACATATAACTCCTTCATATCGATCATGCTTCTTTACTCTATAAATTTTGCATATATACATACATGGTACCGATAGTATAATTGAGGTCATTCTCACATATAAAATCTTTATCTTGCAAGGGCTATACATTCTCAATTGTGTTTAACAATAGTTAAATTTGACTAAATAATATTGGATTGCCTCATTGGCAAAGTGATCTCCTTGCATGGGGATGTGGAATAATAGATTAATCTATGATAAGAAATTATTTGAACAAATTTTTAAAGCTAAAAATATCTATTATGGAGTTTTAAACCATAAAAATTAAACGACATATTTACTTAAACATGAAGATACGTTATATATGAGATTCCTATATTATGCCTCATCTTTAATATAGATCATATCATGGGAGTTGATCTTTATCTTAAATATAAGACATAATTTTTATATTTATCAATCTTTTTCTAATTTACTCATGTTAATGCTTCTTCAACAATATTCAAAGAGGGGAGGCAATGAGGGAATTGAGTAGGATGATTATGTATTTTAGAAAATATATATCATATTAATTAATTTAACCAACTTCCTTAATATAATCAAATTAGATAAATATATATGTCTTATATTAAGAACAAGAGGTGTATCTAACCAACACAAAATATTCAATTCCAACACATACAAATTGAAAAAGGTAGCAAATTTGCCCCTCCCACTACTACAAAAAAACGGATTTTGCATCCCAAAAAGACGTCATATTTTAAAAAAAGAAGTAAAAAATAAAGGCGGTGGCATTTTTGCAATTATATGTGATAAAAGTTGACTTTTGGAGTCTAAGTTTATTAATTAGACTCCAAAGTTATGCTTTTGGAGTCTAAGTTTTAAACTTAGACTCCAAAAGTGTCTCTCATGGGCCCCACACAACCCCCGCTACACCACGTGATCCCTGGCGCACGACGTGACCTTCTTTTCTGACATGACCTTTGGAGTCTAAGTTTAAACTTAGACTCCAAAGGTCATGTCGCATGCCGAAAAGAAGGTCACGCGTCATGCCCACTATAAGAAAACCGGTAAATGGAGGCGGTTTTAGGAGCATTTAGAGGCGGTTCAAACCGCCTCTAATTGCACAAGCGACGGTTGAAAAACGTCGAAGTTACCACCGTCGGAGCGAAACCGAGGCGGTTTGAAGGAACCGCCGCCGGTACAACCGCCTCAAAATATAATTCGAGAGGCGGTTTTCGCAGGCGGTTTTCGAACCGCCTCGAATATGATTCGAGGCGGTTTTCTAAACCGCCCGAAAATGAAAAAGGGATCTAAAAGGAAAAAGGAAGGTTCGAACTGGCACCTCTAGGTGTGTTGGGTGATAATGTAACCAACGACACTATCGAAACAAGTTGTAACAAGATTCGTTCTAAATATATATATTCTAAACTTTTTGTGAGTGTGGGTCCGCCACTGCGCCTCCCCAACCGCCTCTAAATGTAAATTAGAGGCGGTTTATAATAACAGCCTCGGAATGATTCAGATTTTTGGGCAAAAACGCCTCAGTAACCGCCTCTATATGTTCCATTTAGAGGCGGATTAAGATAACCGTCTCTTTTTTTAATAATATTGAGGCGGTTTGTAATTCCGCGAGTAAAAACCGCCTCTAAATGTGTTTTAGAGGCGGTGTACGTAAAACCGCCTCTAATAATCGGTCGGTATTTACCTTTTTTCTTGTAGTGAGCAGGGGATCACGTGGTGTAGCAGGGGGTTGTGTGGGGCCCGCGAGAGACACTTTTGGAGTCTAAGTTTAAAACTTAGACTCCAAAAGCATAACTTTTGAGTCTAATTAATAAACTTAGACTCCAAAAGTTATGCTCTAAGTTAAATAATCCACCTTTTTCACATCCCGCGTCAAAAGTTCTTCATTTTTTCATATCCCGCGCGTCGTGACCCTTTCACTCCCATTATCATTTCACTTTTCATTTTCTTTCAGATCTGTAGCGTTCATGACCCACCACGCCACCGGAGACGACGGCGGCGGCGGCCGCGACCTCCCTCTCCATCCCTTACAGCGACAACGTCTCTAGGTTGCGCATCTCTGATTTGGGTTGCAATAGCTTTGACGGTTAGCTGACGATCCGTCGACGACAAGGTGCGGCATTGCCGATCGGGGTTAAGTGCAACTTGGATTTTCCTTTGTTTTGAAATCCTCATGGTTCTAGCCCTCCGTCTGGGTATCTATTCCATCGACCTCCCTTCTCCGATTTTGTGTGTGTAGATCTGATTAAAGTTTCTAATTTTGTGTTTGTAGATCTAATATTATTAATAGTTTTTAGTTCGATTTGCCTTTTTTCATTTTGAAATTTCAAGCCGTCAAGCATTGGTATTATTGATCTAAGTTTCTGATTTTGTGTAGTCAATTGTTGCTTCTGGTAATCTGTCTTCTTCTTATCTGGTTGTCGGTTCTTCTTGGTAGCGGGTTGCCTACATCTCGAACCTAAGCGGTTCGGGGTTCTTTTTTTTTTTAAAAAAAAAATACACAAAAAGACGTCTAATTTTAAAATAGGACTCCTTATGTTAGGTGTCTAATTTTAAAATAGGACTCCTTAAGTTTTTTCTATGGCGCCCCCGGATAGACGTCCCTCGGAAAAGGACGTCAAAAGTACAAAAAATAGGACTCCGTATCCCTGTTTTGTAGTAGTGTCCGTTAATTTTAACTGAGTTTACACAGGGCATGCCACCTCATCAACCCAATAAGAGTTAAGTATCATTTTTGCCCTGGAAGTTTTTATTGAGGAGCAAATTTGCCCCGGAAGTTTTCATTGAGGAGGGAAAAGTTTTACTAAATTTATACCATCCGCTATTTCATATATAATTACGGTCGAACTAAAACAAAATACTTTTTCTTATTTTACCCCGAAGTTTATAAAAGTAGCAATTTTGCCCTTCTTTCTCCCAATATTAAATTTGACTATTTAATCGGTCAAAGACCACACATGTCATGCCTTGAAAATGTCGAACTTGGAGTCGAGAAGGAGATCCTTGAGATGTTGAGCTCAAGGCGACGAGAATTTGTGAAGCCGAACCGTCACGGAAGCATCACTTATGATCTAAGCAAATGATCAATCTATACAAACGTAAATATTATCACTATTGATTTGTTTTACTGAACTAATTTTTGGAACAATTCATTTCTTGTTTTGCGTTTCATTTGCTTAGATCATAAGTGATGCTTCCTCTGGGTTTTGCGACAGACCTTTTAGTCCCTGTGACCAGTTCGGCTTCACAAATTATGGCCGCCTTGAGCTCAACATGTCAATGATCTCCTTCTCTGACTCCAAGTTCAACCTTTTCAAGGCATAACATGTGTGGTACGGTCTTTAATTGATTTAATAGTCAAACTTAATATTGGGAGAAAGAAGGGCAAAATTGCTACTTTTGTAAATTTCTAGGGCAAAATTGCTCCTCAATGAAAACTTCCGGGGCAAAAATGATACTTTTGATTGATGAGGTGGCATTTAACGATCTACGTGGACTTCCGTCACTTTTGGGTAAATTTGATACCTTTTTAATACTTCCGGGCAAATTTGGTACCAAAAAAACTTCCTAAGTCTTTGCGCCCCTTATCAATACTTCCGGGGCAAATTAGGTATTTAACCCGAAACAAAACTAACGAAAAATTGCGGTTTAAGTTCAAATAAATTAGACATGATTTTACCCAATCCATGAGTATCACTCTTGATATGAGTCCATTTTAACTAAATTACATATACTAAAGAGAAATAGTTAACTCAATGATTATGTGGTAAATTTTTAAATTTACCTTCATTTAGAAATGAGTATTTTTAAACTCTTTATTTTCTCTCTATTTTCATTGATATAATTAATATGAATAAAATTGTCGCAATCTCATTTATTACCCTTATAAATAGAACTAAATTTTTAGTAAAAAGGACTTACAAATTGGATGAGTGGTGCCTTCTTCTTCTTTTTTTTTTTTTTTTTTTTTTTTTTTTTTTTTCATTTTTCCTGATATGACCTTTTCTACAAATTGCTTGCCTGACATGGCTGGAAAAAGTGTTCATAATATCCTTCGACATATTACTGTTTACTTTTGGTCACTTGTGTTCCAAATTCTTTTTTCAAATAAATATTATTTCATGTGCGCCTTCTCTCTCTCTCTGTGCGTTATGCTGATTAGAGAGATTAATCTTGTCTGAGATATTGGACAAAGAGTATATATATAAACTTGTTCTAATTAGATTTATATGCAAAGAATTTAGAATCAAATAGTCAAGAGTCAAGACAGACAAAAATTCATATATTATTTACAATTCATCTAAGTTAGTAGTCCATGCATGTGGCTGGTTATTACTTGTATTATAAAAGAAGCCACAATTAAATGACAGTGATCACTGTGAATAACACGTGTGTTTTTTGTACGTAGTAATGTAGTATGTGTATTTTGTGTGCCTAGATATATAATAAATGGTAGCTAGAAAGTGAGTTGACTGGGTTCAAAACAAAGACGTACAGGAATTGTTGGACAATGGACCCGTGGCTTCATAAAGCAGCAGTAGACAGAGCAGAGCTGAATTATTTGACAAAGAAGAGTTCTCACTTGTCAGACCCACCATTTCTAAATTCAACATTTTTTTCCCTTTCCTGAAATTCGGATCGGACGAAATTGGTGAACAAGTCAGGAAACTAGTCCGGTTCGGGTATAAACCAGGATCGATTTTTATTTATTTTTTAAATCAATTTTTTTGTTTATAATTTTATATTAATCACTCTAGAATATTTAATTTCTCATGGTTTAGTTTCGGGTTATCTCCGGTTTGACTTACTAATCCTTAACCCAAGTATCTTACTGATTTAATGGCTGGTCTAGGTTTCAGAACTTTACTAAAAGCCTTGGCCGTACTTGGCTTAACCCACTTTTGTTGGAAAACTTTTATGAAAAAGCTTTTCCCATTTTATTAATCATACGACGGTATAATTATAAGAATCTAGCATATAGGAATGGTGATGGGAAAAATGTTTCAGCCAGTGAAGAGTTTCAGCTACAACTAAGGTCACTGGTTACAAAAGATTGATGGGCATAATAACCACAATTTGTTTTTTTATCAATTACCGAAACTTTTCTTGGTTTTATATTTATGTTACATATATCTGCGTTTTTATATTTGTCTACGTACATATTCTGTCTTCTTTTACTAGCCCTGCGTATATAATCTGTTTTTTTTTAATATATATTTTTGATTAATATATTCAGGAAACTGAGTTTCCATTTGGTACATGCGATGTTCTGGTTATAAATTTCTGTTATTTAACTTCTGTTTTATATAGAATCTATCATATGTGTGTGTTTTGGTTAATATATTTCTATTTGTATATATACATCTCTTTTAGTTTTGAGATTACGATTTCTATGTTTTCATTGTATTGAAACAATAGTTTTTAATTATTTATTTATATAAATAATGTATATTCATATAAATTTTATTTTGGTATTTAATATATATTATAAGTTTTTACTCAAAAACATAAAATGAATTAGTTGTTTTTGTAGCAGTGTTGGCCCAATAAACTAGACCTACTCACTTGAAGGGAGTTGGCTCCCATCCACTTCCATTCCATCCCCTTCTTCATTTCAACCGTTAGATCGAAAGATTAATCGGTTTAGATTTACTCTTTTATAAAAATATTAATAAAAAATTAAATTATTAAAAAATATTAATACAATATTTCAAATAATATTTTTATAAAAGATTAAATCAAACGGTTGATTTCGATCCAACTAAGATGAAAGAAGAGGATGGGAAGAGACGAATGGAAGAAGATAGAAGCCAAGTCCTACTTGAAGATGGGCTTTAGAAAATGGCCCAATTGGTTTGGGCCATTACACAAGGCTTGGCTAAGCCCTAGGCTGATTGTCCAACCACATTGACATTTGCCCGGATTTTTTTTTTAAAAAAATTTAAAGTCTAAAAATTATTTATTAATTTTAATTTATTATTAATATTTGAAATTTAAATACTTATAAAAATTAAATTAAAAATGATAGTAACACAGTTGTAATAGATTACAAATAATTTGAAAATTTTAATTCCTGAGCTTGGCAACTTGGGAGGGAACACAAAGTGGAAATGGCCATAAATACCTTGTGGTGGAAGTAGGTTAGAGATTAGAGTTGAATAAGGTAAAGTAAATAAGATAACACCAAGACCATGCATATGAAGCTTCTGGTGTCATAAATGGGGCAGTTATGTTGGGATAATTTTCTTGATTCCACTAGCTTCTAGTGATTCTAAGGCAGCAAAGCGAGTAGTTGAATTTACAACAAGAACTTAACTCTGATGCCACTTGATGCAACAGGAATATTGAATAAATGCAACCTAGTAGGAGAAAATGTAGAGAAACAAAGACAGGAATAGTTTGTAATTACCATTGATGTGGCTTTCTACATAGAGTTCAAGAGAAGTAAAATGGTTTATTATTCATTAAATTTTTCATCATTATATACTTCTTAAATAAGTCTTCCAGTTTGCCACCGGCAAGTTATTCAACACTTGTTGGTGGATTATAAGACTTGAAATAATCCATAAGTAATCGCCATGACGATGATGACAACAAAAAGCCTTATCCCACAAGGCGGGGTTGGCTATTGCCATCACAGTCATCTTGAAATCAATGCGTTCCATTCTGCAATGGCGGCAATACAGCATCTTGGAGAGCTATAAGTCTTGCTCTTCCACCGTACTCTTCTGGTAGAACATCTTCTCCGACGTCTTTTATAAACTGTCTTCTCTCCTCTTCGTTACTCACAACTACTATCTGCAATCACCCCCACAACAAATTATTCCATCGATCTTTGATATCTGTGAAGAGTATTACTTGCAAAACCACCTTTTTATATTGAGCTGTAACATAGAGAATTAATGAATGTTCAAGTTCAAAGTCATGCTCAAATGGGCCTACCAAAGTTTTAAAGGGAAGAGTACATTTCACCTCCCTTTTTAGTGTACATATAAACATTGCTTTCTAGTTGAAATGTATATATAAACTGTCTTGAACTTCAGTATCAGCATTAGGCTTCCAATCTTAAACTTTGAAAGCTGTCACCCTCAAATCCTGGTTTGGTCTGAATTTAGACCATTTTCTTCATTCATCCTCATCCAAAGTTAAAAGCATTATCACAGAATAATTCCAAGGAGAAACTACATTGGTATTAAGACCCTTCCATGAACTTTGGACTAAATTAACTGCAATTTTCACTTCAATCAAATGCCATGAAGATTGAAGGTAAGCAAGCATATATTTACCAACTTTGTAATTAAAACTTTTAGTATTTAAATATGGTTCTTAAACAATTATGAATTATTTCAGTCTACATGCTTCAGCATCCTATCAATTTTAAACAGTGGACAGTTGATATTACCTTCTCTAGAGTTGCCTTCTCTAGGAAACGACAGATTAGTTTCCAAACTCTCAGGAAAAATTGAGGCATATTTAGGATATAGAGCTTCTCTAGACGTTCAGGGTAGTAAGCCTGCAATTCAATTTAAAGAAACAAAATAAATGAGATTGGAAAAGAAATAGATGAAAATAAACAATTGATTTTTTTGTGTTCATATAATTTTCAGATCAAAATAATTTCATGCAATTCATGCTTCATATAAGCTGAATGAAGAGCACAAGTATCTGTGCAACCTTTACCTTTCAACGACAAAAATGCATGATGTGGACAGCTACAGTTATAAAATATAGAGCTTGGAAAGAAAGTACAAATCAATGGCTATGTGCTAGTACCATAAGTGACAGCCTGCAGAAATAATATTACAAGTAGGAAAACAAAGATAGTCACCTGTAAAAATTGAAAACCAGTGATGAACCCCCGTGCATCAATGTTTTTATACATGAGATTCTTCAGATCAACAATTGGAATCAACTTTTCATTTCCTATCTCCCTTCCTTTTACACCACTGAAAACCAATGAAATAATAACTATAAATTTCTCAATAGTCTGTGACTGTTTGATGCAACACCCACAGATGCAAACAGAGGAATATGGGAAATAGATGAAGAACAGAAGAAACAGTCATTCAAAAGCATGTATTTATTAGCCATACATCTAAAAACATAAGTGAATTAGCCTTTTAAACTCCTCAAGATTAGGCTTACATCAATTTAATCCTCCAAAAGTTGTCTTTCCATCATTTTAGTGCATAGAGGGGCTTGATCAATTCAATTTGAAGATTGCTGCACTCAACTGATATAAATTGTCTTTAAGTTCTAAACCGATGCTACTCAAATTTTTCAATGACCAAAACTGTAATATATGCATAATGTTTAAGAACAATTCATATTGCATTCTTAGAAGGACTATATCACTTATCAGGCCAGGCACAATTATATAAATCATTCTACTACTAAACCTGTCCAAGAACATTCTACATCACCAAAAAGTCACTTCTCCCTTGTTTCTTTTCAGTAAGATACTAATTCATTTCTTATTTTAGAAAAGGCTCCTCTCCTGCAAAATCATTATTTTTTACACTCAGTTCATAAGCTGTTGTTTTTCTATCCTTTTCTTCCTAGAAGCTAAAGTAGTTTTTCCATTCCTTGCAGATTTGAATTTGACTAAAATACAAACGTTAAATTCCAATCAAAATTAACTGCTAGAGACTGAATGAAATTTGGCCATCCCCTTGTGCAAAGATTGTTGAAACCGCAAAGTAGCCTCTTGCAGGTGATTTATTTGTATGTTTCTCTCATCCTTCACATAGAGGTGGTTCTTAATATCTTCTTTTTAGTCCAGAGTTCACAGAGGTCTTATATTTTAAAATTCAAGAGTGTTGTTGTTTCCTTTAATGGTTACCATGACTTTGACATATGTGAAAATGCTACTGAACAAGTGGTCAATATGTTCAAGGCATGCATTACAACAATTATTCCTCAGAGTTAATGGGTGAGTCAATGTATATCATTGGTATAATTATGACATACCTTGCGATTGTCTTGTCAAGCAAATGAATAACATATTCTGCACCAACAGACAAAGCAAAGCATTTAGCTAAGTAGTTGAGTTCTTACAGAAAGTACAGCAGAAAAAATTCAGTATTTTGCAATAATCTCTGTTCAGGTCATGAAATTAAGAAAAGGAAAGAAGGGTGGAAAGGCACAAAGAAATTGTAAAAGGCCTCTGACTGTCTGACAGGTTAAGATTAATTTCTTCACCTGATTATTTGTCAAAGACACTACTTGATGGGGCCTTATCAGAACCAGACAACCAACTGCTAATATGGTTAGCAAGTTGGTTGGTTTGAATATTGAAGCATCCATAATTTCAATTAGGGTAGATAATTTATACCAGATGAAAGAAACAGCAGACATTTTGAAATTATTCAACTCCTGTTACTGAAACTATATTAACCTTAATGGTTGTGGTTATGGAGAAGATGAGATAAGCAAGCAAAGGGACGTGGCAAAGGAAGCAGTTTAAACTTACTCAACGTGAAAACAAAGACAAGTATTAAAGGGTCCCATAGGAGAGAAACAAAGAAAGGGAATTGGTCCACTTAGATGAGGGTCCGATCTGGGTCCCACCCATATTTCTAAACCTCCCCTCCAACAAGACCTTGTGCCGGCCTGGGATCCATTTCTAAGTCAAAGATGTTGAATAGGACTTGTACCAGCTCTAATAATTAACAAAAATAATGTCCTCAATAAAAGATGAACTATATAAAATAATTTGGGAAAGACTAAAAGTTATAACACACACACACACACATACACACACAAACACACACACACACACCAGAGGACAAGATAAACAGGCTTCTAGGCTAGGCTTAATTATCTGTAGTAACAGTGGAACCTTTAGGACCACCTGAAGTCCGGAGAATTGTCCTGATTTATATTAGATCCAGGACCACTTGAGTTTTAACAACAAAAGTTTGGTACTAGTAGCTAAAGATCAGACCCAAAGTAGATACTAACAAGAGTATGATTGAAGTGGTGGCTAAACTGTATGGCTCTGCCTCTAGTCATAGTGGTAAACTCATCTAGATAAATCATTTCATCATAATGAAATTCCAAGGAAGTGGCAGAACCAGTAAAACAGAGAGAGTCAAGAAAAGTAATCCAAGTGCCACCGTTGACTTTTACTTTGGAAGATTTCTCTTTTGCATAGTTGTCTGGTCTGATGGCTCACCATGAGAGGACAAGATACATAAAAGAGGCATCTTCGAACCCACATCACTAGGATCTTACTTTTCAAAACAGACAAAAGAGTTACAGCCTTTTAAATTATTAAATTATCTGGTTGGAAATCAATCTTCAATTTAGTCCCTGCAGATTAAAAATTTGTAATTGGGTCTCCATAGTTTTAATATGTTTCCAAGTTAGTCTCTCTTTTAAACCTCCATCAATCCACTTCGTAGTACTATATATTAGCACTCTAAATATACATAATCCATGCAATGAAAAGGGATAATAATAGATGTTAAGAGTGAAATTCACTAATGAATGTGGCATGTGATACCACCTACCTAGAGTGAAGGAAATGAGTTGGAATGAGTTGTGCATATCTAAAGCATTAATGGAGGTTTAATGACCAAAATCAAATTAAAAAAATCAATCACAAACTTCTATGACTACAAGGACCAAATTGAAACTTGAGTAAAATTAATAAAGTAAATTTAACCCAATAAGAGAGAATTACTCTTGAATTGAAGCTGATCCTTGGAAGGACAATGCTTGCAGGCTTGAACAATCAACAAAGGGAATTTATCCTGAGACGGACCCTGCAAAAAGACCTTTCTTTCAGCTAATTCATCAGCTACTTCAGATTCTGAAATGAACCCATTAGGCACCATTGAAGCCCTCCACTTCTGCCACTGAACAAACATCTTCGCTGCTTTATTTGTGTCCATTGATCTTGCAATCAAGAACCTCATCAGCGTTGGACCTTCATACATCTGCAAATTTACAAAACTCATGAACCCTTAAAAAAAAAAACAGAGATTTTCGGAGATTCAACACTCAAATAAGTAATGTACTGCGTGAGAAACGGATAAGTAAATTCACCTCAGCAGAAGAACCAAGCTTCTCCACTGCTTTCCTCATCTGGGTCACTGCAAAATCTTCTACTTCCCCCATTAATTTGAAGCTATGTTTCAAAGATGAGGAATTGAACCAGGACAGAGCAACGATGAGAGAAGAAGAAGATCAAAATGAAAGTCCGAGTTTCAAGAGGGGCGGTTCATGAGTTTAAATTTCTTATTTTCTTGGTATGGACCTCTGTGTCGTTTGGCCGTTTGGCTCAGATTCCAGCTTTTAAGTACAGACAAAGATGGAATATTGGCGGGTGAAACTGTCAAAATAGCTTTAAATATTAATACATTCACAATTCTCCATGAAAGAAAGACTTTTCTCTCTCTGTCCCAAAGTCAAAGAAAGCCTTGGAAGTCAATGTCTTTGATTAATGATGTTTGGTAAATGAAGTTTAGGGGGCTGCTGTGTGACCCCCTGAAGTTTTTGTTATAAGTCTACTTAATAGATGAAATTTGAAAAAATCACACTAAAATCCAATTATAGAAAATATTATACAAAAAGTCTAAAACTTGTTAATGATTAGTAAAAGATGAACCATTGACAATGACAAGTGAAAATGGCAAGATAAGTTTTGATATTTTTTTAGATATTATTGAACCTTAATGTGACAATCCCATTAAACTTTCTGCTTTCTAAATATGAGTTCCCTTAGAAGTTATCAACAATTTTTTATTTTATCCTTATTTATTTTTTATTTGAAATGAAAAAGGAAGAGGGAGAGGTAAGAATTATTTATAAATCAGAGAGGGAAATTTTTAATTAAAATAGATTTGAAAAAATTATTAATTTAAGGCATATTTAATTACTTAATTCCTTTAACAAGTGAAAATTAAATTAAAATGGACATATGATATAATCAGAACCGGGGGGGGGGGGGGGGGGGGGGCAGTTTGCATGAGAAATTGGGAATTACGAAACATGTGCGGATAACAACTGTACGGATTTTTAAAATTTTAATTTCTTTTTTTTTTTTAAAAAAAAAACCTTTTTAATAAAATGTCTTTACCGAAAAAAAAAATCAAACTGGCAGAAAAAAGAATTCAAGTAACAGAGTCTATAAATATGTAACTGGTTTTTTTTTTTTGCCGGATTTGAATATCATTAATTGAATCTCAATGGAAGAGATATTAGCCATCAAACTGTATTTTTATGATAACTTAAATTAATTTTTAAATCATACTAATGTTTGCTGGTCCTTTCCGGAAGATCCTTTTGTGAAACTTAATTCGATGGGGCATCAAAGGGAACCGAATGTGGCGGCCTATGGGGGTTTGCTTGAGAGACATGATGATTGAATATTATTACACTTATTTGTATCTCTTGGTGAATAAATTTAGGATTGTTTAGTTAATAAATAATGGATTTTATTACTTAATTGTGCTTTGAGCTTTTAATTGGATTTGATTCATTCTTTATGATTAAATTTCAGATTTACAGTGATTTAGTATTTTTGCCATAACTTTTGATCTAGATATCTGATTAGCCTGATTCTTCTTTCCTTTTTTAGATGATTCAGAGAGCTACAATTGTTATGAAGACTCGAAAGGCTGATTAGGACAAGAAGATGGACGAAATTGGAGCTAAAGGCAGACTCATTTTTCTGGATTTTTATTCTGCTCGAATTTTGTAATAAAAGACCATTTATTAGAGGTTTCCTATTTTTAGAGGTTTCCTATTTTTGGGCCAATCTTGTAGCCCTAGTGTTTCCTATTTATAGGTTATATTAGATGGCTAAAAACATATTCTCAATGACGTTGAATAGGATTTCTTTTTGGTTTTCTTCTTCATCTTTTCTTCTGTGTTTTGCTTAGCCATGCTTGGCTAAGCTTCTGTGGTTAACCCAATGTGAGGATTCCATGATTCATCCAGAGAACTTGTGCTTTATCGGTGATTTAACTCGTTTCTATTTTCATCTTATCGGATCCGATTTCTGAAATAGTTCGAATATTAGATTTAATATTCGGTTTGGTTTGTCCCAAGGACTGAATTCGAACTAGGTTTTAAGTTTTACCGTGCGATCGCACGGGGGACGCCGTTGTTCGGATATATTCTAGGCGATCGTCTAGTCGAGGGATTTTCTGGGCGAATGCGAGATCTCGGTTCGTCGAGCCAAACGTGGGTTATTTATATTTTGTTCAATGATGGAAGTCTCGAATCCGAATGTTGGATTGATCAATTTTAATCTTCTTCTTCTCATTTTCTTTTCTTTGCTTCATTTAAATTGCATTTCTATTTTAGTTTATTAATTTAAAAATCCAAAACCAATCCCCCTTATTTTCATTGCATTTGCATGACATTTAGATTACTTAGGATTCAATAAAAGGCTCCTCGAAAAAGAGAGAACGATCCTAGGTTTGCCTATACGCAATCCTTGGTTAATTGTTGATTGTGGACCCCAAGGCTAATGACAAAAGGTCCTCATCAAATGGCGCCGTTGCCGGGGAGCTAAGTAATTGGCTCCTTCGGTGATTTAATTGTCAAATTCACTTTTGACAAGGGGTTTCTCTTGTGAAGCTTGTTAGATTTGCATTTTTGGTTTTTTATTGCATATAGTTTAGGATTTTTGCATTTAGGTAGCTTGCATATAATTCATTGCATTGTCTTGACTTGGTAGCTTCGTGTGGTGTGTTTGTATCAAATTCGATATGATTTTGGGCTTATTTGTTTGAATTCACCATGTCTCCAAGTTAATTCATAGCTTACTTGCATATTTCATCATTTTAAAAAAAAAAATCTTCTTTTCTTTTTCACTTGCATTTGTATTTTCTTAGATTCCTTATCTTAGTTTTTATAGTTTATAGTTTGATAGTTTTCTTGTAATTCCTTGGGAATTAATTGTATTGAAATTTCATGGCTTGGTTTTATGGCAATCATAATCTACCTTTCGGTTCTCACTCTTTTGTAGGCAATCAAAAATGTCATGGTCCTTTCCACCACCCATTACATGAACCATACCACCAACCTCCATTTCAACAATATCATCAACCCTCTCACTTACCATACTATCCTTCATTCCATCCCACTTCAGGACCATGTCATCCATCTCATGAATCCCAATACCCATTTGACCCACCTTATGATCCTCATTCTCAACCATGTATGCCCAACCAAGATCCTTCATTTTGTGAAGTCATTGGAGATCACCAAAATCAAACGGCTTGGGCTGTAAATGAGGAGTGGTCACTTAAGGACAATTTTCATCAACTAATGGACTCTCGCTTTAGAATGATGGAACAACAAGCGAAATCGTATGAGAGATTAGGAGAAGAAATTGAGCAGCTAACACAAGTGTTGAAAATGAAATTTCAAGGAAATCCTTCTCTCATGGTCACACATGCACAAGAAGTGAAGCAAGTACAAAAGTGCATTGAAGAGTCATCTCTCCCATTTGGTAATGATTCTATCCTTATAGAAGTAGACTCTCCTACTACTTTGGCTAATGAATCAAGTCATGATTTGAGTGATAATGAGGTGGACGAGGAAATCATTGTTGAATCCCCTCAATTGTTTGGAAATGTAATTGCTCAACCAATTGGCTTTAGTAGTAGTGATTCGACTGTACTTGTTGATGAGTGTGTTCCTATTTCTTCATGTGATGCTCTAACTGATGAAAATGCTTCCCTTCATAGTACTATGGATAAATGCGATAAATTGAATGACATATTTGCATGCTCTTGTGAGGAATATCAAATGTGTGTCGATTGTTATCATGAAAAATGTCATTTACTTGTTGAGCTTCAAAAGAAAGCATTTAGTGAAGTGGTTGATTCTACCATTGATCAAAATGCACCCTCTTGTACTATTGATGATAGTAAGCATGTCAATTTTGAAAAGATTGAATCAAGCATGGATGCCAATGTTGATGATGATGTTCTTACTGAATGGTATGCTGATTGTCTAGATTTTTCATTTGTGAGTGAATCATTTGTATGTGATTGTTCGATTATGAATGGTGCCCCGTTGGCACCGAGATTAATGCATCCGATTTTGACTTGCTTGAGGAATCGATGTTGATTCTGAATTTGATCTCGCATTCTAATCCCGATGTGCATCCCGAATACATACTTACTTCGGATTTTGCTAATCATTGTGAGACCATTGTGAGTGAGAAAGATCATAGCCTAGAATACCAAATGCATAGAATTCCCATTGGATTACCTCCTTATAGTCTTGTTGGTGACAAAGATTCGAAATTTTGATTGATAAAATCCCGCATGTTGATGAATCTTTTCAACAATTACTTTCTTGTGATTTGCCACCTGATTTAGAAAAACAAGATAATTGTTTTGAATCTTTACACATTCCAGGTGGTGATGATTTGAAAAATTCGCTTCATTCTTCCACTCTTTTCCCTTCCATCTCTTGTGATTGCAACGATGATGTGGTGTACTCCAACACTAAGTTGGATTCCAAACCTTCCATTTTGCAAGCACAAGAGAATGTTCACAATATGATTGGTTGCTTGACTCCTACCGATGGGAGTATCATTGATTTCCTTGGATGTGATACTTACTTGGAGAGTTTGGAACTTAACATGCCCTTAATTCACTCAAAATCTCTCCATGTCTCTATTTTTGGATGGGATACTTTATTTGCTTGTCTTATTTGCGGAACATTCTTGGAAAGGTTGTCGATGGAACCAACATCCGCCGTACATTCTTGAACCTCTTCCAATCGATCCTGAACCACCTCCACTAAGGAAATTCAATGTGGGAGAAGATGTTTCAAGGGAAAAATTCATGATTCTCATCGGAGATGAGAACTTCTCCTTCAAGCGACTCAAGATACTCTAACAAAGGTTGTCTCTTTCCTTACTTATTTTCTTCCGAATTCATATGATTACTTGGGCTTAATTGTTGTACGAAGAAGATAAGTGTGGGGGAGGGACACAATTCAAAAGAGAAAAAAGTAGAAATAATTTATTTTAGTAGGTAAAAAAAAAAGAGTTTTTATGAATAACACACTCTCTTTCTATAATTGCTCTACTTCCGGTGAACTTTGACATCTTGGTTTTGATGGATCCTTATGTTTGAGGCTGAATTTCGGACTCGTGGATTATATTTCTTGGTAGTTAATTTTGGGATGCTGATTGCATGATTCGGTATTCACCTTTGTGAGATTTTGGGCCTACATGAATGGAATTCATATTTTACCATTCTTTCTTTCATGTGTGCATCTCGCTCATGATTTGTGTTCTCTAGAACTTGCTCATTTTCTTTTTGAAGCTAAATTTTTCACTTACGTGCATAAGTATGATGGAAGCTTGCTTTCTTTCTTTCATTTTTCCACTTTGGCCAAATAGCCTTCCCCTTACATTATATTCCATTTGCTAGCCCCTTTGTGCCTTCTTGACTCATTCTTTTCTAAGCCACATTACAAGCCTAAGCGTAAAACCATTTTATTCCGTACCTTGAAAATTTATTGAGCATTGGTTTCACCTTGGTTTTGTGTTTCAGTGTGAGGGTTGCCCAGGTGTGCAACATTTTAAGTGTGGGGGGAGTATGAGTATTTGATTTTGATTTTGTGCCATTCATTATTTGGCATTAATGTTGGTCATTGTGATTCTATACCCAAAAAAAGGTACAAAAAAAGTACAAAAAAAAGGAAAAAAAAAAGAAAAGAAAAAGTACAAAAAAGAAAAAAAAGAAAAAAAAAAAAAGAGAAAAGAAAAGAAAGAAAGAGAGAAGGGGGAAGCAATGTAAAGAAGGAGAAATAAAAAGAAATGATATTGAGATGATTTGTTATTATCAATTGATGTTCTTTGAATTTCTTGGGTGCTTAGCCTATCATATCCATACTTATTCACACCTATACCCTAGCCCCATTACAACCTTCAATAACAAGCTCTCTTGATTTTTGCATGCATGTGTTATAAGTAGTGGAGAAGTAGAAATTGAGCAAGCTTATGGTAGAACAATTTTCTTGAGTAGAATTTGAGCGATACACTTGTTTACCCTATACACTTGAAAGATTGATTGAGGGCATCCTTGAGAGACCATCTTGTGTGATTAGTATCATTGATTGAGATTACCAGGATTTGTAATTGGAGATGAAAGGATTTTGGTCTTGATTGATTGGTCTTTTGAAGCTTTGTGTCCCTTGCTAAATTTTTGCATTGTTAGCAATTGTTAGAAAGGAAGAGTTTTTCATTTTAGTTTTTTCTTTGAATTTTGCTCGGGAGTGCAAAAAAGATAAGTGTGGGGGAATTTGATGATTGAATATTATTACACTTATTTGTATCTCTTGGTGAATAAATTTAGGATTGTTTAGTTAATAAATAATGAATTTTATTACTTAATTGTGCTTTGAGCTTTTAATTGGATTTGATTCATTCTTTATGATTAAATTCCAGATTTACAGTGATTTAGTATTTTTGCCATAACTTTTGATCTAGATATCTGATTAGCCTGATTCTTCTTTCCTTTTTTAGATGATTCAGAGAGCTACAATTGTTATGAAGACTCAGAAGGCTGATTAGGACAAGAAGATGGACGAAATTGGAGCTAAAGGCAGACCCATTTTTCTGGATTTTTATTCTGCTCGAATTTTGTAATAAAAGACCATTTATTAGAGGTTTCCTATTTTTAGAGGTTTCCTATTTTTGGGCCAATCTTGTAGCCCTAGTGTTTCCTATTTATAGGTTATATTAGATGGCTAAAAACATATTCTCAATGACGTTGAATAGGATTTCTTTTTGGTTTTCTTCTTCATCTTTTCTTTCGTGTTTTGCTTAGCCATGCTTGGCTAAGCTTCGTGGTTAACCCAATGTGAGGATTCCATGATTCATCCAGAGAACTTGTGCTTTATCGGTGATTTAACTCGTTTCTATTTTCATCTTATCGGATCCGATTTACGAAATAGTTCGAATATTAGATTTAATATTCGGTTTGGTTTATCCCAAGGACCGAATTCGAACTAGGTTTTAAGTTTTACTTGTGCGATCGCACAAAGGGGACGCCGTTGTTCGGACATATTCTAGGCGATCGTCTAGTCGAGGGATTTTCTGGGCGAATGCAGAGATCTCGGTTCGTCGAGCCAAACGTGGGTTATTTATATTTTGTTCAATGATGGAAGTCTCGGAATCCGAATGTTGGGTTGATCAATTTTAATCTTCTTCTTCTCATTTTCTTTTCTTTGCTTCATTTAAATTGCATTTCTATTTTAGTTTATTAATTTAAAAATCCAAAACCAATCCCCCTTGTTTTCATTGCATTTGCATGACATTTAGATTACTTAGGATTCAATAAAAGGCTCCTCAAAAAAGAGAGAACGATCCTAGGTTTGCCTATACGCAATCCTTGGTTAATTGTTGATTGTGGACCCCAAGGCTAATGACAAAAGGTCCTCATCAAGACATTTCTGGTAGGTGGCTTGGAGGTTTTGCTATTCGCCTTGACAGGTGCTCGCCGATGCTAGGCGAGTTATGGGAGTTTTGAGTGGATTAGAGTTGGCTTAGGAGGCGGCGGAGGCATATAGTTGTTGAAAGTGATCACATCGGTCATTGCATTACTTTCCAAACAAGGTAATGCGGCTCGTGAGTCCCATTTGGTGTCTCGGATACGACGAGCAAATCACTCGCAGACAGTGGGTTATATGTTACAGCCATGTTCTAAGGGAGGGCAATCAGTGTGCGGATTGGTTGGCCAATTTTGCTTTGACGCATGTGGAGCATCCTGATGGAACCCATTTCTCAGATCCCCTGCTGGTCTCTATTGTTTCCTTGTTGCTGATCTGGCGGGCATCCAACATGCAAGGAGACGCAGGAGACCCTGACTTCTTAGTTTCTTTCATTTGTTTAATTTTCAGTTGATTATCTTTCCTTGTATATAAAAAAAAAAAAAATTAATTTTTAAATTAAATTCTTAAATAAAGATATAATAAACGTTTTTATGGGTATAAAACCGAGTTTGAATCAGGCAATCTCACCCACACAGACTAATATATTTTCAATTTTTTTGACCTGAATATTTTCAATAGAATCTTAAATAATGGACTACTTATTAAATTAAACCCTAGAACAATCATACACCACCTCTGGTGCTAATTATAAACATAGTTAACTTATTTTGGAGATATTAAAGAACTTAAATAAGTTACTTAATCATTTCATACGTTGTGTATTCTTAGATTATATATTTGTTTATTAGTAAAATTAATTAGCTTGAAAACAAAATAAAAATAAAAATACTCTAAAATATTTTAATTAGTTTCCTTAATCTCTTCAGAAAAGTCAACTAGGTCTTATAAATAGGATTAGAGAAGTAATTAACATCAACCCGATTTAGATGTGTCATTAAACGATCATATTGGTTTTGCTATAAACTTAACACCGAAAAGAGTGATGTTTAAAGATATTACGCTATTGGTCAAGGTATTGGAGGATACATCCTAACTCTTGGGTACCAAGGTTTTACCTTAGGGTAATAGACAGCTCGCCCTACCTAACATTGGTATCACCTAGCTAGGAGGAAGGGAGACTTCGCCCTGTCCTTGAATTATGGGTGAGCCCAACCCCTTTCCTAAAATTTTTGTATAAAAAAAAAAAAAAGAAAGAAAGAAAAGAGTGATGTTTAAAGATATTACGCTTTTTTTTTTTTTGTTGTTGGAAAACAAGATATTACGCTATTGACACCTTAAACAACCTAGCTTTTGAGTCGTTTCATATCTCAATTATTATGGATATTTAAAAAAAAAAACTAAAAATTTATTTCACAACTTAATGCTAATATTCTTAATATATAGGGGTGGTCACTGGTCAATGGCGGACAGGCGTGGAATCTGGAATTAAAAATTAGGAGGCGAAAATTATAGAATAGAACCCAAATGTTTATGAAATTACATTCAGCCCTATAAACGTTTCAATATCTTTATTTTAGTCCCTCCACAAAACTTTTAATAGAGATTGAGGTAAAAAAACTGAAATATAATTTTCTAAAATGTTGAGTTATATTCTGTAATTTTAAAAGGGGCGGGGGCCACCCCTAACCCCCAGATCCATTCCTGATGGTAGAGTGGGAAAGGAAGCGATTGTTTAAGTATTATATATTTTTGTATTCAAAAAATTTATGTGACCTCATTGGAGCCAAGATTTTTAATTTTTTTACAATGGCCCTTTTTGGCCAACATAATGGTCTTTAACTTAAAAAAATTAAAAAAATAAATAAATAATTTAACTCAGTAATATAATCAGATTATTAAATTGTATTCGTCTATAATAAACGTGAAGATCATGCATGTTTTTAAAATTTTAGATTATTTTTAATGTGTCATCATCATCAAGGCGACGCCATAAAATGGCCTACTTTCAATTAAGGCGCGCACTCTTGACATTTTTAAAGCTTTAGTCAAAATATCGACGGGTATAATTATTTTTATTAATATAGGAAATGATTGATTATCTCAAAGAAAATACGATAATTAATGAAAAGTACTTATATCAAGTTTATTATATCCATTTGATCAAATAATTTTTCAATTACATCTATCCATATGCCCTATTTTTGAATTATTACCGTTTAACTATAAACCCATATTAAAAAAAATAGGACACATGCATGGTTTTGTGATTGAAGAACTTGATGTAATGAATATAAGAAACTTATATGGTCCATAATTAATTTACACTAGAAAGCTAGCGAAATAAAAGAATAACGAACATAGTTGTGATCCTCGAAGAAAAGGATAATTAATAGTTCTAGTTCAATGAGAAATAAAGGAAATCAATTTAAGAGAGAGAGAGAGAGAGAGATATATATATATATATATATATATATTCTCTAATTTAATTGAACAGAGAACTTGATATGTTTTTATTGACATAAAAAGTATGGTTACTCAAATTTTGGTCATTTTCGTTGATAAGATTTCCAAACTTAATGTTTTAAAAACCGGATCGAATGTTGAACCAGAGAGTTTAACGGGTCACGGTTTAAATGGTCAAAAATGGTTGGAAGTTTTTAGTTTTTCTGGGTGTGGAAGTATTTAAGCATCCAATCAAATGGAAAATGGGACTTGAATCTTCAAACACTAGCCCTAAAATCTTAGAACTTTAAAACAATTTTTTTGGCCTACAACTCTAAAACAAATTGCCGTATAGATATATGTACTGATGTCCATCTTAGAACTTCAATTTAGGCCTAAATTCATGTCAATATTTTATCATGGGGATTTACTTTAAACAAGTTTAATTTCATAAAAGCTTTTACAAAAGTAAATGACCGTAGATGTAATAATTTATAATAAGTAATCATGAAAATTGTATAAGCTTTTGGTCACTTACCTAGTAAGTTTTACAATATTTTTAATTTGTTGAAAAAGTTTGTAAATCTTATATCCTTTTTTTTTTTTTAGAAAATTAAAAATCTTATATAATTTTGGTTACGAAACTCCAACTATAAAAAATTCCTGCTTTGCAAGCTAGAATTTTTTATTCTTTAGTCAAATATAGACACTGACAGACATGTATATGACTTTTCAAAGCCAATATAATATACTTTACAGTATGATACAGTATAATCTCTGCCATGTGTTTGAATTATTGAACTCGTTTTTTTTTCCTCTGCGTTGAAGAAAGAATTAAAATAATGAATCAGTTAGACTTTTTGTATTTGGTGTAATAAAATAATTCCGTTATTTTATCATTTGTAGATCTTTCCATGATGTCACATCGGAAGAACCATATCTTTGGAGATAACACATTTGGATTGCTGTGTAAAATGGTCAAGTTTTTTCTTAGATGTGTAACCACAAATTGTTTATTAAGGTGGTAAATGGCCTTCTTCAGAAAGAGAAGAACACGTTTGAATTTTGGGAAACACATATATGTTGAAAGAAGCAAATTTTTTTTAAAAGGGATTAATCTCAAGCTCAAAGTAACTGATGAAGACCCTTAATTAAATTAAAAAAATGATGAGTGTGTCAGTTTCTTTCTTCCATTAGATGAAAGACTATAAAAAAAAAAAATGATGAATTGGACCTTACATTATTAGACCTAATACTATCTGCACTGATGACCTTGGTATGCTGGACTTCAATTGGGCTATTCTGTTAACTCAATTTATATCCCAAGAATAGTTGTGAGCCTGAATTAGCTTAATTATTTTAGGTGATTATATGTTCTAGGATGAAAACAAATGAATGAGATGAGTTTTATTTCGTGAAATGTAAGAACACTTATGTTCCCAATCAGAGGCCAGAGATAATATCCACGTGGCTCATATATACACTAAGATGCCTATGACTCAATTTCTCCGGAAAATCAATTATCCCAAAGAAAATAAAATAAATAAAGATTCAATATTCAATATTCAATATTCAATCAGTTAAAAGACCGGAGAGAACCATATAATTATTTTTTATTATAGAAGTTTGTATATTTGAAAGTCTATAGGGAGAAGGTTGATATGATTTCAGTAAAATTCTAAGAAGGCATGAGAAATTTACTTTATGTCTATTCTTCGTTTTCCAAAGAATATATGGTAGGTGAAGAACACAAAACGAATGACACATTTCTTAAACTCTCAAATCCCAACCCACCACGAGATTGTGATCACTAAACTAAATTTTAAAGACAAAGCCAAAACTCATAAAATAACTATATCTTCACCAACATTTTAACTAACTCAGGAATCTCACATTATTTATATCACAATGTAACCAACAAACAAATCAACAAAGCAGAACATATTTCTTTTCCTGTGACACACATTAACATTTGCTTGTGAAATGGGCGAAGAAAACAAGTCTATTGTATTATCTGCCATGAAGGAAGGGTTATTGAACATGGGAGGGTTAGGGTTAGTGATGATGACAGTGATGACGTGGACAGTGATGCACAGATGGAGCCAGAGGAAGAAGAAAGGGCCAAAGACATGGCCAATTCTGGGGCTGCAATAGAACAACTAATGAACTATGAGAGGATGCATGATTGGCTTGTCACTTACTTGTCTCAATCTAAAACTGTGGTGGTTCCTATGCCTTTCGCAACTTATACTTACATTGCTGATCCTGCTAACGTCGAACATGTCCTTAAGACCAACTTCAACAATTACCCCAAGGTAATATCATCTCCAATTCTTCATCTAAAACATTACTCCCTCTTGTCCTTAACATAAGATATATTTAGGGAGTTGATCTTGGTATTAAATGTAAGATACATTTGTTTTAGAAAATATATATCATATTGACTAACTTCCTTAATCTAATTAAATTAGATAAATATGTTTTATATTAAGAATAGGATGAAGTACTATTTATGATCCTTACAATAACACCTAGTTGAATAATTTTGAGAAATTAAGAAAGATAAATATTACTTTAAATTGTTTGTATTTAAAATTTTACCAAGCTAGCTAATTCATCTTATAAACTCATATATAATATAATGATACATGTAAATATTTCAAAGAGATCTTGTAACATATACTTGAGTAATTTATTTAGTTTTTTTAATCTTACCAAATTGGTCAATTGGATCTTATATTAAGGATTAGAGGTGGTATTACCTTTGGTCCCTCATGAAAGAGTGAATTGGGAGGTTAGATTTGGTCCTAATTAAATATAAGATCTCAATACGTTTTGTCTCATATACTCATCGTTTTCTCCAAATGATATATAATATGATGTTATGCCGCGATGTTTGAGAGAATCATGTCACTTTTATTCAAATTAATTAACCAACTTGTTTTTTATTTCCTTAATCTACCCAAACTGATATATATACACACACGGTTGTGAATTAATTATATGATGAAGGGGAAAGTGTACCATTCATATATGGAAGTTCTGCTTGGAGATGGCATATTCAATTCAGATGGTGAAACTTGGAGGAAACAAAGGAAGACTGCCAGCTTGGAGTTTGCTTCCAAGAATTTAAGAGATTTCAGTACCAAAGTCTTCAGAGACTATAGCCTTAAACTCTCTTCCATTCTCTCTACCTCTTCTTTCCTCAATCAACAAGTCGACATGCAGGTATATATAGTGGGCCCGGATTTTCTCGGGGTCAAATCATATCTACACAAAATAGGGTGTTATAAGTCTCAGGTTGGGAAGCTCACAAGAGTAGTAAGGTTTATAAGTTTGAAGACTCTTTATCACTCAGAAAGCTAGTTTTATTATGCATATTTTCCGTCTCTTAATTATTTATAGGATCCTTATAAATACTTCATATTAGAGAATCAATTATACAAACAAAAAGTGATTATCGGTGAAACTTGAATTTTCACATTTTAGGAGTTACATCTAAAAGTCATAGAAGTTACAATCAATAGTGCGATTTTAAATAAGGACAAATCTTACCTGGATTTATAGTAAGGACCATCTATTTCTTTTTTCTTTTAGAAGGTGACTTATTATAAGGACCAAAGCGATGCTTTATATGTGTCTGGAGAGAGCAAAAACCCGAAAAAAATAAGTTTGACACTTTGACTAAGTTAAACACTTTCCATTTCTTAATTATTTATAGGAACCTCATAAATATTTCATATTATAGAATCAAGTGCAGAAAAGAAGTGATTATTTAAGGAACTTGATTTTTTCTCACTTTAGGAGTTACTGATGAGGATGACTTTAGACTCCATATGCAAGGTGGGATTTGGTGTTGAAATAGAAAGCTTGGCTCCCAATTTACCAGACAATCTTTTTGCTCAAGCCTTTGATGCTGCAAACATCATCGTCACACTTAGATTCATTGATCCATTCTGGAAAATCAAGAAGTTTCTAAACATAGGCTCTGAAGCACAACTTGACAGAAGCATCAAGATCATTGATGATTTCACTTACTCAGTCATTCGAACAAGAAAGGCTGAGATTGAACAAGCCAAGAACAATGGCCTACATAATAAGGTGCGTATACTGTAATAACACCCTACTTTAGGAGTTTCCATTACATGCGTCTAGTTATTGAATTAAGTTTCTGTGACTTTTAAGTTCATACAACTTTGATCCTTTAAGTTTAAAACTATATTTCAAAGTTTTATTAGTTAGGGATCGGCCATTCTTTCTTTTCGTGTAACCTCATGTGTTTTCTGGTTCAAAATTGATTTTACCAATTAATTAACAGCACGTTATGCAAGGATACTTGTGATCTTGTAAAATTTTCAGTTATTTATCTGAGCATTTTTCTATATATATATAGGGCTTTATAAAATCTCTTCTCACTTTCTTATGGGATAAATTTACATCCTCTTCCATCCCTTCATTTCTGTCTCCTTTAATTTATCACATATTGAAATAATTCTTTTTCCTTGATATAATTATATGGTAAAATCCCAATTACATTTATCCTCTTATACTAGTACTATGATAAATATTAATAAGTTTTTGTCATCCTTAATCTTGTAATTTTTCTTCTTGCAATAACATTTTAATAGCTTAAGAATACATTTGGAATCAATTTATCATAACTAAGGCTTCCACTGATTTTTCCTTCACATTCTTAGGCATTTTCAATTTTTTTAGCATTTCTTATGTCCTTACCCATCATGATTTATACCTAACAAATCATGTAAAAACAATTGGACAAAGCTAACTTTCCTATAATTAGCTATTGTGATCTCTTTCTTTCCTCTTTAACTTGTTTTGAGTCCCTAAGATCTTGCCAAATTTACCGCTTGCACCTACAAGCACTTTGGTCCTACTTTTGGGATGTTACACGTACGTACTAATTAAACAGCATATTTAATTACAAATTTATCACATGTTTCTGAGTCTAACATCGATATAAACATTATATTTTAATCTGAACTCAGATTAAACACGACATTCTATCGAGATTCATAGAACTGGCGGGAGAGGGCAACGATGATGCAACAGAGAAGAGTCTAAGAGACGTGGTGTTGAACTTTGTGGTCGCTGGTAGAGACACAACAGCAACAACTTTGTCATGGGCCATATATATGACCATGACACATGATCATGTTGCTGAAAAACTTTACTTAGAGCTCAAAACATTTGAAGAAGACCAAGCAAAACTACGTAATGCTTCATTGCTTCACTGTGACACTGAAGATCCTGAATCATTCATCAGAAGAATACACCAATTTTCTGAGCTACTTACAAAAGATTCATTAGAAAAACTTCCTTATTTGCACGCAGTCATAACAGAAACACTTAGACTATATCCAGCAGTTCCTCAAGTATGTTTTTTATATTACTAAATCCAGCAGTTCCTCAAGTATCTTTTTTATGTTACTAAATCCAGCAGTTCCTCAAGTATGTTTTTTATGTTACTCCTTTGGTCTTATATATAAGGCACTTCTTGTGAAATCAAGAAAAACCTTAAACTTCATTAATTCTTCCATAAAATTCAACAACTTTCCAACTTTACCCTTATTTAATATCCATTATATCCCACAAGAACGAAGTTAATACAATAATAAATGAACGATAAACTTGTACATTCATATGAAAATTTTCTCTTTCTGTCCTATAAACTAGACCAAAATTATTCTTCTCTCTCTATCCTATATATAAGATCAGAGAAGTATTGTACATTTTATTATAAGATTCATAGTTCAATTATACACAAACATGTATATAGAGAAACTTTGTGTATGTAGGACCCAAAG
Source organism: Acacia acuminata (assembly GCA_019022655.1). Taxonomy (NCBI): domain Eukaryota; kingdom Viridiplantae; phylum Streptophyta; class Magnoliopsida; order Fabales; family Fabaceae; genus Acacia; species Acacia acuminata. Next base: position 1,496,515 of record JAFJYI010000150.1, on the reverse strand, counting down.
GGAATTTTGAAGGATGATGTGTTACCAGATGGAACAAAAGTGAAAGGAGGAGGGATGGTGACTTATGTTCCATACTCAATGGGGAGGATGGAGTATAACTGGGGTCCTGATGCTTCCTCTTTCAGACCTGAGAGATGGTTCAAAGATGGTGTTCTTGTACATGAATCTCCTTTCAAATTCACCGCTTTTCAGGTTAGTGTTAAGTGAACCAAAAGAAGAAAAATTAAATATGAAACATGATGATGAGATTATTACAAGTCATTATTAACGGCATTATAACAACAAATCAACCCTTATTATAGGGTGAAATTAACCATTAACCCTACAAATACCATTACTATAATGACTAAAGTATACTTTCAGTTCTTTAAATTTGTATAAGGTTTCATTTTGGTCCGTTAACTTTATAAAATGTACTTTTAGTCCAATAATTTTAACATATTAATGGAAAATGCTGATTTAGTTAAATTAAATGATAACTATGCAACTGATAAATCATTCTTAAATTCAAAATATTATTAAGAATAACTTACCAAAATCAATTTCACATAGTGAAAAAAAAATCATTTGATTTTTTTTTACCTAATGAAATTATGACATGTATATTTTTTATTTTAAGAGTAAAATATAATATATGTCTTTTAACTTCTCCCCCGTAATCTAATTATCTACTCCTTTCCTCAATTTAAAGTATGGTCACATTTAAATAAAATTTAAAAAACATTAAAATTAAGTACACAGTCTACAGAAACAGAAATCTAATTAACTTGAGTTGTAGCTTTAGATAGTAAACTTAAATTTTAATTAAAATTATATATACAAATAAATTTTAAGTATACTTTACTGGCGGTATAATCATCACTTATGTTGTTGAGTCATCATTATCCATTAATGTCATTACTGGTGTTAAAATTATATGAATAAAAATACACTTTATAAAGTTACGCCGTACGAATCAAAATGAAACATCATGTAAACTCAAAAGAGTAAAAGTGTACTTTATCCTAATATAAATTAGGGTCATTAAGTAATACTCACAAGATCTTAACTAACAAATTAGTCTAAAACCTTTAATTATCTACTCTCATCACTTAATATCTCCAACGGTTAGCTATCAATTTGTTCAAAGATGGTTGAATTTGAATCTGATTACAAATTAATGATGGGATCAATATGTGTGTGTGTCTGTGCAGGCAGGGCCAAGGATATGTCTGGGAAAGGATTCAGCTTACTTGCAGATGAGAATGGCGCTTGCAACTCTGTGCAGATTTTACAGATTCCGGTTGGTGGCTGGCCACACTGTCAAATATCGCATGATGACTATCCTTTCAATGGCTCATGGCTTGAAGCTTACTATACACCGACGTCCTTAATAAATTCATAGGCTCGTACGTATCAGCCTAAAAAGGTTTAATTCAGATGATACACACACATAGAGTAGCAAAATTAATTATATCCAAAAAAAAAAAAAAAAAAAAAAAAAAAAAAAAAAAAAAAAAATTGTCAACATGTTAATGAAAGTTATTCAAAGGGAGAATGTCATTTGGTCCTTTGTAAGGAATTAATAACATTTTGATCCTACTTTAAGAAAAGTTATTATATAGTAGTATATTATAGTTGTTGATCTTATAGTGGAATCTCTTACTTTTGATATAAGATCTAATTAATTAAGGGAAAAGTATTTCTCCCGTCCACACGGAGATAGAGTTATCCCTGACCCTAAAACTACGTCGTTTTGAATTAATGAAGGGTGTGTTTGTAATTTTAGGTGAATTAATGAAAGGTGTTTCGTAATTTTGCACCATTCATTAATTCACCTAAAATTACAAACACACCCTTCATTAATTCAAAACGATGTAGTTTTAGGGTTAATGGAGATAATTCTAGACTGAGAAATCCTTTACCCATTAATTAATTGGGTAGATTGAGAAAAGTTTAAATTAGTTATTTGTAAAAAAATATATGTTTTTTAGGAAAAGGGGCCTCTCTATTTCCCTTACCGTCTACTTCCTTATTTACATTGTTAGATCAACTCGAGGGGTAAGATTTAATATCCTATAAGAAGTTAAAAAAAATAGAATAGATTAATAAAAGAATAAAGATATGAACTATTTAGATTATATTTTAATAATTTAAATTTATTTATTTACAATTTTTGTTATTTAATATTATAATAAGATTTTATATAAATTAATTAATTAAATTATCAAATAATTAAAATTTCTTTATAGAATATTTATTTCAAATTCAAAACAAAAAACACATGGAGGAATTCTTTTTTTTTTTTTTTTAAATGATATTTTCAATATATGTTTTTTATATAAGATATTTTTATGGGAAAATCTCATTTAAATCCTGTATACTCAAATTCGGATTCAGGCCTACAATTTTAACAAATCCCAAATAAGGTCGTTATGTCTAATTAGGGATTTTTGAATCTTGTTATATGACTACGTGGCATCTCATTCTTTTCATTTTTTTTCAGAGCCAACCTCTTAATTGTTGATTCAAGCAGCGTCACACGGGTATACACATAACATTCATTTTCTTCGATCAGGACAGACAAGTCAACAATTAAATTTGAACAGCACAACTAGATAAGAATTTATTTGGCCAGTGCGGTTTCCCAAGTTCTGTTTATGTCTGGAAAAAAAAATTGAAAATGCTTCCTAGTTCCTAAGGGTGTGCATGGTAACGCTCCCAGAATGACTTTTTTCTTAATTTCTATGCCCCGGAACAAAAATGGATGGGAATTGTGTTTGGTAAATCTGATTTTTTTTTAGCTCCCGGGATGAACCGGTTTATTTTTTGTGCTGGGGAGTAAAAAAAAGAAGCTAAAAATTTCTGCTTCTCTCTTCTAGGGCACAAAATGAGAATTTTTTTTTTTTGGGTAATTGACCAAAATAAGGCCCAAAAAAAAAAAAACCAGATTACAGCACATTGGAAGCTAATTACCAAACTAAGGCAGTCAAATCCGTCAATTGATTCTCGGAGTAAAAATAAAATGGGTTAACAAACGTAATTCTGATTCTCAGAACTCTTCCAAAGCACAGAATCAGAAAAAAACTGTTTCATCTCAGAAACAGTGCTGGGCAACAGAATGGGTGCCATGCACACCCTAATTGCAATCTTCCATTTTTCGTGTACAAAATATTTTATTCTCCACAATTCAACCTATTCTATGGGCCAATTGCCTATTTGCCTACAAGTAAACATAGAGAGATTACTTCAAACCGTTAGGATTTACTCTTGGCTGGGAACATAGCACCACCAGAACCCGCAGAAATTGTTGCCATAATGTAATTTTGAAGTGCTGAAAGCTCATATAGGATGATGACTTGCAAAAGAAAAAAAAAAAAAAAAAAAAAAAAAAAAAAAAAACTAAAGAAGACAGAAAGGCTCTCAATTCAGACTAAGCGAATTATATATTGTAGGGAACCAAGATAGTAGCATAAGTAGGAAAAAGAAGAACCAAAGCTTGGCAGGTGAGCGGTTTTGATTCTTCTGTTCGTTAGATGATGCTAGTAAGAAATAAACAGGACGTGAATACTGAGAAAGACAAAAGGTACAAGGATCAGAGAAGCATGAACGTTTAAAAAAGAAAGAAGGAGCACTCGAAGAGCTTCAATGGCAGATTCCTGAATTGATTAAAGAAGAAGGCGTGGATCAGATTGAGGAAAATATGACGATGAGAGATAAGCAGGGATCAAGGGGCGTAATTGAAGGGAAATATGATCATTCAATTAACGAGATTCAGAAATATCTAATTAGAGGCCTGATTAATGATTTGTTAAAAGTGTAGACCTGAATCGGATTTAAAAATTTTAGTGGGATTTAATTGGAATTATCCCTATGTATTGTTATGATAATGGAGTATTTTTTAATTACTCTTTATCAAAAGATAATCATTCACAGATTAATTTTATTTGATTCTTTTACTTGTATTATAATTTAAAACTAGAAAATACCATTTGAATAAATCTTCAATCATTCTTGTTGCCTATAAGAGTAAAGGTTTGGAATTTTAAAGTTCAAGTAGTACCATCTGATCTTTTTCCCTATCAAATATGACTTTAAAAAGTAATATCTTATAGTAAAAGAATAGTCAAGAAATCTAAATGTACCATAAAAGAAGAACATACGTTCAATCTCGGAAGATACTTGTTAAGAGAGGCCAAAACACTTTAAGCTCTAAGTCTCAAAAGGAAAAACCCTTAATTTCTATTAAAAAAAAAAAAAAAAAAAAAAAAAAAAAAAAAGAGTTTGTGGAAGAATAAAAGAAATTGGGCCTTTTGAAAGTGACTTGAAATTGGCAAATTTAAAATCATGTCACGAAACATGAATCCAGTTTTCTGCCATTCCCCCTCTCCTCCCCATCTATCTCAAATCCCTCTTTCCCTACCACAATCCAAGCAGCCCGGTACTTATAGTTTTGCTGGGTCTTTACACACTAGTTTCCAGTTTACGTCAATTAATTAAGTTGTAATGTTCAAATTTGTTTTAGGAACTTATTATGCTTTTAAAATTATGCATAATTTTATCCTTTTGTTTGATGTTTTTTCTCCTAGCTTAAGTTTGAGTTATTATTAAAATTAATTATATTACGGTGGATTCAAAAAATTTAAGTTGTACGAGCAATATTATATACCATAATAATCGTTAATCAAATAATTTTATTAACCTTATATCAGGATTATAAAATCTTTTCTTTTTATGCATGTACCAAAAGATTATATATTTGTTAGGTGCTCCATTTTTTTCACAACTATGAGCCGATAAATAAAAATTAGTTGAATAAAAATTAATTAATTTTATAATAAAAAAACATAGCGCCCAAATTTTATTTCGAAATTCAAATTAATGTATACGATAGGCATCAACACATGTAAAAGTAATTAATATATCCGATCGCCATAGAATCATTCAGAACGGATTATTCATATATGAAAAAAAAAATGAAGGAAAACCCCTTTATACTGCCAAAATCTGATTTACAAGATTTTAAATACTAAATTGGGACCAGAGATTTATTGAACGGGTTCGGATGGAGGAGAATTTTTCTCATTTTTTCCTCAAAATCTCATCTCCACATTCAAATAAAAAAATTGTTCATATTTAGTATTTCTTAAAATTATTATTATAGTATTTGATAATTTAATTTTTTAAAATTTTGTTTATATTGCAGTTTTGAATTATGTAGATAAGATTTTAACCGTTTAAATTTATTAATTATTTTTGTTTAAAATATTACTTTTATAAAAATATAAAATCTGAACTATCTATTTTTTTTTTAAAATCTGATGGTGGAGATGAAATTCCAACAAGAAAAAGGAGACGAAGGATTATGAGAGAGCCCAAATCCGGATTGGATTGTGAAGAGTACCTATCTTCTCACCACTGTGATAAGATTTCAATCGTTTAAATTTAATCTAAACGGTCTAAATTTAAAATTTAAAATTTTTGATTTTTTAAATGATAAACTTATTTTTACGAGAGTGCTAGTTATAAGATGAGCTTTGTTTTAAAACTTACATATATTAAAATTAAAATTCGTTTAAAATATAAAAAATAAATTAATGTAGCAAATAAATACATCCTCATTAATGTAGGCATTAAGGCTTTAATTAATTGACAAAAAGAACGTGGAAATATTCGAATTGAACTAACACTTGCCATAACAACGAAAAATCCCATAAAAAAATTGAAACTATAAACAAGGCCAATAAATTTAAAAAGTAACTGGAAATATATAGAATAGAAATCTAGCTATAGATTATCCTAATTTGACATGGTAAGAAGTTGAAGCTAAAGCTATGTCTTTGTACCAGAAGTCCAATTTTGAGTTATCGATTGTAGCGGCATATTACTTCTGATGAAGGAAGTACTCAGCTTCGTTTTGGTTTATCATTCCAGAACCTGAAGATGGGTTTTGATGTAGCTGTTGCATACTAGAAGTCGGGTTTGGAGGTGTCTGCATCATATTTGATGACTCTTGCATATTAGTTCCAAGAGAATTACCCAGAGCTGGGTTTTCATTTATGATTCCATTATAATCAGTACTAACATGAGAAGAAGAACCCGAAGCTAGGTTTGGATCTGGTTGTTGCACACTAGTATTACTTGCAAAGGAAGTAACCATAGCTTGGATTCCTTCATTATTAGCACCTCTGGTAGTAACATATGGATCGAGCTGATACATAATAGAATTCTGGTTTTGGTGCGGGTACAGTATATTACTTTCAACACCAATCTGTCGTCGCTGCACCGTACTACCTACAAATGGGTTACCAAACTGTTGGTTACCTCTGGTAGTAGTAACATAAGTACCTGAAGCTGGAATTCTACCGGAAGAATTCGTAAGATTTAACTCTTCTATAATAGAAGTCAGGTTATTGCTTCTATTCCCCACCAGAGATGATGAGGGTACGGTTGACCATGTAGCCACATGACCTGAAATTATAAAGAATTAATTAGGAAAATAAAACTTCTGGTCACTAAACTTCTTCCTCAATTATTGGTTCAATTCCTGCTCGCTTCAATTCCTAAAGGAACTATTCCCTCTATTTTCTTGACCCAAAACAAGTTAATCCTTACCTTTGTAATAAAGGAGACATTATAATTCGTACCGAATCAAAAGTTCAAAAAATCAATCAATAACTAAGAGAGGATTCGTAATCATATAATCTTACCAAAGTTTTTGAAGTTTGGTTCAGATAGTTGTATTTGCGTTTGCATGGGCAGGTTGGCAAGGGAATGATTATCATGGTTGTGTTCGAAAAGGGAAGTTGAGGCATGCAGCTCCCTGTCTTTTGTGTTTTGCTGTCTGAATTTCTGAAAGTAGAATTACAGAAGAAACCATTATTAATAAATAATGGGTGGTATATAAAATATATAATAATAATGATGATGATGAAGAGAGGTAGTCATGATACCTGTAAGTGACTTCCAACATTTTCTCTCGTCAGTTCAGGCGCGTCCATTTTTTCCCGTATTTTTTCAAGAATAGGTTTTGGATTCGCTTCTGAGACACAAACAAATAAATAAATTTTTTTATTGATTTCTAACAATTGCACTGAGATAAAAACCAAAAAATAAAAAAAGAAAAGAAACTTTTCATAACTAAAGCAACAGTGATTAAAAAAGGTATGTTCCCGTCCACAATAAAGGTCCTTCTTCCTAAGAAATATATAATGATAAGGTGATAAGGATTGGCCAGGTCATAAAATACTTGTTTTATAGGGATGCTATAGTAAAGAAAGACTTTTGTTATAAAAATTACTTATTCATTCCTTAATATAAAACATATTTACCAAGTTAGTTAATATGACATGTATTTTTTAAAATACTTCAGTTTTCTTTCTTAATTTTCTCATTATCTCTTCTCCTTGATCATGGTTGAGGGAGTATAATCCAGGTAAATTAGGAAAGAATTAACAAATATAAAAACTATGTCTTATATTTAGGACTAAGGTCAATTTTCTAAATATATCTTATATTAAGGACCGGAGTAGAGTATAAAGAAATTCTACTTCTATTCCATTCAACTAGAATCAAACGGTAAGAAATTTAGAAAAAAGGCTAATATAATCTTTGGTTTTGCCCTCATTTTGGTTTTGGTCTTCCAAGGAGGAAAAGGTCTAAATTTTTATTCAATGATAGGGACCAATATTTTAAACGGAATGAAACTTAAGGGATAAAAAACAAACTAGGATAAACTTAAGGGATAAAAGATCATAATAACCAAAAAAAAAAACACCAAGAAGAAGAAGAAGGAAGCATACCATCAGGTCCGCCAAGTTCGTCAACAGCCTCAAGAAAACATTCTTGGAGGCGACCACTCCAGACGACTCGACGTTTTCTCGGAGGAGACTCTGTGCCATGATTCCAAAACTCGTCTTCAGTAGCACAAAGAGAAGAACAACATTGATTCTGATTCTGCAGTAATAGTGGTACTGATCCATTTTGCTGTATATAATCGCCGTGGTACACATCATCGCTATTATTCAAGTAAGTCTCAGACGTCTCCTGTTTCCTCATATGTTCCACATCACATAAGTGAGTCTCAGGCGTCACATTATTGTTATTGGACAAGTGAGTCTTAGATGCCTTGAGTTGTTCCTTCATCCTACAAACATGTCTCCATAAATTTACAATCTCATCCTTAACCTTACTCACTGGCTTCCACAAAACACTACATGCACCACCTTCATATGCTCTCAGGATCTCGTCAGTTGATGTTTCATTCCGACATATTTCTGCATAAAATAGAAATAGTATAATGTAAATTCTCTCATTAACCTATACTCCCTTTGCCTCTAAATATAAGCTTCGTAAAAGTAGGCAAGATGATACTTCTGGAATCTCTTTTCTCCATTTCTTCTCATAATCCTATCTCAAATTTAATATTTTCTTTTAACTTTTTAAAATCTCGGTTGTGTTATACAATGAACTGTGCAGATCAGATTTTAATAGTTTAAATTTATTCATTTATGTTTAAAATAATAGTTTTATAAAATATGAAATCTAAACTATCTATTTCCTATTTCTTTTAATAGAGGGTGAGATGGGATTTAAAGGATTTTGAGAGAATCCAAACCCTAAAAGTAGCTAGTTAAAATCAATGAATATGTAAGTAATATTTCTTTTTACAACTATGCCCTCCCTCATAAATTAAATATCCACCTTCTTAATTAGTATAATTCACACACACTGGTCAAAAAATATGCAATGTATATATACAGTCAACAATGGTAAAATTGAAAAAAAAAAAAAATAATAAATGTTGAGACAAAACTGAAACTAAACTTATATGTTGGAAAAGACCTATTCTCAAATTTAAAGTTTATATTTAGAAGCTGAGGAAGTATGATATTACGATTCATATACAAAGAACTTAATTAGCCACTTACCAACGTAGGCAATATTTGAGCACGAGCGTTCTACTTCCCTGATCAACGGGTAGCCATCTTTGTCTCCCGACTCGAGATCAATGAAAACCAAGTCATAAGTATTTTTTCCTTCCTGTCGTAGGTGTCGTAGGGCATCCTTAGGTCTGTCATACGTATAAATTTCATAATAAGGTTGTGGGAGATATTTCTGAACTTTAGTTTGGGTAGTATAATCAACGCCCACTAAGAGTAGCTTCAAGCCGTTAGTGAAATATGCAGTAAAGAAAGGATGAGGAATATGAAGACAATGACGACAATGACCGGCTGCAGATTGCTGCATCTTGTCCTATCAAATCTGTAATATATGCGTAATAGAATATAATCTCGGAGTGGATCAGCAGAGAAACACAGGTGAAATATATGTCTATGTAATGTGCGTACGAGCTGAAGATGGAACTGAGAAGCCAGTGTACAATATATAGGTTACTGTTTATATATATATATAAAAAAAAGTTTAAAGGTTTTTGGATAATTTAAAGAGATAGATTTCTTGTTAAAAGGATAATAAGGTTAGTTAAAAAAATCTGTCCGCGTAGTATCTTATGTACAGATTTTTTATGAGGACCTGTTATAACTGGGAAAAAGAATTATGAACGCTAACAAATATAAAAATTAAAATAAGTCGCACTATTTACTATTTAAATCTCAGTATATTTTTATCTCCCCTAATATCCCTAACTAGTATATCTCTTACTATTTAAATATCTTATTATATTTTTATCACCTAATATCCTTAAATAATATATCTCTTACTTAAATCAAAGATTTTGGATATAGGAAAAACTCTAGGGAGGATATCCTTAATTATATTAGTATATCTCTTAATTTTATAATCATCGAGTCTTACATCTAATCGTCTCCATAACATTTATCATGAATATTAATAAATTCCTTTACAATTTTCTCTTTCTTCTTTATTGGGTTAGGATACAAAATTACCCGTAATGTTTACCATAAAGTTTAATTGAATGCAAAACTATATATAAACTTTATAAAATAGGGCAAAAATGATAAAACCATTACTTTAAGCAAAGTAGGAAACATCCCGTTATTTTATATTTGTGGGCCCAGGAGGAAACCTCTTCACTTCCCTTTTCCCACTTCCATCAACTCCTTTATTCTCACTATTAGATTAATTCTAAACCGTTGAGATTAATTACATCCTATAAAAATATTATTTTAATATCAAATAGCAAAAAATGTGTATAGATAAATTTAAATCATTAAAATTTGATCTAGATAATTCATATTTTTATACTTATATTAAAATAGTTTATATATTTTGTAGAAGATATCAAATCTTATCCTTCAGAGTTTATCCAACGGTGATAAGTGAAGTGGAGAGGTTGCCTCCTCAAATCAGTCCAAGTGTCACATGCTCTCTCATCCACTCTCAACCTTCCCCTCTCTCTCACTCTCTCTTTTCTCTCCGTCGTACCCTTATACTATGTTTAGTTAGGGAGAAAAATGAAGAGAAAATAAGAAGAAGAGAATACTAGAGGTTTGAAAACTTCTATAAATGATAAAGAAGTTTACTATTTTTGGGAGTGTTCTCCCCTCCCAAAATTTCTCTCCATCCAAACATAGGGCTACTCTCTATGTTTCTTCTCACCTCCGCAAGCCAGCACCTACTCATTCCCTCCTTAATCAACAAAGCTTGAAGAAGCGTGGGTTCTGCAAATGGGCGCAATGCGGATATTTCTAGAAGACATCTTTCTCGTTGACATTCATAGAGATATCTTCCTTTTGATCTTCGAATTATTGTTCTTCAACACTCCATTTTTCAATTCAGCTTTGACTCTTTGACTAAATATATGAATATATTATCTTTGTTACTTTGATACCAAAATACTGAGCAAACTTACGATTTCATCAGCTTTACATCATGATTTCGCTCCCATGCTTTTATCAATTAATTGACAATATTTTTCTAATGTTTTATTAGTGTATATAATTAGTGTAATCTGTAACGATTTCGGTTAGATAGGAAAATTCCGAATGTAATTTGTTATTACCGAAGTGTGTAATTTGTTATTTCGATGTGTATGTATCATTTATTTGGGTCTATATAAGGACTCGTATAGTTCATTTTTACTTGAATAAAATCATTTCATATTTCATTTTCTCTTCTTCCTAAAACTCAATATGGTACCAGAGCGGGTTAGCTTTTGGCATCCCGTTTTCTTCTAAAATTTTTTTTCCGCCATTATTCTTGCTCGACATTTTCGTAGTATAGTTTTTGACTCGCCATTTCACGTGGCCTCCGAAGCATTGCTACTTTCCTTGGCTTTTTCAATTTTCCTCTCACTTCCATTCAAAGTTTTCTTTTGACTTTTCCCCGCCATTTCACGTGCTATCCGAAGCATTACTCCTTGGCTATTTCATTTTTTCTCTCGCCGTTCTCCTCTCATCTTTCTTCGATTCGAAATGGCGAGTGATTCAACCTCACCAACCTTCGATTGGAGCTTCGATCGGAGTTTCATCGTCGTCTCAACTCGATTCCCTTCGTCAATTGCTAATCCGTATTACCTACATCCAAATGAGAATCCCTCACTCATTCTTGTTTCACCGATCTTGACTGGCCCTAACTATCACTCTTGGTCGCGAGCCATGCGTATGGCGTTGCTATAGAAAAACAAACTCAAATTTGTTAATCGGGCGATTCTAGCACCAGACACTATAGATCCGATGTATCCGGCGTGGGAACGTTGCAATATGATGGTTCTCTCGTGGTTAACTCGCTCAATTTCACCGTCGATTGCGCAGAGCATATTGTGGATTGATCGTGCGTGTGACGTCTGGGATGATCTTCATGCTCGATTCTCTCAGAATGATGTGTTCCGTCTTGCTGATCTGCAAGAGGAAATTCAAGGTTTGCGACAAGGTGATCAAAATGTAAGTGATTATTTCACACGTTTGAAGATATTGTGGGATGAGTTCCTTACCTTTCGACCGATTATAGCCTGTTCATGTAATCCTTGCTGCTCTTGTGGTGTTCTTGATATATATAAGAAGCACCTAGATCAGGATTATGTAATCCGTTTTTTGAAAGGGCTTAGTGATCGTTTTTCTCCTGTGAAGTCGCAAATTATGTTGATAGACCCTCTGCCTTCAATCAATCGGGTCTTTGCTCTGGTTCAACAACAAGAACGAGAGCTTGGGTTTCCTGTTGCAGAGGCTACGGCTTTGCTTTCAAAGTCGTCTGGAGCTCGTCCTTCTACCCCTGGTAATCTTAAACCAAATTACTCTGGCTCGGTTAAGCAGTGCACCTTTTGTGGAAAATTCAGACACACCGAGGCTACATGCTATAAGAAACATGGTTTTCCCCGCCTTCAAATTCAGAAATTCCACTAATGTCTTTTTTCTACGAACCACCTCTCGCTTAGAGTACCACCGAGCCCTCTCGGTTGCTAATTCTTCATACGCTTTCACACCCGAACAATATCATAAGCTCATTGCTCTTGTTCAAGCTGGTAGTGCTTCTCCTACACCCTTTGTCTCTGTAAACAAAGTTTCCACCAATGGTATATCTCTTATCTGTTCCTATTCTACATTTTCTGACTCTTGGATCATAGATTCAGGAGCTACTGATCATATTTGTTCTAATATTTCCTTATTTCATTCTTATAAGAAATTCATCCAATTTCTGTCAATCTGCCTGATGGTACGCGTGTCCTGGCTTTATATAGTGGCACTATTCAATTTTCTCCTTCTTTTATTATTCGTGATGTTTTGTATGTCCCGAATTTTCGTATTAATTTGATTTCGGTTTCTAAACTCACCGCTTTTACGTCTTGTGTTGTTTCCTTTCACCACTTCACCGCCACATCCGCCTCCTACCTTCGAGAAGATGATTGGTTCGGCTAATGTCATTGAAGGGCTATACATCATGAATCGAGCGATATGGTCCCCTCTCCCCTTGTTAGTAATGTTTCTACTACTGCCAACTCTGATTCATTTGACTTGTGGCATTTTTGTTTAGGCCATTTATCCAAACATGCTTTGTATTCCATTCATAAACAAGTGTCCAAAGAGTGTCTTACAGTTCTTCATTTCATTGTTGTGACATTTGTCATTTTGCTAAGCAACGAAAGTTGCCTTTTCCCCGTAAGCACCGCACATCAAATAAAATTTTTGGCCTAGTTCATATGGATATTTGGGGTCCCTATCATTTACCTTCAGTACATGGTCATCGCTATTTTCTGACTATCGTTGATGACTATTCGCGATATACATGGATTTATTTACTTAAAACCAAGTCTGAAGTCCGGTCTTATATTCAGTCTTTTGTTGCTTTGGTGTCTACTCAATTCCATACTTCTATTCAGATTATTCGCACTGATAATGGTTTAGAGTTTCAAATGACTGAATTTTTTGCTAAACATGGTATTCTTCATCAAACATCATGCATTGAAACTCCCGAACAAAATAGTACAAAGGAACGTAAACACCAACATATTTTGAATGTTACTTGTGCTCTTCTTTTTCAAGCTCATTTACCAAAGATTTTTTGGTCTTATGCTATCACTCATGCCATCTATCTCATTAATAGATTGCCTACTCCTCTTTTGGGAAATAAAAGTCCTTTTGAAATCCTTTTTCTACTTCTGATTCCGTTGTTTGGACTGACTCTGTTCCTTCACCCCAAGCCACTCCATCTCTAGATTTTCCTGAGCCTTCACCTTTACCGGTTGTTTCCTCCCCTTCATCTCCCCCCATCACTAATTTACCTTTGCCACGTCGGTCTACTCGTTCTCATCGCCCACCCACTTATCTGCAAGATTACCACTTTGCTCTTCAATGTGCATCAGTTTCACCAGATTCTTTGGAGGCAGGTATCTATCACCCTCTTTCTCATGTTCTTTCTTATCATCGTTTTTCCCCTTCCTATCATCATTTTGTTTGTTCTATTTCCACTGATGATATTCCTAAAAATTACTCTAAAGCTATTCAACATGAGGGTTGGAGAAATGCCATTCATGCTAAACTTGCAGCTTTGCAGCAAAATAATACATGGGTGGTGACTGATTTGCCTTCCGATAAGCGACCTATTGGGTGTAAGTGGGTCTTTGCTAAGAAGTACAACTCTAATAGGTCTCTTAATCGTTATAAGGGCCGGCTGGTTGCTGAGGGTTTTACACAAGTTGAGGGTCTTGATTATAATGATACTTTCTCTCCTGTTGCTAAATTGACCACCGTTCGTCTCTTACTTGCTCTTGCAGCTGCTCACAATTGGCATTTGAAGCAATTAGACATCAATAATGCCTTCTTACATGGAGACCTTGATGAAGAAGTGTATATGCTTCCTCTTCCGGGTTTGGTCGTTCCTTCTTCTAAAGTTTGTAAGTTTCAACGGTCTCTTTATGGTCTTAAACAAAGCTAGTTGGCAATGGTATTTTAAATTGTCTAAGGCCCCGAGATTTCTTGTGGTTACCACCAATCTCGGCTGATCATTCTTTGTTTCTTAAGAATACGACTTCTTCCTTTACTTTTATTGCTGGTTTATGTGGATGATATCATCCTTAGTGGACCGACCTAACCGAGATTAACCGTATTAAGGCCTTTCTTGATGATCAATTTAAAATTAAGGATTTGGGTGATGTGAAATACTTCCTTGGTTTGGAAATTGCTCGAAACTCCACCGGAATTTCGTTTGTCAACGTAAATTTGCTTTAGACTTGTTATTGGATGCTGGTTTTTTGGACTGTAAACCTTCTAAAACACCCATGACTCGTGATCTTAAGCTTTCTAAGGATTCTGGTACTCCTTTACTTGATTGTTCTCAGTATCATACATTAGTGGGTCGTTTGCTCTACCTATCTAATACTCGTCCAGACCTCTCCTTTGCTGTCCAGCAGCTCAGCCAGTTTATCCAGCAACGTACTAATGTTCATTTACGTTGTTTGCATCGAGTTTTACGATATCTTAAAGGTGCTCCTGGCCGTGGTCTTTTCTTTCCAGCTACTTCCACTAATAAACTTAATGCTTTTAGTGATTCAGATTGGGCTGGATGCCTTGATACACGGCGTTCCATAACTGGGTTTTGTGGTTTTCTTGATCAAGCTCTGATTACTTGGCGTTCTAAGAAGCAACCTACCGTTTCTACTTCATCTTCAGAGGCTGAGTATCGAGCATTGGCAGCTACTACTTGTGAATTACAGTGGCTCTCTAATCTCTTGAGAGATTTCGGTTTGCCTCTCTCTAGTCCTGCATCTTTATATTGTGATAATCAATCTGCTAGACACATTGCTGCAAATCCTACTTTTCATGAACGTACCAAACACTTGGATATTGATTGTCATGTAGTTCGTGAGAAGCTTCAACAGGGTTTAATTCATCTTCTTCCCATTAAATCTGAGGATCAGTTAGCTGATATTTTTACTAAGGCTTTGCCTCCTTCTTCTTTTTCTACAATCCTAGCCAAGCCGGGAATGATTAATATCCATTCTCCAAATTGAGGGGGGTATTAGTGTATATAATTAGTGTAATCTGTGTAACTGATTTCGTTTAGATAGGAAAATTCCAGAATGTAATTTGTTATTACTGAAGTGTGTAATTTGTTATTTCTGATGTGTATGTATCATTTATTTGGGTCTATATAAGGACTCTGTATAGTTCATTTTTACTTGAATAAAATCATTTCATATTTCATTTTCTCTTCTTCCTAAAACTCAATATGTTTTCCATTTGAATTTCCCTAGAGGCTTCTGTTTTGCTCATGGGCTTTGAATTTCTCGCAATCCTGTTTGCACAAGCTCTAGCAAATGTGAAAACATAAAGAAATCTCCAACTAATGAAAATTTGCCCGTTTTATTTATTTATTTATTCAACAGCCATTTTCTCACTATCTCACTTTCAATACCAAGTAAGTAATGAAGGAATGGGAAGACCTAGGATGTAGAAGATAATAACGTGAGTAATTCGGCAGATTTTGATTCCTAGATATCACTCATATGGTACTTCGTTGTATGATATATATAAAATCCATCTGTATAAATATCATCATCTACGTACATCCAGAAAGCCTTATGCTTTGGAAGAAGCTTGTACAGTTTGAGAAGGGGTTTTGATTCACCAAAAGAAGAATCTACTTCAACTGATATGCCCTTAGGTATAGCCATACATAACATAGAAACCACACTTGGAAAGGGTGGACAATTAGCTAGGGCAAGTGGGTGCTATAGCGAAACTAATGGCAAAAGAAGGGAAATCAGCCACGGTAAAATTACCTTATGGAGTGGTCTGTTTGATATCCAAAAAATTCTCAGCAATAATTGACAAGTGGGGAAAGTTGGTGTAAATCAGAAAATTTGAATAGAGCCGGATCTAAATGTTGGTTAGGTAAGCGTCCCCATCCCCACGGGTTGTGAAGGGAGGGCTCCAATTGGTAGGAAAAAACCCGCAACTTCTTGGGGTTATCCTACACTTCTGGAAGAAGAAATAGAAAAAGGAAGAAATATAGTAATAATTTGATTCTTCGTCATCATAGTAAATAGTAGAGTAGAAAATAGAATTGAATTTGTTTCTTCGTCTTTACAAAAAAAAAAAGTAATGGACTAAAAAAATCATTTTGTAGCGAATCATTTATTAAGAAAAATAAATAAACACAAAAGAAAAAAAAACAAATAATACTAACTTGGTCCAGAGCATCTACCATTATGCCCACAATGATTGGTCATATGATTGCTATCCGCAATGGAAAATAACATCTACCTATTTGTATAGCCGATGTAGGACATAAATTGGGAGAACTTTCACCTACTAGCATTCGAAAAATGATAATAGATCTCGTTGTTAATTTAATGATTAAAAAATAAAATAATTCATTAAAATGAAAATATCAGTTATATATTAATATTCTTATCGATATAACAAAGTTGAACCAATTTTTCACTCTTAGCGATATTCAATAAATATTCATACACATCCCCAAATCAATGTGGGCGTTTAGGAAGATATGTCATCTTTTAAAATATTATATAGGTACACAATATATATATATATATAGCCAAAGTTAATTTTATGTATGGTCAACTAGTTATCGTTTTAAAAGAAAATAAGAATATTATATTTTTAAAAATTATTAGATCTATAAATCCTAAAACAAGTCACGTGCATGAATAAAATGTTTATACTAAATTTTAAATAACTTTGTTGTTGATTGTTATCTTTTTAAGATAAGCAATATTAAACTAAAAAATAATGCAAATTGTATTATACTTATGTAAAATACTAACTTTTCTTTTTCTTCGGAGGGCATTTGAACTTAATAGGAATAAGTCTTATTCATGAGTTTCAATGATGCTCATCAAGTTAGAGTCCAAATTAAAGATTGGAACCGAAAACAATTATTTACTTAAAGAAATTAAAACAAATACTTATCAAGAATTATAAGCGTCTTGCATCTCAAATCGGAACCAACTGGGTTTCTATATATCCAATCCTGCTAAGCTCAAATGATAAAGCAAAATACTTTGAACAAAATCAAAAATTACTAAATACAAGTTAAAAAAATTTCACCATACTTTTTTGAAGGTGCATTCTTGAAAATTTTATTTTTATAAAAAATTACTAAATACAAGTTAAAAATTTTTCACCATACTTTTTTGAAGGTGCATTCTAGAAAATTTTATTTTTATATATAGAAAGCATTATCAGTATATGATTTTTTATTTACATAAGAAAAAGAGCATTATCCATATATGATAAGGGTTAACCTTGTATCAATAACAATAAAGTATGAGACTAAGGTCTTATATTTGAAATAGACGACTAAGAAGAACCACGTAGGAAAATTAACAAGAGCTTTGATCCGATAATAAGATGTACAAGATTAATTAAAGGACTGGTACCTCCTTAATCAATGACCGAAGGGAACGAGTAGAAGGAAGTGAGGAAGAGCCATTTTTCAAATTAAGAAAAAAAATATGACACCAAGAAAATAAACCTTTTTGTTGTGGACCTCGGAAATAGGCCGAGACCCGTGTCAAGCCCACGTGAAGACCAGTTATCCCACGACCACACCCACTACCACAGTAGTGCAGGGAGTGGGGGCACAGAACATGCTATATGGGAACGGGTTATTGAGAAAGTCGGACCAACCCGGCTTCATTATAAATAGGGGCATACCCAGTTGAACGGTACACACATTCATTCTCCCACTGTTTACATACTGTCCCACTGTGCACACACCCCACTCCTCTGACGGCATTCCGTCTTCGTGTTGCACGGTGATCATCTTGTTCATTGTTATCTCCTCAATAGATAGCAGTGGATAAGCCTCTTGGGTACAACTTTTAAACCCATCAGATCCAATACTGACCATTAACCAGCCCCAAGGGGTTGGACATTTGTGTTCCATATCGGAACACTTTTAATTTTTCCCGTACCCTTCATATTCAAGCATATATATAAGTACCTTTTAGGTTTATGGCTAGGCTTGTGTAGATATTGATGAAGAGGCTTTTTTTTTTTTAAAAAAAAAAAAATTTATTATTATTGTTAGAATATAGACTTAAATTCAATTCAATAAAAGTTCATGAGTTTGACATGTATCGGAGCCACTTTTTGGTTCGGATCTCCCTTCCTGGATTCGTTTTTCTTTTTCGGATCTAAGGTAACCCACCACCTCATTCCCATTCCCGTTCGCTTTTCCCAACGCTTCGGATTTCTTCTAAAATAGCAACGGCATCGTTGCTTGGTATTGCACATCCGCCATTTGATCTTTGATGGTGTCCATCACGAAAAGAAGAAGTGTTCTTACCCCGCAAGATCTGTCTCCACCATTCGATTATTGTTGTTAAATAAATAAAAAAGAAAAAGAAATAAATCCGCAACAAAGGAAGTATTGTGCCCATTATCGAGCTTCCAACAAAGACCCACGAAGACCGATTTCCATCCAAGATTTTCCTCAGCTTTGTTGATCTGGTACGTTATTGAAGATTCTCAGCTTGGAAACCTAGATCCTGTTTAGCATCGGATTTCTCTTCTTAGCCGCGACTTTGATTCTCTGATTCTTGGATTCGACAGCAAGACTCGCGCTATCAATCACCGAGATTCAAGATCTTCTCATTTTCTTCGCTGAGATTTTACTCCGCCGTGCCTTCTTCTTCTCGGCGACGATTGCCAACACTCCGGCTTCGTTCAGTCCCTTCGGCTTGTCAAGATTATGTTTCTTGATTTCCAGATCTGCGCAACTCTAATCGGTGTACGCACCTTATTACGCCAAGTACGCACACGAGAACTTTGTCACTCACAGAGACGTGGATTCTGCATCTCCGGCGGTGATTCCATACTGGAGGCTCTTTGTTCTCATCTCCGGTTCTTTGTTTATCCCCAGTTCACGCCTGCCACTTCTGAGTTGTTCCCATGGCGGACATTGTACCTAAGTCTGACGGTAACCTTCCATGCAATCACCCTTTATATCTCCATCCTTCTGATGCACATGCCACCACCCTCGTATCTGCCGTCCTCACTGGTTCCGATAATCTTTATCTTTATCTTGGCTCAGGACCTATATATATATATATATTAGTGTACAGACTTAAATTCAATTCAAAAAAGTCCATGAATTTGACAATTATTTTACCTTGGAAGACCTTGTAAATGATGATACACTAACACAAAAGGTATACTGTATCATAGTTTATGAGAGATTTCAGAGTTTTACATTGGGAGTTGAGATTGAATGGAGGTATGTATACGTACGGAACTAGTTTCCATTTCCATGCTCATCGGTAGAGCTGGGAATCAGGGCCAACTTGTGAAGAGCTAGGACCTAATAGGGCCGGCCCTCTAGGGCCCAGGGTAAGAAAAACATATGTTTTTCAAAGCCCGACTGAGAGCACTAGGGCAAGGCCAGGTCCAGAAGTTGTTATTCTAAATTTTAACTATTTTTCCTCCTTTTTTTTCAAAGAAATATAATTAGTAAATTACAACAATTAAAGTTCTAATTTATCAAATAAATGTTGTCAAGATTAATATCAAAACAATACGAATCATCTAATAAATAAGCACATTCACTAATTCATAATCAAAAGCAAACTATGTTTACAAATAATTGATATAAAACATAAGAAGCATATATATCACTAAGCGACATTAGTACGATGACTATTATTATCGTCATCTTCGTCACTATCATCAATTTCAACGACATTTAATTGTGCTTCATTTTGAGTAGGCTCTGGTTCATGAGTAAGAATATCATAAATTTTTTCTCCCACATCATGAACACATCCATAATCTTTATCTGCAATAAATAATAAACCAAATCATAAAATTAGAGTATAGCTATTATGTATTTGTGTATTTGTACTTAAATGGATAAATAACTCTATAAAAAATATAAAATACATATAAATTAGTAAATTACCATCATATGTAAATCCACGCATTCAAATAATAATAATAATAATAATAAATTAAAGGGCTTGTAGGGCCGGCCCGAGGCCCTCCAAGGCCGGCCCTTTTAAGCCTGAGACCCTATAAGGCCGGCCCCGCAGGGCTTATTTCATTAAGCTCCTCTAATTTTTAAGCCTGGCCCTTCAAGGGTCAGGGCTTAAAAGGGTTGGCCCGATAGGCTTGGTTCGATTTCCCAGCTCTACTTATCGTAATGAGACCAAGGTTGTCAAACTCGAAAGTTTAAGTAAACTCGTAATGATGACATAAACTTGTATCATAAACTTCAATCATAGACTTATAAGAGTTTAATTTTATTATTAAATAAATATTAGTAGTGTAAAATTAAATAATTAAAATATAAAAATTTGATTAGAATATATTTTAAATCCAAATAATTGAGGTAGTAAATGTTAATAAGGTGCAACATTTTGAGGTAGGTGGATCTAATAACCTAAACTAATTTTGTAACATCCCATTTTCAAAAGCAGTATAATTTTTTTTCATCAGAGTAGAGCATCGGAGCAACAGAGTAACTGATAACCATTAACTGTGGCGTATCTGTTTGTTCATAAAGAACATTACATTTAACAGAGTATTACAACGGTATAGATCTCCAAACATCAAACTTCGATCGGGACTCGCGCGTGCTGCTCACTCTTGTCTTTGATACTTGGTTCTTTGGACCCTGAAGCTATAAGAGCTGAGGTCCAATGCCCATTGGACCTTAGGTAATGGTTAACCTCATGCTTATGTAAACAATATATGACAGATATTCATGGCATTACAGCATTAATCACTACACAAGCGATATGTCACAATAACAGTATGTCGTTATCTTAGTCTGCACTCGACTCGTGCCACGATGGCCTATCGTGTCCTCAGCGCTAGGAAAACTCACGGCATTAACAAGACTATAACCCGTGTAAGCTGAATGTATAATTAGTGATCTAAGTCCCATACCTTAGTCACAGTGCATGACCTAAGACCTAGTCTTGTCCATCACTTTATGAAATTATCTATCACATACAAGCATACAATAAACATCAGAGTTAGTGTTACAGTACGTCGCGAACATACCTTCGTCCGTTTCGATAGCGGTACGCTTGCCTGGTCGGTCTCCCGATTTTTCCCCGGATATCCTATAATAGTATTATAACATTATTACCTTGTAAATAATATCCTAGGAGATATTTTACCCACCACTGACCTTTTTACCCCTGGTAAATTTGTTATTCCAATTATATCCCTTTATTTTCTCAAAAACGTGGTTTTCAGCATTGCTGGCAGATTTTCGCCTCAATTTGATAATTCATAATTAATTCTACAAAAATCGAAACGAGGATCCGTAAAATTATTTGGAATCCTTAACATGTCTATTTTCAAGTAAAAATACTTACATTCACCCAGAATTAGTGAATCATTCCCAGTTTAATATTCTTTGACCTCTGCCCAGAATTTTCAAGAAAAACGTAGCCTAACTTTGGGAATTTTTATCTCACTGTACGAGCTCATTTTAACATGTTCTTGGTATATTTGAAAAAATCCCTATATGTCTACTTTAACCATGAATATTTCCAGAATTTTGTTACTTCATTATCAACATAAAGTATTGGCATTTTTATCACTGACTTCAGAAATTTCTACCTGATGGATTTTCGCCAGAGCTTCGCTACTTCGATCATAATTTTCCAGAAATTTTGCTATACTATATGGCTCATTTTATTTTTGAAATATTAACATTTCTAACTATAAAAACATGATACTAATATTATTCTAACATATCTAAGATCAAAGCTACTTCTATCTAAGAAATTAAGAACTACAACTTAAAGAACTTACTTGCAAATGCTAAACTCCTTCAAGAAGCTCCTCACTCTCCCTCTTTTCTCTCTATATTCAGATGCTATGCTTGCTCTTGCTTGTGAAGGTGTGAGGAATAATGAAGCCTAATCCCTCCTATTTATACTAAAAGGTCATGGCACTCTTGGCTCCAAGAGTGCATTGGTGGCCTTTCCACCTTCATGCATTCACCAAACATGCATTGGTGGCCTCTCCACCTTCATGCATTCTCCAAGCATGCATTGGTGGCCTCTCCACCTTCATGCATTTTCCAACTTGGTGCTTTAATTTCCTAGTTACTCTAAGTATATTTGTAACTAGATGACTTTGGTGGTTGGTTAGCAATTAGGCAAAATGCTCTTAGGGTTTAGTTTGGAGTCTAATCCAATTCCATAATTAGTTTTGTGATTCTTGAACATTATGGCTTAATTAGAAGTATTTAATTACCCCTTCATCATTTTAGAATTTATTGTATTTGTTAGGTAACCTTTAAGATGATAATTCATCCTAAGCCAAATTTGTGTTCTTGTCTTGGATTAATGCTTATATTTAATCTGGGATTAAAATCCCTTAATTATCTTTGATAATACTTGATTGAGTAATTAATTGATTTATGAACTTATTATGAGAATTAGTGGTTAATTAGGCAAATTTTGCTTCACCTTAATTATCTTTGAGATTTTTACCTACGGAACACTTGCTCCACATTGAGCCAACAAGGCTATTTCCCTTTAATCACTACATACACACATACACACACACTAAAAAACGTGGCCTCCCCTTCCCTCATACACTCTTGCTTTATTTTCCATGGTCTAAAATCATCCACACACAAGCCTTTGTTGCCTTATGAATTTTCACTTGAGTTTAGTCTTCAATTAGCTTATTCTTTGGTTATTAATCCTAAAATGGTGTTCTAGGTGTTATTAAATTTATTTGATTGGCCGCTTTATTAGTTATGATTATTAGTAATCATCTTTATGCTAATCTTGATCCCTTATTAGCCATTTGTTCTTAATTAGGGTTATACATCCCAATTATGCCTTTGAAACATGTTATTAAATTAATTATGAAAGTTTTATGAAATTAATTTAATTAATGTAGATTTAATTATCTACTAATTGTTGGCAATTTTCTTTAATTGGTTTAATTATTTTCTCACAAATTTTTGATTTTCTATGGTTGAATAAGCTCCATGCATTAATTTAATAATCATAGGGCAACTTGTGGTCCCTAAAACAAAATTGGATTTTTGCTTCTTTAAATTCCAAGGAAATAAACAAATAAATTACTAAAATTAGGGACAACATACTTTCCTATTTTAAATAGGTATTATATTAACAAAATATAATATTCAAGAGAAATATGAATTTTGGGGTATCACATTAGAAGGTTTAACCCTTGGCTTATTTAATTTCGAGGGAATATTTCTTAAAATAATAGTTAATAAGCTTCCAAGGTTTGAGACCACATATTCACCTATCTCTAATAGGTATTATTTACCAATATATAATGTTTATAATGAAAATGAATTTTAGGGTATTACAAATTTGCGGTGCAATTTAAGCCATGTTATTTTAAAAGTGGAGCAATTTCACCCCATCTTTAACTGCTCATAACATTTCTACAGACTATTTCTCGATCTCTTTTGACCTCCCATGTATGCCTAAATAAATGAACATGTAGAGCTACTCTTCTGATCTTTAATGTAGGAGTTGATTTGAGAGTTGATCTTAGTTCTAAATGTATATCTATATATTTCTCAAATATTTGTAAATATTTTCCTAACTTACTCTTATTGATGCTCCCTCAGTCATAATCAAGTAAAAGAAGGATGAAATTAAGGAGGATGATTAAGTCATTTTAGATGAGAAAACATATCATATTAACTACCTTAACTAATTTAATCTAATCAAATTAGGTAAATATGTCTTACTTAATGTAGTAATGTTTTCCTGAAGTATCCATATTAATTTGCACACATTAAAGAGTTTCTCTCCAAAAGTAGTCATAATGAAATATGTTAGTTAATATACTCAAATTAGACAACTGACTCTTATATTAAAGGCAAGAAGCAATAGTTCACCCACCAAAGCACAAATCAACTTGATCCAACTCATTTTGTTACAATTTTTCCTTCTTCATAACAAGCCAAGGAAACTCTTTTCTAGTAGCATCACCAGTTCATTGGATTCTCTTAGAAACAATGCCACCACTTATGCTCGTACTATTTATTGATTCTTGTTTACCTCATAATCAAACTGATTCTTATTGATTGGGTTGTTGATTGGGTTGACCAAAATGGTTCCATTCTTCTTCTTCTTCAGTTGAATACGTCTGATGACCAAAAATGAACTGAGGAAGCAGCGTGACAATTTTCGACGAGGAAGAAGACCGGTGGAAGGTCAGAATGGGTACGAACAAGAGGAGGAGGAAATAAACAAAGGGATGACAAAGATTAAACCAGAAGAGAAAGAGGAAAGCGGTGTTGAAGGAGAGCATGTTCATTTAGACATCCGTGGAAAGTCAAAAAAAAGAACAGCTTAGGTGTCTAACCGACGTTATGATCGGCTGAAATTGCTCCACTTTAAAAACATTGTTGTTAAGTTCCACCACAAATTAGCTTAAGATGTCAGATACACCTAAGAAAATACTTTAGTATATTGGATACACTCTAGCCCCACTAAATGTCTAAATATCATGAAATAATGAAATAAATTTGATCAAATTAATACCAATTAATATAAATTGATAAAACAACTATAATTTCTTTATAGAATGGTTATTCAAAACAAACATGTATAGATATTCCTTATAAAAAATTGTTGCCAAGTTAATGAAGGCGTTTTTAATTATTTTTATCAAGAGATAATCATTCACAAATGAAATTACATTTTATGCAACTTACCTTTATACTCATGAAGCCATGCTTCCCTATTCTTCCATTGAAGCATATCTATTTTCTTTTTCTTTTTTCAATATTATTTCTTTTTATACGGGGAAGTACAACTTTCGTTAAAACATAACAAAACGAGTTAGCATATGATGGGGAGCTTTACATGATGAAACAATATCGTACCAAACGAGAGAGGGGCCTCTCCATTAAGGCCCTTTCCATTTATCCTCCATTGAGCTCAAACGACAGCATTTTGCTTCTTGAAAAAAGTTGCCCAGTCTCTTTTTCCTGTGCATCCATCACAATGTGCAAATTTGTTTGGATCGCCAATATCTCTATTCCTCCCTTCACCTATTGAGCTCTTCTCAGTCCTCATTATCATCGCCCCCTATAGTCTTGTTTGCCGTCGCCGAGATCTACAATTCTACATCATCATCTGGAGAAGAGGTAAGGTTCTATTTTTCCATATCCACTACTTTCTTATTGCACTATTATAACAAAGTACTTTTATGATGGTTATTATCGACCATAAAACATGGTTCTAAACTGCATATATGCTAGGCATAGATATATTACGGTTTTGAATTATTATTTATTGTAGACCTATTATAAGGTTCTAATATAACACCTATTGTGTATTGAAGCTTGGTGAGGTCATGATATGTGGACATTGCTATTATGATAGTAACCGGCACACGTAAACAATTGTTAGAATATATTTTAATACTTACATAATACATAACAGTCTCATTTTGGAAATCGTTATTTATTGGGAAAATCACGTTTAGGTCCCAATCAAGTGAAATAATATCAGAAAAGTCTCATGAGGTTGTTAATAACTAGTGAAACACAACCATTAACAAGCGATCAGTTACCATTAACAAGTTGTGGGGCTTTTCTAATATTATTTGTCTTGGTTGGGACCTAAATATGATTTTCCCTTATTTATTTAATAACATACATAACATAAAAAAAATATGAATTTTAACAATAATAAATAATGGCCTCACGTAGACAATCATTATTTATTTAGTAATGTAAATAACGGTTTCTATATAAGAAACGTGAACGTTGTTTGTAATACATGACAGTTCTGCATATGATAGAATAGTACCTTCCACAACAATTTGCCAAACAATTTGGGATGGATCAGGATATTCTAGGTTTTGTGGAAAGAATCAATTGCAACTATTGACCTATATAATTGTGTATCTTCATAAGAATTAACCCTGGAAAGTAAAGGCCTCTCTTAGGGGGAAAAAACCCTATCAGAAAGGGTGCAGGCGCATACACTATTAGGGAAAACAAAAGTAACTCGCGTGGTTGTCGCTGAGAAGGCGGATGTAGGCTTTTTAGTTTTTATGGTGGGTTTCAACTAAAAAGGACTCTTAATGGCCAAAAAAGACAATAGGAGTCGTATGATTACGTTGTTAGTAGGTCTCATTGAAACCTAACAAACTAAGTATCGATTCGTTTTTTATGGTTCTTTGTAAATGACCGTGAGGTATATTATATATATATATATATATATATATAAATTGGCTAATGGTGCCTAGATAATTACATCTTTGTATTTTATAAAAATAAAATAAAAAAAGTCACCCTCAATAGATGATCTAAGGTTTGCTACAGCTTTTGGAACTCTTGTTTCCTTCGAATAAATATTACTTTATTGTGTTTCCTATTTAATCACACCATCCTCATCCATCATCAAATCAGTTTTTGTTTCTTCCATGATATATATAAAGGCAAAAATGTCGTGTAGCACATATTAGATAGGCTTTAATTAATCAACATCCAGAATGTTGCAATATTCGAAACAATGAATTAACATTTTCCACAATTAACAATGAAAAATCCCATCAAAAAACAGGAAACTAAAGAATAGATGGGAATACAAAGTTTGTATTTCCATAATAAAACAAAACACAGTTCACCAAATAAGTTACGAATGTAAAGTATACATTCACCATTTGTCTTGATTCATTTCTTCCAATCTCCTGAATCCGACCACGCCCAATGGTAGCCCAAATACGGATTACCGTCTGGGTTTTGATTTAGCTGCGACAAAGCAGAAACCAATGATGAAGGTAGCCTTGACTGTGGAAACACATGATCTGTACATATCAAGATTCCAACGAATTAATTAAAAATTAGAATCATGAAAAGTATTTAATTTATAATTAAAAGGGAAATAAACTTGTGTTCCTTGAACTTTGACTTGGATGAAAAGTATTTAATTTATAATTAAAAGGGAAATAAACTTGTGTTCCTTGAACTTTGACTTGGAACATTACGCTATAATTCCTTACAATTCAATCAGTAATCATACCAAAGTTAAGATTTTGTTCAGGTTGCTTTTGCGTTAGCATTTGCCGGCCGGCAAACTCATGTTGAAATTGATGGTATAGGGCATTGGTGAAGTGACAAGGAGTCGTGCAAGGTTCTAGAACTGATACTTCATTATCATTAGTATTGTCAAATCTTCCATAGCTGGTTTCTCCTGCACTAGATGGAGGGATTCGGTCCATCACAGGCATCATCGAATGCATACATTGTTGCAGCTCTTTCGTCTGCTTTTTCTTCAAGTGGATTCTATATTTCTGAAAGTATAGCCATATATATATATATATATATATTTGGAAAGAAACCATTATTATTAAATAAGTGGTGGCATATAAAAGAACTTATAATGAAGTGAAGTAACATTAAGGATATATTAGTGTCTCTCAACCTGTAAGTGACTTGCAACGTTTTCTCTAGTCAAAAAGGAATGATCCATGGCATCACGTATTGCTTTAGGCACTGCCTCTGAGATTCAAGAAAACAAAATACCATTATATTTATAATAGTAAATAAAGCTCAAAACACACCCTACAAAAACTTTTTTGTATATGTGTGTATACACACACATGTCATGATTAATAATATATTTAAAGATTTGACAATTTTTTAGAGAGTACAACGGCATCACACATCCATGATAAATGCCTTGTTGTTGTGTGTATGACTTTATCTCAATTTTAAATAAGTTAGTATTATTAATAAAAATATAAGAAATAAGAAATTACTTATCTAGTAATTAAAGTAAGACTTACCTAAAGAGTATATTAGATTAAGAAAGTTAGTTAAGTTAGTAAGGCGTGTTTTTTCTTTAAAAAGAAATCATTTTTCTTAATTCCCTTATGATCATCAAAAGATTGTAAACAAAAAACTGAATAATAAAATAACGTAAGAATTTTTTGAGATGAAAGCATACTTTCAGGGCCATTGAGCTTTTCCACAGCATCGAGGAACTCTCTATGGAGTTCTGGGGTCCAGACAATACGTCTTCGTCGTTTTTTGAATGAAGATGCCCCGACATAATAATTTATAAACTCACCCGTGTTTACTACTACTGTTGCATCCTTATCTGGGTTCAGATTCTGCCGAATCTGACCGGGGACCTCCACATCACTGTTAGGATCTGGGTTCAGATTCTGCCGAATCTGATCCGGGTCCTCCACATCACTGTGAGGTTGTTGTTCATTCTCAATAATCTTTTGTTGTTTTTCAGTGTCAATAATCTCCCTCCCACTTTGTTCTCGACTCGTACAAATATGTTGCCATAAGTTTTTCAGCTCACCCTCACTTAAAGGCTTCAACAAAACATAACACGCGCCATATCTAAATGCTTTCAGCATCTCATCGTAGCTCCCACATATTACTGCAAAATAATATAAATAACTCTCTCTCATTAACATTAACATGTATAAGATTAGCATTCATATACAAAGAACTTAATTAGTCACTCACAAACATGAGGAATATTTGTTTCCAGACGTTGGTCTCTGATGAACTGGTAACCATCTATTTGTGTCAAGACGACAACACTGATAACCAAGTCAAAAGAATTAGGACTCTCTGCCAAGAAACTTATGGGATGAGTATCTTGGGGAAGAGCGGTGATTTCATAAAAGGTTGGTGGAAGATATGTCTTAATTGAATCTTGGGTAACATTATCAATGCCCACTAAAAGGACCTTCAAGCCTTGAGGGAAAATTTCACGAAGAAACTGGGGTTCCTCCATCTTAACGAATCTATCTATCTATCTATCTAATAATCTATGAACTGACACACCTAAGAATTAGTAAACTACATATATGGCGAGGATAAGAAGAAAATTCGGGGAGAGGGAATCACGGGGTACTGTTTTTTTTTTTTTTTTTTTTTTTTTTTTTTTTTTTTTTTTTTTTTTTTAATTTTTCTTAAAAAAACATAAGTTTAAATTTTAAATTCAAAGAGGTTGTGGATTTTATTCACCTAAACAAAGATGTTGTTGATGAATCATGATAAAGTTGGGTAAAAAAAAAAAAATACAGATTTTTGTAGGAAAAAACTGTTGAAAAGGAAAATATTATTAGTTGAAAACAAACTTTTAATTCCGGACCCAACTCAGTGTCTTATATCCTACCACAAATTTACATGCATATTTTTAGGTCGATGTACTTTCAAATACATGATGATTATGATATTTTATTTTATTTTCAAATATTTTTTATTTCTATTTGAACTCTTTCAATTAATTTTGGATATTTTATATTGATGAAATTAAAAAAAAAAATTGTGTACGCTAATAAATTTTAAAATTAAAATAGGTTGCACTATTTACCATTTGTGAACAATATATATATATATATATTGAGTCCAAGGATCTAGTTTAAAATGTATATATGAATAATGTACATCCAAACTTCATATATTTCTATCACGTAATATCCTTAGTTAGTAGATATTTCTTATTTTCAGTCCAAGAAAAGATATATCTGATTTAATTCGGGGAGCAAAAATCTAGGAATATCATGAAGAGTATATAGTAGTTCTCGCAGATACTGCGGTGTCTAATTGCACACAAGATGCTCTCAAATAATATCTTTCTTCATTATTTAAGGATATTTCAATCCAATCATATTTAAATTTTACCATAGTATACATTATTTCATAATTTTCTCGAACCATGTATAATTTTATGTGACAAATATTTTGAAATAGTTTACTCGTTGACATGGATAGAATTCGAACAATAATAGGATTGGAAAAGTAAATCACCGATCATGTCGGTAATTGTTTTAGTCCATGATCCCCGGGAGTGAAGACTTCATGTTGCTGTTGTAACCGTGTAACCATAACATTTACGATTTTAAAAATATATTCGATATGTGATACGTCATCTATCTGAACTTTGTTCCATAAAAATACAACAACTTGAGTCATTATAATCTTAATTAGTTGATTATTCATCTAAAATAATTCAGATTGTATATTATTTTAAAGAAAAACAAACTCTTAATTGAAAAAAAAAAAGGATCAAAGCTATTTTTCATTAATTATAAAATCATAAGGAGAATCTCATACAAAGACGATTGAAATAAAGAAATCCTATATGAGGTTTGGTAAACTCAAAAATATTTAATTGAGCCAATAACTCAATTAAGATATATAAAATCTTAAATTGAGTCAATAACTTCATCTAAGATATTTAAATGTGGGTTATTTTTCAATAATACCCCTAACCCAGGGTGCAAAGAAAAGAGGAAAAGCTAGAAGTCGGCCTTACCGCGTTACTTTCATCGCTCTCTTGTGTGCCCTAAAGAGCGTGAACGACA
Source organism: Acacia acuminata (assembly GCA_019022655.1). Classification (NCBI taxonomy): domain Eukaryota; kingdom Viridiplantae; phylum Streptophyta; class Magnoliopsida; order Fabales; family Fabaceae; genus Acacia; species Acacia acuminata. Next base: position 1,465,784 of record JAFJYI010000150.1, on the reverse strand, counting down.
CCATGAGAAGTCACCGCTTTCATGGCCGTGAGAAGCTGCCATTATCACCGTGAGGAACCCTATTTGTGACAATGAACCAGAGGAAGATGGCTGACTCATATAGGAGGAATGCAATCGTTATATTTGAAAATAATGAATGAATTGAATGAACATTTTTTCTTTCTGATCTTATTTATTGAACAAGTAAACAGTTCAATATATGTTATATCGCATGTATTTGAAAGATATTTTACGAGCTTAATTAATACAATAAGGTATAAATGCAATGGCGTTTTCTAAGCATATAAAGAATTTGTATGAGCGAGTTAATGGGATTTTATAATCACAAAGAATATGTATGTATAAGTTATCTTTAGGTTTGATTTGATAGTGACGGAGGCAGAAGATGCGTCGCCGGTGGCTACCGCTGCCTTACTAGGGAGCTCATAATCAAAATTCTCACACCTTTAGTAGCCTTGAATTCCAGCTATTAGATCAATCTAATATCTCATAGTGTGCCACACAATCATGCTTTTTAAATTTAACAAAATTAAAAATTATTTCTAGTACCGTGAAGTATCTTTTTAGTACTAGTCAGTATTTTTAAATATTTATTAAGATCCTAAAAAAATATTTTAGGGTACCAATGGGTACTAAAAAGAAATTTACAGCACCAATTCAGTATCTTTTTTATTACCAAATCGATATTAAATATTTTCCCTAAGATCCTAAAATAATTTTTCAAGATAATGAAATATTTTTCGAGTGCATTCAGTATCCTAAAATATCTTTCTCAAAATAATTTTTTAAGATCATGAAGACTAGTGCTAAAAAAAAATACCTGAAGGTATAATTCTTCAGGATACTAAAGAGGTTTTTAAATTTTTTAAAATTTAAAACATTATGGGATGTTAGATTCATCTAATGGCTTAAAATCAAGGCTACTGAGGGACGCTAAGAGTTTTGATTCTGAGGAAATTGCCAGTGATGCCTTCGTAGGTGAAACTGGTCCGGGTCTGGTGAAACTGGTGTTTCGTACGAGGAAACAGGGGAGAAACTGGTGGATGTTTCGTATGAGGAAACAGGGGAGAGGAGGAGGAGAAACAGAGGAGTGAGGCAGAGGCCATGGGCTAAGTGGGCGGCGGAGATTCGCGACCCTCAAAAGGCGAAACTTTTCCAGAAAACGTCAGGGCAGTCCGATCACTAAATAGCCACGTCTTTCAGCCGTCCTCTACGGCGGCGGCGTTTCTATCACGTAATATCCTTAGTTAGTAGATATCTCTTATTTTCAAGTCCAAGAAAAGATGCTTCTCATTTAAATATAAGATTTCGGGGAGGGAAAATCTGGGAATATCATGAAGAGTATATGGTAGTTCTCACAGATCCTGCGGCTTCTCGTTGCACTCAGAAGCTCTCAAATAATATCTTTCTTCATTATTTAAGGATATTTCAATCAAATCATATTTAAATTTTACCATAGTATATATATACATTATTTCATAATTTCTTGAACCATGTACAATTTTATGTGACAAATATTTTGAAATAGTTTACTCGTTGACATGGATAGAATTCGAAAATTAATATGATTGGAAAAGTAAATCACTGATCATGTCGGTAATTTGTTTTAGTCAATGATCCCTGGGATATTAGATTTCATGTCGTTGGTGTAACCCTAACATTTTCAATTTTAAAAATACTTAGGCCCCGTTTGTTACAAAGAAAATTTGGGGAAGGAAAGGAAAGGAATGGAAGATTAGGAAGGAACTTTAAAAATGTGAGCCTGTTTGATACACTAGGGAAAGGAAGTTAGTTGAGGGAAAATAAAATGTTTGGTAGGAAGAAAAGGAAGTTGGTTAAGTGGGAAGGAGAGGTAAAATACCAATAATGCCCCTAAAAAATTAAACAACCACATTATCTTCATTGATCTCATCTGCTACCTTCTTCCTCACTCTCATCTGTGACCTTCACTTCATCAATGATCACCGGTGCCTTCTCCTTCATTGCGATCTTCACTTCTTCCCATTATGCCCCTATAATAAAAAATGGAGAAAATGATTTGACTGATCCAAACGTACGTTCAAACGATGGCGTTAAGTTCAAACGTATTACACTAAAGTGAGAACGCGTTCGGACCAAAATTTTGACAGTAACCAAACTTCTGCATTAGTTCATATCGGACTGGACAACATCAAGGTCAAGACACAAAGCACCAAAAACACCGTAACCCGAATGCCCGAACCCCAAGGAGGGTCCAAATAAGAAGATCAAAAGATGAATAATGTACTAAACCAGCTTTGAATCCGAGAAGAAGGAAAAAATTAAAAGAATAATCTTAATCAACAAAAGAAGACACAAGTGTAGACAAAAAAGCGATATATACAACCAAAAACAAAAACACCCAGGCCTGCAAAATTCTCTTTAACAACCACTGGTTGACAACAATGTCGAATCTCCATCTCGGAGGAGAAAATTACACAGCAAGCACACCTCCGAGAGTGTAGAAGAGAAATCGCAAAAGATGTGATGAGATTTGCAACAAGAGCGCAAGAGATGTGATTTTTTATAGGGCATTTCTGTCCAATTTTTTAGTCTCCGGAAGATTTGAACTTTCCCTCCATTTTCGGATGGAATGGAAGTTCCTACGTTTAAGGGAAGATCAAGGGTTGCTGGAAGATGGTTTCCGGGAAGGTGCTGCTACCAAACGCGTTTTGTGATGAAAGATATATAATTTTCCCTTTCCTTCGGCCCACTTTCAGCGTAACAAACGGGTCCTTAGATATGTGATACGTCATCCAACTCTCTTCCATAAAAATACAACAACTGGAGTCATTATAATCTTAATTAGTTGATTATTCATCTAAAATAATTCAGATTTTATATTATTTTAAAGAAAAGTAAACCTCTTAATTTTTTTTTTAAAAAAAAAAACGAAAAACAAAAGATCAAAGCTATTTTTCCATAATTATAAAATCATAACAAAGTTGTTGGTTCTTGCTAACCTGGCTAGAACTTACCGGGTCATCAAACACTTGTTAATAAGAATTGGAATAATGCTATAAAAGTTACAAATAAATACAATACCTCAGCTAACTTTTTTTAAAGATTGTAGAAGCTAAATAAATTATTTTACAGTATTCATATTCGTCTTTTTTAGATCAAACTAATTTATCGGACTTATAAACTAATATATAATCAAATGATAAATGACATATTTGATAATTAACTAACTTATATAGCTTTCTTAATTTTTCAAAAAAAAAAAAAAAGATTAATTGGGTCTTATATTAAGAATTATAATGATATTTATGTTTCTATATATTCCCCCATAAACAAGTGGCCATGAATTTCTAGTCTCATTAACCCGCTCATTCACTGGCTTCCACAAAGCATAACACGTATCCCCTCTATACGCTCTAGAGTTCTCATCACTAGCAGATATTACCACAAATGTAAATTCTCTCATTAACATATATGACTATAGAACTTACCAAAGTGAGGAATATTTTTCGCTCAAGTGTTGGTCTCTGACAAAGTGGTAGCCATCCAGGTCTTCTAACACGACATCACTCGAGAACCAAGTCAAAAGAAATAATATGCCGCTCTCTTGAGAGATTTAAGGCAGAAGCAGCAGTGGGATACATAATTATTTGATAATAAGGTGGTGGAAGATGTGTCTGAATAAAAGTTTGGATAACATTATGAATGCCCACTTAAGAGGACCAGTGGCGGAGCTAGGATTTAGAAATTGTGAGTGCACAATTGGTGGGAGGGTTCGGGGGTTTGCCTCCGAATTTTTTTTTAAGGAAAGTTTTAAATGCATTAAAATTGTATCGATGACATTTTCTGGAAGAAATTTTTTTGACAAGATTAGAGAACATGTTGCAACCTATAAGCTAGCTCATCTCAATGCTTCCTCTATCGAAACCTATAAAATTGTATCTTTTTTTAATACTGGGACACTAAGCAACTAAAGCTATGATTTCCAATTCCAAAGCAACTCAACCACAAGAAATCAAAGAATGAAGAATTATAATAACTAGAAGGTGGGGAAGCAAACCAAAATGGTGGCTTCGTCTTCAATTCATCATAAAAGAAAATCAAAAGGTGGGGTATTACCTTCAAATATTCCTTTACATCAGCCTTCATCTGCTTAGCCTTAAGTGCTGCATCAACCTCCGAAAAGATTTGAGGAGATAAAATTATTTCTTGAAGCAAATCAATCTACAAAAGAAAGCAGAAAAGGAAGTTGTGTCATGCCAATATTCAATACTGTGACCAAGAAAGTAGACAAGATGAGTTTTAAAAGACCTTTAGATTAGGCGTGGATGGATCTGGTAGCCTCATACTACGAGGAAATGCACTTAAAATAATATTTCGCATTTGTATGCAGCTAGGAGGAATAACATCACGAAGGTAAAATGATAAGCACACAAGAACTCGGGAAGTCATGAAGTAGCACTAGGAGCACCCTAAGTGTGCCTTTATAGAGAAAATGAACCCGATGAACAAAAAGGAAAGAGAAGACTGAAAATATATACAAATAAGACTCATTATCATGCTTTCACCATAGAGTAAAGGAATAAGAGAAGGATAGTTACAAACCGGCACTCCAAGTTCAGCATGCCTCAAAAAAGGCTATCCACCAGAGAGCACGGCACTTTCAATTGGTTCAACACCAAACACCTACATAAAGGAGGAAGGAAAACAATGAGAACACAAATGCATTAACATAGAAAAATAATAATCAAGAGTTAACTAACCTTTACATCGAACGATCACAAAATCATTCTTCGATTCTTCATTCCTTGAAAATATTGCATTATATCTTCATCATCAATCGTATCAAATATATCACGTTCAACATAAGTTAACATACATGAGTTAAACCAATCATCACTTATCTGATTGCGCAACTTATCTTTAACAAAAGTCATTGTAGAAAAAACCCGCTCACCACTAGCAAGTTGCTACCTAGAATGAATGACAACTTTATCAACAAATAGACCAAAGGATAAACAACATCCTTTCTCTTCTCAACCATCTTCAAAGTAAAGTCGAAATTGTTTGCAAATTGACAAAATCGAATTAGCCCTCACATCAACAATAAAATTACTAAGACTTGAAGACATAAAAAGGAATATCTGAAAGCTCATCAAACTCCAAATGATAGAATCTAGCAAACTCAATCAATTTTTCTTTGTTAAAATTAGCAAATGAATCACGAGGATTAAGACAACTCAAACACTCAAGCGACTTGGTATTGACATTATCAAATCGATCATTTAACTCTTAAACCCGAGTATCTATCATTGTATTAAATATGTAACACCCCATTTTTCAAAAGCGGAATAATTTTTTTTTCATCAGAGTAGAGCATCGGAGCAAGTAAAAGAGTGAGTAACTGATATATCATTAATTGTGGCGTATTTGTTTGTTCATAAAGAACAGTACATTTACTAGGTAATATGACGGTACATGTCCTAAAAATCTTCGGTCGAGTCTTCACGCGTGTTGTTTACTCTGCTTACTCTTGTCTTCGGTCCTTGGTTCTCCTGGACCCGGAAGCTATAGTAAGAGCTAAGGTCCAATGCCCATCGGACCTCAGGTAACGGTTAACCTCATGCTCAAGTAATACAAAGATATGCATGACGATATTCATGACATTACAGCAAGAAGAATCAATACATAAGCACACAACAGATGCAAGATTAACATATCAACAGTACATAGCACACAGCACATGTAAAGTTACCCACGTTTGCATTAACCAGTGCCACGACGGCCCATCGTGTCCTCAGCGCTAGGAAAACAATCTTACGGCATTATCAAGACTAAAACCCGTATATAAAGCTGAATGTATAAGTAGTGATCTAAGCCCCATAAACTTATTCACAAGTGCATGACCCGAGACAGAGTCCCGTCCATGTCTTTATAAAAGTATCTATCACATGAGCATCAAAGTTAGTATTACAGTACGCGTCCGTACCTTAGTCCATTTGGATGGCGGTACGCTTGCCCGGTCGGTACGTCTCCCGATTCTTCCCCGGATATCCTATAGTAGTATTATTGTATTATTACCTCATAAATAATATCTTATGGAACATTTTAGCCACTACCGACCTTTTTACCCCTAGTGGATCTATTATTCCAATTATATACCTCAATTTTCGTAAAAAAACGCTGTTCTAGCATTTCTGGGTAGATTTTGTGATAACTTTAAAAATTCATAATTAAATCCACAAAAATCGAAACGAGGTTCCGTAAAATTTTCTGGAAACCTTAGCATGTATAGTTTTGAGGAAAAATAATGATTTCCACCCAGAATTTGTGATTCATTCCCAGTTTAATGATCTTCAACCTCTGCCCAGAATTTTTTCCAAAAATATAGCCTTATTTCCAGAATTGTTATCTCTCTCTACAGAGCTCTATTCGATACATATTTTATATAAATGGAAATCTATGCATGTCTACTATGACCATGAATTATTTCAGAATTTTTGAATATAAATTTATTCACAAAATAATTCCCTCTATCCGATCCCGACTCCCACAGCCCAAAAAACCCAACAATTCCTATCTTACTCTAACTTGTTTTATTAATCCTAAAAGTTACTTCCCAACATGTTTCCACCTTTGTCGGCATCTTTCGATGCAATAAGGCTTGAAAGCAATTATGGGAAATTACTTTACCTATTTCCTAGATTAAACTAACATTTATACTAAGAACTATAGAACTAAAGACTAGAAACTAAAAATTAAAGACAAGCTTACCTCTTGAAGACTCTTGCTTCTCCTTCTTGCTTCTTAGAAATCACCACTTGGTGGTTGATTTGGTGTGAAGAACGAGGAGAGGTAAGGCCTCTATTTATAGGGAAAATCTCAAGGTTAAAATGTTAATCTCAAGCCCAATGTGGGCCCCACCATTTGCCTTATCTCAACCATTAGATCTAAACTTAATCAAGAAGTTTTAATCTACACCCTTCACTAATAAGCATGTGCTCTTGTGATGTCATCCTTGTGATGTCATCTTGATGACATCATCAAAGCTTAAGTGTCATTAGCAAAGTTTAATTAACTCTTAATTGCATTTGCTAGCTAACCATGGAAACTAGTGCTTAATTAAATCAAGCTTTATGCACCTTAATCTTTACTTATTTCCATTTTTCTTTTAATTGATCCTTGATTTTTAATTAAGACATTCACTAATTGTTGCTTCTTAATTTGCCCCTTGATTAATTATGAAGATTTACACAATCATTTAATTAGTGAAAACTTAATTGTTCATTTATCTTTATTAATTTCCCTTAATTTGTTTAAGTATTTTTATATCTTGCTTCTTTTAAGAACCATGGTTTAATATGATGATTATTTTGTATTTTATGATCTTTAAATATGGTCTTAAATTTAATATTTGGTTTATTAAATTCTAAGGAAAAATTGTCTAAAATCTAATTAATAACTTACAAAATTTAGAGACAACATACACTCCTTTATTTATGTAAAGATACCCTACTTACTTTTGGAGATTTTTATCTTATATCACATATGCTTCTATCTTATATTATTGTCTAATCTTTTGTTCCTTTATTATTGTGAATTTCGCCCCTATTAATTAACCTTAGGGAATGATAATTTAATCCAAGTTATTATCCCTAATGTAGTGTTTGAGAGGTTATTACGCCTAATTGTAAAAGTATGATGGGTTCCTAGATTAATTATGACCTTCACTAATTCATTTTATACTAATATTAAACCCTTATTGGCCTTTAATATCTAATTAAGCCAAAATATTCCAAATTGTTGATTAATACTTGCCACTAGATTAATTATGAATATTTATGCAATTAACTTAATTGATATAAATTTAATTGCCTCTTAGTCCATCTTAATCCTTTTCATACCCTTTTATGACTATATTCATGATTACATATAAGAACTAGAGGTTAAAATACTAATTATAGGGTATACTATGATCCCTATTTGAAGATTAGAAAAATTGGGTCTTTTTTGTTTATTTAATTCTAGGAGAAAATTCCTCAAATTAAATTAGATAAGCTATAATATTTTTGAGACCACATATTCACCTATTTTAATAGGTATCATTTACTAGGTTATGCTAAACATGATTTTTAGGGTATTACATTAAATAACTCCACCTTAAAGTAGTGGAAGAATGTGAATGATTCCAATCTCCGTCTCGATCTCCCTTTAGGACAATAAACATCATTCATATTTGGAATGTCAATATCATATTTATTGGCAAAAATGTTCGTTTCTTGAAGCAATTAATCAAAACCATTATCTCTCACCTCTTGTAGACGAGACTTGACTACCTTCACTAAACCAATTGCATTTAAAAGGTCTTGATCTTTTCTTTGTAGTGCTTCGACAACTCATAAGAAATCCCCAAGATCAATTTCATAAGATGTAACAAGAATGCAAATTCAAAATCTTCCATGGCATACAAAATGCAACCTGCATCGGTTCTTGCAGCATCATTTTTCGGCTCGTCTTCAATAATTTTCATCAAGGAAATTATTGGTGAAAATAATGAGATAACACTTGTAACCGTACCAAAATGGAAACCCCAACGAGTGTCTCCAAGTCGCTTTAAGGTTGTCTCTTGATTTAAACCTTTTCCAGTTGGTATTTCACCACTAGCAATTCTTTCAACTATTAGTTTATACTGATTCATTTGAAGAATTTCCTTCCGCGTGCATGAACCCCCCATAATGGTAGCCATCTTTTGAAGCATGTCAAAAAATTCTTGAATCTTCTTGTGATGTTTTGCAACCTTCACAAGTGCCAATTGTAATTGATGAGCAAAACAATGAATGTAGAATGCGGATGTGTTGTTTGCCAAAATCAAACTCTTAAGCCCTTTGAATTCACCCCGCATATTACTAGCACCATCATAGCCTTGACCGAGACATTTAGACAAACTTAAACCAAGTTTAGAAAATAGCTCATCAATCGATGCTTTTAGTGACTATGCAGTAGTATCTGAAACATGAATTATGCCAATAAAACGTTCAACAATAGACCCTTTTTTGTTTACATACCAAAGTACAACCGTCATTTGTTCTTTAATTGCAACATCACAAGCTTCATCCACTAGCAAGGAAAAGTAATCATCACCGAGATCACTAATTATTGCTTTAACAAATCAAATCAGCACAAGCTTGAGAAATATCTTTCGAATCATTGGTGAAGTCGCTTTGTGATTATCGGGGCATTTTACAAGACCACATCACTCATCTCTTTATTTGGCTTAGATTAAAACTTCAGAATTTCAAGGAATAAACCTTGTTGATTTAAACTTGTACATTCATCATGTCCCCCGAAAAGGCGACCATTGCGTAGTAGGAATCTAGCACAATCTAAAGAAGTTTTCACCGAATACGATAATCAATTCTCTCGTTATTCGTAAATATTTGAAAAGGCAATATCAATATGTTGTTTTTGCTTCATCAAATCTTGACCAGCTTGATAACATCTATTGTGAGTACTGGTATGATCTCCAATATGAACTTTAATTCTATCCTTCTTATGCCAATTTTTGAACCCCACACCGACAAATGCTTCTTGCGCCGAACCACTACCTCCAACCTCCATATCAAATAGATAACAAGTAAAAGTAAAAACATGCATCTTTTGATACACTATACTCCAACCAAGAACCAAATTCTTCATACCAGTTAGGATTGAATCTACGCAATTTTCCATACATTTCTATTTGAGGGAATGGTTTAAGAATTGGTTGAGTTGGCCCCTTGAGCAAATAAGCTCTCCAAATATCCTCTCTTTCTCTAGGATTTGATGTCATTGAATAAATTGGGGGTCTTTTTCCCGGATCCGCTTCAAGATTTTCCATATTAACTTTTGCTTGAAATTGAGATGCTTGTGGTGGTTGATAGGATTCTTGCACAGTTGGGACGAAAATACTATTTGAAACTTGGTCACTTTCAGATTCGGCTTCTATATTTGTGAGTTTTAGACGTTTGAAATAAGATTGTATCTTTGACATTTTCTAGAAACAAAACAGTAAAAAAGTTCAAACAAAAAATAGTTTTACTAGAGTTCCAAACTAGACAATTCATGCAAAGTATATCAAAGAAAGTATCCTTCAACACAAACACACAATCACAAAGGCTCGTGATCACCATTGAAAAGGAAAAATAAATTAAAACATGCAAGGAAAGTGAAAACCACATCTCGATAAAATAATATAATACTAGATACGATTGCAATAAATTCTTGAAATCATGATGCAATTCATATTTTAATAGAAAACATGGTAAAAGATTTATGGATAGGTGGATTGTTGGGTTGAAATATCTCATAGTATCTATTAATATGCATATCAGTCTATGCTAGAGTAAGAGAGTCACTATTAGGAAAATGAGTTTCTGCATCATCTATAATATCTCGAAACTTTCAATGGAAACTTTAGTCGTTTCTCTTGTAAATTGGTTTATCTGCTATCAATGTATGTTGATCTCGACTAATTGGGCTCAAATAGCAATTGAAGTATCCTCGAGAAATCCCCTTAATATTTCCAATCAATAAGGATATTTGGAAGAAAAATAAATAAATTTGGGAGACAAGATGAATTGAACTCTTATATCTAGGACCAATACAAACCCTTCTATTCTTATATTTAGGATCCAGGGAGTATGAAATAACCCGTAAGTCCTTCTCCAAATCACCCAAGAAGGATTATGCTTGGTTGTGTTAGAAATAGACCAACTTCACAATATCAATTTACAAACCAACCAAACAGACAAACTTTACATGGAAGAATAAGCCATTACAAACCTTTTGTACCTCACTTCATGACACAAGAAAATTGATTTCATTGAAAGAAGATGAAGGTCGCCGTAAGTTGTATAGAAGAAGTGGAAAAGATTGAAAATCTATTTGCATACATTGAACATTGAAATAGTTACATAGATTGATAGAGAGAAATTATTTGCAAAGAACGTATTTGCACAGACGAAATAAGAAAATTGTCCAGAATTACCAAAATCTTTGCTCACAAATATAATAAGCCAAAGACAACAGCTATAATCACATCCTTTCACCGATAATCCTTGTCAGAGCCCTTGTCAGAGCCTCAGACGAAGAACAGCGAAGAGCAGAAGTAATCTCGAATTGCTAAGATGAAGACCAGTGACCACCGACCACCGAATAGTGAAGACGAAGCTAAGGAGAGACGGTAAACTTGCGCCACCGAAGACCGATTTGGGAGTGACAGGGACGAGATCGATTTGTAATTTTAGAGTTCTACAGGGCATCGATTTAGGTCTGGGGCTTTAGGACAATTTGTTTTTTCATTTATTTAATTATTTAAAAAAAAAGACAGCTTTATGTCTCGCACATGTAGACGTTTGCACCGACGTGGCTCCGCCACTGAAGAGGACTCATAAGTAAATCAAGAAGAATCTTCATTAATAACAAATGGTTGTTTACAAGAGACAAGTCAATTCAGTTGGGTTTAACAATGATCATCCTTCATTTAAGAGTGATGAATCAAGCTCGGAGAAGCATTTGAGAGATACTTCTCTTTCTAGAAAGATACACATAGGTCAGGATCAATATCGATTCTCACTCTTCATCTCTAGACTAGGCCCCTTTATAATTATAGAGCTTTAGGGTTATCTAGAAACTAAGTGATTAACACTTATCATCTTAATTAATTCAACCTTCTAACAAGGACCTTATTAAGGTCTAGGGAGATGTTGAATAAAGAAAGGAGGAGGAAGCTGATGACGATGATCGACTGCAAATTGCTGCACCTTGGCCAATCTAATCTTTGAACACTATCAAAAAAAATTCTTTTAACGTCCATTTTTAGACCCATTTTATATCCCTTTACAAGGAGATGCCTATGTCAACAACGTAGTAAAGACATGACGTACGACGTCCTTTTTATTTTGGGACATTTAAATTATTATTATTATTATTTTATATATATATATATATATATTCTGACAATGCTAACACTATCTCTCACCAACACTTCCCCTTCTACCCACACACCGCCTCCTCGCCCTCTGCCATTCACAAGGAAGTTGGTAGTGTATGTAGATCGAGTTGGAAGAAGTTGCTCATCCACATTTTTCTAGCCACCATTGGGCAAATCGAGTTGCTCATCTGACCATCGCCCTCAAAGAACTCAGAGAACTCAAAGAACAATTGGAGAACTCGTAGAACTAGAAAAATGAAATCACGTAAAAATCGAGAGAACGAGACGGATGGACGAGCGAGAGGACTCGCAGATAATCGAAATGAAATCATAGAACAATCGGAGAATCAGAAAAATCTAATCAGTGTGGCAAAGGTAATCGAAGAGAACAAGGTGGATGGAGGAGTGGGAGAACTTATGATGTAGACTCTGTCGATCTGGCGACTAGATTGGCTATTCTCTAGTGTTATTTCGTGCTCGGCGCTTGTAATCCTTGTTTGACGTTGGATCTTGAGCTGGGAAAGATGCTATCAGCTCTGTTCTCATCGGATCTATTCTCACTGAATCTGTTGTTCTCACCAAATCTGTCCCCGATTGGCTTTGTTCTCATCGGCAAGCACCAATGGGAGGAAGGTAGAGGAGGAGAGCGGCAGCGGAGAGAAGAAGGTGAAGGTCAAAGGTGATGAGAACAAAGCCGACTCGGTCTCGAGAAAGAAGAAGTCAAAGGTCTCGTGAGCTCGCAACACCGCTTTCGTGATTTGAAACTTTTTGTGATAGGTGTAGAGCTACGTTGGAGGGTTTGATGGGAGTGCCTTTGTAACATCTCCAATTTTCATGAAAATTAATCAATGGAATATATGAATTTTTCACCAAGTAGTAGTAGTCAATGGTATTTATTATTTTGACAGGATATATTAATTATGGGAAATAATGTGGAATTATTCGGAAGATATGGTTATTAAATTTGGTTATAAATAAATTGAGGTAATAATGTCAAAGAAGCTAAATATGTATTTTATCTCATTATTTATTTATTATTTTCGACCACAAGAAGAGAAATATGACACTATGTTATAGTACAGTATAAAGATTTAAGAAGAGATGGAAGTGTACCAGAAGACACATTTTTATTCCCTAAATGCCCCTTAATTTTCGGATTTTCAGAGTAAAAGAAGAAGAAAAAGTAGGTAAGGTTGATTTAGCCTAGGTGTACTTATTGAGCTAGGAGTAAGGATGGAGAGAGCAAGATAATTAATGAAGGAGAGAGGGATATGTACGTTGGATGAAATAAGGGAGATTGAAGATGACACACAATTTTCTTTCCATATTTTCCTTAGATCCAGACGTGAGAGGGAGCAAATGAAATAAGATTTGATTGGACAACACATCATTAATGAAGCGAAGAGGAGTATGCACGTAGGTGAGGCAAGGAGAATATATTTTTGAGAAAATGACAAATAAATACCATATGAATTTGTAAAACCCTCAGAAATCTCCCGAATTTGTAAAAAGACTGAGATGTACCAAGGACTTATAAAGGATATGCAAATTGGGGAAAAAAGACCACAATACCCTTAATAAAATAGAAAACATGCGGGAGAGAGAAGGAGAGCGAGAACCAGAACTCCAAAAATGAAAATCCCATACCCATTTGTTCTTGAGCTTCATCATCGTCCTCCCATCATCCTCCGTCGTCTGTCGGTGATTGCGTCGCTGTTCGTCCATTCACCATTGCCTTCCTCCTTTACTCGAAGCTTGATTTGCAGCTTATTCTTGATCTGTTCAGCAATTTGGTCTTCTCTTCTTGAGTCGGCGTCATCTGGTGGGTTAGGGGAGCAGTGATTTTATTTCTTTATTTTTTTTTTCCTTTTTGTCATTTGCGGCATTTGCGGGGTCTCGATGGAAGTCTAGTTGCTTTAAGTGTGTTTGAGGAGTTTTTCTTCCTTCTCTGTCATTGCTGCAATTGTTGGGGTTGAGGGTGCCGCATAAACAAAGGATGGTGGGCTAGGCGATGGACTGTAATTAAATTAATACAAGGCATTCATCTATGCTAGGTATTTCTTCATTGAAACTCCATGATGATTATCGCCACTAATGATTGATGGGAGGACGATGATGAAGCTCAAGAACAAAGGGGTATGGGATTTTCATTTTTGGGGTTTTGGTTCTTGCTCCCCTTTTCTCTCCCGCATGTTTTCTATTTCATTAAGGGTAGTGTGGTCTTTTTCCCCTTATTTGCATATCCCTCATAGGTCTTTGGTACCTCTCAGGTCTTTTTGCAAATTAGGGGGACTTCGGAGGTTTTGCAAATTCATATGGTATTTATTTGTCATTTTCCCTATATTTTTTCTCTCTTTTCTCCAATAATTCCTTAGGTATCTGATGAGAATATGTGAGATCAAATGAAGAAAGAAATGAAATGAATATTTCCCCATAATTCCTAAAGGGGCCGGATGTGTGAGGGGGGAAGACTAGGTAATTATAATATGACCTTGGGAGTATTTATGAGATGACAGGTGGGAAGGATGTGACAAGGATAATTAAGGAAAGATAAGAGGGGGTGTGCACGTCATTTTAAGTAAGGGGATCACAAAATTTTTGTATGGTTCCCAAATGTGCCTGACGTGAGAAGCCAAAAAAAAATAAAAATATTGCTCCAATATTTATTTAAAACCGTCGGATGTGTGAGAAAAGGGAAATAGGAAGTTATAATTGGCAAAAGGAGTACTTATGGGATGTGTAATTGATAAGACGAAGAAATATAAATGAAGAAGAAAAGTAGTGATCCAGCACGAGGAGCTAGGTAATACGGATCACACATTTTTTTTTCCAATGTGCTAGACGTGTGGAAGAAAGCAAAGGAAAATATATACTCCCTCCGATCCTAATTATAGAATAACATTTAAGAGTTGGTTTTGGTCCTAATTATAATATCATATTCTAATTTTTGTCAATTTCTTCCTCAAACACCTCTATTTTATTTTCTCAAATGTTTTTGGTTTTTGATAAGTATATATATAGGCAGGACCCTTAAAAAATACTTAAGGGGGGCACCATTGGTTTGGGGGTTCGGGGCGCGCCCCGAAAATTTTTTTTTTAAGAAAAGTTTTCAATGTATTAAAAAACAAAAGAATATAACAAAGAAAAAAATAGAATATCAAAAAAATATTCATGAAATCGAGTGAATACTGATGATGTAATAAGAGAGATAATTATTTTATAAACCTGTCATTTAGAAAAGTAAGGCTAAGTGCTATTAGAAATGCAGCTACATAAATTACAATGAAAAATGGGTACTCAATAAGTTCAAGTACATATATTGTAATAAAAAAAGTATATACGATAAAAATAATTACAATGTCATCCTTCTAAACTTTATTTTTTTGAAATTCTATCATAACTGTCTTATTATCAATGCTCTTAAATACATCTTTTTCAATATAAGGCATTAAACAATCATTCAACCATTCATCCCTATTCGATCACAAAGTGCAGTCTTAATGTATTAAGGTGAATACTTAATTTAAGGGTGAGCAATCATTCAAACATGTATTTTTTTTTTTTTTTAAACCCCCAAATTCAAGGGGGGGCACTTGCCCCCTAGTCCATAAGGTGGATCCGCCCATGTATATAGGGGTGTGTAGACTCTTCCAACCAATAAAACTTTTAGACATATATATGTGTGTGTGTGTGTCTATATATGTATATGTGTTTGTCTACACACAAATATATATAGACACACACACGCACATATATATTTGTGTGTGTGTGTACATGTCTATATATGTATATGTGTTCGTCTACACACAAATATATATAAACACACACACACATATATATTTTTGTGTGTGTGTTTATATGTATGTATATATATATGTATATCTAAACACACAAATATATATAGACGCATATACACGCACATATATGTGTGTGTTGTATAGATATATGTATGTATGTATGTATGTATATATGTGTGTGTGTGTGTATATATGTGTGTCTCTACACACAAATATATATAGACACACACATACGCACATATATATGTGTGTTGTATACATATATGTATGTATATATATATGTGTGAGTCTATGTATATATGTATGTATCTACACACAAATATATAAAGACCCACACACTCACATATATGTGTGTGTGTAGACACATACGCACATATGTGTGTGTGTAGACATATATGTATATTTGTGTGTGTGTTTATCAATATATGTGTTTTGTGTGTGTACATATATAGACACACACTCACACACACATAAGCATATATATCTTTTTGTGTGTGTGTGTATGTATATATATGTGTGTTTGTGTGTGTGTTTACATATGTAGATATATGTGTGTGTGTTAGGATATATGATATTGGAGAGATATGTGGTAGGAGCCATTGATTTACTTTTACTTATGTCCTTTAAAATTTATATAAGGTCATTTTAGAAAAATGAGTAAAAATAACTAATTTAACTTCTTTCCTTAATCTCCACAAAATCGGTTAAATATGTCTTATAATTAGAACCGAAGGGAGTATATATTATTAATTAAATCTTTCTCCAATGCTTCTTAACCGCTGACCGTGATAGAGAGCAAGTTAAATCCAAAAAAAAATTTCTCCAAATTCTCCTATTGCGCGGGCTAAGGGAGAAATTATTAGGGGAAAAAAAGAAGAAGAGAATTCCCTAGATTTTTCTAGAGAAATAGGGAGAGATCAAGAGGTAATTAGATCAGCTTGGGAGATCTATTTAAGGGGCTCACCTTCACCCATTTTCTTTGCTGGACGAATTTGGAGAAAAAGAGAAGAAGAAAAATAGCTAGAGGGTTCAAGGAGAGCTCCAACAAACATCCAAGTGGAAGGTAAGGCATTTGAGTATTTATTCCCACCTTCTTCTACCTTTGATCTTGGGAGTTAAATATTGTTGATGAAAACTCCTCTCTTGCTACGTGAAGGGTTGAGGACGAAGGAAGGGGAAGAAAACGTGAAGGACTGAGTTTTCAGTCGAACAAATATCAAGAACAAGTAAGTTATAGTTTTATTTACCTTATGATTTCATAGTTGTCATATTGGAGGTGGTAGAGCCCCGTGTTTTATTCATATAATAAGTCTCGATTGATGGATAAAAAGGATGAATGAAAGATTGTATTTAAGGCTTGAGGTTAAGGAAGAAAAGTTGTTATGATATAGTAAATAAAATGGTTGTAGAATATGGGAATTTATTGTGTCTGCCAACCTTATGGACATGGAAAAGTAATTTTTTGTTGGTGTTTTTAATGCCTTCAAAGTGTTCAAAAAATAGGATCTTAGTATACGACCGGAAATTTTTTATTAAGTTGAAGAAGGCTTATTTTTAAGTCAACCAATAAATATTTTTAAAGAGGAGTTATTTATATCTATATTCTGATTATTTTAGGGTCACTTTGATTTTGTGCGCGGAGAAAATTTATACTGATAATTTTGGTCAACTATCAGGTAGTAACCTTAATCCACATGTGTTCTGTGTTGTTTTGTATGTTTGTTATTCCATGATTGTGGACCCTTGTCTCCTGAAAAGGGACATGCGTTTATGTGCATTCAAAGTGATCTCGGGTTCTGAGCCCGACTACCGTGTCTTTCCTAGCGCTGTGGATCCTGAGCTTGCTTTGTTGAGAAAGGGCCTGCGTTTGTTCTAGGACATGTAGTCCTTCCGCAGTTAACACGATATACTTGGTATGTTCTATTTGTGTTACTGCGCGTTTGTTATTGAATGCTATTATTTGGATTTTTCCTAATTATGGTTACACACATACACTGTTTATGTATTACATATGAGATTAATGGTTACTCTGGGATTTATTTTTGAATCCCAGATTTTTGTAAAGTTTCAGGAAGTACTACGAGGGTTGTATCTGGAGAGAAGGGTAAGACTGCTGGGAAGGAGTAGTTGGAGTTGATGGTGGCGGATGAAGATTATTTTGTTATTTATTTTGAGATTGGATTTTTTTTTAATCGATATTTTGAGATTGGATGACTATATATTATTTTGGCCTTTTTGGGCATTGATGGATGACTGTATATCTAACCCTCCGAGGATTATATTTTGCTATTTACTTTTAGTAATATCAATATTGTCTGAAATCCAACCGGGAAATGCTCTGCCACAATAAACTCTGGTGCATGCTAATAAATAGTAAATTAGATTTTATATGGTAATTATAAAAGGAAATCCCTCTATCCACCACCTGAAAGGGTAAGGCGAGTAGAGGTGTTACGGCCTTTGGCATCCAAATTTAAAATTGGGACATCAAAAACCTACCGTTGGAGTCCCAATTTTAAAAGGTACGCCAAAAAGTGGTGTTTTTGGTGCCAAAAGTTCTGCTTTTCACATCCTTTTTTAAATTAGGACGCTAAAAGTCCCTGATGATAGCGTCACTTTCATAAATTGGGATGTCAAATTTTTTTGGCAAGTTACACTTTTAACGTCTGTTTTTGTTAAAGAGATATCCAAATTTCAAAATTCCTCCACATAATTAAAAATGCCAACACTTTTTATTTTTTACTTCCCTTTTTAAAAACGGATTTTTTTTATGACACTATATCCGCTTTTTGTAGTAGTGGAACGTACCTACATACAAAGATTGAATCGTGGTTTGTTTATACATAAAAAAAAAAAGAGACTTTTATGTTTGTGCGAAGATAGTTATATAGGTTGTCAGCCAAATATTAGTTCAACATCAAGAAATATACTAATATAAATCTCACGATGTTCCCTCCTACAAATCTCAGGTTGTTCTTCCATTCTTCTACGAATATGTTGATATAAATTATTTCTCAGATCACCCTCACTCACAAGCTTCCACAAAACATAACAAACACCGCAGCTAAATATAAAAGAGACTTCCTTTTTGTGCAAGATAGTGTGTTGAAATAAATTTCTCAGCTCACTCGCACTCACAGGCTTCCACAAAATATGACAACCACAGCAGAGACTTTCTTTGTGTGCAAATATAGTTAGTATATATATTATCAGCCAAACAAAAGTTCAACAACAAGAAATACCAGAAGAAAAGCAAGGAAACCAAGACTAAAACACAGTAAAGAAACTAGCCAAGGCCTGTCCTTATTCCTGGAAAAGAAGTATTAGCAGGCAAGCCACAAGCCTCTTGAAAATTCAAAGTCAGAAATCAGAATAGATTACAAACAGAGAGTGATGCTTCAGAAAACCCCACCCAAAGTCACAGTCGCTTAACCTATGTTTGGCAGAAGAGAAAAGTGAGGGAAAACAAAGGGAAAGGAATACTAGAAAGGAAATCCTCCAAAAATGGTTTTAAAAAAATTATTATTTTTAAAGTTTTCCCTTGTAGTATTCTTTTCTCCCTAATTTTCTTGTCATCCAAATATAGGGTAAAGGTTTCATATGCATGCCTAACATAAGAGCGAGATAGACAGAGAGAGAAGAGAAAGAGAAAGTCGAGAGAACTAGAGAAGAAAGGAAGATACCCAAAAACGAATCCGGCTATATAAATGTCCTGAATGAGATACTACGGGAGAGGGAGTAACGGCATTTAAATTGGTTACTGTTTGTCTGATTGAATTAGTTAAACAAAGTAACAAACTCTTAAAAACGATAGTAATATAACTTTTTTTTTTTTGCCAGGAGGGTAGTTAGTTAAACAAACAAACTTTTAAGCGTGCCCATTTGGTTTACGGAACCAGAAGTAATATAATGATAATTATATGAATTTGTTTGGTTCCCTATTAAGAAAATATCAGATGATGTATGTGCATAAAAATGTTCGGTTGGACAACATAAAAAATGATAATATATGAGAATAATATAGTAAGAGACAAAAATTAACCCTATCTACATATATGTATAATGTACATGTTGGCTTCAAAGGAATTTTTTTCAATTTGTCCAGTGTATAAGTTGACACAAGACATCCTATATGGCATCCTATGTAAATTGTTAATTTCGCAAAACCCCCTGAACTTTGATTAGTTATAGATGATCCTCTTGAACTTTGATTGGTAACAGTAAATAACCTCCTAAACTTTGATCAATTATAAATAATCTCTGTGATATTTTAAAATTTGAATTTAACTCCCTCAAAATTTGATTTATGATATTAAACCACATTTCGTTATTTTAACCGTCTTAATAATTTTATTAAGATTTTACTATTATTTTCAATTAAAATATCTTTTTTATGGCAAAAACTAGAAGAATAAGAATTTTTTTTTTTAAAAAAATGTTGAACCTCTTATTTAAGAAAAAACTTTCAATGTTTTATTTTTATATTTTTTTAAAAATATTATTTGTCTAGCTTTTGTCATAAAAAAAACTATTATGAATTATTTGTCTAGCTTTTGTCATAAAAAGAAAACTATTTTAAATGAAAATAATAGTAAAAACCTTAATAAAATTATTAAGATGATAATAGTAATAACACGTGGTTTAATGTTATTGTCCAAATTTTAAGGGAGTTAAATTTAAATTTTAAAATATCACTAGAGTTAGTAATATTTGTAGCCGATCAAAGTTAAAGGGTTTATTCCGTAACTAATCACAAAAACCATTCTTCATTATCTACCCCTCACAAGTCCAAAAAAAAAAAAAAAAAAAAAAAAAAAAAAAAAAAAAAAAAAAAAATTTGTCTAACCCTCACTTTATCCACATTTAGGCATGCTATTAAAATACAAATCGAGTTATGTATTAAAAAAAAAAAATACAAACCCAATGGCCTGGTCAAATCAGTCCCCTAATTGGTCATCTGTTCGGTCAAGAGTTTTGAGTCAATCGATTAAGGGTTTGTTTGGAGAGAGGTTTAAGTAGCTTAAAGCCAAAAAAAAAAAAAAATTCAAAAGTGAAGTGTTTGGGTTAAGCTTTTAATTCACGGGGTTTTTTTTTTTAAAAAAAAAAAAAAAAAAAAAAAGCTATTGAAAGTCCGTTGAGGAAAAAGCTCTATGGGGACCAACGAGGGTTGACACAAGTGGTAAGCGGCTTGTGTCGCTTAAACAAGGTCTCGAGTTCGAGCCTTGTGAATGCAGAAAAGCTCCAATGGGAGACTCACCCACCATAGCCAAGTGCGCGATCTGGGTCGGATTTAGATTAGTCAGGGTGAAGATCTGGATACCGGATGGGCAACCCAAAAAAAAAAAAGCTCTATGGCGTAGCTTTTTCCAAAAAAAATTCTCAACTTTCTGATGTGTGCCCCGTCACTTCTACCATTATCAATCCAAATACCAATCATATTTACAACCTGATTTCTTTTCTACCGGGCTTCTAAAAAAGCCAAATAGAAAATAAGGCATCGCTCCTACCGTTAACCCAAACAGGTCCTAAGTTATACTCCCTTGGTCCTAATTATAAAATAATATTTAATAGTTGATTTTGATCCTAATTATTGGACAAAATTATAATTTTTATCAATTCTTTTCCAAATAACCCTATTAATACTTTTTCAAGAATAATTAAACACGATAATAATTTAACAATGAACCTATATATTCTAGTAAAGCTTGCTACTCATTAAGTCCATATAAACCTCAATTCTAGGGATGGAAATAGGCCAGGCCAGGCCAGGCTTTGGCTAAATAGGCCTGAGCCTGTAATGGTGGTGGAAGGCCTGAGTCTGAATGCAGGTTTTTTTTAAGGCTCAGACCTAAGCCTTCATAAGGCCTGATAAGGCCTGAAGCATTTTTAAAGGCCTACTTACAATGTAGGCTTTTAAAAAGGCCTCATATTATAGGCCTTGGAGCCATAAAAAGGCTTTGTGCACATTAAGCCTATAAAAAAAACTATATAAATGTAGGCTTTTAGTAGAATATATAAATAAAAACAATAAATATTATATTATATAAATATAATTATATTTATTTGATGTGTAAACAAAGCCAGCCGAAGGCTTACAAGTCGCTTTAACTAAATAGGTCCGGCCTATTTACACATTTAGGCCTTTAAATTGGCCTTGGCCCGACCTTTTTAATAAACAAAGCCGACTGGATCGGACCCTAAACAAAGCCAGGTCAGAGCCGCTGATAGGGCCTGGCCTATTTGCACCCCTACTCAATTCTTTTTTTTTTTTTTTTTTTAAGGTTAAATACCATTTTTGCCATGGTTGTATTGACAAGGGAACATTCAAGACCCGGAAGTTTTTTAGGTATCATTTTTGCCCTACAAGTTTACAAAAATGAGCAAATATGCCACTGAAGTTTTTTTAGGAGCAAATTTGCATTGGAAGTTTTTTTTTTGAGCAAATTTGCCCCGGAAGTTTACAAAGAAGAGCAACAATTCAACGGTCAAGATCAACCGATGGGCAAGATTGCTATGTTTATAAACTTTCGGGCAAAAATGATACTAAAAAACTTTCGGCGCCGAATGCTCCCTAGCCAATACTTCCGTAGCAAAATTGGTATTTAACCCTTTTTTTAAATTTTTTTTAATAATAATTTTGAACAATTTTTGTCATATTTCATAATCTCATCACTATTAAATTACACTTCTAACCTTCAAAAGTAAATTGACTGTGTGAGAGTTCGAAGAAATCATGTGTAAGATGGAAGAGGTTTGACAAAGAACATAAAATCAGAGTAAATGGATGCCGTTTTATATTTTAAATAAGGCATTTTAAGAAAATAAATATAATTAACTAATATATCTACTATCTTTAATCTCTCCAAAATTAGATAAATATGTTATATAATTAAGACCAAAGGGAGTATTTTATATTTTTCCTTCACTTACTAAGCCCGAAACGACGTCATAGTAAACTTGAGTGAATCGACTAGGTCATATTTTATATTTTACCTTCACTTACCGATAGAGCCGGGAAATCGAGCTGAGCCCATCGGGCTGACCCTTTTAAGCCCTGACCCTTCAAGGGCCGAGCTTGAAATTTAGAGGAGTTTAATAAAATAAGCCCTGTAGGGCCTCGGGCTTAAAAGGGTCGGCCCCCTGCAGGCCCTTTTAATTTATTATTATTGTTTAGATGCATAGATTTATATATGATGGTAATTTACTAATTTATATGTATTTTGTATTTGTTATAGAGTTATTTATCCATTTAAGTACAAATACATAATAACTAGGGTTAAATACCAATTTTGCCAAAGAAGTATTGGTAAGGGGGCACTCAAGACTCAAAGAATTTTTTTGGTATCATTTTTGCTCCTAAGTTTAAAAGCATAGTAATCTTGTCGATCGGTTGATCTTGACCATTGGATCGTTGCTCTCTTTATAAACTTCCCGGCAAATTTGCTCCTAAAAAAACTGGGGCAAATTTGCTCCTAAAAAAAAAAATTTCCGGGGCATATTTGCTCCTTTTGTAAACTTCCAGGGTAAAAATGATTTTAAAAAACTTCCGGGTTCCGAGTACCCCTTACTAATACTTCTGTGGCAAAAACGATATTTAACCCTAATAACTATACTCTAATTTTATGATTTTATTTATTATTTGTTACAAATAAAGATTATGTATGTGTTCATGATGCAGGAGAAAAAATTCATGATATTCTTACTCATGAATTAGAGCCTACTCAAAGTGAAGCACAATCAATTGTCGTTGAAATTGATGATAGTGGCGAAGATGACGACAATAATAATTATTGTACTAATGTCGCTTAGTGATATGCTTCTTATGTTTTATGTGAGTTATTTGTGAACATAGTTTGCTTTTGATTATGAATTAATGATTGTGCTTATTTGTTGGATAATTCGTATTGTTTTGATATTAATGTTGACAATATTTATTTGGTAAATTAAACTTTAATTGTTGTAATTTACAATTCTATTTCTTTTGGGGAAAAAAACAAAAGAAAAATAGTTAAAATTTGGAATAGTAATTTTCAGGTCTTGGAGGGCTAGCCCTGGCCCTGGTGCTTTCGCCGGGTTTTGAAAAATAAATGTTTTTCATATCTTAGACCTATTAGGCCTTGGAAGGCCGCGGCCCTATTAGGCCCTGACCTTTCACAAGCCGGTTCTAATTCCCAACCCTACTTGACCCTAAAATGACATCATAATAAACCATCAGATGATACTTTAATAACTCTATTTTATTGGATTATGTGAGAATTCACCATGAATATGCTATTACTTGTGTGTTAATGCCCTTTGGTTTAAATATTATTTTCTATCATGCGTACTCTCACCCCTCTAGTACTAATAATAAGGTCTTAAACCATGAGCATTACCTCAATCAATTACGGTCTAACTTTTAATACAATGTTTTTTTTTTTTAGAGTTTTTTTTTTTTTTTGATATAAAAAGTTTTAGATAGAAGTGACATTATTGTTACCCACCAAGATAGGCGATGACGCCGAAGTTCAAAGAACACTTATAGAAGTATTTATAGATTGACTATCAATAAGGCCTTCACTTCACATCAACCAGCGGGTATCAAATTCCCTCCTTATTAAGATAAAGGCCGACACCTTAACCAAATCACTGACAATTTTAGTGTTTTTTATTGATACGGGGAAAAACAGGTTCAAAGCTTCAATTTTATTTGCTGCGATTATTTCAATATTGACACGTGGCGATTTTTGAGCGTACGATATTGGCTACATTTCAACAGCACCACCCACCTGGCGCGTTTTCTCGTGGCAGAGAAAACCGATCCTTCTCCTTCACTAGCCGCCCCTGAAACCCTAGTCTTCTTTGCGCCGTATCTGTTTCAACAGAGCGTCCACGCGACAAGACTCAGTAAGTAGGCTTCGAATTATACTCATGCAAAGCTCCTTGCTGGATTGACGGTCCTCTCTTTGCTTAAATCTATAATCTAGATGTTCTATTTATGCCATTACGTCAATGTATTGAATTTGTTTGGTACATTATGAATTTGATTTATCTTTTGGTTTTCATGAGGCGGGAGATGATTTGACTTCTGAGGGGTAGGGAAAGATTTTGGTTAACGTAGTTTTTTCCCCCTGTTTTGCTTAGCTGGGATGAGGAAATCTGCGTAGAGAACGCTGGTTTTGTTTGTTCTTGTGTTCATTTTACGGACTCTTATCTGATATTTTCCTCCGCATCCTGCGAATAAAGTGGAATTTACATGGTTGTTCAAGTTTTGATGAGTGGTGGACCATTGTGACCATTATGTTCTGCTTCTGGTCTGAAACAAATCAGTGAACAGCAACTCTTTAAGATCATTGAATTTTTCTGATAAATCTTGTCCGAGTCTGATAGTTTATACTTTTTAAATGTTTTGGCCCGAATCTTCCTCATGTTATGTCATTGAAATCCAACTTTGTATTCATTTTCTTTTGTAGATGGGTGAGGAGGTTAAGGCTATTGTTCCAGAGTCTGTGTTGAAGAAGCAGAAAAGGGAAGAGGAATGGGGTTTGGCCAAGAAACAGGAGCTTGAAGCTGCTAAGAAGAAGAGTACAGAGAGCCGTAAGTTGATTTTCAACAGAGCTAAGCTGTACAACAAGGAGTATGAGGAGCAAGTAAATATCACTAGTCCTTTATTGCGGGATGATCCTAATTTATGGTAGCACCTAATTTTTATTTTCCTTGGTTTATTTTAAACTTCTACCTCCAGGAAAAGGAATTGATTAGATTAAAACGTGAGGCAAAGCTGAAAGGTGGATTTTATGTTGACCCAGAAGCTAAACTTCTATTTATTATTCGCATCCGTGGGTATGTTTTTTTTTTCCCTTTTTAGTTTCAAAGGTCTCAAGTTCCTACATATTCTACTTCTCACACTTAGATACTATGATTTTTCAGTATTAATGCCATGCATCCAAAGACTAGGACGATCTTGCAGCTTCTGCGATTGAGACAGGTACTATGATTATCTAAGAATGAGAAGATTGATTCTTTTCCCCTCGCCACAAATTTTAGTGTAACCCAATAGTAAAAGGATATGAACAGAATGTGTGCACCTTGTGGATAATCTTCTATTTACAGAGATTACCTAGAGTTTTGGTCTTGCTGATCCTGCATCCGTTCCTCAAGCAACATGCATATCCATGTTCTACAAATGTCTGCTCCACTATCTGACGCATTCCTGCTCTACTACCTGTATTGCCGCGATTAGTGCCTTGGTTATAGGGTGATTAGTGTTTGCCTGCTCAAGGAGGGCTTCCACACTGGTGTATTTGTGTTGGGCGGCCCCATATCAAGGCCCAATATATGAATCCATAACAGTTACCCCCAAGCTCGGAAGTTCGGGTCTCTGAGCTACCAAGATTAGTTACTGACTAACCCTGACTTTATGAATCCAACTTTAGATTTACCCGAGTTCTCTCGAACTTTATGAATCCCAATTTTCCTTTTTGCCCTTCATCTTGAATGATGAACTTACTTTCTTCGACCCAATCATTCAGCTTTCATGATGACCGAGATTTATATTGATCAACTAAAACTCATCCATAACCGATGTTATGAACTCCTTCCACATGTTGCCCCCAATCCGAGTTATCATGAAAACCTATCGATATATGATTAATCGTGACTCTCCAAAGATAATCGCAATTGTTCATCTGCCCACATTGAGATATGTAACCGCCATTTTCCACATAATAGCCAATCCTGGCACTCTTCGGTTTTCATGCGTACTTAATGTCCGCGTCTTATGGTTCCAGTCATCATTGCACTTTCGGGAAAATGATTCGCCTTTTCATTAAAGAAGCATTAATTATCCCTAGCATTTTGGTTTTAAAACGCCTATAAATTCCTACTTTCCCTTCTCACTTCTTCCTCACAACTTCTCTGCTTTCTCCACTTTCTGCTACTTCTTCAATCTTTCTATGGCCTATGGTCTCAAACGAACTGAAACATATATGTCAAAAGAATCAGGCTCCCCCATTCATCCACAGCTTCGAGCATTCCGAGAGCGTGGGGGCACAAAGTAAAGGTGAAGGAGAAAAGGTTTATCATAGTGCCAAGGCTCCTTCTTGCCAGCCTCCGACTTTAGATATATTTGTCAATCTTCATTTGTACGGTTCAACAAGCATCTGGGAGCCCAAATATATTTGTCCAGTCTTCATCCACCTGGCTCAACTTCAACTGGGATCTCTGGGGCTCCTCTGAGATCTTCACCACACGATGACCATAATCACTAAAGAGTTTATCTTGCAAACTTATTGATTAATGTTGATGACTTTGGATGCCAATTATCCGCGACAAGTTGAGAAGCCCACATCCGTAATTTGCAAATTCAGAATATCTGCTGTATTTTGATTCTCTATTTTCCTTATGGAGTTAATAAACTCCGCTTACTTTCCTGTAAGAATGTCATGTAAACCATTCAATTACTAATGGAAAAATACTTTCTGTCTTGCGCTAGCTTCTCTCTGTATGATTTGCTCATTTTAGACTCTTGTCCACTTATGCAAGAATATGATATAATCAAATCCTTTTCTGACATCGCAACATAAAATCGCCTTTTCACGCGCAGTGGCCGCCTCTGATATACTCGATATGTACTTGCCCCCAAACATTTAGGTCTTTTGATTTCTAAAAGACGGAATTGGAAAGTTCAAAAAATGGTCTTTAACGAGCCGCCGAGATTGACTATCTCAAATGATTCACCTATCCCGAACGTTGCATGTCCAAGTTTATTCATTTAAGTCTTCTGATTTCTTCCCAGATACGTCAATTTGTTTAACCCATTTTCGATATTTGTTTTTGACTTGCCCCATGTTCAGCATCATCGTGATAATTTGAAGTTTAAAATTTGTTAATCACTCGACTCTTGGATTCCACTATTACTCATTATCCATCGCGATAACCGAGATTAAATTTGTGATTGTAACTCGATTTGCCGATGTTATAAACTCTCCCTATGCTATCCCCAATCCGGGTATCCTGGGAACGTGGCGATCTACGAAAAGGCTTAATCTTATAGTGGCTATTAAAGCTCTTACTTTACCCAATTTCTTCCCGTGTTCGCCCATTTCCGTATTTGTTTTGGACTGCCCCAATATGTCAAGCTATAACCGCCACTCTTCTCTGAGTAGCCACACCTTCACGCCAGCCGTCTTCATTTTTCGTGTGCATTTAATGCTCATGTCATTTCGTACTTGCCATAATTAACCTTTGTGAGATTTTAAGCCTGATTCGCTTCGACCTTAGCGTTGCGACTCCCGGCTTTTCGAATTCGCAACGTCTATATATTCCCACTCTCGTCTTCTTCATACCATTTTATGCTCTGAAGCTTTCCTGCAATTTCGCACGGGGTCCCTTGCTTCCATATAGCTCTTTTTTTTCACCAATCTTTAGCCTTCTCCATCATTTCATCGACCAAGTATTTTCTTTGCTCCTCATGCCTTTCATTTTTCTCTGGTTGCCATCTGCCTTCATTTTCTAATTTTTTGGCATCTCTTGGTAAACATTTTAAACTTTCAAGTTTTGCTGAATGGTCTTGGATTTCTAGTACCACCCCCTCCATTTTTATATATACTGTGATGGTACTGGGTGACAGTGATGACCAACTTACTAGCAATTCCTCTCTGAATGAGAGATGTTGAGAAGAAATGTTGATTCCCCAATATTTGGTCTAAGCCACATCGTCGCCTTTAGTTTTCGTGCTTCCTTGGGTTTTGAATTGTCCATATTGTAACCTATTTGCCTCCATTCCTTGAATCCCTTCCTCCTTTGTCCTGACTCTTTGCTCTAGGTACTCATGAACACCAATAATCTTCCACCTCCAAACAAGTATAGTCAACAAATTTTAAAGGAGGATAGAGAAAAACTCCGAATCCTCCCAGGTGGGCTCAAATGTTGGGTTTGGACAACGCCTTCCTTTGAGGAAGTTCAAAATTCCTTACGCCGCAAACCTCGGGAAAGTGGGAATAACTCTAAACGTCAAACCCAACCGCGTGCGTCCCACGACTCAAACACCATCATTCCTAACGTTTCCCCCGGCCTTCCTTCAAACTATGGCCAGATGTTCAACATCCCTATCCCAGCTCCTCCTGATCCTGTTTATCACTTTAACCAAATTGAATCAAAATCTCGCCCAGGAGAGGTTCAAAAAGTTTTACCACGTGCCGACATAAGTCCCGACACAAACTTCCCCGCCTTATGTCAATATGAATTATCCGGGCCCACCACCTTTCGATGTTCCGCGTAATAGCTTGTTTTCCTCAGGTATCGCCTCTGATTTTGACTTTTACCTCTCTATTTCATATAGGTATAAGTGAGCTCATCTCTCAGCCATGTAATACGATTCATGACTAAGGGAAAAGGTTCTACAAGTTCTGCCGTGGCTCAAAAAATTCCCAATCCATGGGTTATTGAGGAAGTGCTAAGTATTAAAAACACAATGACCTTCGAAGAACTTGCCGAGACAGGTCTCCATAGTGAAGAAGACTATTTCATTCGCTTGTCGAAATCGGAAGAGTCCGTATCTTGCTGTCGGACTAAAGAGAACGAGCCTCACTTCTTCTTCTTCTATCGGGATTGCATTTCTTGGCTCGGTATTCGCTTTCCATTCACCGAAGTTTCAAATCAATCTCCTAAACCATCTTCATCTTGCTCCTTCTCAGCTCCATCCTAAAGGTTGGGCAATTGCCGTAGCCTTTCAAAAATTATGTCATGTCGAAAAACTGGCCTGTACCATTCCCATCTTTTTCTATTTCTTTGAGGTTCAGCATACTTATGAGGATGTCGATGATAATACCTCATCTAGGAAGGACTGGACCTATATTCAGAGTATCCCAGATCGCCCCCTTTTCAAACCTTTGATTCATTCGTTTGAGAACTTTTCCTTTGCTTTCTTCAAGGTGGCCACCGAGATTAAGAAACTTCCTTGGTTCCTTGAACTCGCTAAATCTGGTGCAGTGGAGGAGAAATTCCCCCTGTACTGGACTTACGATCATTACAAACTTTCCCCATCCAACTTCGCATTTCGCGCCAACAGACTCTCTGATGCCCACATTAAAATGATATCCATTCTAGAGCTCATGTCATAGAACATGGCCCACTAAACCCGGCCGACGGATCTCGAAACCTCGGACCAAGAAACAATCAGCCAGGGGTATGGACACTTATTCATCTCATGCCGTTTGCACATTGATTTGTTAATGGGCTAACCTTTTGCTTTTTCTTTACAGGTCCCGAGGTGGAACTTCCTCCAGCGGTGGAACTTCCCGCCTTTGCAATTGCCCTGGCTAATACCGGGTTTACCGCTCCTGGGGCCAAAAAGAGAGTCACACCATCATCCACCATTCCCGACTCTAAGGAAGGTGGTCCAGTGAACCCGACTAAAAAGCTGAAAGTCGGCCCCTCGACGTCCCAAATATCCAAAGAGCCTACTTTTGTCCAAACGCCCATCGCACAAGTTCCCGCCCCTCCTTCTTCTATAAGCTCTCCACCTCCTTCTTTATCAAACCCGCAGTTTCCTCGTGGAGTTGTCTAGAGTCAGAACGTGCCTGTTGAGCTTCGATCGACCATCTGCCCCCAAAACGCTTTTTTGAATCAACAAAGTACGGCAGTGTCGAGCTTAAAAGAATTGTCAAGCTAGAACAATGTTCCTTGCAATTTGCTGGCTTGGCCCAAACTATGGTTGCCGTGAATTTGCAATATGCTACTCAGGCTACCGAGCTACAAAAGTTGAAACTAGAGGCAGAAGAGCATAGACGTTTGATAGAGGCGATAAAATCTGATGCCCGGATAAAGTGCAAGCTGTCGAGATGGCAAGGGATAAGATGAAGGAAGAAGCATAAGCTAATAAGATGGATTTGGGCAAGGCAATCCATCATTTAAAACAATACCGCGAGATTCATGCCAGGGACAAATCTACTATAGATATACTGCTGCAAGAACAGAGGAACTTCCAAGCTCATTTAGGTGAAGCTGATGCCACTATCAAGGAGAAAGATGCCGCAATAGTAAAATCTGTCGAAGAATCCTTCGAGAATGCCCTAGCGCAGATTCGCATGCTAAATCCCGATGTCAATCTTAATACCTCTGGAATAGACTACATGTCTATCATCAAAGGAAATAAAATAGTCCGCTCTTTCCTTCCCTCGAGACCATTTTTCGGAAGTTGGTACGAGGATGATAAAGGGAAAGAAGGAGGCGAAGAAGTCCATCAAGACACCGATGCTCCCTTCAGCTAGCCTCTCGATCAAGATATATTCGGCGGCTTCCATCATGATATGTGATTGTTTGAAGCTCGCCCGCAAACTTGTTAATTTGCTGAACTGCTGTGTTCTTGTTTGATTTTCTCCTATACTAGCTTTTATTCCATGCCCTGGGTACTTAGAGCCCCTAATTTTGTAGCTCTTTCCTGGGTTAATAACCTGGATGCTTTGCTGTAAACATATCATGCAAGATTTTTATGTAATAATATACGAGTACTTACTTTCTCTGCAAAGTTGCTTTACTCTTCATACGCCTTCTTTGGTCTATATATCTTTCCAAGTTAGGCTTGTGCATTGTTATCTCTGCATCTTGTAAATTTTGAAATTAGTTTCCGAATTCTATGACTTGGCCAGAGTCAGAAATTTGCTGCACAAATGTGGGTCCTAGACCACCCATGGGTAGTATACCCTCCTGAGTGAATAACCGAAAATTAGTCGGGAGTAAAAGTCATCCGTCACTTGTCTAGGTTCAGTGTTGCGACCAAACTCTAAACAATCCGACTTGATCAGGGTCGTTGTGACGGCTTGTTTTACTTCTTTGAGCTTTTGATGCATCATAGCCACAAATGGCTTCTTTGGATGTTCCACGTTCCGAAGGAATCACATTTTAACTATTATATGGGCGACCGCATCCCGGTGGAGTGCGTTTTAGCCATTACTCGGCCTGCAGTATCCCGAAGGAATACGCTTTGACCTCTTTGGGGTGTTACCACATCCTAGTGGAGTGCGTTTTAGCCATTATCTCAGCCTTGCCATATCTTGGCTTAACCTCTATGCTGGTGTTTACCGCATCCTGGTGGAGTCCATTTTAACCTTTGTCTAGGCATTACCGCATCCCGGAGGAGTACATTTTAGCCGTTATCCGGGCATTACCACATCCCGGAGGAGTACGTTTTAGCCATTGTCTAGGTAATCTTTGTATCCCCGCTTATGAACAAAAAGTAAAATATCATTGATAGAAAGGCATTGTGATCCTTACAAAGCTTGCCCAGTAAAGGGCCCGAAATAAATGCAACGTAAAATTCATTCAATTGCACTCAAAGTCTGCCTCTGGATATTCATCATCCTCCTTCTCGGCCTTGTTTCTTTTCTCTCTTGTCTTCTTTTTTGCGCTTGATCCCAACCACGTGGGACTTTCTCTATAACATCACGGAGGTGATAACACTCATCCGTGGTGTGTCTCGGCTCCTTGCGCTTGCTATTCTATCCAATAGCATCCACCAAGAGGGGGTAATTGGGATTATAAAACTTTTTCGTATTTGAACAATAAA
This sequence comes from Acacia acuminata, assembly GCA_019022655.1. Lineage (NCBI taxonomy): Eukaryota > Viridiplantae > Streptophyta > Magnoliopsida > Fabales > Fabaceae > Acacia > Acacia acuminata. Next base: position 1,433,491 of record JAFJYI010000150.1, on the reverse strand, counting down.
AACAGAGATGAACAGAGAGTAGAGTAGAAGAGCAAGACACAAGTATTTATACCCAACCTCTTGACGACTATCACAATTTTACACACTCTATACTAAGAGTAACATCACTGGAACTTACTTCCCCTTACAAGTGATAACCCAATCACCAAGTCCCCAACTTGTGATTATTTACAATAAATGATTTACAATCAAGAAACTCTCTCTAAGAGTGGATGGTGTGTCCCGAAAGAGTAGTTGTGAAACTTGAATGCAATTTGTGTTCAGCAGATGTGTTAGTTGAGAAGAATTGAATGTGAGAAGAATCTATATCTATACGAGAGAGCATTAAATGATCGTTGCCTTCATTAGACAAGGATTAGGTTAACCTTTGATCTTCTTCTCTCTATTCTTCACTTAATCCGAAGGTCGAGGTCGAATATTAATCCATTGGAATAGCAGCTACCGGATGTGGAAATCATTAATCCTTTGCTCTTCATCTCGGGTTTGCATTTAATGTGCCGATGTCACCTTTTGCTTTAGTTCAAATCTTCATTTAATATCCTTTAAATCATCTCAAACTCACTAACAAAATGGTTAAACATACCTAGGAATATTAATGAATGATAATGGGAAGTATTAAGGTCAAACAAGAAAGTTTCGTGATACATTCAAACTCGGGTTTTATTTATCAAAACTCGTAATTTGCATACCTAGCTATCGGACCATTTAATCTTCTATCCCCCCAAAACTGTGTAAAGCTTGTGCCTATTATTTGAAATTCGCCAAAAAACGCTCTTAAAATGCAGACTCGCGCCAATGAAAACTAGTTTTGTCTTTTCCGTAAAATATTGAGAAGTCTCCGCATGGTGAAAAACCGGAGTTTTCTTTGAAAACCGGTGGTTTTGCTTAGTTCATGATTTTCTCATTAAGAACTCCTCCTTCCCCTTCCCATTTTGTTTACAATTGTCACTTATCATCAAAACCATAGAGAACTTTTGTTTTTTCCCATCCGGGTGAGCTCTTTCCCGGACCACTTCTTTGTCGAATCCAAAATTCATCATCTCCAACTTTTCCCCTATCTAATTCAAATCGCTCATCATCTCCATCTGTTCTAATTCAAGGTACTGCTTCGATCGGTCGCGGAAGTCTGTCGCGTGTCTGGACATCGTTTCATAATAGACTTTTTTAACCGAGATGAACTGTCTAAACCATTTATGGCACAGTAGAGATGTACGTCCTCCTTTAAGCGTGGCACTTGGAAAGCCGTATCTTTGAAACGATCCAGATATTTCTGCAAAGTCTCCCCAGTGCTTGCTTCACTTGGCCGAGTTGGAACTCGGTCTTCGGGTGCTTCCGGCTAGTAGCGAAGTTTAACAGAAACTTCTTCTCCAAGGTCTCTATATCCCGAATAGAGTGTAATTGGAGAGAGTGAAACCATATTTGTGTGGCTTCCCGCAAAGTCCCTGCAAATAGTCGGGGTACGACGGGTCCCACAATCCCTTTTACCATAATTGACATCTTGAAGTTGTTAACATGGTTCAGCGGATCTTGCCTCCCATCATACTTCGAAGCTCTCTCGAGTCTAAACCCTTCGGGTAGGCAGCAGTCATAATCTCGTCTGAAAATTGGCTTGAGATTCTATCTCCGCCGCGTCCCTTGGTGTGTATCTCGGGGATGCTGTCTTCCTTTCTAGAATCTAAATTTTCTGCCAGCTGCTTTCCTTTGGACCGAGCTAACTCGGTAGGTGTAACTCGGGGAACGCCCGTGTCAACCTCAGTAGCAGTCGTATCACTAGGATTGCTGGTATCCCGACCAATGTTCCGGAAGGATTCTCAAGCATCCTTATGCGCTCTTCCAACAATTGTATTTTCCTACTTTCTCCTTCGAAACCTTCTCTTGGTCGTTGACGACCAAATTCTCCTCCTCATGATTCTCGGAGGGTTCTTCAACGTTGGTGTGCACAGAAGTCGAGGCCATAACCCGACTTCGGCCAGCATCGTTACGGCCTGTATCCTGAGTTTGTTTCTCTCTTTGTCCAATACGATCTTCCAGCATCTGCTGTATCCTTCGCTGCTCTTCCTAACGCCACAAGGCATTCTAGCGATCCATGTCCTCCTTAATTTGCCTAGCATCCTCCTCGCTTTGAAGTCGGCCACGAGTTTCTATATTCTCCAGCCGGTGGAGCATTGATTCCATGGTGTTGTGCAACACTTTAATGTCGGGATGGTCGATTTGAAACTCAAGAGGATGGGGCGGAAGGTTTTGCTGCTGAATCTCCTGCTGCCCTTGCTGGACGCCTTGGCTCGAATGAGGGGAGTTTGCAGTATATCCGTCTCGCCCTCAGTTCTTATGGAGACATGGTTAAGATCTGGAGCTACCGAGTCCGAATATTGGATCCTTTGCTCTTAGAGCAACTGCTGTGACTATCCTTCTGGCAGCTGATCTTGCCGAGCTGCTTGACTACTACTCCTGGTGCTTGCGGCCATTTTAGTGACTGCCTCTGTGGTTTGGGAATCGAAGTTTATCTCTCTCCACGGTTGGCGCCAATGTTCTGTCTGAAGAACAAAGATGTCTAACCACAGTGGGTTAGTATAGGGTTAATGTAGGATCTGATAATCTCTCCGAGTTATAAGGAAGGTCACTACCGAAGAGAAGATTGCTCAGTGATGTCTATGAGGAAGACACCAATGAATATCTGCTGATCACTGTGCTACACAAGAATGACGTTTAGCCAAAGGGGTGGAGAGTGTGCACAGTGTAACCGGATAGTAAATGGATTTGAACAGAATGTGTGCACCTTGTGGATAATATCCTATTTATAGAGATTACCTAGGGTTTCACATTTCTGGTTCTGCGTCCGTTCCTCAGGCAACATGCATATCCACGTTTTACAAATGCCTGCTCCACTATCTGACGCATTCCTGCTCCACTAACTGTATTTGCTGGGATTAGTGCCTTGGTTATAGGGTGATTAGTGTTTGCCTGCTTAAGGAGGGCTTCCAAATTAAACTGGTGTATTTATGTTGGGCCGGCCCCATATCCGGGCCCAATATATGAATCCATAACATACCAAATATGAAAATGCACACTCTATAAACTATTCACAAATCAATAAAAAAATATTTATCTTTTTTTGTTGTTATAGATTTAAATTTTCAATGTCGGTTCTTTCCTTTCATGTAGATGGAAAATATTAAGAAAATGGAGATTGACACTCTGATTTGCAGATATTATATTCGGGAAAAAAGTCAGCAGTTTGATTTGGAGGACTAATTAACTTTCAAGTGCGCGAGATTGAGATTATTGTTTTCTTGTTCCTTAAGAAAGCAAAAGACGATCAACCACTTCCTTTTATCCGCACTAATGTTATTAAAATTAAATCACAGACAGATGGAATCTGTAACACCCCAATTTTCTAAAGCGTTTTCAAAATAGTTTGATCAGAGTAGAGCATTGGAATAATTTAAAAGAGTGAGTATCTGATAAACATTCACTGTTATTGTGTCTGGTTGCTTATACAGTGGTACAATATCCGAATACAGTACGTTAATATCGATTCAAAAGAAAAGTCCTCCGCCTGTGTCCTCACGCGTGCTGTTTACCCTTGTCCTCGGTCCTGGTTCCTCCGGACCCTGAAGCTATAATGAGGGCTGAGATTCAATGACCATTGAATCTCAGGTAACGATTAACCTCATGCTTATGTAACAATTTATGTATGACAGATATTCATGACATTACAAAAGTAATCACATATGAAAGATAATGACAGAACACAGCCACTGCATATGAATGTTATTATAGTCTGCACTATTCACCAGTGCCACGATGTACACTCGTGTCCTCGGCTAGGAAAACTCAGCGGTATTATCGAACCATAACTTGTGTATAGCTGAATGTATATGAAAAACTTTAAGACGAGTCTTAGTCTATGAATACATCTATCACATATAAGTATACAATAAGCATCAGAGTTAATGTTACAATACGCGTCCGTACCTACGTTGGTGATATCGGTACGTTCGTCGATCAGAATGTGATCACGTATATCCTATAATGGTAATATCGTATTTATTAATTCACAAATAATATCCTAGTAGATATCTTAGTCACTAATTACCATTTTACTCTTGGTGAAATTATTTTTCAACTTATTTTCCTTATTTTTCGAAAAAAAATGCTGATACATTTTGGGCAGATTTTTCGTATAACTTTGAAAAATCATAACTAATTCTAGAAAAATCGAAAGAGGATCCGTAAAATTCCTCGAGAATCCTTAGGATGTCTATTTTTAAGTTAAAATATTCGTTTTTTCCTAGATTCCCTGAGTCATTCCCTGAGGTTTAAAGTTTTGAGTCTCTCGCGAATTTTTCCGAGAAATTCGTAGCCCAACTTTGAAAATTTTAATCTCACTGTACAGAGCTCAAATTAATACGTCCTAGGCATATTTGAAAAGCCCTATATGGCTACTTTAACCATGAATTTTCCCAGAATTTTGTAACTTCATTTACAACATAAAATATTGGCATTTTAATCACCGATTTCAGAAAATCACCTACCGACAAAATTTAAGTCAATTTCGCTACTTTGATCCTAATCTTTCAAAATTTTGCTATAACATCCTCCTCATCAATTTTTTTCGAAATAAGACCATTTTTAACCATAAAAATATGATAACAATAATTTATTGGAAGATTAAAGATCAAAACAACATTTAAGCTATAAACTAAAAGCTAAAGCTTAAGAATTAGAGAACTTACCCTTGAAGAACCTTGCTACTCCTTCTTACTTCCCACTAACTCTCCCTTTCACTCTATATTCAGATGTTTCTTGCTTGTGATGGTGTGAAGATTATGAAGAACCTAAGCTCCTATTTATAGCAAATTGGTGTGGCATTTTGGTAGTTCTTTCAAACCTAACTCATCTTGTATTTTGGCCATTTGGATCTAGGTCATTTAGCAAGCACTCATCCTCACCCTTCATATGATTAGAAAACCCTAACTTAAACTCCAAGTTTTTCTTTTTGAAATTCAATTTATTGTTTATTTTTTATTTAATCTCCTTCTTCCATGTGCTTTGTACAATTGTAACAAATAAAACAAATTAACTTTTTCTTCCATGCATGTATCATCCGAAATTCCCTTCTTTTTAGCCTTTTAGTGTGTATTTCAATTAATAAAACACCTCTTGTTTCAAGTTTTCTAATTGGTTAGCCTCAATATTTGACTTTTCAACTCTAATTTATCAAAGTTTCTTATCTCTTCTTTCCCTCTTCAAATCGGTGTCTTTCCCTCTCTCACCTTCATCCTATTTCAACTTCTTAAACGATCTCATGTGATCTCATTGATTTTCTTTTCCAACTTGTCCTTTGCCCATGTGCCGATTAACATGTGTTTGATTAAGTAATTAATATATTTATTCCTTCTTTCTCAATTATATGCTTCAAGAATGAGTTACTTTAGGTGCCTTAGTTGCTAGATGAAATTCATAGTTGGTTGTTTATTAAAAAATACTTTTAGGGGTTAAGCTTAAAATTTATTCAAGTCTCTTCATCACTAATTAAATTTCAAAAATCATGGTCCAATTAGAAACCACTAATTTCCTTTTTATCATTTTAAATTTAATTTAAAAAATTTAGGAAAAGATTTTGGAGATAACCTATTCCAAGCTTATAATATGCTTATTTGTAATAAATCCTTATATTTGATCTATGACCAACGTATCTCAGGATACAATTTATTTTGTATAGATTCTCATTTACTTGTGTCTAGAATTACTCCCAATGTTTTAACTTAAAACTTAATTAATTACCCACTTTTCTCTCTCTTATACTAGGCTCACAACACTCACAACTTTTATACCACACACACACACACACACACACACCCACCCTTCTCGTTCCAATTTATCCTCTTCCATGGTCACACACCCACCCTTCTCGTTCCAATTTATCTCACACACACACACACACACACACACACACACACACACACACTCCTCGTTCCAATTTATCCTCTTCCATGGTCATTAAGTCCCACACACACACCCTTCTCGTTCCAATTTATCCTCTTCCATGGTCATTAAGTCCACACACACGCACACACACACACACCACACACACACACACACACACCCTTCTCGTTCCAATTTATCCTCTTCCATGGTCATTAAGTCCACACACACACACACACACACACACACCCTTCACACACACACACACACACCCTTCTCGTTCCAATTTATCCTCTTCCATGGTCATTAAGTCCACACACACACACACACACACACACACACACACACACACACACACACACACACACACACACACACACACACACACACACACACACACACACACACACACACACACACACACACACACACACACACACACACACACACACACACACACACACACACACACACACACACACACACACACACACACACACACACACACACACACACACACACACACACACACACACACACACACACACACACACACACACACACACACACACACACACACACACACACACACACACACACACACACACACACACACACACACACACCCTTCTCGTTCCAATTTATCCTCTTCCATGGTCATTAAGTCTCTTAATTAAAAGTACACACTACTACAAAATACCTAAAAAAGACCCAATTAATGTCCTTATTCTACGGGACGTCGGGGAGAGCGAAGTCGTTTGGTGTATATGAGGCGACTGAAAAGAGTTCAGTCGCCTCGGTACCTAACACAAATCGGGTCGCCTCATATGAGGCGACAGTTCAGGTCGCCCCATATGAGGTGACTGAAAAGAGTTCAGTCGCCCCATATGAGGCGACCTTAACACAAATCAAGAGCCCCATATGAGGCGACTGAACCCAAATCAGTCGCCTCTTTTTAGACGACTTGAACTCTATTTAGGTCGCCTCATATGGGGCGACTGATTTTTTAGGCGACGATTATCTATTCCGGTCGTCTCTTATGATCCAAAGACGCCCTGAATTGATTTTCAGGTCGCCTTAAATTATTATTTTTTTAAAAAAAAATGTGCTTGCTGTTTTGTTTGGCCAATTTGCTGCAAATACTTCACAAAATAATTAAGCGCATATGCGTAATGACAATAGATAATATATTATGACCGTATGAATTATATGTATGTGCATTCCATCAAAAGAAGGTGAAATAACAATGAATACAACAAGGTTCAATAAGAAAATTGTAAAAGTGACTTCAACAAAAGAATTGGCTACACATACAAGATCATACAAGAGAATGACAATATAGATGTTCTGATCAGTTCAACAAAATCAATCAAATTCACAACTTAGCTTCCAACATAACCATGAGGATGCAAGAATATCAACAACTCCAAAGAGAAAACTTCAACTGCGAGCCTAAGAAGACAAGTTCGGGAAAGTCACGATAATGAATTAAAGTGTAGCATCGAAACTTTCAAAGAAATTCAACAACGAGAAAGAAAGAAGGTATGACCTAGATTTAGGTTACTAAAACTAGACCAAAACAACAAACAAAGCACCACTATGACAACAAATTTTTCTCACATTTGGAGGCAATTAATCTCCAAAATTTCACAACAGCTTTCACAATTTAATGCAGCAATTAGATAGCATCAACATTCCCTTCAATTGGCAATAACACTGATATGCGACAAGAGGCAAATATATATAGCAAAGCAATGACTTTTGAACACAAAGCTTAACAGAATTTCAAGGTTTCAAAGATATAGAATTTAGCTCAACTCTAATGCTAAAGTGAATGAGAGCCACCTAGTAATAATCACGATTCACACAAGCAAATCAAACACCTCCCAAGCAAGAAGCACACATAAAACTTTCAAAGCAAATCGCTTATGATGGTATGATTCAACAAAATTCTCAAGTCTTGGTTATTGGAAAATCAAATGCGATAAGGTATAATGGCAAAATCAAACCTCATATGACAGTGATCTATTTCCGAGAATTAAACAAGTGATCTAACCTCATATTCACAAGCAATTAAAGTGGCAAATTCAAGAGCAGCACCAATAATTTATAAAACCGAAATCAAGCACACTTAATAAGTTTCACAATGACAATCACCCTAACAAGTAATGACTTGCCTATATATTCACATTGAGCCATGTTCAAGAAGATATCTAGCCATCATGTCTCGAATCGAATCGATGTCATCCTGTGAGTACGGATCCTCAGTACGAAAAAACTGTAAATTGGAAAACAAGGTATAATTAACAACCAAGTACCACAACAAAAAATATCATCATTTGAGGATCACGGAGCATTACGTACGTTTTGCAAGCCGAGTAAAATGCGTCCGGTGGAAACGATAGATTGCATCCAATTGATAATGTAGTATCCACACTCGGTGTTCCCTGGTTGGTGATGACACTATAAATCAAAAACAAATTGTTAAAACAAAAGCTACCGTGTCTCGTAAAAAACTTGAATTGAAACTACTTACCTTCGGATAAAACCACTTCGGTCCACCCCCTCGTGCTCCGAATCTGTCTATATGTCCTAAGACCACTATCATTAAAATAGAAATTAACAGACATGAAAACAATTCATTTAAAAAAAAAAATCGATGATTTAGACAAAAATTTACTTACTCGGCAAACATGTTTTTGATATTCTCGGTTGGCCTACCACCTATGGAATCGAACCAATAACATGCTTTCTTGGCGGGACAAACAACGCACGAGGTCCAATGAGCACTACAACATATACATATTAATATTAAACTAAGATAAAAAAGCATTTTTTTTCCTTAAAAATCTTATAGAGACAAAAAAAATACGCACCTTTCATGATTTGCGCTAGATAACAAGACGATTTTATGTCGCCCATTGTTAAACCAACATAAATGGCCCTCCCGGCTAAGATATTGCGAGCCGAAGCTGTGGATCCAGGACATAAGAATCCATATGAATCCAATTGGTCTCCCTTTTTGCATATGTCCCGACACTACGATCAAAATAAAATGATAAGTGTTGTTGAATATATTAAACAAAAAAAGAGTATTGACATAATTAAAGGGTAAAAAAAACTTACAAGATTGCAAGTTGAAGCCACTTTGTATATCTAAACAGTCCATATGCATAAACTCTGTCAAATCTTTCTTGTCAATTGATATCGGATATGTCTTGTGCCTTGCACCGACAATGCCCGGAGGCATCTCGCAAGCCTATAGAGACGATGTCCCGGTAGAGCTCTCGCAAATGTGATAAGTATGGAAATCTGCCCGCACTTGTTCATGCTATGAAAACATAATAAACAGATTATGAGTGGGTTAGCAATGAAAATCAATCCTAAACCCTACTCATCGTCAATCAGTAATGTATTTCTTACCATTGGAGGTGTCGTCCCCACCTCGATAAGATGATGCGGCCAAAGGATGAACGATGTGGTGACAGCGTCTAGCGTGGGAACCTCCTCATCAACAATCGGGATGGGGTCTTTTCTTCCCCCTCTCGCACACTTGTCGAGTCACCCTACGTTGGTCTTGTGGAATTTGCATATTGTGGTGTGTGGTTTGTTCGGGTAAACAAGACCATCTGCAACAATACGCCGGTGTGGGTCATCCAAATATAGAGTGCAAGGTTGTCCCCTGTGGAGTGTGAGAAGGCTCGCCGAGGGCTCGTCAATAAGTACATCTCGGGAGAGTGATGAGAAGGTTCGCCAATAGGTACATCTCGGAGCGTGAAAACTTTCTTTACTTGCTTGGGAAGGCCGGGGATTCCTGGTTTGAAGGTTGCGTATTTACCTTCCCTTGTATCATCTCCCTCATTTCACCCCGTAGTTGTGCCATAACCTCATCTACGAGGGACGCTCGAATTTTGGCTACAAGGCGAGGACTAGGGTTGTCATCGTCATGCGAACAACTCGAACGTCGTCCAAAATATTTCGCGACACTAACTCCCCTCGGCTCCCCACGAACAACATCAAGGTAATCAGGCTTCCCAATCGCCGTGGACAAAATGTCCATCCGTGTACCCGGCGTGAATGAACCTTGGCTGCTTTACTGCTCAAGCACATCCTATATCATAGGATTTTTCATAAATAGTAACTAATTAAACTCTAAAAATATGAAACAACTGAGGCTATTTAATACTTCTAATTTAACTACTTACAATCTTTGAAGCAACCTCGGCCACATCTTCATTTATGTATTTCTCACCCTTCATCCTCGCGGCTATCCATTTTTTGTGGCGAGGAGGACGCTCAGAGCCTCGATAACGGTGGAAGGATCGGATTGAGCAGCTTCCTTCATTTTCTCGCAACTCTTCTTCCATCGACCTCCGTTCAAGCTTCTTATAGCCGCCCCTAGACATGCAATGTGGATACTTATTTCTCGCTTGCCTCTCTCTATTGGCTCGACTTGTTTTTACGTGACACGAAAACAAATAAAACTGAGCCTTCGATGTCAAATAGATTCAACTAAAAGATAAGATATGAAAAAATTTACAAGAAATTCGGGATTACGGCGTGACGCCACAAACTCCCTCCACCTGCGGAGAAATGTAATCATAGTCCTGACATGGGTCCTTGTCCCTCTTTACCCCTCGAATATACTTTCTAGTGAGCTTGTTCTTAAAGTCTTTCCAACGTATACGAACCTCGCCCATCCAATGCTTGTTCATGGCCTTATTGTTAGGCACATCATACGTTTTTGCAAGGTAAAAGAGAAGATATGAAAGAAATCAAGTGATAAAACTAAAGATACAAATGTATAAGATATCGAAAGTGAGATACCAAAAGTTGTGCCCAGATCAACTCCTTCATTTTAGGAGGAACCAACTTCCAATGAGAGAATACAATGCGAACTTTGCTTTGAGCCGGATAGCCTACGTAGCTAATGAAATTGTCTTCCTCGGACCAATTGGATTCATATTGGCATCGAACTCCACATGCAGCCTCTTTTTCTCGATCATCACGACGTGCAATTAACGCACCCATATGTGTGCTACCTCTACCCTTTCTCCCCATCGGTACATCATTCCCACCATCACTCGATGACTTGTTAGAGCTAGACATATTCCTGTTCATCAAAGACAAATCAATAATGTTAGATAGAGTTATTATTAAATAATAAACAAATGAATAAAATGAACTAACATGTTAAACCTGTACAAAAATAACATAGGACTTTTTCATAACTTAAGATCTTACTTTATATGGTTTCCCATATTCCTTCGAATGATCCTTCCTTGGAGCATATTCTTCATCATCTACCAATTCTACTTCACGTGTTGTAGGTGAATTTGTTGTGAAAGGGAGTGTATCGTCCAGGTTCAAGGATTCTTCACCATACGTCCTGTTTTTTACTTTGAAGTACAATGGACATTTTGTTATTTGCGGTGGTCGTAACATAAAACACTTGTTTCGCCCGGCTTGCTAGAATGAATGGCTCGTCTCTATGACCAAGTCTTTGAAGATCAACCGAGACAAATCCAAATTTAGGATCTATTACAACATTATTGTTAACCCACTTACATTTAAATAAAGCAACTTTGAATTTGGTGTAGCTCATCTCCCATATTTCTTCAATAACTCCATAATATGCCATAGATGCTAACACCGGGTTTTTGTCTTTCGAACTCGAAAAGTGCATGGATTCAGCTTCAACCATCACCCCACGTTTTTGCCTGAGAACTTCGTCATCTTGGTCTTTTGTCTAGAAAGAATATCCGTTGATATCATAACTTGTCCAAGTGATGACTTGATAAGAAGGCCCCAGGCTAACCACTCGATTGTAGCCGACACACCGGTCTCGTGCAATACCTTCTCCCGGAACCACTTTATAAATGTCTTCTTTTGCTCATTAGCTATCTGCATGTCATTCTTCCTTTGATTCATATTCTTCAAACTCTTTCGTGTTCATCAATGTATGGTTGAACTTCTTCCGTATTATTCAAGATGTACAGTGTGCTTGCAACACCTCGGCACGAAGCATATTCTTCAGTTTGATTCCTCGAGTTCCCTCACTTATCCCCTTATCATCTTTGAGATTGTAACGTCGACCACGATAGATAATCTTTACTGAACTCCATAACCTCTTCCACTACATATCTCTCAACGATTGAGGCTTCCTACGATAAGGATTTTTAGAATACCCTTTTAAGATCTTCATGTATCGCTCGAAAGGGTACATCCACCTTAGGTAAACTGGACCGTAGAGTCTTACCTCCCTTACCAAGTGCGCTATCAGGTGCACCATTATATCGAAAAATGCAGGAGGAAAATGCATCTCTAGTTGGGACAAAATAATATAACCCTCATTTTCCAATTCATCCAACTTTTCAATGTCAATGACTTTGTTACATATAGCATTAAAGAGAATACACAATTTTGTTATAGTGGTCCGCACTTCATCTTTCATAATGCCCCTAATAGCTACTGGTAATAGTTGTTGCATCAACACATGATAATCATGAGACTTCATTCCCACTAACTTCAAACCGTCCATTGAAACACACCTTCTCAAATTTGAAGAATATCCTTGTGGAACCTTAATGTCATATAGACACCCACACAAACTTTTTTTCTCCACTTTTGATAGTTTATGAGCTGCTGGCTCCTTGTATGCCCTCTTACCATCTTCCGTTACTCGTGGATGTAACCATTCTCTTATTCTCATATCAACCAGGTCTAGTCTCGCACTAATTCCATCCTTAGTCTTCCCTGGTATGTGCAAAAGAGTACTGACAAGGCTATCGCAAACATTTTTTCCACATGCATCACATCAAGACTACGCCAATATGGAAGATCAAAGAAAATTGATCTCTTCTTCCATATATTCTTCTCACCCGCAATCCTTTTCTGCTTACCCAATGTGACATTGATATGCATCACCCGACTATAGACTTCCTCTCCGGTTAATGCCTTTGGAGCCGTTCTATGCTCCTAAGCCGTTAAAACGCTTTCTTAACTTACGATATGGGTGGAACCGATCAAGAAACCTCCTGTGACCGAGGTAGACCGTTTTTTTTTTTTTGCTGGAAGTTTGTGTCAGCTTCACATATTGTACATGCTTTATGCCCCTTCACACTGTACCCAGACAAATTTCCGTATGCAGGAAAGTCGTTGATCGTGGTAAAAATCATTGCACGCAACTTAAAGGACTCCTTCTTATATGCATCAAACACATCTATGCCTTCCTCCCACAACTTCTTCAAATCCTCAACTAAAGGCGCCAAGTACACATCGATATTGTTACCAGGCTGTTTTTTTGGTCCGAAATCATCATAGAAAGCATCACATACTTGCGTTTCATATATAGCCGGGGAGGTAAGTTGTATATTACAAGGAGAACCGGTCATGCACTATGGGTACTGCTAAGAGTTTGATACGGATTGAAGCCATCTGTACAAAGCCCCAAACCAAGGTTTCTTGGCTCAATGCCAAATTGCGGGAACATTTCGTCTATTTTCTTCCATTGGAGAGAGTCACCGGTGCCGTAGATATTTTCCATCGGATATTCTCTCATCGAATGCCATCTCAACTTCTTTGCTATTGCTTCACTAGTAAACGACGCTTAAACCGAGGAATTATGGGAAGATACCACAAGGCCTTCAAAGGTTGCCTTTTTTTTGTGTGATCTCCCGAACCACCACCTTTCTTCACTTTGTATCGTGAAGTTTTACATTTCGGACAATTACTAAGGCCTTCATACTCATTTCGTACAATATGCGTCATTAGGGCAACCGTGTATCTTTTTATACTCCATACCCATCGTAGCTAAGATTTTCTTGGCCTCATACATATGATTTGGAAGTACATTATTATCTGGCAACATATGACACAACAATTCAAGCAACGACGTGAAACTGCTATCGGTCCACCCACATGTTGCCTTTAAGTTGACCAAATGTAAGGTCCCAATCAACCGTGTATACTTAGTACACCCAGGGAACAAAGGTGTCTCTCGCATCACTCCGCACGCTATCATATTCATGCGGTTGTGCAAAGGATTTGACCTCAACATCATGAATCATTCTCTCCATTCCATCATCATCTACCTCAACTTCATTTTCGTAGGATGCACTTTGGGAGTTACCTCCTCACCATGCCATATCCACGTTGTGTATCGAAGGTTTATTCCATCACAAATTAGGTGGTCCCTTATATCAGCAATATCCCTTCGAACCCCATTTAAACAATTAACACATGGACAATAGTACATCCCATTTTTTGTAGGCACATTCCTTCTAGCAAATTCAATAAACTCTTCCACCCCATTCTCATATTCTTCACTAGTTCTCAAAGCATTCATCCAACTATGACCCATTTTCTTATCACCTAAGACATTTCCAACAACAAATCAAGTTCATAACAATTTCAAGAACGACATGGTTTCTTTTACGAAAATTTCGGACAGCATTTCCCCTTAAAAGTAAGACATCCCAAAATTTTAATAACAACCAATTTCAGCTTAATTGAACAAAACTTACTAACTAAAGCAATTCAACAATATCAACTATTAAATCCAACAATTTCATCAACTAACAGAACATTGGAATTATTCCTACCGACATATACTTCAATGGTAAACCATGAAGCCATCATTTTTTTAATCAAGTTCACGTAGTTCATATGGCTAATAATATAGGAAAGACAAAAAAAAACACGGACCGATTAAAAACACTTAAACTAATAATGGTAAACCATGAAGCCATAAGACAAAAGTGTTGTTCTCTCTCAAGAAGGTATCATAAAGGACAATATATGTGTGTGTGTATAAAATGAAAACAACTGACCTAATTTGGGAGCGCAACCGCTTTGCTTCAAACCTTTGACAAAGATTTCTCAATGTAGTCAAAAAAGACAAAGATGATCGTCCTTTGATCTCTTCTCGTCTATATCTGCATTATAACAATACAAAATTATAACATACGAAAATCACATAATTAATCTCAAAATCAACAATATTCCACAAACATAAGGGCCCTTGCTCCAAGCATGTTATATAATATATCAAAATATTAAAAGTTAACAATGTAATTTATAATACAAAATTAATAAAACACTATACTAAATGAAACAATTAAAAATTACCTCCAATTAAAAATCAATGTAGTGCGAGAGAAATCATTAATACTCAATTCAATTCTTAAAAAAGAAGAATTCATGGAAAGATATGGGAATAAGATAACTCACATCGATGAAACTAATACACAATTTAAAAGCAACCAATCAATGGTACTAGAAATTGAAGATAAAAAACAAAGAGCGGTGGCCAAAAATTATCCGTTTTCTATTGCTTGTATGGTTCTCAAAAAGTAATACTTGTATCAGATTAGTCACTATATGATTACTTTCAAAACTAAAATCTTATGATATAAACAAAGGCATTAGGCTGGATTCTTAATTGGCATACGTATGACACCATTGTATGCCTTGTTTATATGAAGGAACAATATGATTATGCATGATTAACAGGTACAAATAGAATTATTGTTTAATCTTACGAAAGGGAGGGGTATATCAGGTGACAAAGTGTTGTCTACACAAGTCTTGCTTATGCTTATTGGAAATCAGGGAATGTAAAGTTTGAATCAAATATATTAGAAGAGATGACAAGAAAGAGATTGATGATAATAAGTAAAATCTATAAATGTTTTGATAATCCTCTTGGTAGTGAAAACAACACTTAATGTTCATTATGGAATCATGTAGAGTCCTAATTGAAAAATTTAACTTTGGAAGAATCTCTAGAATTTAATCGAGACTACCATAAATTTGTAATCACACATCTTTGCATGCAACATTGCTGGTTTTTTCAAAGAAATGCTTACTTGTAAAGGACACTAGCAAATCCACCACAGCTTGGAGGTACTTTATTTCATTCTTACTATGATTCTAAAACACAGCTCCTTTTTTTTTTAATAGTTTTGTCTCATATAACCACATATCCCGATTCCATATAGCTAATAGCTCACCTATATCAATCAAAGAACATGGTCTTCAATGTGCAACACAAATCAAACAAGCTTCTCCAATACGAAGCCTCAAGTTACTACTCCATAAAGCGATAAAGAACTCATTGACCTATAATACAATATCTAAAGCATTCAGGATATAAAAGTAAATGCATGTACTAATGTTAACAAATAAAAAAGGGGGAAAACTCGTTTCCAAACTTCACTCGGATTTTTCCATCCAAAAAGGAAGAATTAGACACATCTATATTGTATCCTGGTGGTGCATAGACAAAGTCCGATCAATGACCATCCATTAGATGCCCTATCTTCCCCATCACTGCCGATACCGTTCGTGTTATGCTATCCCAAAAGATAAATCCATCACAAATGAAAATGAAATTGAAAATCAAAATAACGAAGATGAAAACGAAAATGTGTCAGTGCTAGTGAAAGTGAAAACAAAAATATGAAAACTATGACACCCTCCGATATACACGATAATTATCATAGTAGTAGGGCGCATCACAAATGGGTTATCGAGTGTTACGAAATAACACTACACGGAGCACGAAGAAGAAGGAGGACCGGAGGAGAGTTGACGGTCTCAATCGCGGCTCGGCGAGGAAGAAAGCGAGTTGAGAGCACAGGGAGGAGGGTCGGAATGAGAGACGAGAGCGCGCGGCAGAGGGACGAGAGAGTTGTGGGGTTATCAGAGTGTTACAGAAATAATAGCTACCTGGAGCACGAAGAAGAAGGAGGAAGTTGACGGTCTCAATCAGCGGCGAGGAAGAAAGCGAGTTGAGAGCACGGGAGGAGGGTCGAATGAGAGACGAGAGTGCGCGGAGGGACGAGAGAGTTGCGGCTGGGAGGGGCTGAAATGAACTGATCGAATAGGGTTTTTGTTCGAGCAAAAAAAAGGGTTTTTTATTGCTGAAAGGCGACCTGAAAACCAAATCAGGTTGCCATTTGGTATTTTAGGCAACCCGATTAGCTTTCGTGTCGCCTTTTTTTTTTTTTTTTTTTAAATTGAGGCGACACGAAAGCCAATCGGGTCGCCTAAAATACACAAATGGCGCACTGTTAAGATTTCAAAGTCCAATAATTATATTAAAAAAATATGTGGTAAAGAAATAAGTTTGGGACCCAGCAAAAAAAAAAAAAAAGAATTTGGGCGACCTGAATAATATTCAGGTCGCCTCAATTTAAAAATAAGCGACCTGATTCTCTTTTCAGGTCGCCAATAATTATATTTAAAAAAAAAACACATGTGGCCAAAGAAATAAGTTTGTGACCCGGAAAAAAAAGAATTCAGCGACCTAATTTTTTTTCGAGTCGCCAATAATTATATAAAAAAAAAAAAAAACCCATGGCGCCGAAGAAATAAGTTTAGACAAAAAAAAAAAGGGCCAAAGGAAATAAGTTTCGAGACAAAAAAAGGCGCCAATGAAATAAGTTTCGGACCAAAAAAGGCGCCAATGAAATAAGTTTCGAGACAAAAAAAAAACTTTATTCAAATAGGCGACTAATAGTTTTAAGGTCGCCAATATGAAAAAAAAAAAAAAAAAAAAAAAAACATGGCGCCAAAGAAGTTTTAGACCAATAAACAAAACCCATGGCGCCAAAATTAGTCAATTTGGGCGACTTGAATATAATTCGAGTCGCTGAATTAAAGATAAGGCGACCCGAATATTTTTCAGTCGCCAATATTAATAAAATTACAACAAAAAACCGTCGGCGCCAAAAGAAATAAATTTTATACCAAAGAAAATTGTATGGCGCCAAAATTTGCTCCAATTTGGGTGACTGAATTAAATTCAGGTCGCCTAAAATCAAAAATTTAGCAAAAAACACATGGCGCCAAACAACAAAAAATTTTTTAATGGCTATTAGGCGCCCGAAACAAATGTAGGACGACAAAATCCAATTTTATAAGTCCTAAACTCTAATTCAGACGCCAAGGCTAATTTTCCTTCAATATATTTACAAGATTGCCACTACCATCATTTTTTACTTCCCGTTTTGAAATAAGGACGTTTTTTAGGGTAGTGATATCCAATATTTGTAGTAGTGACATTATCCTCTTCCACAATTTATGACTTGCATGTGCTTAATTTTGCATATGGGTTTGTTTAATATTAAACAATTTTTATTTCATAGCTAGCAAGTTCGTTTGGGGAAATTGAATTGCTTGTTAATTGTGTTAATTTCTCAGAAATCAGGATGTGATGCTGGCGTCAAGTAATTTTTATTTATTTTTTGGAACACGCCAAGTAATATTTATTATTTAATACTCTCTCTTAAATATAAGAATTAAATAAGTAATTTACAGAGATCAAGAAAAGTATTTGAATCAACCAAAGCAATCTAGCTCGGTTGGCTCGTAGTTGGGTTCGCTTAAACACCTAGTCGTGGGTTCGATTCCCCGACAAAGTGTATGGAGAAGGTTATTTGGCCAACATCAATGCCCCTTTGGGACGACTACGGTGTGAAGGAAGATTAGTCTCTACTCTTGGTGGAAGACACCCCTGATTTCTATTAAAAAAAAAAAAAAGTATTTGAATCAGTTTTTTTAAAAAATAAAACTATATAGGTTTCTCTAAAATATTCCATTTAATTTGATAATTACTCCATTGATAGAAACCCTCTATCTTATATATAATCAATATGGTTAATTTAAAGGAAAAAAATTATAAATTTCATAAACAATATGAATTGAGAACTTATATTTAAAACAAAAACAATCATACCAACTTCCAAGTACCACTCTGGACACGTATATATTAATAACTAATAAGTTTCCAATTTTGGTGGATTAACTGTAATGCCCCAAGTACCACTCTGGACACATATATATAATAACTAATAAGTTTCCAATTTCGGTGGATTAACTGTAATGCGTGACGTGCGACGCCAAAAAGTCCAAAACGTGTTTCCTCTTCCTTAAGAAAGCAAATCATATCTTCTTTAAAATAATTTCTTCGATGTAGTTAAAGAAAACAGATAAGATCCAATTAATCGATTTTATCGTTGAATAAAATGTTGTGTCAATGAATTATACATGTGCACGTATAAATATCATATCTGAATATTTACTTTATTGTCTTGATATCTTGTTGCCTCATAAAAGGCATAGTCACATTCAGTGACGGAGGTGGAATTTTATTGACGGGGCCGAGAATTTAAAATATTATATGAAAAATAAAAATACTTGAAATACAATACAAACCTAATATATAAAAAATTGAAAGAAATCTATCGATAAGTTCACTTGAAGTACAATACAGATCTAAGAGAGAAGACGAGACTCTTTTAGAAGATACATATTAAAACACGAGAGACAATTAGGTTGCTTACTTGTTTTGATGGACGAACGCGAGCTTGAAAGAGTCAAAACCTTTAGGTGAAATAAGTGATTGAGGATTTGCACTCACACAAGAGACAAATAAGCATATGATGATTTCCTATTTCAATAGATTTGAGATATATTTTGACACATTTGGGAAGTCGTCAATATTAAATTAATGAGATTTTCTTAAGATTTTCAAAGATATCAATATGGGTACATCATTTATGAGATTTTGACTTAAAATATAAGTTTTTGATTAATTTTAGGAAATAAAAGAATAATGGATAAATAAGAAGGGAAAAGTATTTCTCCCGTCACTGGAGATAGAGTGATCTCCAGGAGCCTAAAACTATGTCGTTTTGAATTAATGAAGGGTGTGTTTGTAATTGTAGGTGAATTAATGAAGGGTGTTTTCCGTAATTTTGCACCCTTCATTAATTCACCTAAAATTACAAACACATCCTTCATTAATTCAAAACCACGTAGTTTCGTGCTCACTAGAGATAACTCTATCTTTAGTGACTGGAGAAATCTTTTACCCAAATAAGAATTATAGGTTTTCAAAAGGAAAAAAATAAAGTTGTTATTATTATGAAATATTATTGTTATAATATAACACTTTTACAATTCATCATTCTACAGCAGCCAGGACGCACTTGAATTAAACAAAAACGGGGCCACAAATTGAGCACAGGATGAGGATGGATCATTTGAATTTTGAAGATACTTACTATCAATTTCATTTCTATTTGAAGCTTCTGGTTCTGAGCGTGTGTATATATATTTTTGGACAAAAAAAAAAAAAATTTAGGGGGCGGGGCCCACCCTTGCTCCCCTCTGTCTCCGCCATTGGTCACATTCACAACGAATTAGTTACAATTAGTTTGATAGAATCCCAACCAAACAAAAGTTAAGTTGGTTTTGGCACTACAAAAAAAAAAAAAAAAAAACTGCTTTTTACGGCAGAAAAATTCTCTCGCAAAAAAGCTATTTTCCGTCGCAAAACTGGTTTGCGGCGGATCAAGGTTCGTTGCAAAAATGGCTCTCACAAATCACTTTTGCAATGGAAAAATGCCATTTTTCCTCACAAATTTGAATTTTGCGAGGGAAAATTGTCCATTGCAAATTTCATTATTTTGTGAGGGAAACATTTTCTCCCACAAAATCATGATTTGCAAGGGAAAGCCTTTTTTCCCTCGCGAGGGAGAAATTTTCCCTTGCAAATTTCATTATTTTGTGAGGGAAACGTTTTCTCTCACAAAATCATGATTTGCAAGGGAAAACCTTTTCCTCGCAAATTCCAATTTATTTAAAAAAATATAAAAAATCAGAAAATAATAAAATAATTACAAAAAAATATTAAAAATTAGAAAATAAAAAGACTTGTATATATAATAAAAATAAGTTCTAATAATCATAAGAATTTACATAGTAGAAACAAAATATTATAAATAATAATGTTGCGTCCAAAATGAACTAAAAAAAAGTCTAAACAATAGCGATCGGTCATCATCATCACCACATTGTCATGACCACCAGGAGGCAACCCCGCACTCGTCCTTCAATATAGACAATGTCAGCATTCTCTAGTCTGAGAACAACACCCGCAGCATACATCTTCTTCACATCATCAAGATTTTTCTCTTCCTCTTGGAGCCCAATTTGAACCTTTCTAGCTTCTACAAATATGAATGCAGTGGTATAAGTTTGGAATCATATAAGACCATATCTAATGGACAGCCTAACAGTCGGAGATGAAGAAACTATATAAAGCCCCAACACATACCAGAATTATTGTCCATGTAAGACAATCATTTTTCAAAAAAAAAAAAAAAAAAAAAAATAAAAAAAATATATATATATATATATATATATGAAATGATCGGCGACTTCAAAAACTTCAATACCCTGATTTCTCTGATTTATTATTCATTCATGGCAGAAAATAGCATTACCTGCTGGCTTCCCTTGACAATTCCTTCCATGGATTTAATAAGTTTCATACGACCATCAGGGCTAATAAAGGCCTCTTGAAACTGCAGTAAAATGAAATAAACAGGGTGTCAACAAAACTACTGAACCAAATATCCAATCTATGATAATGGCCACCGATAATAATACCTAAAAATAATAATAACACACATTGACAATTCTCTATAACAAAAATATTGAAATGCCAGATAACATAAAATCTTGAGTAGTTGAAAACTATGGTAAAGAGAATAATTGATGAGAAAGAGCAAAAGAAGAAAATAAAACTTAGAATAGGACATGATTAAAAGAAAACAAAATGAAGAGACAATGCAAATTTGATCTTCTTTTTTTTTTTTTTTTTTTGGGGGGGGGAATGTTAAATAAGATTTGAAGAAAATGTCCAAGAAAGACTTTACATCACACTCTCCATTCTCCAATGAGTACCTGTGAAATGATGGAATTCAATAGGGATGCTTCCTTTGTCATCAATTCTTTAATTTCCAAAAGAGCATTGTAAGTGGCATAGCATTTACGAGTTTGACTATGTCTTCCCTGAACATTGTAACGGCCAAGAAAATTTGAGACTTGATAAAAGCCCATAAAAATATGGATAAGGTAAATCACCAAAATGCAAATGCAAACCTGGATAAGAGCATACAGTTCTTAAAGGCGTTGTTCATACCTACAGAAACAGGAAACCTGTTATTATCTAAAGATATTATGTCAAGGTTTTTGTTTTTGTTTTTTTGGGTGTTTAACGTACTGGATGACCTCTGGTTGGCATGGTAGGTCATCAATCTGCCGCTTTATTGCTATAACATCACTCATTTTAGCAGCAAGTTCCTATTAGGAAGCAAAAGCAACAGGGTTAGGAATCACGTTTTGGGGTGTCAAAACATGGTGAGCAGCTGCAAATTTCTGAAGGGTCTCCACAAATTTGTCTTCAAATCTTTTATTATCTGGCCATTTCACCTGCAAATTTGACCCAGTGAGCAGCTGGTAGAGTTTATCTAAAAGAACATTTTGAAAGTTGAATGCCAAACTATTAATAGTAACATTTTCCATAAAATTTTGCAATGACAATGACAATCTTGTTATTAATGCAGTTGAATCCTCAGAAATTTCCCACTATATTATTTCTTGTCAAATGCAACTTATTACTTATAAGTTCTCTGTTTAAATACATATGAGATAGCTTTTCATTGATTATACACGATGCCGCCAACGCAAACCGTTGATTCAAATAAACAATATAGAACCCTAGGGGATCCTGATATATTCATCTCTTAGATGAAAACTAGATTAGCTCTCTGAACATAAATTCATCGGTCATATCCAAGGAAATACTCACACGTTGATTGATAAGTACTGGATTCTTTATCTCTGGATATATTCCAACAACTCTCGGTGCACCTAGTGCAATGGAGATGTACTCTTCAAAAGTAATGATTTGAAATTTTCCTGAAAGATATTGAAAGTAAAAAGATAATGTTAACTATTATTGTATATGCCTAAATGCTCAAAGTCTCCTCATGCTCACAAATGAACCCTTATAATATGCTATTAATGAGTATGAAACTAAGTCTTAAATAAAAAATTCTCGTTATAACGGTATTAGTAGCACCATAAAATGAAACCAGATCACGAATAATTTATAATTTTTAAATAAACAAGTCAAACACAACCCGGGGGGATCCATAACTGAATGAGAAGATTTTAATGGTAAAAAGAAACCAACCATTATATTGTTGATCCCGGAACTTGTACCTCTGATTCACCCTCAACGATTTCAATTCCTTTAATGTGAAATCAACTGCGCATATTTCATCAATATAGTTATTTGATCAAAATTAAATTATTTCAAAGAAAACCAAACTTCTAAATGCTACATATAAAGAACAAATACACTTAAAAACATCGGAACTTGGGATATTATTCCTTGATCGTACATTTGCGTAATAAACAGTAAATACCAGTAGTCTTTTTGCGAGAATATTTGTAAGAAAGCTGCGTAAAGAATGGGTATAATACCAGACGTGCGCCGAAAGGAGGAGGAAAGTCGGTGGTTCGTGATGCGCCGGAGAAGGGGGCAGATCCAAAGGAACAGCGGCGGATTGAGGGAGAGGACGGTGGTTCTGATGACTGGACTCACGGTAGAACCAAGGGAGAAGAAGAGCATGAGGGACGGCAGATCGGAGGTGGACCGACGGAGACGAGAACGGCGGATCTAAGGTAAATGAAGCCAAACGATCGACTGCCTAGGGTTAAAGGTGCAAACCCGACTTTTTGCAAGGGAAAACTCTTATCCCTCGCAAAAGTAAGTAACTTTGCGAGGGAAATAAGGTTCCCTCGTAAAATGAGACTGATTTTCGCCGACATTTTGCGAGGGAAATAAGTTTTCCGGGCAAAAAGGTGATTTTTGTGAGGAAAACTTATTTCCCTCGCAAAACGGCCCCATTTTGCGAAGGAAACTTAGTTTTCCTCGCAAAATTGACCTTTTGCGAGGGAAAAATATATCCCTCGCAAAAAAAAATTTTTGGGGGGGGAATTGGCGGCAAACTCCCCATTTTGCGAGCGAGGGAAACTAATTTTTCCTCGCAAAATTACCTTTTGCGAGGGAAAAATTTTTCCCTCGCAAATTAACCAAAATTTGCGACGGAAAAAAGTTCCCTTGCAAATATTGCATTTTCTAGTAGTGGGTTAACAATTACATACTCCTTCTAGTCCTTATTATAAGACACCAACTAACAATTCTTACAAACCAATAAAAACAGTTAAAGTCAATAAAGTTGTCCTAAAATTTAAATAACTTCCAATACTACCCCTACTAATAACACTAAATTCTAATATTATATTAACTATTACTCTCACCCACTACCCTTATTAATTATGGGCATACATAGAAAAAAAAATTAGTGCGCTTTGAAAACAAGCAAGGGCCTTATAAGAAGGGTCAAATACAATTATTAATAGTAACATCCTTAGTTTACAATGTAACTAATTATTAAGTCCTCTCATATTCTCCCCAAAACAAATAATCTATCTAATTTTGTATGTAATTTTATTTTATTTCAACGATCATAAATAATATATATGGTCTATAATAACCCATATTAATATTAGCTAGCAAGCGGCGATCAAAGTGTGATTTTATTGATATGCGTTACTTGACGATTTCTGAAATTAGGTTTTAAATTTATTATTACTTCTTTTTGAAAGGTGATGAACACAACACGTAAGGACAATCACATGCTTTTACGGATCACGTAAACGCAACCCCTTTTTTAATTTTTATATATTTGATCCAGCGAGATTCCAATATTTTAGTTCCATTTAGAAATAGTTACTTCAATATAGTTTTTAAATTCACAATGTTCTTAACTTTTCTCTTTTTTATTTGATTTTTTGAAAAAGAATTGAGCTATTCCCATCCACCCAATCATTGTTTTTGTTAATTAAGAAAATTATTATTTTTGTTTTTTATAATTTTTAAACATGTGAGATTAATTAAAAAATATAATTGTAACCTCAATTATAAATTTGTAGCTTATTCCATTTCATTACACCTTGTTCTCACCTGAGTTAATATAAAACGAAGTATTTTTTCACACATTATATTATATGTGTAAAATAACTTTGTTATTCGCACTACTACAGAAAATCAAAGCTGACGCGCATTTTTTTTTAAATATTTGTAGTGCTTTTAAAGCAATACATAAGCCATCACAACAAACTGTTGACCTTATACATAACTTCAACTCAGTATATATATAGATGTGTCTGCTAAAGTGTTATTAATTTGCTCATTATGAATACTACTCAAGCAGAAGGAGTTGGTTCTGAGGAGCAAACTGCATTGCAAAAGCATGTTTCGTTCTTTGATAGGAACAAAGATTGTATTATTTACCCATGCGAGACTTTTCAAGGTTATTTCTTTTTTATTTCCATATAATTATTTTCATTAATATAATCTCTATCTTCTCTTTATTTAATTCCTTCTTTAATTTTAATTAGGGGGTTAATTAATGTGCAAATCTACCCATAAAGTTTTCCTCCATGTATATTTGACACCATAAAGTTTTTATGAGTGAGACAATACGCATGAATGTTCTCATATGGAACAAAAATGTTTTTTGTGTTGAGTCTAGCAAACCATTAATCAGAGTGAGAGAGATAAAACGTTAAGACTTGGCAGAAATGCCATATATTTATGCTCTATTTGGGAATATTCATATAGATACACACACACATGGTTACGTTGCACGTATGAAAATTTTAGGGTGTCAAATGGTGTACATGTGAATACTGTTGGTGAAAATACTTTCGAGGATAATTTCATTAGGATAAGAATATGTTTAACCAGTATGGCGCAATTTATAAACATACAGCAATTTTGTATAATATAGAAAAGTAGGAAAAACTCACAGGACTGCCGAAAAATAATAATGAAATTGAAGAAATTCGAGCCTAACGTATGTTGTCTCCTTAAAACAATTTTTTCCCTCTATATGAATGCCTCAGGATCACGAACAATTGTCTCCCATGATAGAACATATTACGTCTCTAGAATGATGGCACTATCAGTCAGGAGCTCGAACGAACAGAACCACGTGCTTTTAGAATCGCACAGTATATGATACTATAACAGAATGCAATACACTGTACGTATGAAAGGAAGTGTCTAAAAACTAGTTAAAAATTGAGTGGATTTTCTATCTATTTATACACAACAAAACAATTAGATGGAGTCCTGTCATTGAACCGACGTGACTGGCGGTGGCAAACCATACCGGTGAACTTACGCGACCAGTGGTGGCAACCCACTTGCTATTCATAACCCTTGAGATTTACACACAAAAATCAACAAATCCTTTATAGTTAAATTTGCACCTTATACTCCTTCAATCGACACTAAACCGTTTTTGTTTAATTTCACAGGGTTTCGTGCAATTGGAGTTGGAGTCTTCATGTCCTTTGTCGGTGTGGCTTTGATTCACGTCAACAGTTTCAAAAATCGTCCTGTACTTCTCTTTATTACCCTTTCAATCATAATTAATTACTCATCTTTTTCTTAAACTTATCATCACTATGCTAATTCTCTACTATTACAATGTCAATCTTAATAAATGGCAATCAAATAATAACACATTAACAACTCAGTCGGTAATAGGGCATACAAGAATCTACGTACATGTAGTCACATACGCTGTAGGGAAAATTTATTATTGCAAGACAATTAATTCATTTGAAAATATGTTGACGATGGTGTAGGGAAAATTTCCTTCTCCACTGTTTCCCATTGAAGTTAAGAACATCAAACTAGGCAAAAGGAGGAGCGAAACTGGCGTCTATGATAAGGAGGGAAGGTATTTCTTCTTTCTCTGATTCTTCCATATATATAGGAGTATAGGACTCAGTCATAGTAATAACTAACAACAACAATTTTTCAAATCGAAATATCTTACACACACAAACACACACAGACATATTATTCTTCCTAATCGATCCCTACATAATTTTATGTATACATTTTAGGTTCGTTGCATCAAAATTTGAAGAAATATTCAGCAAGCATGCACATTCACATCCAGATGATTTAACATATGATGAATTGAAAGAAATGGTCAAAGAAATCAGAGCTAAAAAAGAGTATCAAGGATGGTACGTTTACACACACACGATCGAGCAGTCTATGGAATTTTGATTCCATTTATTTATTGAAATTTTTGGGATGATGAAATTAATTAAGAATTTTTTTTTGGAAATTAAATGATTGTATACAGGCTTTTATGTACTCAATTTCAAGAAGACTCATGTTACATTATTCCAATTTTAATTGCATATCAAGTGGTTTTTAACAATTTCTCAAGAGGTAGTGGTTAGCTATGTTTGTAGGAGCTACTATTAATTGAGAATATTGGACTCAAGTATTATCTTGAGGTTTTTCTTAAGACTTGATGAATTTAAACTCCCATAATC
Source organism: Acacia acuminata (assembly GCA_019022655.1). Taxonomy (NCBI): domain Eukaryota; kingdom Viridiplantae; phylum Streptophyta; class Magnoliopsida; order Fabales; family Fabaceae; genus Acacia; species Acacia acuminata. The sequence goes on along the minus strand of JAFJYI010000150.1, from coordinate 1,406,269 downwards.
GTTTATGAGCAATGATAGTCACTTCTTCATTACCAAGAACATTCATCATTCATATTTTCATTTCATTACCATTCCATTCACTATTTTATAAAGAAAATACTAAAAATAATAGTTTAGCATTTAATTAAATTGCATTTCTCTTTAGTTTATTAATTCAAAAATCCAAAACCTATTTTTTCCCTTGTTTTAATTGCATTTGCATAGAATTTAGATTATCTAGGATTCAATAAAAGGCTCCTCGAGAAGAAAGAACGATCATCGGTTTATTTTTTATTGTGGACCCCAAGGCTAAAGACAAAAATGCCCTCGTCATGGACCTCAAGACTAACAACAAAAAACCCTCATCAAATGGCATCGTTGTCGAGGACTTTTGCACCTATTTTGAAACCATAGTCACTTTTGCCCCTTAAAAAAACATTTGGTGCTAGACGCAAATTGGAAAAAATCACATGTATATTTTTGCACCTAAACCCTAAATTAATTAAAGATTTTAACCTCACTTCTCTAATTTTTTAAATCCAACTCAAAGCTATTTCCCCTCCCCTCCCTTTTCCTTCCCTCATGCCAAAAAAATAATTTGATATTAGTTGAACTGTAAAGGTTTAATTACAAATTTTTAACTTTAAATGTCAATAAACATTATAATAATTTATTGTATAATTTTTTAAGTACAATTCTTGCTTTCTTTAACCTGAAAAAAATCACTTAGTGATTATCAATATAGAGTTGGTCAAGCAACTAGTGGTGCAAGGCACGTTAGTCCTCTTTAAGTCTAAAATTTATGTTTCAGATGAGTCATTTGTATTAAGAGGGTTAATTACAAATCTTGAATACCAAATAATAATATAAACAATCACATAGTGATTAGGCGTTAAAATTTTTTTGGGTGAAGCCGTCATTTCATTCCATAAAAGCCAAAGCAAATACGTCACCCAAAATAAAAATAAATACACACATACAAAGAGAAATATATAAATAGGTCACCTTGTAGGAAGAGTTCCTAAATATCCATTCCAAGACCTCTATCAAACATATACAAATATAAATCTGGCCAAAAAATAAATACAAATATAAACAAAAACCAAGGATAGATTAGAGAGTCTACACAATATTGCAAGCTCTTAGAAAATCTATTTCAGCTTATCGAGAAGACAAAGCGAAACTTTAATTAATATGCACCTCAACCCATGTCCGCACTCTGTATTTAAAGGAAACCCAATTGGTAATACTCTCTTCTGTCTTTAATATAAGACATATTTATCTAATGTAATTAGATTTAAAAAAGTTAATTAAATTAGTTAATATAACATGTATTTTTTGAAACACCGTAGGTATCTTCCTTTATTCTTTCTCCTCCTTGATTATTGTTAAGGCGTACTAATAAAGGTAAATTAGGAAAAAGATTGACAAATATGAATTAGGCTAGATCAAGAAAATTCCTCTAAGCCTGTGGTGCTATATATTCTATTTATAGAATAAGTCTACCAATTACATAATGACATATGTCCCTATAGGATCATTCTAGAATACAATACACATTTATAATATACAATTAGACATATAGAATATTTATTTCTAACTGTCAATATTAACTCCCTAAATATATCATATATTATATTAAAAACTAGACGGAGTACCAGCTGTCAGATATGAAAATACACACCATAAATTATCTACAAATCAATAAAAAATATTCATCTTTTTTTCTTGTTATAGATTTAAATTTTCAATGTCAGTTTCTTTCCTTTCATATAGATGGAAAATATTAAGAAAATGGAGATTGACACTCCGATTTGCAGATATTATATTCGGGAAAAAGTCAGCAGTTTAATTTGGAGGATTAATTAACTTTCTAGTGCGCGAGACTGAGATTATTGTTTTCTTGTTCCTTAAGAAAGCAAAAGACGATCAACCACTTCCTTTTATCTGCACTAATGTTATTAAAATTAAATCACAGACAGATGGAATCGATTTCACAGCTAGCACGTTCGTTTGGGGAAATTGAATTGCTTGTAAGTTGTGTTAATTTCTCAGAAATCTGATGTGATGCTGGCGTCAAGTAATTTTTATTTATTTATTGGAACACGCCAAGTAATATTTATGATTTAATACTCTCTCTTAAATATAAGAATTAAATAACTAATTTACAGAAAAGTATTTAAATTATTTATTTTTAATAAAACTCTATATAGGTTTCTCTAAAATATTCCATTTAATTTGATAATTACCCCATTGATAGAAACCCTCTATCTTATATATAATCAATATGGTTAATTTAAGAAAAAATTATAAATTTCATAAATAATATATAATCAATAAGGTTAATTTAAGAAAAAAATTATAAATTTCATAAATAATATGAATTGAGAACTTATATCTAGAACAAAAACAATCATATCAACTACCAAGTACCACTTTGGACACACATATATAGTAACTAATAAGTTTCCAATTTTGGTGGATTAACTATAAAGCGTGGCGTGGGATGCCAAAAGTCCAAAACGTGTTTCCTCTTCCTTAAGAAAGCAAATCATATCTTCTTTAAAATAATTTCTACAATAGTTAAAGGAAACAGATAAGATCCAATTGATCGGTTCTATAGTTGAATTAAACTTGTGTCAATGAATTATACATGTGCACATATAAATATCATATCTGAATATTACTTGATTGTCTTAATATCTTGCTGCTTCATAAAAGGCATATTCACATGCACAACGAATTAATTACAATTAGTTTGATAAAATCCCAACTAAACAAAAGTTAAGTTGGTTTTGTTTAACAATAACATACTCCCTCGGATCCTTATTATAAAACACAAACTAACAATTCTCACAAACCAATAAAAACAGTTAAAGTCGATAAAATTGTCCTACAATTTAAGTATATTTCAATATTACCCATACTAATAGCACTAAACTCTTATATTATATTAACTATTACTCTTACTCATTACCCTTGTTAATTATGGGCATACATGAAATAAAAAATAATTAATGCGCTTTGGAAAACAAGCAAGTGTTTTATAAAAAGAACTAAATATAATAATTAGTTGGTGTCTTATAACAAGGACTAGAGGGAGTAACATCCTTAGTTTACAATGTACTAATTATTAAGTCCTCTCATATTTTCAACAAAACAAATAATCTATCTAATTTTGTATGTTATTTTATTTTACTTTTATGATCATAAATAATATATATGGTCTATAATAACCCATATTAATATTAGCTAGCGAGCCGCGATCAAAGTGTAATTTTATTGATATGCTTACTTGACGATTTCTGAGATTAGGTTTTAAATTTATCATTGCTTCTTTTTGAAAGGTGGTGAACACAACACGTAAGAACAGTCACATGCTTTTATGGATCACGTAAACGCAACCACTTTTTTATTTTTATATATTTGATCCAGCGAGATTGCAATATTTTAGTTCTATTTATAAATAATTAATTCAATATAGTTTTTAAATTCACAATGTTCTTAACTTTGCTTTTTTTTTTTTTTTTTTTTTGAAAAAGAATTGAGTTCTTCCCATCCACCCAATCATTAATGTTTTTGTTAACTAAGAAAATTATTATTATTGTTTTTTATAACTTTTAAACGAGTAAGATTAATTAAAAATTTTAATCCTGAATTATAAATTTGTAGGTTATTCCAATTCATTACACTTTGTTCTAACCTGATTTAATATAAAACGAAGTAGTGTTTCACACATTATATGAAATGTGTAAATTACTTTGTTATTCGCACTACTATAGAAAATCAAAGCTGTCGCGCTTTTTTTTTTTTGTAAAATATTTGTAGTGCTTTTAAAGCAATACATAAACCATCAAAACAAGCTGTTGCGCTTTCAAACCCGTTGAAGTATTAGTCAAGTAATGACCTTATACATTACTTCAACTCAGTATATATATAGATGTGTGTGCTAAAGTGATTATTAATTTGCTCATTATGAATACTACTCAAGCAGAAGGAGTTGGTTCTGAGGAGCAAACTGCATTACAGAAGCATGTTTCGTTCTTTGATAGGAACAAAGATGGTATTATTTACCCATGCGAGACTTTTCAAGGTTATTTCTTTTTATTTCCATATAATTATCTTCTTTAATATAATCTCTATCTTCTCTTTATTTAGTTCTTTATTTAATTTTAATTAGAGGTTAATTAATGTGCAAATCTACCCATAGAGTATTCCTCCATGTACATTTGACACCACAAATGTTTTTTATGTTGAGTCGTGCAAACCGTTAATCAGAGGGAGAGAGATAAAACGTTAAGACTTGGCAGAAATGCCATATATTTGGGAATTATGTGCATGAGTGAATACTTTATAGATAAATTTGCACCTTACTCCTTCAATTGACACTAAACTGTTTTTGTTTAATTGCACAGGGTTTCGTGCAATTGGAACTGGAGTCTTCATGTCCTTTGTTGGTGTGGCTTTCGTTCACGTCCAGAGTTTCAAATCTCGTCCTGTACTTCTCTTTTTTACCCTTTCGATCTTAATTAATTACTCATCTTTTTCTTAAACTTGTCATCACTATGCTAATTCTCTAATATTACAATGTCAATCTTAATAAATGGAAATCAAATAATAACACATTAACAACTCGATCAGTAATAGGGAATGCAAGCATGTACGTACGTGTAGTCACATACACTGTGGCGAGTATTAATTAATTCTATAGACTATTTATTATTGCAAAACAATTAATTAATTTAAAAATATGTTGACGATGGTGTAGGGAAAATTTCCTTCTCCACTGTTTCCCATTGAAGTTAAGAACATCAAACTAGCCAAAACTAGGAGCGACACTGGCGTCTATGATAAGGAAGGAAGGTATTTCTTCTTTCTTTGATTCCTAAATATATAAAAGATATTTCGATTGAAAAAATTGTTGTTGTTAGTTATTACTATAACTGAGTCCTAAATATTGTAAAAAACTATATTTAATTTAAAACATAATTTATACAACTCATAATATATGACGAATTTGGACTGTTATAAATTTTAGGTTTCTCATTAGGTATTCCTTCATGTACATATGAGATCATAAGATTTTATTGGGTGCACCATGAACATCTTTGGCCACGTACATGAAACAAAAATATCATGTTTATTCTTCCTAATCGATCCCTACATAATTTTATGTATAAATTTTAGGTTCGTTGCTTCCAAATTTGAAGAAATATTCAGCAAGCATGCACATGCACATCCAGATGCTTTAACATATGACGAATTGAAAGAAATGATCAAAGAAATCAAAGCTCCTAAAGACTATCAAGGATGGTATGTTTCCCCACACACATACGGTCGAGTAGTCTATGAAATATAGATTCCACTTATTTATTGAACTTTTTGGGATGAAGAAATTAATTAAGATATTTTTGGAAATTAAATGTTGTTTATAGGATTATAGGTAAGGTACAATGGAATTTATTATACAAAGTTGGGAAAAACAAAGATGGTTTGCTGGAGAAAGACACAATTCGTGCTGTTTATGATGGAACCCTCTTCCAGCTCTTGGAGAAACAACACAATGCTCACAAAAAGCAGTGATTCTTTCGTATACTAGATTACATTATTAATATTGGATGTATCCATGTTTAATTTCATCTCTCGAATTCATTGTCTGTATTATTATTATTATTATTATTATTGAATTTGTATATTTGAACTTGGATTTTTTTGTTGTATGTACAATGTTTGTATGAAAATTAAATATTATTTTTTAGAGATCATGTCATTTAATAAGTTTCTCAATGATAAAAATACAATCAATCATCAATAATCAAATACCACTCTTATCCTATATATAAGTCTATTTTGACTAAAAAAATTAGTCCTATTTATAAGTTTAGTTTCATGTAATAAATGAGATTGTGATAATTTTACCCATATTACCTATCAAGAAAGAGAGAGAAAAAACAGTTTAAAAATACTCAATCATAAATGAGGGCAAAGTTGAAAATTTACCCTCATAATATCCTTGCGTTTTTTTTTTTTTTTTTTTGCTCAATATAATCCTTGAGTTGAGTTAACTACCTCTCATTGGTATGTGAGATTTGGTCAAAATTGATTTATAAATAAGACCAGAGTAGTATATACTACTAAAATTAGTAAGTCTACGGTGATTAGTCCTAATAATAATAATCTCATTAGGACCAATTAACGTAAAATCAATTGCCATGTGTTCCTACCACGTAAATGAAGATTCACATCATTAGGTTAAATACAAAGGGGCCTTCTGAGTAGGCAACTAGCCGCCAAAGGATGAACGTCATTGTAGAAAACTGTCATACAGTTGACTTGCCATTAATTATGGAGTGAAGAAATACACTTCAATCCGTTTTATCATGTATGCGTATGTGAACAATTGCCACATTAGTCTTCCACGCGCGGGGAAGGAGGAGGAAATAAAGATTGTTATTTGAAGCAGAGTCGGTTGAAACAAATATCACTCTGGTCCTATTTATAAGTTTATTTTAATCAAAAAATTTGGTTCTATTTATAAATCTAGTTTCATGTAATAAATAAAATTGTGACAATTTTACCCATATTAATTGTACACATAAACATAGAGAGAATAAACAGTTTAAAAATACTCAGCATTCTCTCATATCTCATGCATTTTCTCCACTCATTCTCCAGAGTTTAAATTTCAAATGAAAATCCTTCCAATATATTTTAAATATAACAAAATCCTTTTTCCCTTTCAAAATCACAAGACATCACCTTTAACCCTAAATAACATAGTCTCACCCTAACCCACCATCTAGTCGTGAGATTTGCAATTGCTTCTTCACTCTTGATCAAATCCAAAACCCACCACTATTTTCCTTTGTCTACAACAAGCCATCCGTCGTCATCTCACTCAACTTCGATAATCAATTTTAACTTGGTTCGTTAGTTACAAATTCATCAGAATCTATAGCCATCCCTCATCACTTAAATTTGATAAGTCAACATTTTTCGTTAAATGAAACTGATGATATTAAAATTAAAGCACTAAAAATGCACTTTACAAACATAAATAACTAAAATGATACCTGATACAAGTATAAAAGACCAAACATGTATTTTAGTCTTTCAGAATTTAACTTTTACGCTCTATCAAATTTTTTGTTACTTTAAAACTTTAATATTATTCAACTCAGTTTTTATTTATATTGTACTGTTTGCTTCTGACATATATTTTTACATGCTTAAATAACATTTTTTTTTAAATTTAAATTCAATTATAATTCTTTTTAATATATTCCACTTATGATATTATATAGGTATTGATAAGATTACAAGTGTTTGAGATTTTTTTAGTTTTAGTCTTTTTTATTGAAAGTGAGGGCACTATAGGAAGCAATAGTGAAAAATTTGGAAGAATCCTGTGATATCGGGGGTATAGGAATTAACTTTTAGACTCTATTAAATTTATTTTTTGTTGGGGGGCAGGTGGGGAGAATGTTTAATCTTAACATATTGTTACTATTGGAATATTAAATTAATTGAAATCAATTTTTATTTGTACAGTACTTTTTGCTTTTGACTTATATTTTTATACGCTTAAATAGCATTTTTTTAATTTAAAATTCAATTTTAAGTTTTTTCATAGGGAAATCCCTTTAAAAGAATTTTGAAAAATGTTAAAAGCCAAAAAAGTGTTCTGATTATTCATAATTTCAAAGAAATGTTAGGACCTCTTTTGTTCTTTTCCAAGTTAAAAAGAAATGACATAAATATTCCTCTAAATTTAAAATTAAGAATAAAGAGAAAGGCACAATTTTACAAGTTCCGATAAAGGTTTTCATAAATTTAGATAAGGCTTTCACAATTTATTATAAGAATTTTACTAGTTACAAATCAAAATTTACAAGATCTAATAAGGGTTTTACAAGTTTGGATAAGATTTTTCCAAATTCTGAAAAGAATTTCACTCCTTCCTTAAAATATTTCACAAGTTGCAAATTTGAATTTACAAGATCTCGATAAGGTTTTCACATATTCTCAAAATAATTTGACAATTTTCTTAAAGAATTTTATAAGTTAAAAATTTTGATTCACAATATTTGGTAAGGGTTTCCCAAGTTCTAATAAAGGATTTGCAAGTTCGATAAGGTTTTCATAAATTCTCAAAAGAATTTCACAAGTTGTAAATTTTGATTCATAAGATCCGATAAGGGTTTTCATGACTCTTGATAAAGGTTTCACAAGTTTGGGCAAGGTTTTCATAAGTTCTCAAAAGAATTTCCCAACTTTCCTTAAAGAATTTCACAGTTACAAATCAAAATTTAATAGGTTTGATAAGGATTTCACAAGTTCGGGTAAAATTTTCATAATTAATTATATGACAGAGAAAATTAAACTCTAAGCGATAATTCTATCATTTCCTTTAAATTTTGAAATAGATGAATCAGGCCCTAAAACCTCTTTAGCATTAAAATTCAGAACATCCTTTTATCTTTTGAAATTCTTAAAGTTCCTTTTAAGAGATTTTCCCTTTTTTCATGTATTCCACTTATAATATTATATATGTATTGAAAAGATTATAAATGTTCAAGATTCATTTATTTTTGTTTTTTAGTCTGATAACTTAAATGGTACAGTTTTTTTAGTTAATAGTGGTTCTAACTTTTGAGATATTTATGTCTAATTTTAGTTGTTTAACCAAAATTCTTCTAACAACAATTATATATATCCTTATCATGTAAGTTATATCTCTCCATGCAATGCAAGAGGTATTTTGTCTTCTTGTTATTAATAATAAAGGTCACTCTCAACATGTTTTACTATAATTAAAGAAAATTTTAGATCTCATTGACTGTCACTAGTGCAAAAAAGGGTTTTAAGACCGGACAAAAGAGGTATCGTAAGACCGGACCCGACCGGTCTTGTTTCAAATGTATAAAAGTTTAACATTTAAGACCAAACTCGAACCGGTCTTAAAGAAAATCTTTTAGACCGGACATTTAAAACATTAGGTCTTAAAAGTCGTACTAAATAAATCTGAAATATTTTTTGTTCGGTCTTAAAACCCAACTTTTAAGACCGGACAAAAACTTGGCCGGTCTTAAAAGCATCGGAATTTTAAGACCGGACAAAAATAAATCTGGTCTTAACAGTTGAACATTTAAGACCGGCGTATTTATTCCGGTCTAAATTTTCCCGAATTTTTTCCCTGTTCTTCCTGATCAATATATATACACAAATCCATCACCCAATCCAGCACATAAAAGTCGATACTTTAAGCTACAAGCTATGAACAATTATGAATAAATTGAATTGGGATAAAGAATACAAATATTATTCACCATGAGTTATGTGGCCTCTTAATTAATAATTATACTATGACTACAACAACTAAATTAATTTATACAATAAGATAACTTACTTACAAATACAATGAGCTGAGTTACAAATACAGCACGTAAATCAACATACATGCCCAATATAATATATTCACCATGCCTTCATCTGATTCCCACCCAACAACATAAACACATCCTCTTTTATAACATTCCCCTTTGGATCGGATCCTGCCACAAAAATAAAACAAAAAACTTCATAGTCAGTGACATTGTTTAAGAATATAGAAGGAATATCATAGTATCGATGCGGCAATACATTATCATCCGGAAGCATGTCCTTAAAAGCCTCAAACATTTCAGAAAAATTGTTGTCGCTCCATCCATGACGTACCTTCAAGCTTACCAATTTCAATACAGCGTTCAACAATTGGTATTTTTTACACCCAGGGTATAGCACGGGTCTTTGCATCACTGCACACATTACCACACTAGTGGAAAAAAAGGCTTTAAGACCGCCTCATTTAGACCGGAGTAATGACGCACCGGTCTTAATAGTATGACTCGGTGGCAGTTTTGTAAATATAAAGAACTTCTTGACCGCATCCTAATGAGCATCGGTCTTAATAGTATGACCGGTGACAGCTTTTGTAAATATAAAGAACTTCTTGGACCGCATCCTTTATCAATGAGTCTTAAATATATTATTTAGGCCGCTTAACAAAACAAACGGTCTTAAATATGTTATTGAAAAAAAATGAAAGTTCAAATTTCTTTATAGAGAAATCTCAACAGGGCCGACTTATATTTTCTCAAGGTCCAAAATAATGAGGAAAAAATTAAATAAACGTTTAAGACCAGATATATATAACAGTGCCTCTTAAATATTATACTTTTTAGACCGGACATAAATTGTGACCAAGATTAAATAGTTTATTACTTTTAAGTTCGGAGTTTAATAAACGACGGTCTTAAAACTTAACATTTAAGAACGTCTTTTAGTTCATCCGGTCTTAAAAATAAAGCGCCAAATATATTCTTCTTCGCGCGAAACGTTCCTTACGACTTACGTTGTCCCTCCGAACTCGAAACCCCTCTTCTTGTTGTGAAACCACTCTTCCTTGTGCATTACCTCTTCCTCGCCCACGCGAAACGTTACCTTACGACTTACGTTGTCCCTCTGAACTTTGAAACCCCGCTTCTTGTTGTGAAACCACTCTTCCTGTTGTATCCCTCTCTTCCTCGCCCACGTACCATTAGCCTCTGTTACGCTCTCATTTGCTCAGGCATTCCTCTCTTCCTGTCTCGAAAATGAACGGTGAAAACGATTCCATTCGTGTTCCGGAACGCCAAGCATCGGTGTGAGTCGAACGAACCCTCTTCATCCGACAATGTGCCTCGTAACCGCCCAGCACATCGTGGTAGAAGAGGCACAAGAATGATGGATGTAACCCTAATCGGACTTCTGGGTCAAAGTTGGAGATTCAGTTTGATGAAAAGTTGTGACCTTTCGGTCCTAATAAAAGCAAATATACTAGTTTTGTCGGCTGTCTTGCATGCAGCAAGGTTAGCATCTTGACTGATGAGTGGAAAAATGTGGACTTCGGCAAAGTAAAGCAACCTATTTGGGACACTATCCGGCTTACATATAATGTCCCTGACTCTGAGAAGTTGAAAGACAAGACATTGTCTTATTGTGCTGATCGGTGGAGGAAGTTTAAGACCTCTATCGCTAACAAGTATATTTTTGCCGAGGTTCAACCTAACCAAAATCCTTGGGACAAGTACACATTTATTGATGAACAAACTTGGCAACAATTTGTTCAGTCAAGCGACCACTCCCCGAAGCTCGGGTGAGTTTATATTTAGTTTTTTTTGCCCTTTTGTGTTCTTATTAACATGTGCTGATATGTGAAAATTATTGTGTTCATCTAATCCTGTTAGTTAAATTGTTTGGTGTGTGAATAGAAGTATACATTTCCTGCCTTTGTCTATGCAAGTCTGATATGTAAACCCTTAAAAGGTAAAATACTAAGAAGGTAATTAGGGAAATAATAATGGCATAAGAGTCAAGCCATTATTATAGTCTAAGTTCTGTTATAGTAGGTAGTGGTTAGACATTATTGCTGTTAGTTCGATTACTATCTAATGAGGACTACTGATCCCACTGGATGCCTTAAAAAGGATCAAGATTGTATTATTCTGTAAGCATAATTCTCTTTTGTTTCTTAACCTATCTATCTAGCAGTACAAGACATAGCTCAATTTCTTCTACAATTCTACATCTTCCTTACATAAAATGTTGAAACTTCATGAATTGAATTTGAATAGTGTTTGAGGTTCATATCAAGCAGAAGTTCTCTAATTTCTGTTAGTGAGATGGCTGGAATTCATAATTAATAGTTGTTTTCAATGCCGATTCACAGAAAGAAGGGACGAGCACACGGGAGATAGGAGAAAGAATGATTGCCCGCATAGGGCTTCTCGCACGGATATGAAAAGGTCAAGAAGAATTGATGGCGGCCAAGCGGAAGAGATTGGATGATGAAGCAGAATCCAATCCTTCTGCGGTACATGATCCACCATCTCCAATACGTCACGAGGAGTTGTGGTTGCACATTCGGAAAAAGCCAAGCGGCGCCTACACGAGTGAACAAACTCGTGTAGTTGCTGAAAGAATTGTAAGTATCGTGATTGTTATTTTTTAGTTACTAAACATGTTTCATTACTATGCTTCTCGTTATCTGTATCTTACAGAAGATCTTAAAAAGAAAGAAGCGAGTGATCTTTTGTGTCGGACGGGAGGAGTGATGTTCGACCGCTTGCGACTGAAAACTGGATCATGGTGGGCGTGTAAGGGGGATTGGAGGACAGGTAGGCTCGAAGGAATACTTTGGTAAATCCAAACGCCATAGACAAAGTATGGTTACCCGGAGGAGATGGAACAGACGGTGGCCAAATTAAGTGAGGATGCAGCGGCTCAAGAAGCAAGGCATAAATCCGAGATGAGCCAGATGCGGGAGGAATTAAATCAGATGAAGCTGCTTTTGAGCAATCGTCCAGAGACCAGTGTTCCCTACACACATTCACCTGCACCTGTGCAGAATAGCACTAGAGGGAGCTGCATTGTTGGACAGTCAGAGCAACCTTGTGACCTATATTTGGAGGATCGTGATAGTCGTGCACGATTAGTTGCAAAAGGGACTGTCCCACAACTTATTGGAATCAACCGTGCACCACCAACAATTGGGCGATGATGAAGTCGAGTGTCGCTTGAAAAGGTGATCATTGATGCACCTCTCCCTCTCCCAACCGATCACCGAAGCTTGTGAGTCATGTCAAGGGAACCTTCATCTCTTGGCCGAGTGAAGCTTGTACATGTCTCTACTCCTCCCGAAGCTTCATCCCCTCCTCCTCAAGTTCCACCCTCCTCCTCAAGCTCTATCCCCTACTGCTAAGTTGACTGGCACAGAAAAAATATCCGATCTGGTGAAGAATGGATATTTTAAAGATAAATTGTGGCCTGTCAATGAAGTATTAGGCGTCCCTCATCCTCATCCCGTTCAAGTTGACACCGTTGATGTTGAGTCCCTGCTGCTTCCTCGACAAGAGCTTACTAATGCAATTGTTCAAATTTTTATGAAGTAAGTATCTTCTGTCTATGAGTACATAATTTAAATGCATCGTTTAGACACACATACATATATACTAATTCCCCGATCGATGTCATTATTGTAGGTTATTGCATCAAGAATTGGTTCAAAAGGGCGGGAGCAACGATTTTGGATTCTTGTGCCCCGTCTATTCAAGTCAAACATCCATGCGGAGAGACAGTGTACATATCAAAGAGGGTGTGTGAAGTGAGAAGAAAGGTGTACTTGTTGCCATTCTTCCACAGTACATATCACAAATCTTGTCCGCAATTCACTTAATTCTCGCTACATATATCACTAAGTATACTTTACCGCGTGAATTTTCAGCCGCCACCGGCAATTGGTCCTCATGTGCATGGAGGAGCATAAAGTTATCTTCTTATGCTCCACTCACGAGAGCCATTGCCTTCATTGACGCACCATCAACGAGTAAGCATGTCATTTTGATTCTCTTGTGTCAAAATCTCTCGTGAATTTTCAAAGAACATTATTGATAAATTTGTGGTTTTGATGATAGTGCCATGAAGACCTTCCAAACCGAGGTAAAGATGAGGCGTCGGGCCAAAGACCCCATCCGGGACACACCGAGGTTAGTACAATATTTGTACACTCGCACACCGCCTTGTGAAGTTGGTCATTAAGCTATACATGCTCTTATATATATTTCTTGTTCTTTTTAGACCCATCAGCAACCACCGGGGTCCAACTTATGTGGCCAGTACGTCATGAAACACATGTATGATATTATCACGAGAGGAAGGACTAAATTAACTGTAAAGGTAAAATGTATTTGATGTTACATATTATGCACGCAAGTTAATTCAGTGTGTGGCTTAATGTTACATATGAAATATACACGCAAGTTAATTCGGTTTACGTCTTTGATGTTACGTATGTTTGACCGCCCTAATCCCTTTTCGATGATGAACTGGAGCACATACGTAATTTGTTTTGTGAATATCTCGTATGACCTGATCTTAAAGTCGACAATAATTAATGCCCTAAATTCATTTGTAAATATACCCTGTACAACAATAATATTCGTAAATTTGTTTATTTTTCCCAACATAGGCAATGTAAAATTCAATAAATAAATTTGTTTAATTTTTCGAACAATTTTCTTGTGTCCATTTTGGGTTTCTGAATGTATTGGATGGTGGATAAAGCTATTTAGTCCTTGAAATTTGAGAAAGATCTCGAGTTTAGGACCGTATATTAATTAAAAGTCTGGTCTTAAAAGTCCGCATAATAAACATCCGGTCCTAAAAGTGTTCGTTTTAAAAAATATGACATTTTTAGGACCGTATATTAATTAAAAGTGCGATCTTAAAAGTCCACATAATAAACATCCGATCCTAAAATTTTTCGTTTAAAAAAATACGAGACTTTTAGGACCGTATATTGTTAACATCCGGTCCTAAAAGTATTATGAGACCGTATATTATTTTACTGTCCGCTCCTAAAAGTCCTCTTATTTTAAGTTTAGAAGTTGGTTAACCTTTAGAACCATGTAATTGTTAAATGTCCTAGGTCTTAATATTCTTCATTTAAATAGAAATGTTCACTCGCTTTTCAGACAAATCATTATGGTTCGAGACAACCGAGGTTCTGGCGTTCCGCTCAAGCTAGGTCCTTAATTGTAGTCGATGTTACCTCTCTTGATCTTGAGTAGCATTATCGGTTTCCTTTTCTTTGTCTCTTTTCTTTTGTCGGGAAAAGAAGGAAGGCATTGAAAAGGTACTTTGTTTCAAATCGGGGAGCTAAGACCGACGACAACGACGGTCCAACCTTGAGAAGAATTGTCACTATGTTTGTTTTTATTCAAATAAGGTAAAACATGTTTTTTGTTTTTTGTATGTTCTTAATCGTATTCTGTGAATTTCTATTGTTGATTTACACGAGGACAATATTTTGTTTGTTTCCTTTTTGTCGGAAAAAGAAAGACGATAATGAAAAGGATAAGGCGATCGAATATGGAAACCAAAGCTGACAAAAAAGGCAGTGTTTTTAGGACCCTCGATTTACTAAGTGTGCGGTCCTAAAAGTCTTCGTTCTGAATTATTCATCTTAGTTTTTTGAGTCTGCCATTATCCATCTTTCATAGTTGCCTTGTTTATTGCTTTCCAGGTTCAGATAATGGATAAACTAACGAATTAAAGTACTAAACTCGCACGAGAATAAAAAGAGTGCATAATATTTTATATATTAATTTTTATCGCTGCCCCAAAAAAAAACCCAACAAAAAAAATACAACTAAAAAACAACAACTAATCCTCTTCGTAAACGGAGAGGAGGGGAGCCGAAGTCGTCGGAGTTGTCTTCACCTTATCGTACTCCACGTCATTGGCGTGAAGTACCATGTTCAGCTTGTTGTTCACGATATGAACAAGTTGAACCAATTGGCCCAAGCGTCGATCAATGTGATCGACGCGGCCACCAATGACTGCACCAACTGCTTCATAGTCGGAATTGGAGGAAGGAATGGCAGAGGGGGCTGAGGTTGAAGAGGAGGAGGAGGAGGAAACGGAGGACCTGGCGGAGCAGCCATTACAGTGGAGGCTAGGCGATGAAGGAGCCGTGTAGAAGTGATGGAGAAGAATGTGAAGAAAGTACGGTAACAACGGGTTTAAATAGAGAACCCATCCCGAGCAATGTGAAAAGCCGAAATAGTTCATCAAAATACGAGGAGACGCCTAGTTGGGAAGTTTATCTGGAAGGCGAAGAGACTCTGAATCATTCATTTGAACAGAGTGTAAGGATACGACTCTGCCATCTGAATTTGAAAAGAATGAATTTTAGTACCGGTAAATGATGAAAGGTCGGTCTTAAAAGTAATAGAATTGAATATTTTAAAAATAAATATACTTTTAGGACCGGACATATTATAAAAGGTCGGTCTTAAAAGTAATAGAATTGATTTTAAAAATAAATAGACTTTTAGGACCGGACATATTATAAAAGGTCGGTCTTAAAATAAAAATTAAATGATAGAATTTTATACCGCGTACCTATAAATCCCGCTCTTAAAAGTTTCTCTGCCTTTATTAACTCCTCATACCTCTCTGTCCTTAACTCCCTATTAATTCCTCATCACTGCCTCGTAACTCCAAACTACATACGTGGCTATCTAAGAACAGCTCTCTGCCTTTATTAATTAACTCCTCATACCTCTCTGCCCCAACTACTCAAACCATGGTTAGATACAAGAGAACCGCTCGTAGGGGTGCTCTTACTCATGATGCTCGTGCCTTCCGTCGATCGTTATACGGTGCGCCTCCTCCATCGAGAGTCCGTCCTATTGCTGCAGAAGAGTCTCGGATCGTTGGACCCATTGTTATTTCTTCGGATGATGAAGAGGTTCCCGCTCCCCCTCCCCAACCTCTTGGCCCCACCGCGACTACTACTGACCCCTCTCCTCTTTCCTCTAATGAAGCATTGTGTCTGATGAGACTAAGACAGAAACTTGCTGATCTTTGGCAGGAAATTAATGCGGTTCACGCCGAAATCACCAAGGCTTTGGAGGATAATAAGCTTTAGAATGTTTAGTCGATTCTTGTTTTTGATAATTTTCTCGCTTGTTTTTCTCTTAATTTTCTTGTGTACGTGCATATTCTCCGGTTATGTATGGAAGCGGTAAAACTAAGCTTGTGTCTTTCTAATATTCATATTCTCCAGTTTTCCTTTAATTTATTTTATTAACTCGGTTTCACCGAGCTCGCCAAATGCAAACCTCTTCTTTTTTTTTTTGTTAATTAATAAACGAAATACTTTTAGGACCGTAGTTCTTATAACCGGGTCTTAAAATTGAATGAATACTTGAAAGTTAGGACCAGTATTCTTAACCGCCGGGTCTTAAAAATTAGTTAATAAATGTTTGACTTTTAGGACCGGACTCTTTATAAATCTCCGGCCTTAAAATTAACTCAATACTAAAATTTAGGACCGCAGTATTGTTAACCTCCGGTCTTAAAAATTTATTAATAGAATTATATCTTTAGGACCGTATACTGTAAAATTAACCGGTCTTATTAAAATATAAAATATAAAGACATATCTATGTCGCGGGGAAAATTAAATTTCCCTCTCGTAACTTCTCTTGTCGCGCCGAAAGTGATTACACGTGGTTGTCTCCGGTGTGTGTTGGTCGTCATTTGCGCGTTCCTCTCTCGAGATTAACTCTCGGTTCCTTAGCTAAACGTCTATAGACCAAGCTGTACGAGGTGTTTCGGTTATATAACTTTATAATTTTCCTTCTAATGGTTCTAGGGTTTTCATGGGTTGAACGAAATCGATGAAATGTTATTGTGGGTTTCTCTGTTGTTAATGAATATTGTATTTTGAAGATTATATTTGCACTTTAGACCTACCCAACTGACCAAGAAATGTTTTTAGGTTACTCTTGTTGTCTACAACATCAACGTTCGTGGCGGAGAAGAACGACTCAAGAAACGCATTTGAATTTATATGGTACAATTGAGTCCACAAGGCCTTCATGCGATGCATTTAATTTCCTCGTCATGTATTTATTTTGCTTCTTGGATTCACTGTGATACATTTATGACCAAAAGTGATTCTTCGTTATGCATTTAATGGGCGTTTCTCCGTAAAACCAAAAAAAAAAAAAAAAAAAAAGACATGCATAACCGACATTGAGCATAAATATGCATTTGGAGTTGGCTTATTTTATATGCAAGTCTCGCCTTTTTCGGATTATGTATATGTTAAATCTTTCCGTCTATAGGAATACTACTATGGACCACAGTTGAATAAATGTTTTACGGACGATTGTTGAATATCAGAATGGGGTGAGGGACTTTATTGAATTTGCTAAACAAAATGCTCATGATGATAGTGGGAAGTTTTATTGCCCTTGTATAAAATGTCTGAATGAGAGGTGACTAAGTGTTGAAGTTATACACACACATTTATTTTGTGAAGGATTTTGTAAGACTTATATAGTATGGGTATGGCATGGTGAAAAAATACCAAGTGGGTCTCAACATGGGGAAGTGGCCTTTGATGATAATGACACGGATATGGAAGATCACATAGAGGACATTATCCGTGATGTAGGA
This sequence comes from Acacia acuminata, assembly GCA_019022655.1. NCBI lineage: Eukaryota > Viridiplantae > Streptophyta > Magnoliopsida > Fabales > Fabaceae > Acacia > Acacia acuminata. Next base: position 1,388,239 of record JAFJYI010000150.1, on the reverse strand, counting down.
GAAGAGGCTTTTCATCAATCACTGCATATGGTAATATGTGCAATGATGCAGAGACCCCTCTATACCGTGGGTAAAAATACCAATTGTTGAACGCCGTATTGAAATTGGTAAGCTTGAAGGCACGTCATGGATGGAGCGACAAGAGTTTTTCGAAATGCTTGAGGCTTTTAAGGACATGCTTCCGGATGATAATGTGTTGCCGCATCGATACTATGATACTAAGAAAATACTTTGTCCACTCGGGGATGGAGTACAAAAAGATCCATGCATGCCCGAATGATTGCGTGTTGTATAGAAAAGAGTTTGAAGAGGAAAATGAATTGTCCGAAATGTGAAACCCCAAGGTACAAGTCAAATAAGGGGCCTGCAAAAAGTGTGGTGGTATCTTCCAATCATACCAAGGTTCAAGCGGTTGTTTGCGAATGAAAATGATGCAAAAAATTTGAGGTGGCATGCGAGATGAGAGGATTTCGATGGAAAGCTTCGACATCCGGCCGATTCTTCTCAATGGAAGAAAATCGATGAATTATTTCCAAACTTCGGCGAAGAACCTAGGAACCTTAGGCTTGCCCTTAGCACGGATGGCATGAATCCATATGGAAGCCTTAGCAGCATACATAGTTCATGGCCTCGTACTACGATTATTTACAACTTATCTCCAATGTTATGCATGAAACGAAAGTACATCATGCTATCTATGTTGATTTCGGGACCGAAACAACCCGAAAATGACATTGATGTTTACCTTCAGCCCTTGATCGAAGACTTGAAGGAGTTGTGGGCAGAAGATGTTGATGTTTTTGACTCTTTCAAGAAGGAGGTGTTTAAAATGTGAGCCATGATATTTTGTACTATAAACGACTTCCCAAAGATATGGGAACTTGTCGAGGTATAGTGTAAAAGGCCATAAAGCATGTTCGGTTTGTGAAGAAGGCACACGCTACCATCAACTTCAACATGGAAGAAAAACGGTTTATCTTGGACATAGGAGATTTCTTAGACGGGGCCACCCATATCGTCGATTAAAGAAAGCCTTTTTTGGTGGCCAAGAGTATGAAGATGCTCCGGTGGCATTGACTGGGAGCAAGTTTATGAAAAGGTGAAAAATATCAATGTCGTCTTCGGTAAGACGCAAAGAGTAGAAAAGAAACAAATATATGGAAAAAGAGATCTATATTCTTTGATCTTCCATATTGGCGCAATCTTGATGTAAGACACAATATTGATGTCATGCATGTGGAGAAAACGTATGTGATAGTATTGTCGGCATGCTTCTCAACATACAAGGTAGTTCCAAGGATGGTGTGAAGGCAAGATTGGATCTAATAACAATGGGAATACGCGAAGAGTTACATCCAAGGCCAGATGGGAAGAGAACTTATTGTCCCCCGGCTTCTCATACTTTGTCTAAGGATGAGAAACAAAGTTTTTGTGAGTGTTTACATGGCACAAAAGTTCCCATGGGGTATTCTTCAAATTTGAAGAGGCTTGTATCGATGAAGGACTTGAAATTAGTAGGCCAAAAGTCTCATGATTGTCATGTCTTGATGCAACAAATTTACTCCCAATAGCTATTCGAGGCATCGCCGAATATGATCTTCGGTCGTTTTGACTAGACTTTGTGTCTTCTTCAATGCACTTTGTAGTAAAGTTTTCGAGATTGAAAAGTTGGATGAATTAGAGAATGAAGGATATCTTATCTTGTGACACCTTGAGAAGCTTTTTGTTCCTACATTTTTTGACATCATGGTTCAACTAATTTTTCATCTAGTGAGGGAGATAAAGATGTGCGGCCCTATCCATTTACAGTGGATGTACCCAATTGAAAGATCTATGAAATTCCTAAAAGGGTACGTGAAGAACTCATACCTACCGAAGCATCGATTGTTCGAAATATGTTTCAAGAAGCCATGGAATTTTGTCAAAATTATTTGGCCAAAGTAAGACATATTGGGCTTCCAAAACGTCGACATCTTGAAGGGGGTAAACGAGGGCTTCCGTAAAGAGTGTGGATCCGATGAATTGTCACAAGTCCACTTATATATCTTGAATAATGTTGATGAAGTTCAACCCGGATAGCTGAACATAAAGAAGCAGTAAGGAAAGAAAATCATCGAATGAGTGAACAAAGGTTGATTAGGGAGCATAACGGAACTTTTGCAAACCGGTTCAAACAAAAGGTCGAGGGAGAGGAATGTGTTTCTGATACAATCAAATGGTTAGCACGTGGTCCTGAGGTCGATGTCATAAGTTGGAATTCGTATGTGATCAATGGTTATACATTTTACACAAAGTCCCTAGATGATAGGAGCACAAGACGAAACAGGTGGTGTTATGTTAGAGGCTGAATCTATGCACTTCTCCAGTTCGAAAGACAAGAGCCCTTTATTGGCAGTCATACCATATTATGGGGTTATTGAAGAGATTTGGGAGGTGGACTATGTGAAAATTAGATTTCCCATTTTCAAATGCAAGTGGGTCAATGTCAATAATGGTGTTCGGATCGATCGGCTAGGATTTACATTAGTCGATGTCCATGGTAGAAGTTTTGGAGATGAACCTTTCATTATGCCAAACCAGGCAAAACAAGTGTTCTATATCACCGATCAAGAAAATAAAATGTGGTCTGTAGCTCTCCAAGGAAAGAGGGTCATTGATATTGATGAGGAAATGAATTCGAATTATGGTATTCCTGAGAGTACTCCTTTTTCAAGGGCTCTACCGGGACATAAACGAAGAAGATGAAGCGAGATAATGAACCCGGCATAAGAAGTGATCATCAAGAAGGGATATGGGAAGATATCACTTTATAAAAGAGTCAATTCATAAGGTAATATTCATATGCAGATTTCTTTGAAAACTTTAAGGTTTTAACTATATTATATTCCTTCTACGTTCATAAACAATGTCACTGACTATGAAGTTTGTTCTTGTTTTATTTTTTTGGCAGGATCCGATCCAAAGGGGCATGTTATAAAAGAGGATGTTACTTTATCGGGTGGGAATCAGATGAAGGCATGGTGAATATTATTTTGGGCATGTGTGTTGTATTTGTAAGTAAGTTATCTTATTGTACGAATTAATTTGGGTGTTGTAGTCATAGTATAATCATTAATTAAGAGGCCAAATAACTCATGGTGAATAATATTTGTATTCTTTTTCCAATTCCATTTATTCAAATAATTGTTCATAGCTTACAGCTTAAAATATCAACTTTTATGTCTTTGGATTGGGTGGTGGATTTGTGTGTATAATACAATCAGGAAGAATAGAACTGGGAAAAATTCAGGAAAATTTACACCGTAAATAAATGCGCCGGTCTTAAATGGTGAGTTTTTAAGACCGGATGTATATGTCCGGTCTTAAAGGTCAGAAAGCGCGGTCTTAAAAGTCGGTCTTTTTAAGACTGGTAAATTTATACATGCGGTCTAAAATAAAATTTTTAATACCGCATTTATTTATCATCCGATCTTGAAAGTCAATCTTTTAAGACCGCGTATAATTAGTCGTCGTAGAAGCCGCTAAGTTTAAGACCGTATTTATTTTTGTCCTGGTCTTAAAATTCTATCTTTTAAGAGTGGCCTAATTATTAGCCGGTTTTAAAAGTTGAGTTTTAGGACCGAAAAAAAAGTATTTCAGGTTTATTTTAGTACGACTTTTAAGACCCAATGTTTTAAATGTCCGGTCTAAAATATTTTCTTTAAGACCGGTCGTAGTCCGGTCTTAAATATAGACTTTTAATACCGGCTGGAACAAGACCGGTCCCGGTCCGGTCCTACGATGCCTCTTTTATCCGGTCTTAAAAGCCTTTTTTGCACTAGTGCTATATGCATGTGATTGATAAAAAGCCTCTTCTCCTACATCACGAATAATGTCCTCTATGCGATCATCCATATTGGTGTCATTATCATCAAAGGTCACTTCCCCATGTTGAGACCCACTTGGCGTTTTTTCACCATGCCATACCCATACTGTATAAGTCTTACAAAATCCTTCACAAATTAAATTTGTGTGTATAACTTCAAGACTTAGTCGCCTCTCATTCAAACATTTTACACAAGGGCAATAAAACTTCCCACTATCATCATGGGCATTTTGTTTAGCAAATTCTATAAATTCCCTTGCCACATTTTGTTTAACATACATAATCCGAAAAATTTGAAACTTGAATATAAAATTAGCCAACTCAAAATGCATATTTATGCTCAATGTTGGTTAGGTCTTCGTTTTTTTTTTTTACGGAGAAACTTTCCCATTAAATGTGTAACGAAGAATCACTTTTGGTCATAAATGTATCACAGTGAATCCAAGAAGAAAAATAAATGCATGACGAGGAAATTAAATGCATCACATGAAGGTCTTGTGGACTCACCTGTAGCATATTAATTCAAATGCGTTTGCTGAGTCTTTCTTCTCCGGCCACGAACGTTAATGTTGCAGACAGCAAGAGTAACCTAAAAACACTTGTTGGTCAGTTGGGTTGGTCTAAAGTGCAAATATAATCTTCAAAATACAATATTCATTAACAACAGAGGAACCCACAAGAACATTTCATCGATTTCGTTAAACCCATGAAAAAACCTAGAATGATAAGCAAGAAAATCATAAAGTTATATAACCGAAACACCTCTTACAAAGCATAGTCTATAGACGTTTAACTAAGGAACCAAAAAGTGATTGTCGAGAGAGCGACACAAAGCAGCGACGAAGCAACACACAAACACTGGAGACAGAACCTGAGTAATCACTTTCAGCACGACAAGAGAAGTTCAGAGAGGGATTAATTTTATGCACGATAGAGGCATCTTTTAGTATTTTGGATTTTATTAAGACTGATTAATTATAACGTATCCAATTCTAAAGATAAGAATTTTATTAATTTAATTTTTAAGCCCGGAGGTTTAGAAGACTCCGGTCCTAAGTTCTTAATAATGTTTAGACCGGAGATTTATAAAAATCCGGTCCTAAAAGTCAAATACTTTTTAGACCAGTTACTTATAATGTACCCGGTCCTAACGGTCTATTTATTAACCAAACCGAAAAAAAAATAGGATTGGCTTTGGCGAACGCAGTAGCAACTGAATGAATAAAATAAAGGAAAACTGGAGAATTAATAAGCTTCTTTAATTACTGGTGAGGAGTTGATAAGGACATAGAGGTAGTGTGAGGAGTTAATATAAGGGCGAGAGAGCGGGAGAGATATGCAATTGGTGATGAATTTTGGTAGATTTCTACTCTAAGAGTGTATTTTATAAATATCCAATCCTAAAAGTCTTTTTTGAATTCAATTACTTTTAAGATCTACTTTTTATAAATATCCGGTCCTAAAATACTTTTAAGTTCCACCTTTTATACATATCCGGTCCAAAAATACTTTTAAGAACGGATCTTTTAAAATATCCAGTATTAAAAGTTAAGCAGAGTCATATCCTTACACCCTGTTCAATGAATAGATTCAGAGTCTCTTCGGCTTCCAAATAAACTTCCCAACTAGGCTTCTCCTCGTATTCTGAGGAACTATGCGGCTCCTCGTTAAAGTTTCTGGCGTTTCACATTGTTCAGGATGGGTTCTCCATTTAAACCCGTTGTTACTTTACTTTCTTCACATTCTTCTCCATCACTTCTACAACCTCCACCACCGTAATGGCTACACCACCACCACCAAGTCCTCCTTTTCCTCGTCCCACTTGGTCTTCATAATCCGTACCCTCCTCCATTGCCTCCGAACCCATCATTCTACCAGATGATGCCGCACTTCCTGGCCCACGTCGATCATATAAACTGACACTTGGGCCAACTTTTTTAGGTCTATCACGCCGTCAACAACAAGGTGACAAAATAGTACTCGACGCCCATGACGTTGAGTACCGTCTTTCTAATGACGATGTGTCTCGACCTCTCGACAACTCCCTCCCCTCCGACAACGATGGGGAGGATTAGATATTTTTAGGTTTTTTTTTATGTAAAAAATATAATAAATACTTTTTTTTCAATTTCTACATGTTTTTTTATTTCTCATCACAAGTTAACTTTTTAGACCATAGCATCTCTTCGCCTTGATGCATCTCTTGAAGGCAAAGAAACGATATCGATAGCCTTGTCCTTTTCATTCTATTCTTTTTCTTTTCAACAAAAAGGAAACAACCACAACATTGTCCTCGTGTGATCAACATTAAAAATTCCGAATACGGTAAGAACATTAAAAAAACATCGTCTATCTTATTCAAATAAAAACAAACAGAGTGACAATTCTTCTCAAGGTTGGACCATCGTTGTCGTCGGTTTTACCTCGCCCGAGACCGATAATGCTTTGCTCAACATCGGAGAGGTAAAAACGACGACATCGAAGGTCCTAGCTTAAGGAGAACGCCAGAACCTCGATTGTCTTGAACATTAATGATTTGCCATATATTTAAAGGAAGACTATTAAGACCATATTTTTACAACTACACGGTCCTAAAGTTTAAGTCTTCTTTAAATTCAGGACTTTTAGGAGCTGACAATTCATATATATACGGTCCTAAAAGTCTCAAGACTTTTAAGACCGTATGTTTAACAAACATACGGTCCTAAAAGTCTAGACAAATTTTTTAGTAATTAAATGAAACTAATTAATTATTTGTTTGATTTTCTTCAATATTGTTGTATCTTGACCAAAATTTAAATCCGATCTTAAAATATTTAACTTTAAGACTGAACAAATAGTACCTGGTGTTAAACGTTAACCTTTAAGATCGGTCCATATATAAATCAGGTCTTAAAATTAATTAATTTTTCATTTAATCGTTCTCTATATTTTGTACCTAAAATTTGCATTTTATGTCCTATTTAAAACATTAATACCTTAATATTTAAATTTTTCCTTATTATTTTTGGACCGCGAAAAATATTAGTCCTAAATATGAGATTTGTTGATAAAGTAATTGATATTTCAATTTTTTAATAACATTTAAAAGACCAGTTGTTTTTTCGTCCCGTCTCGAATAATATATTTAAGACCTATGAAAAAATGATCCTGGTCCAAGAAGTTCTTCATATTTATAGAACTCGCCACCGGTCATTCTTTTAAGACCGGGCGTCACTATTCCATTCTAAATGAGACGGTCTTAAAGCCCTTTTTTTGAGCTCTAGTGTGTGACTTAAAATCTAACAATTTTGCAACTTTACACCTACTTAATATGTGTACTTTCTAAAATACAGGTCCCAAAATTGAGGTCCTTCTCATTAATAAAAATTTTAAACAGGATTTTCATCAATTTTTCTGAAAATTAAATTTATTATTGTGCTTAAATGTTATTGAGTTAAATCCATGATCGTTTACATGTGAAGTGAACCTAAAAACTTCATTTGATCATGACTTTTGTTTTCCTTGCTAGAAAGAATTTTAGGAAAGGAGTTAGGTTTACCCATAATCCAAAGGCAGAGCGAAATCTCCCTTCCTCTTAGGTGATATCGATGTTAGGCAGGGCGAGCCGTCTATTACCCTCAGACGTTAACCTAGGCACCTAGGAGTTAGGATGTATCCCCTAATGCCTTGACCAACTCCAGGATTGAACCCCCTCCCTTTGGTGAGAGTGTCCGACCCCTTTGCCAGTTGAGCCCAAGGACGAGAGGTCATTTGATCATTGACTTTTTTTTTCTTTTGCTATAAAAATTTTAGGAGAGGAGTTGGGCTTACCTACGATCTTAGAGCTTTAAATCAAAACCCTGTTGAGCCTATATCCAACTTAACTAAATTGTATTGTTAAAATTGGGCTTGGACTATGAATTCCCTGGCCCTCGATATCGCCCACTGATGAGCCCTACAAGTAAGATAAGGTGTTCGATGGGATGACTACCGACGAGACTTGGAAACCGCTTCAATAATTTGCCCATAAAGAAAATCCTCATGGAAATGGATGGGTAGTGACTTTTGGGTCCGAGTTGAGGAGGTTGCTAGCGTTCACTACCTTTAGGATACTTGACGAGTAATAAAAAGATACTTTAAGATATTAATTAATACCGAGAAAACACTTTATGATCTTGAAAAATTATTTTAGGATTTTGAAAAAATATTTCAAGGTATTGGATGGTACTAAAAAGATACTTTGAGGATACTTGATTGGTATAAAAATAAAAATAAAAACTTGATGACCCTTGAAAAATTATTTAGGATCTTGAAAAAATATCCCAAAGTATATTTTTCGTATTAGTCAAGACCTTAAAATATTTTTTTCAAGATCATGAAGTATTTTTTCAAGCATTAGTATCCTTTTGTACCAAATCAATACCCTAAAATATTTTTTCAAGATCATGAAGTATTTTTTTTTCTGTACCATCCAAGATACTCAAAGTATCTTTTAATACCAATCAGTACCTTGAAATATTTTTTCAAGATCCTAATATAATTTTTTAAGATCATAAAGTAATTTTTCAATACCACCAGTATACTTTTAGTACCAAATAAAATAATATTTCAAATCATGAAGTATTTTTTCTACACTAGTCAATATCCTTAAAATATCATTTTAGTACCAATCAAGTACTCTAAAATATTTTTTTAAGATCATAAAATAATTTTTTAAGATCATGAAACATTTTTTCAACATCAGCTTAATATCTTAAAATATCTTTTTAGTACTGTCAATGCCCCGAAATAAAAAAAAAAAAAAAAGAATAAAAAGAAAAAGGGCGATGCCTTCACTTTTTTGCGCCATTTGAAGAGATGGCAGTGGACACTAATGGCCATGGATGCTAGTTGCTCCCAATGTTGAGGGAGAAAACCCTAATGTTCTAGAGTTGTACAAGTTTGTTTGAACTAGTAGTATTAACCTATAAAAACAGCTCTTCAATCGTGAATTATAATATATAAGTAAGTATATGAGAAGAGTTTTGTTTCAACTTACGTGAACGTGCATATGAATCATGATTCCCAACAAGCACGTAGTGATTTACATTGCACATAGTGTTGTACTTCATCCGATCTTTAATGTAGGACCTAATCAGAAAGTTAATATTGATATGTCCTCTAATGCTTTTTATAAGAAACAATTACCAAATAGGATTTAAACAAATAAGATTTGTTCTTTATATTAAGGATCACACATGAAAGACTAGAGAAAGTACAAAATGTAAGACCTATTTCACTTTTTTTTTCATTCTTTTCTAAATTCATCCTTGTTGATATTCCCTAAAAATAATCAAACATGAGAGGAAGGGGGAGTTAAAGGTTAAGGTGCTTTTAGAAAGGGGAAAAAAACATATCATATTAACTAACATAACTAATGTACTTAATTTACTCAAATTAATTAATTAGACCTAACATCATCGATGAGAGAAGTGTTATTCTTGACTGGAGGTGCCACGTATCAGAATTACAAGACCCGGGGAAAAAAAAAAAAAAAAAAAAAAAAAAAAGAAGATGGATTATTAGTTTCGCAGATGGGGAATCAATAGTGATGTAGACCAACTAAGTTATGTATATATAGTGATTTAGTGAAGGGAGGAAAAATAGCTTTCATCGTAACGAAGACGAGGTGACCCTCCTCTATTTCCCAATTAAATTTGCACTCGTTAATGATGTGACCACGAACTGACTCCAATTCGATTAACATATGCTCTCTTATATTTAATATAAAATGTAGATTACTAATTTATAAATATTATGGAAATGAGTTATATTACTCCTTCAAATCTTTAATATAAGGCATATTTATTGCGTTGACTTTGATATTAAAATATAGATATATTTTTTATATTTATCAATCTTTTTCTAATTTATATTTATTGATACTTACTCAACAATTGTTAAGGAGAATGGAAAACGAGATAATTAAGAAAAATGACTATGATATTTTAGAAAATACTTGTCATATTAAATAATATAACAAACTTTTTTAATATAATCAAATTAGATAAAAACATTTTATATTAAAGACCGGACGGAATAGTTATTTATCAAAAAACAAGTACTCCTACTGGTCCTTAATATAAGACATATTTGGAGAGTTCATCTTTGTTATAAATATAAGACAGAATTTTTATATTTTTTAATCTTTTCCTAATTCACATCTATTAATGTTCGCTCAAATATAATCAAAGAGGATAGAGAATGAAGGAATAAAAAATAAAAAAAGACTAGCTAGAGTATTCTAAAAAATACATGTCATATTAACTAAACTTGCTAAAATATCCTATCTAATTATTTGAAGTGGAACAACCTTTTAATAATAAAAAATAATATGCGGAATTATATAGGCTTCTTACCAATGCTGAAATTAGGGTGTTTATGAAGCTGAATACCCACTGAGGCTTGTGAAAAAAGTGCCCAACCCACCTTAAGCCAATAAATCATTTAGACATTTTTGGATTGGAGCAAAGACCGGATATCGGGCAAGGTATATTGCCCTGGCCATTTACCTTTGCCCGAAGTGTATATATAATTATATCTAACACACACACACACATACACATGCACACACATAGGGGCAAATACCGGACATCGGGCAAGGTATATTGCCTTGGCCATTTGCCCTTGCCCGAAGTATATATATAATTATATTTAACACAGACATAGACACACACACAATTGGGCAAGGTATGTTGCCCTGGCCATTTGCCCCTGCCCGAAGTGTATATATAATTATATTTAACACAGACACACACACACACACACACATAGACATAGACACACACACAGGGTTTATCGTTTTTCATGTCACTTGACATAAGGTTATGTCAAATCACCCAAAACTACGTCATTTTGAGAGTTAGGGGAATTAATAAATGGTGTTTTTGTATTTTTGTTTTTGTAGTCATTATATGAATTTTACCAAATGGTCCTTCATTAATTCCCTAACTCCAAAATTATATCATTTTGGGAGTTAGGGAATTACTTAAGGGTGTTTTTGTATTTATTATATAAATTTTACGAAAACACCCTTCATTAATTCCCCTAACCCCAAAAACGATATAATTTTTGGGTGACTTGACATAATCTTATGTCAAGTAACATGACAAACGATAAACCCATACACCCACACACTCATTATTTGATAAAATTTAACAAGTATTTACTTAATTACCATTTAATTAGAATATAATGACTAAATGTATTTTCTATTTACTAGAAAAATATGCATATTTTTCCATAAACATATTTAATTAAGAAATTGGTAAATTGAGTTCATGAGAAATAAATTATTATTAAATAATAAGAAAATAATATCTATTGAATTAATTTGTTTTATTAGCCTATGAATTGAATATAAACAATAAAATCTCAAAAGGATTATTATATAGAATTTTTTTGAAATATCGAACTATATATTTTTTTATGCTTCTTTATTTTTCAATCTTTGGAAGATTTTCTTGCATGGAAGTCTTCCCTGCCCTTCCTAACCCCAAATTATTTGGGCTTTTATCAGGCAAGATGAAGCATCCGGCTACAAAATGTTGTTCCTTCATTTTTTAGGTTGGCCATTGGGCAAGGGCCATACCCCTACCCATGAACACTCCTAGCTGAAAGACTTAGGAGAGGCATGGCAACAAATTGGAGTTGTTAATTATGCAATTCATCGTATCCTCCGTCATTGTCATAAAAAATTATAAATATAAGAGATAAATAAGTGAACTAAATTACTACCTCTAGTTATAAATATGTGATCCATTTGAATTTTTTTAGAGATTAAGAAATATAATTAAATTATTTTAAAGTATATATATATATATATATATATTTATTATTCCTTATTTAAACTAATTTGTCTGGCTGATATATAATTTTATCATGATATGACTAAGTATTTTATTTAGCTAAATTAATCTCTCAAGAAAAAAAAAAAGTCACCTAAGTCCTATATTTAGGAACAAATATAGTATTATATGTAGAACTAAATGTAACCCCCAACTAGAAGGATTATATTTTTTTAAAAAAAAAAAAATTGACGGAATATAAAAAGGGGAGTTGCTTTTACAAGTGTCATGAATGCGTGTGGTTTTTAGCAAAAGGAAAATGCGTATGGTTGCCCTTGCGTGATGTGTTCTCCACCCATTTCAAATAGAAGCAATGATTTTTCAAAATCGTGATGTATGTATAATATTTAAATCACACACACACATACACATAACAAATCCAATCCAAGCCTCTTTCCCTTTCGTTAGGTTCTCGATCTCTCTGTACTGATATATCGATCGTCCATGGCTTCCTCTTCCTCCTTATTAACCAACAACGATACTCCCCAAGGTATGCATAATATACAAGAGGCCATTATTCTATGAAAAGGTTAATATTACCTACTAAACTAACAACTATATTATATGTTAAAGTGTCTATTAATGTTGTTGTTGTTAATTGAAGCAGAAGGAGTAAATAATGGTGAGGGACAAAGTGCGTTGCAGAAGCACGTTTCGTTCTTTGATAGGAACAAAGATGGTGTTATTTACCCATGCGAGACTTTCCAAGGTTCTTTCTTTTTATTTCCAAATATATCCTTCTAATTCTCTTCTCTTTCTTTAATTAATACCAAATTGTGTTTGTTTAATATTAATTCACAGGGTTTCGTGCAATTGGATCTGGAGTCTTCCTCTCCATTGCAAGTGCTGCTTTCATCCACTTCAGCCTCAGCTTCAAAACTCGTCCTGTACTTTTCTCCTAATTATACCCTTTCAATCTTAATTACTCATCCTCTACTTAAGCTTATCATTATATATATTATCAATTTTTACAATTACAATCTCATCTTCATAATTCATATTATTACAAACGTGTTTTGGATTTTCCACTATGCATATTTTTGCAAGTTCTGAAAGATCATGCTATAACTTTGAGGGAAAAAATTTAATTCAATGGGGCTCATATATAGCAAAATAAAAAAATAAAAAAATCTTGATCATCCTCATATTCATGATTGCTAACCATCAAATAAATTATATGATCTCAACATTTTTTTTTATCATCCTCATATTCATGCGTAGATCAGGCAAAGCATTGCGAAATGCAAGATATTTATTTAATGCATAATTATTTTTATTAATTATATTAATTTAAAATATAGCTTTATTTAAGTATATCCATCGGATTATTTTTATCTGTTGATTTAAATTTAATTATTTTAGAGAATATTTCATTTCATCAGGTTTAATTTATGTTCCTGCCTTGTGATCTAACTTCTAAGGGTGTCTTTAGTAAATGAATGGCAACCAAATAATAACACATTAAAGAAATAAAACATTAATTGACTCAAGATCAATAATAATAGATCAAGCATGTACCCAAGGTTGTCAAACTCACGAGTTTAAGCAAACTCGTGCCAGTGACGTAAACTCGTATCGTGAATTTGAATCGTAAACTCATAAGAGTTTACTTTTATTTTTAAATAGGTATTACTAGTGTATAATTAAATAATTAAAATATAAAAATGACAACAATTTGATTTAAATATATTTTAAATCTAAATAATTGAAATTAAATCCATCAACATTTATCCTTTATCATATTTAATAAAGAAATTTCTAGGGCTGAGCATGGAACTCACAACCTGGTGAGCCCGTCCACAACCCAATGCAATTGGGCCATTTTGAGCCCACCCAAAAAAGCCCACAACGGGTTGGGTTTAAACCAGCTTATCTAAGACTTAAATGGGCGGGCTATGGGTGCACCTTTGGGCTGCCCAAACCCGTCCATTTAGTTTTATAGATATATATATATATATATATTTTATTAACTATATGGACACTTGGACAATAATACGCCACATTGCCATGAAATATCCATTCCCCATTTCCCCATTTAACCATTCACCCACTTGGACTTTGAACATCAAAATTATGTTATGATAACACTTGTCTAAATTTAGATTTTTTTGTGTGAATTATGATTATTGAATTTTGAAGATTCATATTTCAGAATTTAGAATGATAAATTTGGGTCAATACTTAATACTTATATATATTTTTATCCAAAAAAATAAACTTGTCAAATGTAAATGGGTTACACAAAACCCGGTCAGCCCGCCCATTTATATGTTAACTCATTCAACATGGGTTAGAATGGGTTGAGGTACCGGTATAGGCTAACCCATACCCATTTAAAGTTAAATGGGCAGGCTATGGGTTTAGGCATGGGCTGCCCAACCCGCCCATTGCTTTGCCCTAGAAATTTCTATATAAAGCCGATGAGCATGATCAAATCAAAAAAGTTAACACAAATTTAAGAGTAAAATAATACGGTTTTATAAGCTAGAAATATAGAAATGGTAAACTCGGTGTATAAACTCATGAGTTTAACTGAGTTTATAATTAGCACGAATTTACCACTGACTCGACACGTTTTTGTAAGCTATAAGCGTAAAAACGGTAAACTCGGAGAGTCAACTCGTGAGTTTGACAACAATGCATGTACCTCGTAGTCACATGCGTACTCATGTCGAGAGCATTAATTAATTTTATAGGTGAAATTACTAAAAAAAACCCTATTACAAAATTTACCACTTAAAGGTGATTAAAATTTGTTTAAAGACCTAATTGCAACCTATCTTTAAGAGGATGCAACTCTTTTTCATCTATATATAATCTATGTTTAACTATATACAAAACAGAAGATATTTACATATTGTTGAAGATATGTTACACACAATCGAAAAAGAGTTGCACCTGCTCAAGAATCTCAATACTTTGTGCCAATAAATGTTGCAATATAAGATTTTATCGTGATTTTCCCATAATTTAGGGAATTATTGAAAAAATAATTAATTTAACATTATGTTTCTGCTGGAGCAGGGAAAATGTCCTTCTCCCCTACTTCCCATTGAAGTTAAGAACATCAAACTTGGCAAACATGGCAGCGACACTGGAGTCTATGATAAGGAAGGAAGGTATTTCTTCTTTCTTTTATTCCTCCAATATTACACGCACACATATTGTTGTTATTATCAGTATATTATTATTACTCAGTGAGAATAAGTTGCAATACTCATAATATATGATTAAATGTATTTTACATTTTGTGTCATCTCACATATTTATTCTCTTCTGGCAATATGTATTATTATTATTATTATTATTATTATTATTCCTGATCCCTACACATATTTATGTGTACATTTTAATTAGGTTTATTCCTTCAAAATTTGAAGAAATATTCAGGAAGCATGCACATACGCATCCAGATGCTTTAACATATGATGAATTGAACGAAATGCTTAAAGAAAACAGAGCTTCTGGAGATTATCAAGGATGGTATATATTTATTCCTTTATTCCTTTATTTTATTTTTTTTGGATTTTTTCGTTGGTCATATATAATTAAGTCGGATTAATTAAAGAATTTGGCACGAATTAATGAGGGTAAATAGGATTGCAAGTGAGGCAGAATGGAAGATATTATATAAATTTGGGAAAGACAAAGATGGTTTGCTGGAGAAAGACACAGTTCGAGCTGTTTATGATGGAACCCTCTTTCAGCTCTTGGAGAAGCAACACAATTCTCAGAAAAAGTAGTGATCGATTCATATATATATATATATATATATATATTCAACTCAATTATATTATTCAATTACATTTTCAATTGACTAAATGAAACACTTAATGTTGTTTTTATATAGACATTTAATTTCATCTCTAAAATTCACTGTTTGAATATCATGTTTGTATCAGTATTACTGAATCTGTATGTTTCAAGTTGGATTTTATTGCTGTACGTGACATGTACAATGTTTATTTGATTTTTTTAAAAATAATTTTCTATATTGTAAGATTGGCTTTACTTGGCAAAAGATAAAATAATATTCTTAACTTATACGCATTATTTTAAATGGCAAATATATTGAAGCCAAGTCTTAGGAGGGATGGGATAGTATTTTATATTTAGTTGCGTGAAGTGATAAAATAAAATTGCTGACTAATGGAAAAGGTTGTTTATAAGTTAGTGTATTATCTTGTGGCTTTTTTGTGTGTGTATAATAATAATACTAATGATGATGCATAATTGTTGAAGATTGCTGCGTATAAATTCATGACTTAGTAACAGGAAGGTTACACATGTGATCTGTATCACCATTGAGTCATACGTTTTAAAAAATACACGATTCTACACAGCTGACTTCTCATATGATGAACTTAATTATGAATAGTGCACAATCCGAATTTTATAACTATCTAGAGTTTGTATTTATATATTTTTGAATTTATTTTGGATAAAAAAAGTAAGATTTTAATGTTAGGACTATTCTACTACTTCATATAAGACTTATTTATCTAATTTAAAGAGATTACAAATGCTAAATAAATTATTTAATTATAATAATGTAACGATATTATATCTAAAATACTCATGTATATAACATTATATTATATATCCTAAACTATACAAGACCCTTTGAGTTTTGAGTTAGTTGTATATAACTTTCCCGACATTTTAAAGTTTTAATTTACCCTCTAATCGTTTACTTTTTTTTACCACAAACTCCTTGCATTCACCGTTATCTTCTTCATAGAAGTTGACACGTCAGTTTGATATAAGACACATGCCATCCTACATGGAATCTTCAAGTTCATTTTAAAACTTTTTAACAAGAAAAAATAGAACAAAAGGAAGCTAACTAGATACAGATTTGCAACGGAGACATTTGTGAAGAGAGTGAAGAACTATTTGAGGAAGAATGAAGCGTGTCGGAAGGAAGAATACGAAGAAGAGGATGCTCCATCAAACCATGGAATTCTGAGAGAAGTGCAGCAAAAATCGAAAGTTGAAAGGAAGCCTTGTAGGCAGCAAGGAGATAGAGGAGGAACGAGGGATTTTTTTAAATGTTAAAATGACAATTAAACCATGTGGTAAAGTATATATCATTACTGTACGTAAAATGGTTAGATCACCTAGAATGCCATGTGTCTTATATCAATCTGACGTGTCAATTTTCATTAGGATGTTGAATTTAAACTTTGAAATGTCATGGAGGTTATATACAACTTACGAGGTGTAATACCCTAAAATTCATATTTATCATAAATATAATATTTTGATAAATAGTGCCTATTAAAAATAGGTGAATATATGGTCTCAAAATTGAGTAACATATTTATGTTAATTTAGGGAATTTTCTCTAAGAATTAAGGTAATCAAAATAATCAAGGAAGTGTTATGAAACCACTTGAATTAATTAAAGAGAATTAACCACAATTAGGAGGCAATTAAATTTGCACTAATTAAAATAATGGTATAATACCCCAAAATTCATATTTCTCTTGAATATTATAGTTTGGTAAAATAATACCTATTTAAAATAGGAAAGTATGTTGTCTCTAATTTTAGTAATTTATTTGTTTATTTTCCTTGGAATTTAAAGAGGCAAAAATCCAATTTTATTTTGGGGACCATAAGTTGCCCTATGATTATTAAATTAATGCATGGTGTATAAATGACCAAAGTAAACCCAAAAGTTGTGAGAAAATAATTAATATTAAAGAAAATTGCCAACAATTAGTAGATAATTAAATCTACATTAATTGAATTAATTTCATAAACTTTCATAATTAATTTGATAACATGTGTTGAAGGCATAATTAGGGATATATGACCTTAATTAAAGAACCAATGGCTAATAAAGAACTAAGATTAGCATATAAGTAGTTTCTAATGATCATAATTAATCTTAGAACCAATCATATTTTGACAGTTACACTTAACTACTTTATTAGGGATGCTAATTAAGATTAGGTATGGAGGGCTAAGATTAAATTTGATAAAACTAAATCCAAAAGTCTTAATTAAGCCTTATAAAGCCAAATCCTTGTGAAATTGAATTGACCAATGATAAATCAAGAAAATATTCTTAATCCTCATGAAATTGATTAGACCAATGAGAGATTAGCATAAATGGAAGGTCAAGATTAGATTTAATAAAGCTAAAATCTAATGGTCTAAATTAACTACATAAAGCTTAATCCATGAGAAAAGGTTTTGACCAATAAGAGAGAGAGAAAAAAAATTAAAGAAAATTTGATAAAGTTTGAAATCCTAGAGTAAATTGGATAATGGTTTGAAATTTAGTAAATATCTCATGTACACAAGAAAAACTCAAAACAACAAATAAAGTGAGAATTTATGCAAATTTAAATAGTTGTGAAGAAGTAGGAACCCCGAGAAAATATAAGGACTTATCTTGAACCCACATAATTTAACCTCGAAAGTAAGCCTAGTAAAGGCTATTTTTGCAAACGTTGAAGAATAAGCTTAGTACAACCAGGGGAATCTCATTAGACCATAGGTCTGATATCCAACTACTAATCAAAAAGCATACTCAATTTAAAAGTATTGGTGATTGATTAGGCAACCAAAAATAAATTTCGTTAAAGTAAAACCGAAGACTCAGTTGGAAGAAACTTCTTCATTAAGTGTGGGTCCAATGGTTAAGATTAAAACTTCTTAACTAAGTTTAGATCCTATGGTGGAAATTAAGGAAGAGGAAGTTCAAAATAATTGCAAGAATGTCATGACATTTCACTATAAATAGAGGGCTTCCTCTTCATTCTCTTCACACCAAAAACCATTCTAAGCAAGAGTGGAGTGAAGCAAGAAGGAGGAGGGAGTAGCAAGAGTCTTCAAGAGGTAAGCTTGTTTTTTTTTTCTAGTCTTTAGTTTTATAGTTCTTAGTAGTTCGTAGTTGTTCTTAGTAGTTTTTAGTATAAAGGTTAGTTTGATCTTTAAATCTTCCAAGAAGTTTTGATTTCATGTTTTTATGATTAAAAATGTCTTTTTCATATGGTGGAAAATATTGTGGAGCAAAATTCTTGGAAGTTGAAGATCGAGTAGCGAAGTTCTTGCAAAATTTTCGGTAAAATTTCTGGGCAAACAGCAAAAGAAATGATAATATGTTATGTTGAAAATGAAGCCCATAAATCACGAAACTTTCCAGAAATAAAGTAGATATGTAGGGCTTTCCGAATATATATAATATCTAGCATTTTGATTCTTGTACAAAGAGTTAAAACCGGTTGAAGTTAGGCCAATTTTCTGGACGAAATTCTAGGCAACGTTGTGGAAAATGAAAACTGGGAATTGTTCATAAATTCTGGGTATATAAAAGTATTTTTTTTCTTGAAAATAGACATCCTAAGGATTCTGGAGAATTTTACGGATCCTCGTTTCGATTTTTCTAGAATTAATTATGATTTTTCAAAGTTGATGCAAAATCTGCCCAAAAATACTGCACTACGTTTTTAAATAAATGTAAGGGCAAAATTGTAAATAGCAAATCCGCCAAGGGTAGAGAGGTAAATAGAGATGAAAATATCTCTTAGGATATTATTCTAAGTGATACGGTGATATGTTAGAATATCCGAGAAGTCCTGGGCCGGATTCAAAGGTCGGACGTTTTACCCAGTGAAAGGTACGTTCGCGTACTAGTAACTTTAATCATCTATATATTATATGCGTATATGTGATAGATAAATTTACATCTGCTGTGTGCTTATGTACTGTTGAGAAACATCTGCTGTGTGCTTATGTACTGTTGGGAAACATCTACTGTGTGCTTACGTACGGTTGAGATACATCTACTGTGTGCTTATATATTGTTGTTGAAACGCCATGAATATCTGTCATATATTGTTATATCTGCTATAGAGGTTAACTGTTATCTGAGATTCAATTCGATTGAATCTCAGCTTTGACTAAGGATCAGGGAAGGAACTAGGTCTAAGATGACAATAGAGATGGAGCTATAAAAAGGCAACAGTAGACGGAGCTGTAAAGAGACATCAGTCGAGATGAGAGACTAGTTCTGGCATGAATCTAATAAAGTTATTTCAAGCCGTTTGGTGTCTAGAAAGGGTTCGTTTATGTGGTTCGGGCCGATGAGTCGCCGTGAATTCGGGAGACTTCCACTAGACACCGGCCGGCCAAATTGGTTGATTAACTGAGTTAGGTTCATTGCCCCAAGTCTACCTAAGACTTGGTTTAAGATTGTATAGTTACTATTGAAGAGTTGTAATTATACAAGTCCTGTAATATTGTATCATATGAATATTCCTTCGGGTTTATTTTTATATAGCATTTTATGTCGGGATATCATCATATGTCCGGGCATTTTATATCGATACTCATTGTCCAATTGTTAGTACATGCTCTCCGTTTTCGCAATACTGAGTGGTAGCACCTCAAACTCGCTGATTTTTATAAAACCAAGTGTCAACCGACACATTTTGAAGTATGGAATTTTGGGGTGTTACATGAGGGTCTTCTATAATTTATCTTATTATATATCAATTTATAAGTTAATCAAATTAGTTTGGACAAAAATGATAAATATAAAAACATAAATGCTAAAAAAAATTTAAATATAAGCGCAATTTTTCCGATATATTAATGAGAAACATTGTTCTTAAATCTTGATTACACTCACAGGATCATATCTCCTCACTTACGATTAGTTTGGATAGAGGGAAGGGGAGGGGAGGAGAGGGAGGGGAGCGAAAAAAAATGAGGGGAGAAGAAAGTGGTATTAAAATTTAGTGTGGTGGGGCCACAAAATTTCCTTTCATTCAAATTTTTTTCCCTCACCTCCCCTCAATCCAAACTAACCCTATAGACACTCTAATATGTATGATAAATTTTTTTGATACATCCAGGGGGGGTAGCAGGCTCGACCCCGGGATAAGGGGGAGGCCAGCTCCTAGAGCTGGCTTAGGTGCCAAGTGCGCTACTAAGCGCCAGGCAATATGTATGATAAATAAATAAACAAATAAATGCAATATTATGATTGGGCTTGGAATTAAATTCCCTGGCTCCTGGGCCCGAAACGTAAGGCCAGATATTTGGTAAGGTGACTAGGCCTATAAACAGCTTCAAGAATTTGCCCACAACAGTCAATTTTTTTTTTTTTTTTTTTAACAAAAAAAAAAAAAGAAGAAGAAGAAGCAAGAAATCATTATCAGCTCTAATAAAATATGCTTTTGTCGTGGGTTCGATCCCCTCTGCCGTCACGACTCCTTTGGTAGGCGATCTCGTAAGTCCCCAATAAGTGCTCATAGAGCCCGGCCCGTCTCCCGGCCTTGTGGGGACCATGTCGAACCCCTCCAAAACTTTTCTGTATCAAAAAAAAAAAAAAATGCTTTTGATATCTTTCACAGGATGGCCAATGATTTTAAAAGCTACAGTCGGATAGGATATTATGTTTTACTACTAATATAAATAATAAAATCATTAAAAAAGTATGAGGAACTCGTTGAAATTACAATACTTGAACTGGTAGTTAATGATTTGGTTAGATTAGTTATGGACAACATAATATCAATTCTGTTAAAAAAAATTGAAAAAATTATTTCTCCAACAATCTTCAAGCCCATGAAGTTATTACCAGATAAATTATTTCAAAAAAAAAAAGAAAAAGAAAACATGCATGCAGTATGGGAGCTTTCAATTATTTTTATCTTTTATTTATGTTCCCCATTATATTCCTCTTGTTTGTGTTCATTGCCAATTATCATCGGACGTGAGCTCTTGCCAATCTAAATCGTAGAGACGGAAAGATTCCATCAACACGAATTAATGGGATATATATATATATATATAAAGGGATTTTTGAAGCTTTTGTATATAAAATTGACGAAAAATTAATAAGCATGTCCCTATATTTTTAATCAGATCTCTATAATACTTTATCTTGTAATTAGGTCTTCATAGTTTTATATGATTTCAATCATGTCCTTATAATTTCAGATGAATGATTTTTTTTTTTTTTAAAGGAACGAAAAATGCATGCAGTGATAATGGGTAATGGTTTTTGTTCTGAAGTTGAGGGGAAAAACCCTAATGTTCTAGAGTTGTATTATTCTTTTTTGGTAGGACTGTCACATCTAAAAATGGGAAAATCCATTTAAGGTCCAAGGGATAAAAAAATATTTTTTTAAAAAAAAGTCTCAGAAAATTTTGATATAAAAAAAGTCCAGTTGTTAAAACTCACAGAATATCCTACTGAAGGAGTTGTCAATGAGATATTTTTCACATCAGAATTTTTCTCCGAGACCTTTTTGATATTTTTTTAGTTCCTTGAGACCTTAAAGGGATTTGCCCTTTAAAAAATTACAATATCCCAAAAAAAAAAAAAAAAAAAACTCACAAAATGCGTGTGATCGCGCGCCCTTGCGTGATGTGTTCCCTACATTTTTCAAATAGAAGCAACGATTCAAACTTAGTTTCAAAAATCGTTGTGTATGTATAATCACGACACACACACATATATATAGACACCCACACACATAACATAACAACAAATCCAATCCAATCCTCTTCCTTTTTCGTTAGGTTCTCGATCTCTCTGTACTGATATATCGATTGTCCATGGCTTCCTCTTCCTCCTTATCAACTAACAACAATACTCCCCATTCCCCAAGGTATGCATAATATACAAGACGCCATTATTATATGAAAAGGTTAAAGTGTCTATTAATGTTGGTGTCTATTAATATACCAGAATCTAAGGTTGCATGTCGGAAATCAAGCTCTCTTATTCCTTCCTCCGGTGAGCTTCTCTTCTCTCGGCTCTCTCTCTCTCTCACGTTTTGTTTCTTTCTCTGGCCGATGGAAGAGGAGAGAGGGAATGTGCTGTCATAAAGTAAGATAAGAAGAGGTGTCTGGGTGTATAAGGGTACTGTCATCAATGAGATAGGAAATAATAGAGAGTTGCGTGAAAAGGAGGAGGGAGTGTATGTGCTGTCAAGCATGCAAAAGAATGTGGAGTCCATTCATTAAAATATCTATGCTTTCTTTTGCAATTTGTCTTTTACTTATTTAATTACAAATGATAGTTAGATGTTCAGAAATTTTTAGTTAGGTGTTTAGAAATTAATCCTTAATCCCATCTATAGAGTTTTCTTCCTCAATTAACTTCTTTAGGTCATAGAATATTGCTTCTAAAATTTCTAAGCAAAAAACTATTCCCTAACTATTTGACAATTGATTTTTAGGAAAATATTCCTTAAAAAATTTAAATATTATTTTTAAAATTTATCCAGATTAATTTTTTTCATAATTAATTCCATATAATATTTTTTATTTCCTAATTCCAAAATTTAGGGTGTTACATGACCGTCCTCTATTTCCCAATTAAATTTGGATTCTTAATATAAGATTATTTAAGGCGTTGACCTTAGTCTTAAATACAAGATATATTTTTCATATTTATCAATCTTTTCTTAATTTATCTTTATTAATGTTTTCTCAACAATGACCAAGGAGGAAGGGAAACAAAGAAATTAAGGAAAATGACGATGATGTTTTAGAAAATACTTGTTATATTAACTAACACAATCAAATTAGATAAATCCATCTTATATTAAGGACCAGACAGAATAGTCATTTGTCAAAAAAGAAGTACTTCCCCGGTCTTTAATATAAGACATATTTGGAAAGTTGATCTTTATCTTAAATATAAGATATAATTTTTACATTTGTCAATATTTTTTTAATTTACCTCGACTAATATTCTCTCAAATATTATCAAAGAAGAGAGAGAATGAGGGAATTAAAAAAGATGACTATCTAGAGTGCTTTAGAAGATACATATTATATTAACTAACTTTTAAGTAAATAGGTCACTAAAATATTCTATTTAATTATTTAAATTGGAACTACCTTTTAATGAAAAAACTGTTTAACATGCGGGATTATATAGGTTTCTTACCAATGCTAAAAGTAGGGTTTTGTTCGTGAAGCCCAAATGCCCACTCGAGGCTTGTAAAA
Source organism: Acacia acuminata (assembly GCA_019022655.1). Lineage (NCBI taxonomy): Eukaryota > Viridiplantae > Streptophyta > Magnoliopsida > Fabales > Fabaceae > Acacia > Acacia acuminata. The sequence goes on along the minus strand of JAFJYI010000150.1, from coordinate 1,364,521 downwards.
AAGACGCCCAGCCGGCACTAAAAATAAGCCGATAAATCATTTGGGAATTTTTTGGCCCTGCCCAAAGCGTATGTATAATTATATTTATAACATATGTATAATATATATCATTATTTGATAAAATTTAACAAATATTTACTTACCATTTAATTAGAATATAATGAATAAACATATTTTCTATTTACTCGAAACATATGCATATTTTTCTATAAACATATTTAATTAAGAATTGGTAAATTGAGTTCTTGAGAAATAAATTATTATTAAATAATAAGAAAATAATATCTATTGAATTAATTTGTTTTATTAGCCCATGAATTGAATATAAACAATAAAATCTAAAAAGGATTATTATACAGAATATGTTTTTTGAAATAACAAACTATGTTTTTCCTTTTTTTTAGATACTTCTTTATTTTTCAATTTTTGGAAGATTTTCTTGCATGAAAGCTGCCCTGCCCAACCCCAACTTACTTGGGTTTTTATTGGACAAGGCTAAACATTAGGTTGTAAAATGCTTCCCGTTCATCTTTTAGGTTGACCATTGGGCAAGAACTATGCCCTACCCATAAACACCGCCAGCTGAAAGACCTTGGAGAGGCATGACAACAAATGGGAGTTGTCAATTATCCAATTCATCATATATATATCTGTCCTAAAAAAATTATAAATATAGGAGATAAATAGGTGAACTAAATTACTACCTTCATTCTTAAATATATAACCCATTTAATATTTTTGGAGATTAATGAAGCTAATTAAATTATTTTAAAGTATATATATTTATTATTATTTTATTTAAACTAGTTTGTCTAACTCCTAAACTGATATTTAATTTTATCACACACAACATATGATATGACTAAATAACTTATTTAGTTTCCTTAATCCTTTAGAAAAAGTCAACTAAATCTTATAATTATGATCGGATGTAATATTATATGTAGAACTAAATTTAACTCCCAACTTAAAAAAATACATTGACGAAAAATAAAAAGGGGAGTTGGTTTTACGAGTGTCATAAATGCGTGTGGTTTTGACCAAAAACAAAATGCGTGTGGCCGCCCTTGCGTGATGGGTTCCCTACATTTTTCAAGTAGAAGCAATGATTCAAACTTAATTTCAGAAATCGTTATGTATGTATAATCAACACACACACACATATATATATATATAGACGCCCACACACATAACAACAATCCAATATTCTTTCTCTTTCGTTAGGTTCTCGATCCCTCTGTACTGATATATCGATCGTCCATGGCTTCCTCTTCCTCCTTATTAACCAACAACAATACTCCCCAAGGTATGCATAATATACAAGAGGCCATTATTCTATGAAAAGGTTAATATTACCTACCAAACTAACAACTATATTATTACATGTTAAAGTGTCTGTTAATGTTGTTGTTGTTGTTGTTATTGAAGCAGAAGGAGTAAATAATGGTGAGGGACAAAGTGTGTTGCAGAAGCACGCTTCGTTCTTTGACAGGAACAAAGATGGTGTTATTTACCCATGGGAGACTTTCCAAGGTTCTTTCTTTTTATTGCCAAATATATCCTTATAATTCTCTTCTATTTCTTTAATTAATTCCTTATTTCAATTAATTAATACCAAATTGTGTTTGATTAATATTAATTCACAGGGTTTCGTGCAATTGGATCTGGAGTCTTACTCTCCATTGCAAGTTCTGCTTTCATCCACTTCAGCCTCAGCTTCAAAACTCGTCCTGTACTTTTCTCCTAATTATAGCCTTTCAATCTTAATTACTCATCCTCTACTTAAGCTTATCCTTATATTATAATTTTTTTACAATTACAACCTCATCTTCATAATTCATTTTATTACAAACGTGTTTTAGATTTTCCACTATGCATATTTTTTATTAAAAATGTCATTCTGACGCAAGTTCTGAAAGATCATGCCATAACTTTGAGAGAAAAATTAATTCAATGGAGTCATATATAACAATTTTTTTTTTCCTATCATCCTCATATTCATGATTGCTAACCTTCAAATAAATTATATGATCTCAACAATTTCTTTTTTATCATCCTCATATTCATGCGTAGAAGCCGCAATATAATATCTTCATGATCAGGCAAAGCATTGCGAAATGCAAGATATTTATTTAATGCAGAATTATTTTTTTATTAATTCTATTAATTTAAAATATAGCTTTATTTAAGTATATCCATCGGATTATTTTTATATGTCGATTTAAATTTAATTATTTTATAGAATATTTTACTTCCTCAGGTTTAATTCTGTTCCTGCCTTCTGATCTTAAAATACAGCTTTCTTTAAGTATATCCATCGGATTATTTTTATCTGTTGATTTAAATTTAATTATTTTAGAGAATATTTTAATTTATCAGGTTTAATTTCTGTTCCTGCCTTGTGATCTAACTTCTTAGGGTGTCTTTCGTAAATGAATGGCAACCAAATAATAACACATTAAAGAAATAAAACATTAATTGACTCAAGATCAGTAATAATATATCAAGCATGTACGTGTAGTCACATGCGTACTGTCGACAGCATTAATTAATTTTATAGGTGAAAGTACTAAAAAACCCCTAGTACAAAATTTATCACTTAAAGGTAATTAAAATTTGCTTAAAGACTTAATTGCAACCTATCTTTAAGAGGATGCAACTCTTTTTCAGCTTCATACGATCTATCTTTAACTATATGAAAAACGGAAGATATTTACATATTATTGAAGATATGTTGCACAAAATCGAAAAAGAGTTGACCTCAATACTTTGGGCCAATAAATGTTGCAATATAAGATTTTATGGTGATTTTTCCATCATAATTTAGGGAATTATTGAAAAAATAATTAATTAACATTATGTTTCTGCTGGAGCAGGGAAAATTTCCTTCTCCTCTACTTCCCATTGAAGTTAAGAACATCAAACTTGGCAAACATGGCAGCGACACTGGAGTCTATGATAAGGAAGGAAGGTATTTCTTCTATCTTTTATTCCTCCAATATTACAGGCAGACATATTGTTGTTATTATTAGTATATTATTATTACTCAGTGAGTCCTATATATTGTATATAATTAATTAATTCTAAAAATAAGTTGCACTACTCACAATGTATGACTAAATGTATTTTACATTTTGGGTCATATCATATATTTATTTTCTTCTGGCAATATGTATTATTATTATTCCTGATCCCTACACATATTTATTTGTACATTTTAGGTTTATTCCTTCAAAATTTGAAGAAATATTCAGGAAGCATGCGCATACGCATCCAGATGCTTTAACATCTGATGAATTGAAAGAAATGCTTAAAGAAAACAGAGCTCCTAGAGATTATCAAGGATGGTATATATTTATTCCTTTTTTTTTTTTTGGGGAATTTTGGGTTGATCAAATATAATTAAGTCGGATTAATTAAAGAATTTGGCGCCAATTAATGATGGTAAATAGGGTTGCAAGTGAGGGAGAATGGAAGCTATTATATAAATTTGGGAAAGACAAAGATGGTTTGCTGGAGAAAGACACAGTTCGAGCTGTTTATGATGGAACCCTCTTTCAGCTCCTGGAGAAGCAACACAAATCTCAGAAAAAGTAGTGATCGATTCATATATATTCAACTCAATTAAATTACTCCTCCGGTGCTAATTATAGAAATACTTTTGCACTTCAAAAGTGTTCCTATAATTAGGAACGGAGGTAGCATTCAATTACATTTTCAATTGATTAAATGAAACACTTAATGTTGTTCTTATATAGCCATTTAATTTCATCCCTAAAATTCACTGTTTGAATATCATGTTTGTATCAGTATTACTGAATCTGTATGTTTGAAGTTGAATTTTATTGCTGTACATGACATGTACAATGTTTATTTGAAAATTAATGTTGTTGTTGTAAATAGGACCGGAATGGTGTGTGTATATATAATTTACACAAATGCTCATTATTTGATAAAATAAATAAGTATTTACTTACCATTTAATTAGAATATAATGAATAAACATATTTTCTATTTACTAAAAAAATATGCATATTTTTCCATAAACATATTTAATTAAGAAATTTGTAAATTGAGTTCATGAGAAATAAATTATTATTAAATAATAAGGAAATAATATCTATTGAATTAATTTGTTTTATTAAATAATAAGAAAATAATATCTATTGAATTAATTTGTTTTATTAGCTTATGAATTGAATATAAACAATAAAATCTAAAAAGGATTATTATACATAATATGTTTTTGAAACATCAAACTATATATATATATATATATATATATTTATGCTTCTTTATTTTTCAATTTTAGGAAGATTTTCTTGCATGGAAGTCTGCCTTGCCCTTCCTAGCCCCAACTTATTTGGGCTTTTATTGGGTAAGGTAAAGCATCTAGCTGCAAAATGCTATTCGTCCATTTTTTAGGTTGAGCATTGGGTATGGGTCATGCCCTACCCATGAACACCCCTAGCTAGAAGACCTAAGGAGAGGCATGACAACAAATCGGACTTGTCAATTATGCAATTCATCATATCCTCCACACTATCCTAAAAAATTATAAATATAGGAGATAAAATAAGTGAATTGAATTACTACCTTCCGTTTTAAATATGTGATCCATTTGAATTTTTTAAAGATTAAGGAAGCTAGTTAAATTATTTTAAAGTATATATATTTATTATTATTTGTATTTAAACTAATTTATTTGACTTATAAACTGATATATAATTTTATCATATACAACATATGATATGATTAAGTAACTTATTTAGCTTTATTAATCTTTTCAAAAAAATTTAACTAGGTCTTATATTTAGGATCCGATATAGTATTATATGTAGAACTAAATTTAACCGCCAGGCGCCAAGTAGAGGTAGTATGTTTTTTTTAAAAAAAAAAAAAAAAGAAAAAATATATTGACGAAAAATAAAAAGGGGAGTTGCTTTTACAAGTGTCATGAATGCGTGTGGTTTTGAGCAAAAACAAAATGCGTATGGTTGCCCTTGCGTGATGTGTTCTCCACCCTTTTCAAATAGAAGCAATGATTCAAACTTAATTTCAAAATCGTTATGTATGTATAATATTTAACACACACACACACATATATATATATAGACACCCACACATACACATAACAAATCCAATCCAAGCCTCTTCCCATTTCGTTAGGTTCTCGATCTCTCTGTACTGATATATCGATCGTCCATGGCTTCCTCTTCCTCCTTATTAACTAACAACAATACTCCCCAAGGTATGCATAATATACAAGAGGCCATTATTATATGAAAAGGTTAATATTACCTACTAAACTAACAACTATATTATATGTTAAAGTGTCTATTAATGTTGTTGTTGTTGTTGTTATTCAAGCAGAAGGAGTAAATATTGGTGAGGGACAAAGTGTGTTGCAGAAGCACGTTTCGTTCTTTGATAGGAACAAAGATGGTGTTATTTACCCATGCGAGACGTTCCAAGGTTCTTTCTTTTTATTTCTATATATATCCTTATAATTCTCTTATCTTTCTTTAATTAATACCAAATTGTGTTTGCTTAATATTAATTCACAGGGTTTCGTGCAATTGGATCTGGAGTCTTCCTCTCCATTGCCAGTGCTGCTTTCATCCACTTAAACCTCAGCTTCAAAACTCGTCCTGTACTTTTCTCCTAATTATACCCTTTCAATCTTAATTACTCATCCTCTACTTTAGCTTATCATTATATATATTATCAATTTTTTACAATTACAATCTTATCTTCATAATTCATATTATTAAAAACGTGTTTTAGATTTCCACTATGCATATTTTTGCAAGTTCTGAAAGATCATGCTATAACTTTGAGGGGAAGAGGGGGGGGATTCAATGGGGTCATATATAGCAAAAAATTTGTTTTTTGTTTTTTAATCATCCTCGTATTCATGATTGCTAACCATCAAATAAATTATATGATCTCAACATTTTTTTTATCATCCTCATATTCATGCGAAGATCAGGCAAAAGCATTGCGAAATGCAAGATATTTATTTAATGCAGAATTATTTTTATTAATTATATTAATTTAAATTTGTTTTTTTTAATCATCCTCGTATTCATGATTGCTAACCATCAAATAAATTATATGATCTCAACATTTTTTTTATCATCCTCATATTCATGCGAAGATCAGGCAAAAGCATTAGGGCTGAGTATGGAACCCATAACCCGTGAGCCCGCCCACAACCCAATGCAATTGGGTTATTTTGAGCCCGCCAAAAAAGCGTAACGGGTTGGGTTAAAACCATTTATTTAAGACTTAAATGGGCGGGCTATGGGCGCACCTTCGGGTTGCCCAAACCCGCCCATTTAGTTATATATATATATATATATATATATATTATTAACTATATGGACACTTGGACAATAATACGTCACATTGCCATGAAATACCCATTTCCCCACTTAACCATTCCCCCACTTGGAATTTGAACATCAAAATTATGTTATGATAACACTTGTCTAAATTTAGATTCTTTTGTGTGAATTATGATTATTGAATTTTAAAGATTCATATTTCAGAATTTAGAATGATAATTTGGGTGAATACTTGATACTTATATATATTTTTCTCCAAAAAAATAAACTTGCCAAATGTAAATGGGTTACCCAAAACCCGGTCAGCCCGCTCATTTATATGTTAACCCATTCAATATGGGTTAGAATGGGTTGAGGTAAAGGTATGGGCTAACCCATACCCATTTAAAGTTAAATAGGCGGGCTATGGGTTTAGGCATGGGCTGCCCAACCCGCCCATTGCTCTGCCCTAAAAAGCATTGCGAAATGCAAGATATTTATTTAATGCAGAATTATTTTTATTAATTATATTAATTTAAGTATATCCATCGGACTATTTTTATCTGTTGATTCAAATTTAATTATTTTAGAGAATATTTTACTTCATCAGGTTTGATTTCTGTTCCTGCTCTAGAGCCACACAAAAAAAAAAAAAAAAAAAAAAAAGATTTATGTTCCTGCCTTCTGATCTAACTTCTAAGGGTGTCTTTCGTAAATGAATGGCAACCAAATAATAATACATTAAAGAACATTAATTGACTCAGGATCAATAATAATAGATCAAGCATGTACCTGTAGTCACATGCGTACTGTCGAGAGCATTAATTTTATAGGTGAAATTACTAAAAAAAAACCTATTACAAAATTTATCACTTAAAGGTGATTAAAATTTGTTTAAAGACCTAATTGCAACCTATCTTTAAGAGGATGCAACTCTTTTTCATCTATATATAATCTATGTTTAACTATATACAAAATGAAAGATATTTACATATTGTTGAATATATGTTACACCCAATCGAAAAAGAGTTGCACCCGCTCAAAAATCTCAATACTTAGTGCCAATAAATGTTGCAATATAAGATTTTATCGTGATTTTCCCATAATTTAGGGAATTATTGAAAAAATAATTAATTTAACATTATGTTTCTGCTGGAGCAGGAAAATTTCCTTCTCCCCTACTTCCCATTGAAGTTAAGAACATCAAACTTGGCAAACATGGCAGCGACACTGGAGTCTATGATAAGGAAGGAAGGTATTTCTTCTATCTTTTATTCCTCCAATATTACATGCACACATATTGTTGTTATTATCAGTATATTATTATTACTCAGTGAGTCCTATATATTGTATAGAATTAATTAATTTTAAAAATAAGTTGCAATACTCATAATATACGACTAAATGTATTTTACATTTTGTGTCATATCACATATTTATTTTCTTCTGGAAATATGCATCATTATTATTATTATTCCTGATCCCTACACATATTTATGTGTACATTTTAGGTTTATTCCTTCAAAATTTGAAGAAATATTCAGGAAGCATGCACATACGCATCCAGATGCTTTAACATCTGATGAATTGAAAGAAATGCTTAAAGAAAACAGGGCTCCTAGAGATTATCAAGGATGGTATATGTTTATTCCTTCTTTTCTTTTCTTTTTTTGAATTTTTGGGTTAATCAAATATAATTAAGTCGAAATAATTAAAGAATTTATTGGCGCGAATTAATGATGGTAAATAGGATTGCAAGTGAGGCAGAATGGAAGCTATTATATAAATTTGGGAAAGACAAACATGGTTTGCTGGAGAAAGACACAATTCGAGCTGTTTATGATGGAACCCTCTTTCAGCTCTTGGAGAGGCAACACAATTCTCAGAAAAAGCAGTGATTGATTCATATATATTTAACTCAATTAGATTTTCAGTTGATTAAATGAAACACTTAATGTTGTTCTTATATAGACATTTAATTTCATCTCTAAAATTCACTGTTTGAATATCATGTTTGTATCAATATTACTTAATCTGTATGTTAACTCAACTTGCATTTTATTGCTGTACACGACATGTACAATGTTTATTTGAAAATTAAATATTATTTTTTTGTTATAATTTATTTTATTGAATAATTTTCTATATTGTAAGATTGTCTTTATTTGGCAAAAGATAAAATAAAATTCTTAATTTATACGCATTATTTTAAATGGAAAATATATTGAAGCCAAGTCTTAGGAGGGATGGAGTAGTATTTTATATTTAGTTGCGTGAAGTGATAAAATAAAATTGCTCGCGTAATGGAAAAGGTTGTTTATAACTTAATGTATTATGTGACATGAAAATAAGTGATAATTAATTATAAGTTGTTGCTTGTTTTGTGTATAATAATAATGATGATGCATGACTGTTAAAAATTGCTGCGTATAAATTCATGACTTATTAGGAAGGTTACACATGTGATTTCTGCATCACCATTGAGGCATACGTTTTTGAAAATACCGATTCAACATAGCTGACTTATCATATGATGAACTTAATTATGAATAGGGCACATTCAGAATTTATAACTACTCTTTTTAGTCCTTATTATAAAGTACCAACTAACAAGTGTATTTGGTTATTTTTATAAAATACTTATTTGTATCCAAAAACATTTAATGCTCTTTTTCATGTATGCCCATAATTAATAATAATGGCAATAGGTGAGAGTAATAATTAATATGATATTAGAGTTTATGGCAATTAGTAATGGTAACATTAAAAATTACTTAAATCTTAGGACACATTTAATGACTTTAATTGTTTTTATTAGTTTGTAAGAATTATTAGTTGATGCCTTATAATAAGAACTAGAGAAAGTATATCTAGAGTTTGTATTTATATATTTTAGAATTTCATTTAGATAATAAAAAAAAAGTAAAATTTTGACATTAATTAGTACTATTCTACTCTTAATATAAGACTTATTTATCTAATTTAAAGAGATTAAAAATGCTAAATAAATTACTTAATTATAACATGTATAATATGATCTCTCTAAAATACTTATGTATAACACTATATTATATATGTTAAATTATACAAGACCCCTTGAGCTTTGAGTTTGTTGTAAATAACCTTCTTGACATTTCAAAGTTCTAATCTACCCTCTAATCATTTACTTTGTTTTTTAACCCATTGCCGTTAATTCATCGTTATCTTCTTCATGGAAGTTGACATGTCATATCGATACAAGATACATGGGATCCTATATGGAATCTTCAAGTTCTTTTTAAAACTTTTTAACAAGAAAAAATAAAACAAAAGGAAGCTAACTAGATACAGATTTGCAACACAGTCATTTGTGAAGAGAGTGAAGAACTATTTGAGGATTAATGAAGCGTGTTGGAAGGAAGAATACGAAGAAGAGGATGCTCCATCAAACCATGGAATTCTGAGAGGAAGTGCAGCGAAAATTGAAAGTTAAAAGGAAGCCTTGTTGGCGGCAAGGAGATAGAGGAGGAACGAGGGGGGTTTTTAATGTTAAAATGACAATTAAACCATGTGGTAAAAAATTTATCATTGCTGTAAAATGATTAGATCACATAGAATTCGATGTAAAATGTCATGTCTTATATTGATCTGATGTATCAATTTTCGTTAAAAGATTACGAGAATTAGCTGCAAGGAGTTTGTGGTAAAAAAAGTAAAAGATTAAGGCGTTAAATTTACACTTTGAAATGTCATGGAGGTTATATGAAACTTATCTAGTTCAGGGTCTTCTATAATTTATCCTATTACATATCAATTTATAAGTTAGTCAAATTAGTTTGGAGAAAAATAATAAATATAAAAATATAAATGAAAAAAAAAACATGTTTTACGTATAGGCTGCGCTCTTTTTTTCTTATATACCAATGAGATACATTGTTCTTAAATCTGTAATTAGGCTCTCCTCACTTAAAGACGCTTTAATATGTATGATAAATAAATAAATAATAAATGCAATTTTATGATTGGGCTTGGACTTAAACTCCCTGGCTCCTGGGCCCTGAACGTAAGGCCAGATATTTGATAAGGTGACTAGGCCTATAAACAGCTTCAAGAATTTGCCCACAAGTGAGCAAGTCATTTTTTTTAACCCCCAAAAAAAAAAGGCAAGAAATCATTATTGGCTCTAATAAAAAATGCTTTTGATTGGGACCAAAATAAATAAATAAAAGATTTTGATATTCTTTCTTAGGATGGCCAATGACTTTGAAAGCTACAGTCAGATAGGATATTAAGTTTTAATACTAATATAAATACTAAAATCATTATAAAAAAAATGTGAGGAACTCGTTGAAATTACAATACTTGAACTAGTAGTTAATGATTTAGTTAGATTAGTAATATAATATCAATTGTGCAAAAAGAAAAATATATTTTAAAAAATATTTCTTCAAGAATCTTCAAGCCCATGAAGTTATTATCAGATAAATTATTTCAAAAACAAAAAGAAAACATGCATGCAGTATGGGAGCTTTCAATTATTTTTATCTTGTATTTATGTTCCCCATTATATTCCTCTTGTTTGTGTCCATTGCCAATTATCATTGGACATGAGCTCTTGCCAATCTAAATCGTAGAGACAGAAAGATTCCATCAACACGAATTCATGGGATAGATATAAAGGGATTTTTGAAGCTTTTGTATATGAAATTGACGAAAAATTAATATTCAAGTCCCTATAATTTTACCTTATTTTTAATTAAATCTCTATAATTTTTTTATCTTGTAATTAGGTCTTCATAGTTTTATATGATTTTAATCGTTTCCATATAATTTCAGATGAATGATAAAAAAAGAAAGAACTAAAAATGCATGCAGTGATACTGGGTAATGGTTTTTGTTTTGAAGTTGAGGGGAAAAACCTTAGTGTTCTAGAGTTGTAGTGTTGTATTATCCTTGTCTGGTGGTACTGTCACATGTAAAAATGGGAAAATCCTTTTAGGATCCTAAGGGATCAAGAAAATGTAAAAAAAATCTTAAATAAAATTCTGATGTCAAAAAAATTTCAATGAGTTGTTAAAACCCACAGATGGAGTTGTCAATGAAACCTTTTTGACGTCACAATTTTTTGGGACTTTTTGACATTTTTTTGGTTTTTTAGAACCTTAAAAGGATTTTCCCTATAAAATTACAAGATCAAAAAAGAAAAAAAAAAAAAAAAAAAAAAAAAGAGATTGATTATTAATTTCGGAGATGGGAAATGAATAGTGATGTAAACCAACAAAGGCATGTGAAAGGAGGAGAAAATATAGCTTTCTTCATAATGAAGAAGAGGTGACCTTCCTCCTCATCTCTGTCTTCTAATCAAATTTGGATTCTTTCATGATGTGACCACAAAACACCTCCCATTTTAATGCACAGTTTAAATTTGATTAACTTTTATTTTGTTTTTAATGAAAAATAAATCTATACTTTTTAATATAGATTATTGAACGGTTAAAATTAATTATTTCTTTGTATGTGTGTGTGTGATACAATGTAACACTAGCCAATAATGTTTGTGAGAGACACAGAGAAACAGAATAACAAAAAATACGTAGAGCATTTCATGTTAGGTGTCTTGAAGAGCGATATGTAGTCAATTAAAAAGTTGTGCATTATTTGTTTTGGAGAGCATTATATATTCTTCTATCTTCGTGAAAATAGCTTTATATGGCATCCTATTTTCATGGAATAGAAATTTTAAGTATTTTCAGTGGACCCAATATTCTTAATATTTATTAAATTTGTTTTGTTAGAGACTGGGTAATTACTAATATTAGATGTCAAAGTGGGCTCCACTTATGTGCATCATTTTGTAAACTCCAGAGTCACAACAACTGGTTGTTGTAGTCTCAATCGTTATTATAAGTATAACCCTCCTTGGATATTGAAGTTTTTTCCCCTCAATTTGGTTTTGGAGTGAAAATTATTTTGGAAAAAAATTGAAAGAACGAAAGAGCTATATGACCAATTTAATCGGTCAATAATGTTGAATAAAGAAGGGCCAAAATAACCAACGGGAGTTGGCACAAAAATAGTTAGCCATTTGTGTCGGCTTACAGCGTGCAGTTAAGCGCTTGTGAATGCAAAAAAGCGCCGTTGGGAGACTCACCCACCATAACCAGCGACCACAGAATGGGCAACCAAAAAAAAAAAGGGCCAAAATAGAGTAACTGTTATTGGTCAATAATGAAATGAAATTCATTTTTAATAAAAGTGTAATATTATATATATGCTATGGTGGAAAATAATTAGATCAAGTTGTTTATATCTATTTTGTCAAAATTTCCAATTACATATCGTATAACCATGTATCCTATTTTTAAATTATTATCATTTAATTATAAATCTATATTAAAAAAATAAGATACATGGTCATGTTAATATTGATAGAAGAACTTGATGTAATAAATATAATTAAAAAAACTTAATAGTATGGTCTTTAATCTTTATGCTACAGGGTCTGGGCCTTTTTCTTTCTTTTATTTTTTTTAATCCAACTTGTGGCTTTATCAATCAACTTCGTCTCTTTTGCCCAAATGAAAAGTCTTATTGGTTTGAATTGACTCTTCTGGCGTTATTCATAATTATTGCAGATATGAAACTTCTCACCAGATATACAAAACGAAACGTCCTAATCTAATAATTAATGTTTATAAATTTTAAGCATCAATAATGTTTTTTATTTTAGAGTATATTGATGATTGTTATCATTATCATTTATTACCCTTTTTGGAATTAATTATACTATATTGACTTATGAAATTCATTAAAATTAAAAAAAGACTTCTATTTAAATTTCTAGAAAAAAGTTTATGTATCGTACTCCTCTCTTTTTTTTTCAAAAAGAAAAAAAAAGAAGTCAATTGCGACACTGATTTTTTGTTTTAGTTTTCTTTTGTTTAATTATTTTTCACTTTTTATTTATTAAAAAAACTATATTTCACTTTTTTTTTCTTGGCTAATGTTAAAAGAAACAGAAACATATGTATCTGTTTATAAAAAAAGAAAAAGAAAAAAGAAACATATATATCTCAAATTATTTTGGATCATTCACGAGGGTCCTTAATTGTGGGACCTGGCAGACAATTGAAAGTCTTTTATTATATTTGTTGTGATCTGCTCAATTAGAAACGAGAGATGATGAAACTTACATATTGTCACGTAGTTTCTTTATTATTTTCTCTTATTTATTTATTCATTCATTTTATTCCAACTGTCATTTCCATGTTTTGAAAGAATAATAATTAGCATATTCGTTCTCATATTTTAACTAAATTATTCAATTTTCAAATAATACTATGTATATATCCCACATATTTATTTCCAATAAGCAAGTAGTCTATATATATATATAGGGGAAAGATCTATGTAACCCTTATTAATAGCTTATGAATATTGAACAGTATAATTTTTATAATTTTTATATTTTATATATACTGATAGGATTAATACTAATTATTGTCATTATCTTATAGTAATATGGATTTCCAAGGGCAAAGCAACCTTTTAGCGATGAAAATGTGAGGCAGCTATTAGGTGGATATCCTTAAAATTCTAAAAAGTCGCATATTGCCATAATAATTCATTGCTTTGATCAGTCTAAAAGCAACCCATAAAGTGAATATAAACCATAACACTGATGAAATCATCAACAGTATGATAACAAATGAAGCGCTGATAATCAAAAATATTAATTTTATAATTTTGGTCCATAATTTTGATATTTTACTAATAAGTATTCCTTACAAATCAATATAAGCTCAAATACATTTGTACTATTCATGCCTCATCAAAGTAATTGTTAGGGTTTTTACTGCCTCTAGTCCTAAATATAAAAATTAGTTTATTAGTGAATTTTAGTGTGGTATAAAAAAAAAAAAATTGAATTTTAGTAATAAATATAAGACTTTTTTTTTTCATTTTATCTCTTAAATTTATCATCTTTTTCAAATTAATTTGTCTGATTTTAAATTGATATATAATATAATAATATACATAAAAATTTCAAAAAGATCATATAACATATGTTATAATTAAGTAATTTATTTAGTTTATTTAATCTCTTCACATTAGTCAATTAACTTTTATATTAAGGATTGGAGGTAGTACTTTATATATATTTATATTTACATAGAAATATGTGATAGAGTCTTCCATAGAATTCCTGAGGCATATCAAAAGTATACATAAGTACATAACAAATAGAGAGTGTTCACATGGCAATAGACCAAATCCTTATTTTCCGCGATCTTAATCATGCAATTACGATTAAATTGTGACGCCACCAAAGTTTGTAATCAAGAATAAAAAAATAAAATCAATCATTCTTGTAAAATAGGGGTGTTCACAGAACAGGAATGTGACATACCTATTCCACATCAAACCACAAAAGGTCTGGGACAGCAAAAGTGTTCCATGTCTCTCTGGTTCTCGTCAGGATCAGGACAAGATCAGGATTGAGACGGGATAGGATGAGGATGAGATGGGAAGAGGACGTCCCATAGGATATGGACCATCACTTTTATAATACAAATGTGTATAAGTATGAGTTGAATGTTGAACCCAGATGATTAAAAATATATAATACAAATATGTTATCATCACTTGATATCATTTTTAGATTGAAAGCATAATCAAAATAAAGAAATAATTACAACTTAAATTTAATAAGAGCATGAATGCGAGCAACTGCAAGGGTTTTCTTAAATATTTATATTATTTTGTATTAAAGATATAACCAATATGATACTATCTTTTCATGTCACTAAAATCTATCTAAAAAAGATTATATGATAATATCTTTTTATATAACTAATATTTATTTTAAAAAAGATATTAGTTATGTCTTTAATAAAAATATTAGATATATTATATTTATTAAATTAATAACAACATGATTCTAGGACGAGATAAAAAGCTAGAATGGAACAAAGTCTCCCATCCCAATAGTAATTTTGTCCCATCCCATTTTTTTCCCGCCTCAAAAACGTCCCATCCCAAAATTTCCAGGATCATAATGGGATGGTTAGGAGGGGGCAGAAGTAAACACCCCTATTGTAAAATATGCTCATGCATATTGCATCAAAATTACTAGATTATCTCCTCTCTTTATATTATAAAATATACAAAATAATTCTTTAAATTAGAGCAAAACTGTAGCTTATATAATTGCACGATATAAAATTTATTGCAAAACTTACTATGCAAACCTAAACCTTTAGGTACTATAACTCAATTTTCAGATCAATTTCATATGATGAATAAAAAATATGCCTAATTTGACAAACTTTTTGTTGATGTGTGTACGTGGAAGCAAGGTGAATCACATATAGAAAACAAGGGTTTCTATCAAGACCTTATCTGAGAGACCTGTTGGAAAACATAGCTTTCTGATCTGTCCTTCCACACAAAACTGAAACCAAATAATAGGTCAAAAGGTTTTCCACTAATTTCCAATATTATACTGCCCATTGTATTGCTAACAATTAAGCTTGGAAACTTCTTCATACCCACTTACTCATCACTTATCTACTCCCTTCACTTTCCTTTCTTCTTCTTCATTATTGCTTGCTAGTACACTTCCAAATGACCCTAGCTTCTCATGAAATGGAAACTTTTTCCCCTTCACTTGGCAACATTTAGAATTTTGATTATTTATTTCTATCAGATTATAAATTATTTTGAACATAGATTGTTCAAATTTGATTTAAATTGAGAAAATCACACACACACACACACACACACACACACACACACACACTCTCTCTCTCTCTCTATATATATATATATATATATATAATTTATTTATTTATCTATCTATGTGTATCATTCGCTTATCGAACAAACTGCTCCCTCAGTCCGAAATGCGTAGGAGCTAATGAAGGTGTTTGTTTTAGTATTAAATATGATACCTCCTTCCATTTTATCTCCAAATTATCTCTATCATTACACTTATTAAGGGGTTTCCATCATTAGGTAATTAATCTTCAATAGAAATGACTAAAGGGGTATTTTAAGAAACTAACACATATTTCTTACAAATGACTAATTCAACTAATTCTCTTAATATTTATAAATTAATTATTTAATTAACTCATACATTTAAGGCTGAGAGAGTGTATAATACTCCCTCCCTTTCATAATATAAGACTTACCCTGTAATCTGATTTCTCCATCAAAGTGGGTCTTATAGAAACTAAAACACAAGAGGGAGCATTGAATATTGCTGATTAATGCGGATATGATTTCAATCAAATGAAAAGTTCATCACCACTCACCGCCAAGATCTTGAAGCAACATGCAAAGGATCTAAGTGATATCAAAGAATGTACTATTCTAAGAAAAGAAACGTAGTAGGTATAACTATAGGAATAGGACCACCCTTTTGTGTTGCACTTCCAGGATGCCTTTGGAGTCAACAATTACCCACCCCCTACTCAACTTTAATTTTGATGACTCACCCTCCCCACATTCATCCTAACAAAAGCATCCCATTAATTAATCACTTACACAAAAGTTAGATTTGATAGTTAGAGCGATTTTTAATCCTCATTTCATACTAACAAAAGCTTCAATTTACTATCTAGTTTTTATCCAAATTATTATATAACTAATTAAGCTCACATCTGATTCAGACCAATTTGACTTGTTTGAAGAGATTATAAAAGTTAAATAAGTTATTTTAAAGTATTTATACCCATAGTTTTTCTTTATGTTAATTTGTCTCGATTTATAAATTGATATATAATCTAATGATACATAATTTATTTAGCTTCTTTAATTTCTATAAAGAAATCAAATGTCTTATATTAAGGACCGGATAGGGTGTATATATATATATATATATATATATATTTCAATCAAGTAGTCCTGGCATTATGAATTAAGATTACACGAGTCACGCGTGGAAGAGTTTCATAAATTTAAAGGATTCTCTCGTCTAATATATTAGTCTTTTTTTGGAGGTGCTTTCCATCTTATGATCATAACAAACTATGTATAACCCCCCGTTAATAAATATGTAGAGGCATATTAGGTTTGTGAATTTATGGTGCGTAGCCATTTCTAGCGACCTTTTCTACTTTTGTTTGCACAATCATATCATCACTCTCTTACACTCGCATCAACTTCCTCACCTCCTTACGTAATTTCACATCAAAGCATCCATAAAGTTTTCCTCTCTCACAAACACAATCACAACTCACCCAACGCACACGCACAAACTTCCACAATATACATCAATCTTCTTCATTACCAAATTCAATTCTCTCTTTCACAACCACACACAACAACACAAGCATGTCAATCTCTCATCATCTCTTGCCTTTTTTTCTCCTCCTCCTTGTGTTCTCAACCTTCACATCCCCATCATCTTCCGCCACCGATTCTTTCATCTTCGGTGGCTGTTCGCAGCTCAAGTACTTGCCGGGAACGGCCTACGAGAGCAACGTCAACTCCGTTCTTACCTCTCTTGTCAACTCAGCCGTGTTTTCCAACTACAACAAGTTCACCGTCCAAGGCTCCACCCAGCAGGACACCGTCTCCGGCCTCTTCCAGTGCCGCGGCGACCTCATCAGCACCGACTGCTCCCGCTGTGTCACCCGGGCCGTCAGCCAACTTGGCACACTCTGCCTTGACGCTTGTGGTGGCGCGTTGCAGCTGGAAGGCTGTTTTGTCAAGTATGATAACGCAACATTCCTAGGGGTGGAGGACAAGACTGAGGTGCTGAAGAAATGTGGACCGTCGATTGGTTTGACTTCTGGTTCGTTGAATGGGCGAGATGCTGCGTTGGTGAGTTTGGGAGCGTTGGATGGGCCATTCAGGATTACGAGTTCTGGGGATGTACAGGGTGTTGCGCAGTGCGTAGGTGATTTGAGTGCCAGCGAGTGTCAGGATTGTCTGTCCTATGCGATCCAACGGCTGAGAATGGAGTGTTCGGGCGGCGCGTGGGGAGAGATGTACTTGGCTAAATGCTACGCGCGATACTCTGAACGGGGACATCACTCGCCGGGTGGAAATGGTATGTTAGTTACAAATTCGCACGAAAGATTATTCAATTAAATCATAAGTTTTTGTTAGGGGAAATATATGAATATTTTTACAATTGGAATATCTAATGAGAATATATAAATAAATTTAAAAATAGTATACTTTTTTTGGGGTCAACTTTAATATTTTTATATTGAATGTATAAAGTATGAGCTTTTAATAAACTCTTAGCTTACCATCTTAATGTCACTTATCGAATGTTAAATTTTTCAAGCTCAATTTTAAATAGAAATAAAAATTTCTTCTTCATTAAGAAAATAATTTTTTAAAATTATATATTTATAAATTGTAAATATATAATTATTATTTTACTGCAGGCAGGGCAATAATATGTCTTTTTAATTTAATTCAAAAAAATATGGGGTTACATTTTTAAATATTGTTATTACCAGAAATGAATTCAAAATTTTTTACCTTTTTCCTACCCCTTTTATATTACTAGTATTAAATAATTGATCAATTATAGTCATTATTTCCTAGTGCGTGATATGAATATTCTTAGCTTATAAAAAAAGTTGTGATGTCGATGCAAGGGAATAATAGAAAAAACGAACAATAATTTGATCACATCCAGAGATGTGCTTTTTTTTTTTTTTCAACAAAGGGCTCATTGAATTGAAATATTCTAGAGACATTTTCTAATGTGAAAGGACATGCACTTTAAAAATTCTGTTTGCTAGGGAAGCAATCAAACCAGATCCATATATAATATACACAATATTTTTCATCACCTAGAGGAAAAGTAGGTCCCACTTTGAATTGGTGTCCATTAATCCATGAATTGATGAAGAATCCTATGTACGCAAAGTAACAAATAAAACCAAGGCCAGAGAAAATAGTAATTAATAATAATATAATCAACATTATCATTAATTATTTTCCTAATCCCTAGAAATTAAAGCACATCAAAAGAATGGAAAGAGCCACTTGTAAGAATTTAGTTAATTAATTAATTTGATATTTCATTTTGAGTGATGCAGATGATAGCAACAGAAATGACCAGGAGATTGAGAAGACACTGGCGATTTTAATTGGACTGATTGCTGGCGTGGCTCTTATCATTGTCTTCATTTCCTTCTTCTCCAAAGTCTGTGGCACACAAAGAGGTCCCTTAATTAATTAAATGATTTCTCATGATTAATTAATTACATGTCTTTAATTATTTTGATTACATATGTGTATTATGTGCAGGTGGTAAATAAAACATGGGACCTAGAGATTGCAGTACTGTTGAAGAGTTTTCGATTCTTGCTTCTTAACTACGTATACTACTCCCTTAAGTCTCAAGTCTCACTTTTCTTCCTGTTTAATATTTGGTTTTTATTTTTGTGGTTTTCAAAAATCCACATTTTTGTTTGAAAATGTCTATGATATGATGAAAATATTACTTGTAAGGTTCATGCACAGTTCCTACAGCTTTTATAAAGAATAACTGTGAAGGCATTTATAGAGAAAGGATCGATATGGTGAGGGAAAAAAGTAGTGGAAGTGAAAGAAAGAGCAAAAAGGAAAAATAAAGAATAATAAAGCTCAATGATTCCTTTTTCTTCACAGCCACATATATTTCAAGCAATGAAGAAGCTGTCTTTGATGTGTACTCATAGAGTGACCTAGCTATTATTACTCGGAATATGTACATAACATTTCATTGGTATTATTTTATCTTCTTTTTTCACATTACCTTAATTTTGTTATGTACTTTTGGATCTAGAGACTGTGAGATGAGTTTTTATTTTAATTTTGTGAATATATTTAAGACTGACTTCCCCCACTTTCCTTTGTCTCTCTATTCATAATTTTAAACTTAGAAGGATACTTTTGTCATTTTCTTTTAATTTTAAAAAAGACGAATCAAACCTTAACAGTCTTTAGTATTATGAATATTTAGAACACCTTTTTGTATTTTGACATTTTTAATATTCTTTTTAAGGGATTTTCCATAAAAAGCATTCCCTTCTATAAGAAGTGAAATTCTTTAAAGAAGTTGTAAAATTATTTTGAAAAATTGTTAAAACCAATTCGATTTCTCTCATCGTCATTTTCTCATTATCTCTCATAATTTCTAAATCATATCTATCCAATCAATATAAAAATTGACACTACTACTTTGACTTTTCTCTCCCCTTCTCAATCAACGGTCCAAATGGGTTCATGAGGGATAATAATAAAAAGATATCATGAGAGGATTTACCTTCGAAAACCTTATCCAAACTGCGAAACCTTTATTAGAACTTGTGAAACCCTTATTAGATATTATGAATCAAAATTTGCAACTTGTAAAATTATTTTGAGAACTTTTAAAAATCTTATCTCGAAATTGTGTAAACCTTATTCAAACTTGTGAAACCTTTATCAAATCTTATAAATTCAAATTTACAAGTTGTGAATTTTTTAAGAAAGTCGTCAAATTATTTTGAAAACTTGTGAAAATCATATCCAAACTTGTACACCATGTTATTAGATCTTGTGAATTTTGATTTGTAACTTGTAAAACTCTTAGGAGAAATTGTGAATATCTTATCTAAACTTGTAAAAACTTTTATCGAGACTTTGTAAAATCACACATTCCTCCCTCTTCTTAATTTTAAACTTCGAAAGATAATTCTATCATTTTCTTTTAATTTTGAAAATGACGAATCAGATCTTAATACATGTGTAATATACTATTATGAATATTCATAACACCTTTTTATCTTTTAACATTTTTAAAGTTCTTTTTAAAAAAGATTTCCCCTAAAAACTGCATTCTCCTCTACCCTTTTTTATACATATACATAATCTGTTCAAAGATCACTTCAGCCATGAGAATGAATTTATTCACGGTATCAACTAACAAATTATTTTATTATAAAAGTTTAAATTGAGGAAAAAAAAAATTATAGGGCGCAATTAGAAACTAACAAGTATTTTGATCATATACTTGAAATTAATATATAATTAGATAATTATAATTCTCTTTTAACTACTTTGATGGTCACATCCATGTCAATTTGATAAAAAGAATTATTACAAATTCCAAAATGATTATTATAAGGAAAGAATGAAATTCATGAGGGAACTTCCAGAACCCATGCCAATTTGTGAAGTGTATATTTATAAGGGATACGGTGTTAAAATAACCTTTAACTTTTATCAAAAATGCAACAGTAACAATAAACTATAATTTAGAGCAACAATAATTTTAAAATTTCAAAATTGAGGCAAAATTATTCAACACAACCAACTTCCATCTATTATAATGGGAAAAATTAATTTTTTACCTTAAAGTTTTGACTTATTTATAACTCGAGTCCACGATGTTTCAGTTTTCTATGTGGCAAAAAAAAAAAATGTTAAAATACTATTAGAAAATTCTTAGGTAGATTTTACATAAATTAAAAAATAAAAACAACATCTCCATCCCCACCAACTTGCATCCTTCTCCACCTCTATTTTCAAGAAATAACCTCACTGGGCATCTGCAGCGTTCACACACAATCTCTCCTTTTAATAACAAATGGAACTACAAATCCCTTACATGATGCTTATAATTTTGAAAGCCACTTTAATATAAGAAAATTGATATTACCTTATGTTTGAAAGGAGCTTCTGATTTGTCATGGACACCACAGATGCGTAATGAGATTTCTAGAAAATAGAGGTGGTTAAGCATTCGACTCAGTGGGTACGAGGATGCTGTTTTTTTTTTTTTTTTTTTTTTAAATTTATGTAAAATTCTCCTAAACAGTTCTTAATAGTATTCTTAATATGTGTGTGTATATATATATATTTTTTGCCACATGATGATTCAAAAACATCGGCACAGACCTACTACCTCTGGACCTTCCAATCCACCTGGAAGGATTTTGACTTTGACACCTGCTTATACTCCATCCAGACGAGACCCTCCAATTGCTTGGGTTAATCGGGATGCTAAACCCTGTTATGTCTCACATGTTGCAAGTGAATCAAAAATTTTAGGAAATGAGTTATCTTGAGTTAAACTCCAGGACTAAGTTATAAGTGAGTTAAAACTTTAAGGCCAAAAGATTAATTTTTTCCATTATAGTATATGGAAGTTAGTTGGGTTTAATGTTTTTGCCCTAATTTTGAAAGTTCATGGTTATTTTTACTCCAAAAAATAATTTATGATCACTATTATATTTTTTAAAAAAATTAAAGGTTATTTTACTACCTTAACCCCCTATGTGTAATTACCCATTGGAATGACCTCACACCTTTTTAGAAAAGAATATAAAAAAGGTGCTAAGCGAGAGTGGCCAACACTTGGCGGTGTGATTGTTTTGCAATATGGTGGCTCCATTAGAAAAAGCAAAGATTCTATTAGATTAGTAGCTTTTTCTTTATGTTATGGCTTATGTGTAAAGATTAATGTACCTAGCTACATGGTGGAAAAATATATAAACATCAAGTGATGAGAAAAGTTGTTCTTATCTTTAACTTCTAGATTTTGGCCGCACAAGGGTGAAAAAGGAAGGTCCTAGCTAGATGTGATATCAAAAGAGAATGAGAGAAAGGCTACTTGGAGAAGAGGAACAAAAGACTATAGCTAGATTTAAGCATAACTTTACTTTTCTGAATAAACTTTAGACACATATATTTGCGCGCGCACACGAAAAACCATCTATATATCATCATAGTTTATCATGCCAATGTTGTCTTTTTAATATTTTTTAGATTTACTTGAGGTGATTAATGATTAAGGGCTCATTAAAGTCATGACATACTTCATAATTTAAGTAGTGTATACTGGTTAAAAAATAGTTTTTATTGCGGTAGTTGCTAATCACCAACCAACAAGTTCTTGATAACTTGATTTGAACATATCGTTGTAGGATGTAGGTTGATTTCTTACCAACTATGCTAATTTTTTTTTGGGGATAGGCACATGTATCTTTGTATATTAGAGGTGATTATGTTGAAGATACTGTTTGTCACTAAATTGAAACACATCTTTTAATAGGAATTCAAATTATACTAACTTCTATTGACATTTTTTTTTTGCTTGTGCATGATTTTTTTTTCTTTTTATTATAGACAATCATATTCGAAGCAATGTTAGGTTCTATATGTGGAGATATCTTAATTTTTTTTGAATAGTTAAACTTGATAGTTCAGACACCAAATCCTAAGAAAAGTAAAAGACTACGCACTACAACCCACAAAAGGAAACTAAATCTCACAATTCCTAAATAAACTAAGAGACAGTTAACCTATATATATCTAGTATTAGTTGATCCAGGCAGAAAGATGGAGGTTCATTCAGAATTGACCACTATGAAGTAACCTCTCTTGAGCCTTTGTGGAAAGAAGATCAGCACAACGCAGAGCTTCCCTACGAGAATGCGTGATCTCCAGGTCCCAATGCAATGGATGAAACTGGCCTCTGTCAATGAGTAGCAAGTGCAACGCTTCAGCAGAGTCCGAGTACAATTTGATTCTTCTCAGACCATAATCTTCGGAAACCGCAGTTGACCTATCAAGTTAGGCATATCTTCAAATTTTTTGATAAGATTTTTTTGATAAGACATATCTTCAAATTTGATAACACGTCTTTACCTATTTCAGGCCCAAGGTTTCTGTGCGATAGGAAAATGTATATTCGTGTATATCATAGGCAATTATATTAGAAGTACTATCTCCTGCTAAACTTAGACACAACTTTTAATAGGGATTTGAATTATACAAACTTATGAAGTTTATGTTGGGATAGACACTCGTACCCCAGTTGAACTAGGGCACGCTTCCAGATTTAATACGCTTGTAAAAGTACTTACAGATCGTCCACCAACAAGGACCCTACATCGACTAGTGGGTATTGAATCCCCTTCTTTTTAGGATGAAGGCTGACAACTTAATCAACTGTGTCAGTCCTTATTGATATTATAGGCCATCTTCACATCTTGGTACTTGATAGCGATAGGCACTTAATCTGAACATATCTTTTTTTTTTTGGTACAACTGTGGACATATGTTAATATTTTATAACTGATCTTTACCTATCTCAGGCCCATGCACTTTTTTATTATAAGGTGGCCTATATCCAGAAAATAGTGGCCTAATCAGCCTAGCCCATAATAAATCACATCGGGCCACTCCCCAGCTTGAAAAAAGAAAACCAACAAGCAAATCGGGTCAAATACTGAGCTGGACTACTAATCCAGCCCATAGACACGTCCTGAAGAAATACACGATTTCTTATTCAAAAAATTCTACACCATACTTTAGCCCAAAAGATAAATAAATAAATAAATTATACACCATAAGATCTTATGGACGACTGAGATAAAATATTTTATAAAGTAAAATTTTCATGAAATGTAGACGATACTGGTCCAAGAATCCTTCCTTCTACTACCACGTTTCGTCAATCCGAGTAACTACAACTGAAAATAATTTCAACCTCTGTAGATTCACATCGGAAGAGATAGCTCATCAATGGCGCTTGAATGGGTTGTGCTAGGGTACGCAGCGGGTGCAGAGGCTATCATGGTCCTCCTCCTCACGATCCCTGGCCTCGACGGCCTCCGCAAGGGCCTCATCGCTGTGACTCGTAATCTTCTCAAACCTTTCCTATCTATCGTTCCCTTTTGCCTCTTCTTGCTCATGGATATCTACTGGAAGTACGAGACTCGTCCCACCTGTGAGGCCGACACGTGTTCCCCCTCCGAGCACCTCCGTCACCAGAAGTCCATCATGAAGAGCCAGCGCAATGCTCTCCTCATTGCTGCTGCCTTGATGTTCTATTGGCTTCTCTACTCCGTCACCAATCTCGTTGTTAAGATGGAGCAATTGAATCACCGGATCGAGCGTTTGAAGAATCGGGACTGACTCCGTTGATCGATGAGTTGAATGGTTTAAGATAAGTGTCTTACTGTGTTGGCATGATTTTAATTTTCAGTGTTGTATTGCGAGACCTTCTTTTCCATTTTCTGATTTTGTACCCCTTATTTTTTAGGATGAAGAAGAAATTAAAAAGATCAGGCACTTACTGTTATTTTGCTTGATCCGGAATAGTCTGTGGAAGGGGATTTTTCTCACTATATTGAATATGGTTTTTAACATGTCTGTGCCCTTTTGTTCACTCTTGTTTCTGAATTCATTTCTAGTACTGGATCTTATAACATCTATAAAAGAAAAGTGATGGTGTGAGCAGTATATCTCATCAATGACTCAACACTGATTATCTAATTCTCTATTTCGTTTAAACCATAGGGGCGATGGTACATTGTTATTTAATTTAGCAACTAGGCATAGAAGTTACCAGTCTTGCTGCCCTGTTCCTGGTCCTGACTATAGTTGTTAAATTGTGATACATGCGAAACTAAAATTGGAAGACATGCTTGAGAATGATGAATCATATCGATTTGCACAATTCTGTGATAATCATATATAGCTTAAAATATATTATTTAAAATATTATATGAATATAATATAAATAAAAGACTCCCAAAAAAATCAATATGATAAATATAGAGATACATTTTCATTATGCATACTACGTAATTGGAGACTCATTTGAAACTCTAAATTATTCATGGTTCTGGATTGTGAGGGGCAATTGTTTATGCGCATGTTCATACTAAACCAAGCGACTAATGCAGCCATTTCATAAAAGACGAGGAGAAAATACTAGCATTGGATAAGTCACATAAAATCTGTTGACATGGGTCTAGATAAGTCGATTTAATACATTTAGTCCTGCAATAAGTTGGTTTCATGAACGTGTTCCTACAAAATTAAGCAGTTGAAGCAGCCATTTGGAGGTTCCTATTGATTCAAGTTGTAAGGCAGCTCGGCATCGGTCTATAGATGAAGAAATTCTAGCTCTGTCCATTAGGGCAAGGGATATGATCATCTTTCCATTGACCAGGAGGAAGATGTTTGTCCGACGTTCCATGACTGAGCACCCATAGAACATAAAAGAATTAATCAATAAGGCTATATAGATGAAATTTATGTAAATCTCTTTTTGCTTTAATCCTATAACACAGCGGCTAGCTAAATTTACAATTTACAAAGTAGAAAGTAGAAGTTTGCTTCCTTGTTCTTGGGTTTGCCTTCCTTGTCTATGATAGAATCTGTTAAAAGTGGAATTTTCTTTGTTATAGTTCTGTTGGTTGTCATCAGTAGGTAGCAAAAGAATTATTATAGCTCAAATAGTTCATGTTTACCAATGGTGGTTGGGTCAAACGTAAGCGACTCAATATCACTTAAGGTCAATAATTTGAATGTTGTGGATGAGAAAAATAACATTAAAAGAACCACTTTCATTTGTAGTAAACAATACTCAAATTTGGATTAGTTGGTAGTGCTAGGTATTAGGTAGTTGTATTGAAGAAAAAAATAGTTTATGTTTCAGACTTTAGTATTGGAATGTCTCATCATCTAATACTGCTGTTGATCTTCAAGTCTTTCTTTCCATCAGGCATTCTTGAGAGTGCAGTTTAGTTATGATTTTGGGGATTGTGTGGTTTAGTTCTCCAGCAGATGATTTAGCTTGGTATATGCCATAATTCAATTTCTTCAGTGTTTGCTGAAATTTCCTTCAGTTGTTGAAGATGAGAATGGATTGTCTTGGATTTTCAACTGGGTAAGGTTTGATAGGGCTTTTTTCCCTCTTTCTCCTTGATTCTAATTCATTGCATTGTCCTGTCACTGGGCTTGAATTAACCTTAGTATCTCGCTCCTGTTTTTTGTTTTCCTTCTGTGTATTATTCCTTTAAATTATCTCACTATTGCTATGATCTAACATTAGTTAGTTTTCTTGGAGCCAAGCATTCAAGCAATGTCTGGTACGGGAAATTTGTTTTTGTTTTTGTTTTTGTTTTTTTAAAAAAAAAAATAGAAAGCAAATGGGAAATGCACCTAGAAAGGATTACTAGATCATATTGTCCTGCTTTGTCATATTTATTGCCAATATACCTGTTGCATTCAACTCAATTATAAACCATCATCAAATGTTAACAATGGACCATGAATTTGCACTGCTCTGCTTGTATAACTTCTTTACAAGTTAGAACACGCATTCACGATTCACCCATTAAGATTTTTGCCCAAGTTTTTATCGAACTGTTTCCACTTGTTGACCTGTCTAATTTAGATCAAGTGGGGTTTTGACTTGTAGGATTTATGATGATTGTTTTAAAATGACAAGGGGCATATCTTCTGATACACAACTTTTTTGTCCCTTAGATCTCGCCCCTGCTATGTTGTTATTTGATGATCACTGCATAAAATTAATCAAAATCCTAGATTCTTGGTACATGCTTTGCTATACAGTTTCTGTTAGGGATCAACTCTAGAGCACACAAAAATCACTGAATATAATGGTTTATAGCTGATAATGCCAAAAGATTACAATAATCTGAAGAGAGCCATGAACTCCCTCCAGCCAAGATGGTCTCTGGTTTACAAGAAAACCAGATGCCCTCTCCTCTCAAAAGTTCACTCAAAAAACGCCTACCTCTCCTACTCTCTTCAACGGTTAAAATACACTAAAAAGTAACTTTCACAGTACCCCAAAAGGCCACCCTAAATATCAGCTACCTAACCTATGCTTACTCCAAAATAGCTAAAACACACAAAGGTCAACCCTGCAACCTTAAGGAATCTTGCCTAATTGTTGTGTCTTGCCCTGATGTCTGTGCCCACCTTGGTATTCCGTCTCGGTCTTCTCCTATACGTCTGACCAGCAAAGGGGGTTCTTTCAGTTTCCATGTTTTTGAAACCTAGCCTCTTATATATGGATAATGTTCGAAAAGTTATTTTTCCAGTTTTTGGGCTTTACTACTTTCCCCCTTCTGGTAGGAGGAAGAAATTATGGTGTTGGCTATACTATAGTTGATTGCAGGATTTGAACGCTTTCATGATGATTTCCTATAATTACAAGAAAATCTCATGCATTGCTTGGGTTGGATTCTAGTTTTCATATTGAGAGGAAGACATGTTATTCTCCATCTTCTCTGCATGCCCTGTTGTTTTGATTAGGGAGATTCAAATGGAGATAAACTTTACTTTAAACCCTTGCAAGAAACATTCATCATAAAAAAAAAACAAGAACAAAGAATCTCCGACAATAAGGTCATGGAAGTCAGATTAGCAAATTGTTAAATCTCCTATGAGAGTTTTTCTTTGGTTCTCAAGCTTTGGTCTCAGTTTCTGTGCAGTGCATGGTATGCAATGAATTGAACAATTACGTCTTAACATGTGAGACGGGCGGTTGGGGCTGCTGAGAGCCCAAGAGGCAACATTTTGCCCCTTGATTAAATCTTCTATTGTAATAACGACTAACGAGGGATAAGGCGGGTTGTACGTTGGAAAACTTGAACCAAGAATAATGCATTTACACCATTTCTACTACATTTAGTACACCATGTCATATACTGCCTTCGGTCCATTTTATAAGGACCCAAAATTTGAATTGTCTTTGTCCTTTTTATAAGAGTTTGATAAGAGAGGCGGCCTTTTCCATTTTTTGATTTTGTACCCCTTATTTGAGATTGAAGAAGAAATTAAAAAGAATGGGCACTTACTGTTATTTTGTTTGATCTGTAATAGTCTGTGGAAGGGGATTTTTCTCACTATATTGAATATGGTTTTTAACATGTCTGTGCCCTTTTGGTTCACTCTTGTTTCTGAATTCATTTCTAGTACTGGATCTTATATCATCTATACAAGAAAAGTGATGGTGTGAGCAGTATATCTCATCAATGACTCAATATTGATTATCTAATTCTTCCAAGTTCCTATTGCCTCCGTCATAACTTAGCATCGGAAAGAGGGGGCGCTCCTACGGGTTATGAAAAAATCCTCGCCAATCTACTATACTAGAGAAAAGAAAATTCCTTTCATCTAATATAAAATCCCCACCCCACCAAGAAAAACTGAAGCCTGTTAAGGAAACCAATTTGTCATCAACTTCCCTTTTGCTTTTTTGTAACAAATCTGAAGTGGGGATTTCAACTCAATAGTGTTTCCTGGTTAAGCGTAAAAGAAATTTCAGTTTTTGTTTTGCAATTTTTGTAGTTGTATTGATAAACTAAGCTTAGAGTAAGGAAAATGTAAAACTTAAAATCCTTCCATAGGCATTGGAGTTCGAGAATGATGCGTATAATCTGTTTCACCCATCTTGTTCTTAATTAACTTCAACAAATAATGATCCCCTACTGGATTTGGGTGAAGACCTAGTAACTAGAAGCACCCTGGGCTTGTTCATCCCGATCTGAAATCCTGGGGAATGCAAAGAGCCAAAGTTCTCGGGTTGAGTTTCTTAGAAGACGCGATGTGGCTCAACATGCTGGCCACACGAGTACAAACAGTCATGGATCTCGTTAACGTCTCGGGGATATTGAACTTGCCGACGCCAATGGTACTGCATGGGACAACGACGGTGAGGAAGAGGCAAAGGAAACCAGGGTAATAGTGCCAGGATTATTCTTGTCACTTCGTGAGTTCTTGGATAAATTGGACAGCTAAAATGTTGAGATTTTGAGAATGGTTTGTTTGGATGGATGAGGGATAAATTCTCATTGTTTGGAATTGCTTAAAAATGAAGGAGGGGAATGGAAAAGCAGCGCAAGTCTTTCCCAATAGAGGCTTGTTAGTGTTACTTTGTTAGATGCAAAATGACTGTGGATAGGACTTTTCTGTGTTGTTTTCTTTGCACATTCCGGGTCCTGACCATAGTTGTTAAATTGTGATACATATGAAACTACAATTGCAAGACATGCTTATGAATGATGAATCATATCGATTTGCAAAATTCTGTGATAATCATATATTGCTTAAAATATATTATTTACAATATTAAATGAATATAATATAAACAAAAGACTCCCAAATAATCAATATGATAAATATAGAGGTACGAACATTTTGATTATACATCCTATGTAGTTGAAGACTCATTTCAATGTTAACATTTATTTACTAATAACCGTGTCTTATAAAATGTCTAAATTAGCAACAATTATTTATTAATAACCGCGAAGTAACAATTGTTTTTTTTAAAAAAAAAAAAAAATTGGACTGCATTGTCCTAGCACTTAATTTTTTTAATATTCAATTTTTTTTTTTTTTAAAAAAAACAGTAGTGGTCTTTAGTCATCACCATAACCGCAGTCCTCCTCCTCCTACCCTTTCCCCTCGTTCGGCACATCATCAATATCTAAAGAAGGAGATTAAAGGTTTGACTGGAAGTGATCACATACAACTTGATTGTGATGAAAAATGAGGTCCAATTTCTTATTCAGACTGTGGGCATGTCTACCGACACGCATCATGGAGCGTTCAAGGTTGGCCAACATCTACAGTAGAGCCTCCATTTGATGATGAGGTAGAGGAGGAGGAGGTGGTGGTGGAGGAGGAGGCGTGGTAGATGAGGAGGGTGAGCATGTGGAGGAGGAAGAGGGCGAATGGAAAGAGTTATCTGGCATCTGATCATGATAAGAGAGAGAAGGACGAGGTGATAAAAATGTGCGTTTTAGAAAATTACTAAAAACAAAAGGAATAGGTTAGTATAAATAGAGTTAAATACTTCGCTTTGAAGTGTTTAATTAGGGATAACTTGTACTTGGTGTCGGGCGGAACGACGTTTTTAAAAGGTGTTTTTTAGATTTATTCTTTACATGTTCTTTATTATAAAATGTCGTTTTTGTCTTCATACTTTACAGTCAATAGATATAACCGTTATATTTGTGTTTCGTTGATACAAGGTTGAAGGACAAATCATTTGTAAGTGTTAAATGATGGTTGTGTTTTAAGAACCATCATTTTTATAGCTAAATAAATGACGTTTATTAACTAGAACAGTTATTTTTGTGTTTTCATGAAATTCTATCACATAATATATGACGGTGCGCGTGAATAACCATTATTTCAAAACGTTATATATCTTTATGTGACATCCGCCTCAATATATATGGGAAGGAGATTCTCTCCATATCTCTTTTTTATTTTCTCTCATCGGCTCAATCAGGGCCGTCCATTGGGAAAATGAGAGAAAAGTAAAAATAATATGGTATTGATTTGACAGATGTAATTTAGAGATGATGAGAGATAATGAGAAAAGGATGATGAGAGAAACCCAACTATATGATGTTTATTAATTCTAACCGTTATATATTAAGTATTATAAATACGCAAATGCGTAATAGTGATGAACCTCGAAAGATTCTGTATTATTTTATTTTTATAAATACTTTACGTTTCAGATTTTTCGAAATTTATGTGCTAAATGATTAAGAAAAGAAGAACTTTGAAACCACTAGTGTCGTATGGAAATTATAGTTTCCTGCATGAATAAGGGTTCATATTAAGTGCATATACTACAATTTATGTGCTCATCCCTCTACACATTTTGTTTTTATTATTATTTTTTATTTTATTTATTTATATTAAATTATATGTTGTATCTTTGATAAGTGTATATTTTATGATTAAATAGGTGTATATTTGATGAGAATTGGTTGGAATTATTGATATTATATACCTATTTAATTATCTTTTTATTGACTTTTCCATCATTGAATCAAACTTAGGATCAAAGAATAAATCGACATAAAATCTACTCATATCCTATTTTTAATGTGCGGAGATATTATATAAAAGAGAAGAGACAAAAAGCATATGGAGCTTGCAGCCATAAATTAAATAAAGGGAATAAAGACGTGGACCCCACATGCTAAAAAGAAAACTTGGATCCTAAGTTTGATGATTAAACTTGGATCCTAAGTTTGGTGATTAATTTAGAGGAGGAGACCTAAATTATAAATAAAGAGGCCGAGACAAGAAGACGAGGAGATCGAGAGGCGCAGAACGAGAAGGAACAAAGAAGCGAGAGGTAGCGGTTGAGCGTTTTGGTTCTCTTCATTATCTCGACGGAAGGACTGTGGAGATGACGTAGAAGCTTTCTTTCCGCTTTCTCTTTATTCTTTGAACCTGGATTTTTATCTCTTTGTTATTGGTTTTATTAGAGCCATGTGTGGCTAGTTGGTTTTGCAACTTAGAGAATCTATGAACTTATTTGGGTTTTAGAGATTATTCTCACGGTATGATTTGCTTAATTTTATTTCAGTTTATTTAATCCTGTGTTTATTGTTATTGCTTCCTGATTGGCCATCATTGGGCATGTTTTGGGATTTAGAGTTGAACTTGGAAGAGAGAATCCTAAATTGATCTTGGGATTAAATAATTTGGAATTAGGTTTAAATCTAATGTGAAATTAGGTTTTAATCTAATTTGCGTCTAGAATAGGAATATACCTAGAAGCTTTGTATAATCAAATTAGAGTGAGCCCAATCTAAAATGCATCTTATTTAGTTGTGTGAGGCATTACATAATTAATTAAGATAGGTATATAAATGGATTGGAAGACGTTTATAGACATTAATACTCTAGATTAGCCGATTGGGATAAAATCTAAGAAACAAATAAGGGATTAGTGACTCTAGGTTGCTCGTTCATTAGTGTGGTAGTTTCTTTGTTTTAATTTTAATTTCTTTTCTCTTAATTAAATTTAATTTGGTTGCTCAACTTAAACGAAAATTGTAAAATTAATCCTTAACTGAAGTTGTGGGTGGGTACTAACTCCTCGTGGGAACGATACTTTTCTTATCACTTTATTACTTGATACGACCCGTGCACTTGCGGAGTTTTTAGGCTATAAAGTTTTGCTTTATCAAGTTTTTGATAAAATATTTTTTACACATAGTATCTCAAATTAATTAGTTTCTAGGATATTATTGTTATAGGAAAAATATTTCTGAATTCGGATTGAAAATTAATTAATTAGAGATACTAAATGCAAAAAAAAAAAAAAAAAGTTTAGAATGCAACATATAACTTAATCTAAATAAAAAAAATGCTCAATGTGCACATAAGAGGTGTGAAAAAAGGATCCAGCTTTGGTCCTTTTCATTACCATTTGCTGCTGTCCTTTTCTTTCAAACGGCAACGTTTTGGTGCAAAATGTACCTTGTTTCTCTCTTTTTTTTTTTTTTTTAAAAAAAATAGCATAGGACTAGTTGAGTCAACGTTTTAGCAGGAGAAAAATAAATTGAAGTACTTTAAGATAATTTAATTAACTTTCTTAATATAATAAAAAAGTCACGTCTATCTTATATTTAGGCTGGAGGGAGTATATAATTGAGTCAAAATTGGGACTAAAAGATTAATTTTCCTTTTAATTCGTGTCGGATTCATTGTGAATAGGGTTTACTTTACTATCAATGTCTAAAAACGGAAGAAAAGAAATTCAATGTGAAGAAGGTGGTGGGAACCACTTACTGTTAACATTTTGGTTTATTACATACGTACCCTTGAAAACCACCACAATTTTCCTATATAAAGGGTTAGGACTAGTTGTGCATGAAATAGGGTTTGCACTTTGCATATCATATATCTCTATATCATCAAAAGATCACCAAGAGAGATGTCTCACTTTGGGAAGGTTGAAGCAGATGTTCACCTTAATGCTTCTGCAAAGCAATTGCATGGAGTCTTCTCCAGCAATCCTCATCACATTGCCAAAATCACTCCCACAAAAATGAAGAGCGTGACTAAGCTTCAAGGTGATTGGGGAAAAGTTGGCTCTATCCTTGTCTGGAACTATCTTCTTGGTATGCTAAATTTTAATGTCGAAGCACTTTAGTTTTTTTCTGTTCATGATCACTTTCCAGATTCTAAATACTTAAAAAAAAAGAATACTGGATTAGGAACGGAATATTATTATGATTCTGTTGTCAAATAGACTGTCACTTTTAATTTGTCACTGAATTCTGTCGCTAATTAATTGTCTTTTGTTATTTCACGTAGATGGGAAGAGCTGTGTGTCCAAGACTGTGACTGAAGCCATAGAGCCAGAAAAGAACTCAATCACTTATATTGCTACAGAAGGCGATATTCTTGAACATCACAAGTTCTTCAAAATTACGATTGAAGTCATTCCCAAGGAAAAGGGAAGTGTGGCTCACTGGACTTTTGAATATGAAAAGCTTCACTCACAAATCACAGATCCTCACTCTCTGATGCAGCTTACATCTGAGATTAGCAGAGACATTGATTCGCACTTGAATCAAGGACAAGGTCATAATGAGGAACATTTACTTGGGAAGATCACGGTTGATGTTCACATCGATGCTTCTGCAGATAAGTTTTATGAAATGTTGAGCAGCAAGCCTCACCTCATGTCCAATTTCTCTCCTGCCAACATGCAACGTGTTTCTGCAGATGCAAACTGGGCCAAGCTGGGTTCTTTTGTTACCTTTTATTATGTCCAAGGTAAGTACGACTCAACTACGTACTTTATGCGCGCACGCGCACACATGTATATATATAGAGAGAAAGGTAAGGTATACACTTTTTCTTCAATACTTGTCTCAGGTTTTATTCTTGGGAAAGCGACACTTTGAACGGTTAAGCGTTGCTTTTGGTTGACCTCTCATCATTTATAATTGAGTTCCAGTCATTTTTAATCATATTGTTAAAACTTAACTCGAGTCAACGGGTCTAACCAATGAATTGATGAACTAGTCTGCTGGCCAGTTGATCAAGAGTTTTGGACGAATCAATTGGGTTATATTACTGACCTTCAAACAATTTTGTCGACCAGTCCAGTTTTTAATGGTATCTTGTTTTCAAGTCACTGTTGTCCCTTAGTTGTTACCTATTCTTCTTTTAGGACCCAAAGTGTAGTTTTATCTGTCGATTTTACCGCACATCTATCGACACTTAAAAAAAAACATGTAATTACTGGTAGAATTAGTGACGAAAAATATTTTGTCAACGCCACTAGTCCTTCATAAATTGTGTCACTAAACTAAATCTGTTTTGTTAGTGCGAAGAATAAGGTTCGCTTTGAACATGAGACTGAAATATTTGTGTTGTACATGAATTGATGCAGAAGGGAAACACTGTGTAGCTAAAGAAGTTATCCATGCCATAGATGAGAGCAAGAAGTTGATCACTTTGAGAGTTGTGGAGGGAGATATTCTGAAGGATTTCAAGTGCATGGACATAACAATACAAACAACTCCAAAGGAAAAGGGCAGTGTGGTGCATGTCACCTTGGAATATGAGAAGCTCAAAAGCCATATTCCTGACCCTCACACTTTCGCACAGGTGATTACTCATATTTTCAGAGACGTGGGCTCCCACCTTGCC
This sequence comes from Acacia acuminata, assembly GCA_019022655.1. Taxonomy (NCBI): domain Eukaryota; kingdom Viridiplantae; phylum Streptophyta; class Magnoliopsida; order Fabales; family Fabaceae; genus Acacia; species Acacia acuminata. The sequence goes on along the minus strand of JAFJYI010000150.1, from coordinate 1,328,960 downwards.
CTCTAGATTGAATCATACATACATACATATATGTGTGTGTAAGAATAAAAACAGTGTGTGCGCTGTTCTATGTTATATATATATATATATGAAGATTAAATGCAGCTTCATATTCACAAGTTGTAATGCTTGGTGAGGTGCTTTGGATCTTATGTAATACTACTATCAGCTGCTGTTCTTATAATTAAGTGTTTGATGTAAGACTTGAGATTATTCATGGTATAATAACTCAAGTTTATGATTCTCAAGTGTTTAATTTTCTGGCTCGCCAGCCGTCGAATAATGATCTCGTTTGTTATGATTAATAAACTCTTATTATTTAGATATCCATTTAGTTGTCATTTCATATGGATGAAGACGCACTTAATTATTCTTGCAAGAATATTGTAGCCACGGACATTTATCTGCATTTGAAAATTGTTATCGTAATTAAATAAAATTTATTGCATGTTCATATGGCTTGGTCGGAATTAGTTTTAATGCTTCTGGACATGATGAACATCAAGAGTTTGTCACCATTTTAGATAGTTGTGATCTAATTTGAATGGTTTATATTGATATTTTTACTTCTACTTTTTCCCAAAAAAAAAAAAAAAAAAAATTTTAATGTCTATATAATATAAAATAAAGATAATATTTTAACTGTCAGTTTTGTAAAAATGAATTTTTTAGTCAAAAATAGTTAATTGAAAATCTTAAATTTGAACCATTGAAATTTTATTTTAATGGTACAGATCTCACCATAGTGATGGGCATTAAACGTTTCAATGAACATTAACTTTTTTCTTGATTGCCCAATTTCATTTTTGTCCGATGAATAGAAATAAACTAGGGAAAATTACGTGCAGGTCCCAAGGACTAGAAATAAATACAATTAGGTCCCTTGAAATCACCAAATTACATAGAAGTCTCTAGGGACTTGTTTGATATTATCTGTATTAACAACGGAAGTGCCATATTTACAACATAAAGTGCCATATTTACAATAACATTTAAACACCTGACCATTTACAACAGAAAAAAAACCATATTTACAACAATATTTAAACATCTGGATTTTATTTCAAACTCAAGTCCCTAAACGTATAGAGGTCATTTACAACAGATTAAGTCTAGATTTACAACAGGAAGTGCTACATTTACAACAAAATTTAAAATCGGCTATTTACAATAGGAAAAACCATGTTTATAACAAAAAGTGCCATATTTACAATAAAATTTAAAAACCTGGATTTTGTTTTCATAAAAATAATATTAAAAAAAGTCCCTAGGGGCTTTTTTAATATGTGAATTTCTATTGAGACTTTTTTGTTATTTTTTATGGTCCTTGGGACCTAGCTGTAATTTTCCCAATAAATTATATGAGAAGTGTAAGGAGACAAAAATGGCAAGTTTCAAGATCAACTTAAGCCTTGTTTTGTTGTCTATATAATAATTACTTAATTTGGGTAGATTAATTAATGACGTAAAATAAATTGGTTAATTTGGAAGAAATGTGACACGATCTCCATAAAATATGTCTAACATTGTATTATTGATAACTCTCCATTTTTAGTTTAAATATCTTGGATTGAAACCAAAATAGAAATAGTTTAGTTTAGGATAAAAATAAATAATAAACTAAAAATTTATTTTCTTCTTCTCCCTTATTCGACAAAACGATGCCGTGAGAGGAGCAGAGAAGAAACGTCGATTTACCATAGGTACCATATGGTTTGATACTTATTATAAGTCTAGTTTTAGAGTAATAAATATTTTTTTCCTTTTATTAATTGCAATAAATAAAAACAATTTATTCATGTTGACTTTTAGAAACAATTATAAATAAGGGGAAAATTGAAAATTTAGGCTATAATAATTAATGAGTTGTTTTTTATTTTATTTTATTTTATTTTATTTTTCATCGTCTTCTTGGGCCATCTGGTGAGCGGCTGGATCTTCATCATCCTCATCATTTGTAGAGAGACCGAAGGATTGGCGGCATAGTTCACTATTCGTCATCATCAACCAGAGAGGGACACCAACAGTGAGAATGAAACAGAGGATTTTGACGGAACGAGGGACGCTGCTCTCTGGCTTCTTCTTCTTTGTAAATTTTGACGGCGGGACTAGATTGGAGTGGAGGGTGACGTCATCTTCGTTTGTAATATGACCTTAGATTATATATGTTAATTACATTAGAAAAAAATGATAAATATATGAGAAGATGAATTAAGATCTTATATTTTGAATCACATTGTAATATTTGTGCTTTTTGGTTTCCCCTAACAATTTTGCTTCCTAGTTTATTGATTGTCCAGTTAATTGTGCCTTTTGGTTTAAGAAAAGAAGAAAATTGAAACCACGAGCGTCGTATGGATATTAGAGTTTCCTGCATGAATCAAACTAATCTCTATAGTCTAGGCATCGTTGTCACACACACACACACACACACACCACTATGATTATTTATATTAATGGCTAAAACACGAGTTTACTTTTTTTTGTTAATTTGATAAGTATTTTTTGTTTTTGTTTTTAACGTCTTTTAATTTCTGAGTATTAAGGAGAAGTGAAAATAAGGGAAAATTATAATAGAGGACCTAGGATAAATAATATTTATTAAGAAGGGCCATAAAATAGTAATTATTTTGAAGGACTAGAAATTAAAATATTAAAATAGAATGATTAAATCACCCTATTATCTCCTGATCCTCTTGTATTCTCTCTCTCCTCATACCAAACAGATCTCATTATGCAATTCATGTCTTCTTTCAATTCCGAATCTACCTTATTGATTTTCTTCTATTTTATTGGAAATCTTTAATTTATATCGACTTGATCCCGTTGTTTCTTTTTTAAGGAAGATGCTAATGTTGGCTGCATGCAGTGGCGGATCTTCTCAAGGGCCAGGGGGTCATGGCCCCCCAAGAAAAAAAAAGTTCCAAATATTTAATATAAAATGGATTTTTTTATATAAAATTTATACATTTTGCCTAAAAATTGATACATTTGTTCTAAAAATTGATACATTTGCCCCCCTCCCCAATTTTTTTTTTTTTTTTGCTTAATTACTATACATTTGGCCCCTCCAAACATTTATCTCAAGATCCGCCACTGGCTGCATGTATATCTTGTTGAACTACTGATTGCCTCTAATGTCCAGCAGTGTGTTGTTATAATGAAGATTACATGAAGTGGTTGCTGCCACAAATTCGAGCGTTTCCCTAGGCCGCACATCATCTCCTCAATTATTCTTTCTCCCTTTTATAATGTCACATCTTCTAATTATATTTCCTGCTTCTAGTTTTCTTTAATGGAAATGGAAGTTTCGTTCAAACTTCAAAGTGTAATATTAAACAAATGAGCACATACAGGAAGCATCAAATAGACTAAAAGTCATGTAAACAGCGCGAGTCATTTTGTGAAATACAAACGCATATTTTTTTTGATATATATACAAACTCATATTTGATTCAAGTGGACATTGAATGGGACACCCACAAAAAAAAAAAAAAAAAAACTATATCAAACAACACATCAGGCTTCCATCTACAGGTGTCTTTCACTCAACTTAAGGCAATGAAAAATTCAGTTAAGGAAATCAATTTGTGATACAGCAGTGTGGCTTCAATTTTAATGAGAAGCCATGATAACGAACATTAGCATCTTCCTCAAAAAAGGAACAACAGGGTCGAGTATGATATAAATTAAAGACTTCCAATAAAATAGACGAAAATCAATAAGGTAGGTTTGGAATCGAAAGAAGACACGAATCGCATAATGAGATTTGCTTCGTATGAGGAGAGAGAATACAAAAGGATTTAGAGATAAAATAGAGGCAATTTAGTCTTTCTATTTTAATATTTTAATTTTTGGTCCTTCAAATAATTACTATTTTTATATTCCTTTTTAATAAATATTATTTACCTTGGGTCCTTCATTATAATTTACCCTAAAAATAATTAATTACAAGTATTTATAAAGCCGGATAGTGTTTTCATATAAAGTACTATTATAAATTTTAAAAGGGACCATGAATGTGATATTTATATTTTTTTGACCAAAGAAAACCAGTAACATTAACTAAACCCAAGGGAAGGATCAAGACAAGAAAATCTAGAATCGATATTTTATGATTTTATCACACTAGTTTTTAAATTACAAAAAATTCTGCAGGCCAAAAAAATTATTAAAAAATCGTAGAAATAATTCTGAGGAGAAATGGTTTGTTTGGATGGATGACAATGGCTGAACTGGAAGGGATAAATTCTCCTTGTTTGGAATTGTTTAAAAATGAGGGAGGGTAATGGAAAAGCAGCGCAAGTCTTTCCCAATAAATATTTAAGTGTTCATCTAAGTTTTGAGAATAGAGATTAATTAAAAAGGAATAGAGACTTGTTAGTGTTACTTTGTTAGATGCAAAATGACTGTGGATAGGACTTTTATGTGTTGTTTCTTTGCACATTCCTGGTCCTGACCATAGTTGTTAAATTGTGATACATATGAAACTAAAATTGGAAGACATGCTTGAGAATGATGAATCATATCGATTTGCAAAATTCTGTGATAATCATATATAGCTTAAAATATGTTATTTAAAATATTATATGAATATAATATAAACAGAAGACTCCCAAAAAAATCAATATGATAAATATAGAGATACATTTTGATTATACATGCTACGTAATTGGAGACTCATCTGAAACTCTAAATTATTTATGCTTCTGAATTGTGCGGTGAAATTGTTTATTTGCATGTTCATACAAAACCAAGCGACTAATGCAGCCATTTCATAAGAGACGAGGAGAAAATACTAGCACAATTGGATAAGTCACATAAAATCTGTTGACATGGGTCTAGATAAGTCGATTTAATACATTTAGTCCTGCAATAAGTTGGTTTCATGAACGTGTTCCTACAAAATTAAGCAGTTGAAGCAGCCATTTGGAGGTTCCTATTGATTCAAGTTGTAAGGCAGCTCGGCATCGGTCTATAGATGAAGAAATTCTAGCTCTGTCCATTAGGGCAAGGGATATGATCATCTTTCCATTGACCAGGAGGAAGATGTTTGTCCGACGTTCCATGACTGAGCACCCATAGAACATAAAAGAATTAATCAATAAGGCTATATAGATGAAATGTATGTAAATCTCTTTTTGCTTTAATACTATAACACAGTGGCCAGCTAAATTTACAATTTACAAAGTAGAAAGTAGAAGGTGTCTTTCTTGTTCTCGGGTTTGCCTTCCTTGTCTATGATAGAATCTGTTAAAAGTGAAATTTTCTTTGTTATAGTTCTGTTGGTTGTCATCAGTAGCTAGCAAAAAAATTATTATAACTCAAAGTAGTTCATGTTTACCAATGGTGGTTGGGTCAAACGTAAGGGACTCAATATCGCTTAAGGTCAATAATTTGAATATTGTGGATAAGAAAAATAACATTAAAAGTACCACTTTTATTTGGACTAAACAATACTCAAATTTGGATTAGTTGGTAGTGCAAGGTATTAGGTAGTTGTATATATTGAAGAAGAAAGTAGTTTATGTTTCAGATTTTAGTATTGGAATGTCTCATCATCTGATACTGCTGTTGATCTTCAAGTCTTTCTTTCCATCGGGCATTCTTGAGAGTGCAGTTTAGTTATGATTTTGGGGATTGTGTGGTTTAGTTCTCCAGCAGATGATTTAGCTTGGTATATGCCATACTTCAATTTCTTCAGTGTTTGCTGAAGTTTTCTTCAGTTATTGAAGATGAGAATGGATTGTCTTGGATTTTCAACTGGGTAAGGTTTCATAGCTTTTTTCCCCCCTTCTTTTCTCCTTGATTCTAATTCATTGCATTGTCCTGTTACTGGGCTTAAATTAACCTTGGTGTCTCGCTCCTGTTGTTTGTTTTCCTTCTGTGCATTTTTCCTTTAAATTATCTCACTATTGCTATGATCTAACATTAGTTAGTTTTCTTGGAGCCAAGCATTCAGGCAATGTCTGGTTACGGGAAAAAGTACTTTTTTTTTTTTTTAGAAAGCAAATGGGAAATGCACCTAGAAAGGATTACTAGATCATATTGTCCTGCTTTGTCATATTTATTGCCAATATACCTGTTGCATTAACTCAATTATAAACCATCATCAAATGTTAACAATGGACCATGAATTTGCACTGCTCTGGTTGTATAACTTCTATAAAATTTATAACACGCATTCACGATTCACCCAATAAGATTTTTGCCCAAGTTTTTATCGAACTGTTTCCACTTGTTGACCTGTCTAATTTAGGTCAGGTGGGGTTTTTACTTGTAGGATTGTATGATGATTGTTTTAAAATGATAAGGGACATATCTTCTGATATACACAACTTTTCTGTCCGTTAGATCTCGCCCCTGCTATGTTGTTATTTGTTGATCACTGCATAAAATCAATCAAAATCCTAAATTCTTGGTACATGCTTTGCTATGCAGTTTCCTGTTTTCGAAACCTAGCCTCTTATATATCGATAATGTTCGAGAAGTTCTTTTCCCAGGTTTTGGGCTATACTACTTCCCCCTTCTGGTAGGAGGAAGACATTATGATGTTTGCTATACTATATTTGATTTCAGGATTTGAACGCTTTCATGATGATTTCCTATAATTACAAGAAAATCTCATGCATTGCTTGGGCTGGATTCTAGTTTTCATATTGGGAGGAAGACATGTTATTGCCATCTTCTCTGCATGCCCTGTTGTTGTGATTAGGGAGATTCAAACGGAGATAAACTTTACTTTAAAGCCTTGCAAGAAACATTCATTATTAAAAAAAAACAAGAACAAAGAATCTCCGAGAATAAGGTCATGAAATTCAGATTCAAAAGCAAATTGTTAAATCTCCTGTGAGAGCTTTTCTTTGGTTCTCAAGCTTTGGTCTCAGTTTCTGTGCAGTGCATGGTATGCAATGAATTGAACAATTACGTCTTAACATGTGAGACGGGTGGTTGGGGCTGCTGAGAGCCCAAGTGGCAACATTTTGCCCCTTGATTAAATCTTCTTTTGTAATAACGAGGGATAAGGTGGGTTATACGTTGGAAAACATGAACCAAGAATAATGCATTTACACCATTGCTACTACATTTATGTACACCATGTCATATACTCCCTCTGGTCCATTTTATAAGAGCCCAAAATTTGAATTATGTTGGTCCTTTTTATAAGAGTTTGATAAGACTGATCTCAACATTTAATGAATTTTTTAATTTGCAGTGTTGTATTGTGAGGCCGCCTTTTCGATTTACTGATTTTGTACCCCTTATTCTGAGATTGAAGAAGAAATTAAAAAGAATAGGCACTTACTGTTATTTTGTTTGATCTGTAATAGTCTGTGGACGGGGATTTTTCTCACTATATTGAATATGGTTTTTAACATGTCTGTGCCCTTTTGGTTTACTCTTGTTTCTGAATTCATTTCTAGTATATCATCTATACAATAAAAGTGATGGTGTGAGAAGTATATCTCATCAATGACTCAACACTGATTATCTACTTCTTCCAAGTTCCTATTGTCTCCGTCATCACTATCGGAAACAGGGGGCGCGCCTACGGGTGATGAAACAACCCTCGCCAATCCTACTATACTAGAGGAAAGAAAATTCCTTGCATCTAAGAGAAAACCCCCACCACACCAAGAAAAACTGAAGCCTATTAGGGAAACCAATTTGTCATCAACTTCCCCTTTGCTTCTCTGTAACTAATCTGAAGGGGGGATTTCAACTCAATAGTGTTTCCTGTGTAAAATAAATATCAGATTTTGTTTTGCAATTTTTGTAGTTGCATTGATAAACTAAGCTTAGAGTAAGGAAAATGTAAAAGTTAAAATCCTTCCTTAAGCATTGGAGTTCGAGAATAATGCATATGATTTGTTTCACCCATCTTGTTCTTAATTAATTTCAACAAATAATGATCCCCTACTGGATTTGGGCGAAGATCCGGTAACTAGGAGCACCGGGGGCTTGTTCATCTTGATCTAAAATCCTAGGGAATGTGAAGAGCCAAAGTTCTCGTGTTCTGCTTCTTAGAAGACGCGATGTGGCTCAACATGCCGGCTACACGAGTACAAATAATCATGGATCTCGTTTACGTCTCGGGGATACTGAACTTGTTGACACCAATGGTACCGCATAGGACAACGACGGTGAGGAAGAGGCAAAGGAAACTAAGGTAATAGTGCCAGGATAATTTAGGTTTAGATGTGATCTTAAAAGCTCAATTACTTGTCACTTTGTGAGTTCTTGGATGAATTGGACGGCTAAAATGTTGAGGTTCCGAGTGATGAGGAGACATGGTTTGTTTGGATGGATGATAAATTCTGCTTGTTTGGAATTGCTTAAAAATGAAGGAGGGTAATGGAAAAGCAGCGCAAGTCTTGCCTAATAAAAATTTAAGTGTTGATATAAGTTTTGAGCATAGAAATTAATTAAAAAGGAATAGAGTCTTGTTAGTGTTACTTTGTTAGATGCAAAATGACTGTGGATAGGACTTTTTTGTGTTGTTTTCTTTGCACATTCCTGGTCCTGACCATAGTTGTTAAATTGTGATACATATGAAACTAAAATTGGAAGACATGCATATGAATGATGAATCATATCGATTTGCAAAATTCTGTGATAATCATATATTGCTTAAAATATATTATTTAAAATATTATATGAATATAATTAAACAAAAGACTCCCAAATAATCAAATATGATAAATATAGAGGTACGTACATTTTGATTATACATACTAGGGTGAAGGAGCAAATTGGCCAACAGACTTTTAGCTCAGGAGCGATCAACACAAAAAACTTTTAAATGTGAAATTTATACCAACAGACTTTTAGCTCATGAGCGATTATACCAAAAGACTTTTAAAAAGTGAAAACCAACACAAAATCGTCATTTGGACAAGAACTCCATTAGTGGGTCACATTTTTGGGGAAATAATGAGCTGAAATAAAAAATAAAATGCGAAAAAACTGGTGGCACGGGTTCTAGTGAGTTTGAGAAGGGTCTTTTAGACCTCATTGCTTCCACTCTTGGACAAACCAGTATCTTATTATTCAGCTTCAAGACCCCTGCAAAGCCACGATTTTTACAGTCGGCTCACTTATCCCAACAAACTTGATAACTCCCATTCGCCCACAAAAGATTACGCCAACTACGAACACTTGGAATATGGAAACTGAAGGAAAACAGCAAGAGAACCTGGTGAAATAAAAACAATTTCTAAACAATTATCTGCTCTTCATTTTAATTTTAATTTTAGCTCATTATTTCCCCAAAAATGTGACCCGCAGATGAAGATTTTGTGTTGGTTTTCACTTTTTAAAAGTCTTTTGGTATAATTGCTCCTGAGCTAAAAGTCTGTTGGTATAAATTTCACATTTAAAATTTTTTTGTGTTGATCGCTCCTGAGCTAAAAGTCTGTTGGCCAATTTGCTCATTCACCCTACATACTATGTAGTTGAAGACTCATTTCAATGTAACATTTATTTACTAATAACCGTGAAAGTGTTGTGTAAAATGTCTAAATTAGCAACAGTTGTTTATTAATAATTGCGAAGTAACAATTGTTTTTTTAACAAAAAATATTTTTGGACTACATTGCTCTAACAAATAATTTTTTAAAATATTAAAAAAAAAAAAAAAGGAGATGAAGGATTTGACTGGAAGTGGTCTTTAGTCATCACCATAACTGCAGTCTTCCTCCTCTTGCCCCTTCCCCTCGCTCGGCTCATCATCAATATCTAAAGAAGGAGATGAAGGATTTGACTGGAAGTGATCACATACAACCTGATTGTGATGAAAAATGAGATCTAATTTCTTATTTAGACTGTGGGCACGTCTACCAACACGCATCGTGGAGTGTTCAAGGTTGGCCACCATCTCAGGTAGAGCCTCCATTTGATGATGAGGTAGAGGAGGAGGAGGGTGGTGGTGGTGGTGGAGGAGGAGCGGTGGTAGATGAGGAGGGTGAGCATGTGGAGGAGGAAGAGGGCAAATGGAAAGAGTTATTGGCATCTAATCATGATAAGCGAGAGAAGGACAAGGTGATAAAAATATGCGTTTTAGAAAAGTACTAAAAACAAAAAGGAATAGGTTAGTATAAATAGAGTTAAATACTTCACTTTAAAGTGTTTAATTAGGGATAACTTGTACTTGGTGTCGGATGGAGCGACGTTTTTAAAAGGTGCTTTTTAGATTTATTCTTTACATGTTCTTTATTATGAAATGTTGTTTTTGTCGTTCATACTTTAGGGTCATTAGATGTAACCGTTTTATTTGTGTTTTGCTGATATAAGGTTGAAAGACAAATTATTTATAAGTGTTAAATGATGGTTGTGTTTTAAGAACCATCATTTTTATACCTATATAAATGATGTTTATTAACTAGAACAGTTATTTGTGTGTTTTCGTGAAATTCTGTCTCATAATATATGACGGTGTGCATGAATAATCATCATTTCAAAACGTTACATATCTTTATGTGACATCCGCCTCAATATATATGGGAAGGAGATTCTTTCCATATCTCTTTTCTTATTTTCTCTCATCGGCTCAATTTGGGCCGTTGATTGAGAAAATGAGAGAAAAGTAAAAGTAGTATGGTATTGATTTGACGGATGTGATTTAAAGATAATGAGAAATGGATGATGAGAGGAATCTAACTATATGATATTTATTAACTGTAACCATTATATATATATGGGGTTATCGTTTGTCATGTCACTTGACATAAACTTATGTCAAGTCACCCCAAAACTACGTCGTTTTGGGGTTAAAAGAATTAATGAACTTTCAAAACGACATAGTTTTGGTGTTAGGGGAATTAATGAAAGATCTTTTGGTAAAATTCATATAATAAATATAAAAACAAAAATACAAAAACACCCTTCATTAATTTCCTTAACTTCCAAAACGACGTAGTTTTGAGGTGACTTGACATAATCTTATGTCAAGTGACATGACAAACGATAAACCCTATATATATATATATTAAGTATTATAAATATGCAAATGAGTAATAGTGATGAATATCCAAAGATTCTGTATTATTTTATTTTTATAAATACTTTACGTTTCAGATTTCCGGAAATTTATGTGACTAAATGATGAAGAAAAGAAGAACATTGAAACCACCAGCGTCGTATGGAAATTAGAGTTTCCTGCATGAATAAGGGTTCACATTAGGTGCATATACTACACTTTATGTGCTCATCCCTCTACACATTTTGTTTTTATTTTATATTTTATTTATTCATATTAAATTATATGTTGGATCCTAAAATATTTTTACACCTAGTATCTCAAATTAATTAGTTTCCAGGATACTATTGTTATGGGAAAAATATTTATGAATTCAGGACTGAAAATTAATTAATTTGAGATACTATATTCAAAAAAAAAAAAAAAAAAAAAAAAAAAAGTTTAGGATGCAACATATAACTTAATCTAAATAAAAATAAAAAATAAAAAATATGCTCAAGGTGCACATAAGAGGTGTGAAAAAAGGATTCAGCTTCGGTCCTTTTCCATTACCATTTGCTACTGTCATTTTCTTTCAAACGGCAGCGTTTTGGTGCAAAATGTACCTTGTTTCTCGTTTTTTTTAAATAGCATGCATTAACTATTATGAAGTATCTTTTAGTACCAATTAGTATCTTAAAATATTTTTTTCAAAATAATTGAGTACCTTGAAATATTTTTTCAAGATCATAAAAAAATTTTAAAGATCATGAAGTATTTTTTTCACTACCAACAAGATTTTGAAATATCTTTTTTAGTACTGTCAAAGATTCTAAAATATTTTTTTAAGATCCTAAAATATTTCAAGGTACTAACCGATACTAAAAATATACTTCAGGATATTGACTGCTACTTAAAAAATACTTCATGATCTTGAAAAATTATTTTATGATCTTAAAAAATATTGATCTAAAAAAAAAAAATATTTTAGAGAACTTACAATACTAAAAAGATACTTCAGGATTTATTTTAGAGAACTTACAGTACTAAAAGATACTTTAATATATTGACTAAACTGAAAAAATACTTCATGATCTTGAAAAATTATTTTAGAATTTTAACAAAATATTTTAAGGTGCTAACTGATATTAAAAAGATAGTTTTAGATGGTAAATAGTATTTTTTTTAAAAAAAATAACAGGGTGCAATTTGCACCAAACGCTGTTGTTTGAAAGAAAAGGACGGCCGCGAATGGGTAACGGAAAAGAACCAAAGCCAGAAATCTCTAGAGTCTAGACAGCGTTTGGTAATGGAAAAGTAGCAAAGCCAGATCGATGAAAAAAGCTAATCTCTAAACTCTAAAGTCTAGACATCGTTGTCAGACACACACACACCGCTATGAATATTTATATTTAAGGCCAAAACACGAGTTTACTTTTTCATTAATTTGTTAATTTTTTTTTTTTTTGGTTAAATCTTTTAATTTCTGAGTATTAAGGACAAGCAAAAATAATTAATTACGATCACTTATTAAACAGGAGAGTATTTTCATATACTCCCTTTGATCCTTATTATAAGGCATTAACTAATAATTCTCACAAACCAATAAAAACAGTTAAAATTATTAAATTTTGTCTTAAAATGTAAGTAATTTTCAATATTATCCCTACTAATTGTAGTAAACTCTAATATCATATTAATTATTTTTTTTCATCCGCTACCTTTATTAATTGGGTTTAATGTTTCTGCAGCATTCACATAAAAACTGAGTGAGTCTCATTGTAAAGAAATGAGAGAGAAAATATTAGTGGAACCTACTCATTTTTATGTGAGTGTTGAAAAAAAAAATTTATGTAGTATATGCAGAAACATTAAACCCTTATTAATTATGGGCATACATTGAGAAAAACATTTAATGTTCTTTGAAAACAAGCAAGTGTCTTATAAAAAAGATTAAATACATTTATTAGTTGGTACCTTATAATAAAGATAAGAGGGAGTATTGTACTATTGTAACTATTATAAGTTTCAAAGAGAACAATCAATGTGATATTTATATTTTTTGACCAAAGACAACCGGCAACATTAACTAAACCCGAGAAGGATCAAGACAAGAAAATCTAGAATCGATATTTTATGAATTTATCACACTAGTTTTGAAATTATAAAAAATTCTGCAGGCTAAAAAAATTATAAAAACATCATAGAAATGATTTTGACTTATAATTTTAAACTGTAATTTATTTGTTTACATTATCAAACTTTTTATTGTCAAATACTTAAAAATATCGAATTTTAACCATAATCTTTCAGGCATACATACAACACTTCAGCTCAACTACTTTTTGGTACAATAATTAATGTTGATATAAATGACTGCACAAAATTATGGAAAAATTAATCTTTCCCTCCTTATATTTTAACTTGATTGTAATTTAATTCACACACTTTGGACTTAATACAATTTAGTTCTTATAATTTTGACTCGATTTAATGCGGTATGAAAGACGCCCTCACACCCCTCAACAGCTTGGTCAAAGGAACCTTCTTCGAAGAGTTTTGCTTTAATCAGCTGCAGTCTCCTACGTGATCATATGACACAGAGGTGGGGTATTTGTTTGATATCCGATCGTCATGCCAGTATTATAAAGGCGGCTAAAGATCACCCTACTTGGCCGCCTTCATATACGTATCATGTGTATTGCCTACGTCATGTTGGGAGCAACTTTAATACTAAATTTAGGGATATGCAATTGAAGAAAACAGTTATGAAACTAGGTATAAAATTTCACATTTTATTTACTTCTTGCATATATTTGTAATCATTGATTTGAGTTTACATTCGTTATTATGCGGGGTACACGAGTTCAAAGATCCAGTTTGACATGAGGTTTCAAGAGTTTATTGATACAAACCTACATGTTGCCTCCTGGTTTGATCGGCTTCCAAAGGAGAAATGGTGCAGGTCCTATGATGAAGACGGACGGAGGTTTGGTCACATGACGACTAACCTAGCTGAGTGTATCAACAAGGTCCTTAGGGGTGCACGTAATCTGCCGATAACTGCATTGGTGAAGATGACTTGTAGTAGACTTGTCGAATATTTCGTCACGAGGCGTGTTGAGATTAACAAAAGAGTGGCTGCAAGTAGGATAGTCTCAAAAAAGGTTAAAGAAGCGATACAAAAGATGGACCAGTTGACAGTCACCTACCCTGTGCGACTTTATGACAGAGATTTACAATTGTTTGAGGTTGTGGACGCATGCAACCAATCTACACATGTCGCCGGTGACATAATGAGGATTGACTTGATCAACCGCAAATGTCAATGTGGGAGGTTCACAACAAGAAGGTATCCCTGCAGCCACGTATTAGCTATATGCAAGATGGAAAATTTGAACCATTACGATTTTGTTGACCTAGTATTCACTATCTCATACATTAGTCGGTGTATCTTTTGCACACCGTATCCAATAGGCAATGAATTGTTGATTCCACAAGGAGTTGGCCCAACCGTTATCCCAAATGCAACTTTGTCACGCTTAAAGGGATGACCAAAGTCTACAAGGATACGAGAATGAGATGGATGTTAGGATCTGTACACGCAGCGGATTAAAAATTTCTACGAACCTCGTCCAGACGATCGCTCAATAGCGTTTAAATTAAGGCTAAGGAACCGAATATTACCTACACACTGAAACGGTCCGCGTCTCGTTCTCTTTATACTGGTGGGCTACCTTCTCGATCAGTAGAAGTTGACTCTACGAATCGGCTTCCTCTACCGGTATCCACACGAATAATCCCCGAACCCGATTGCGTCAGCGTGCTAGCGCCTTTAGAATTTTGCGTCTCTCTCAATTTTACTCTAGGGTTTCTCGTGGCTTTCTCTAATACGCTCGACAAAAAGTCCCGTAAGTTTTTACAAACCCAATCAGTATTATATAAAATTAATCCTCATTAATTTTTGAAATTTGAATTTTAAATCGATTAAAATATATTAATTAAATCTATCTAATAGATCTAATCTAATACATTTATTTCATCCGAATTAAAAGCCAGATTCTGAAATTCAAATTTTGAATCTTGATTAAAAATACATTAACTAAATCTATCTAATAGATCTAATGTAATATATTTATTTAATCTGAATCAAAAGCTTTCGATTTAATTTATCTCTATAAATTAAATTCGAGAAATGATATTTATCTCTTTAATTAAATCTGAGATACTATATCTCAATTTAAATTAAATAGATATATGATATCTTTATTCGAAAATTAAATGAGATACAATATCTCTATTTGTTTTAGATATTTAATTTATTAAATAAATTAAATACAAAACTAATATTATATATAATAATATTATAATCTCCATTAATAATATTAATATATATTAATTTCGAATTTTAATATGTATATATATACACACACATATTCACCCTAGATTAATTCAGTATTCATTAAATCTTAGATTAATCTAAGATTCAATGAATCTGGACACTTTTGCTCGTGTTGGGTTATTCTTGTGTGCGACCTGCCCACATGAGATTGGCGGTGGGCTAATCTTTGTACTAGCCCACAAGTCGCAAGTGGCCTCTAGCAAGACATTGCGACTACCCAATTCACATGGGGATCGATGACACGATACAACCTATCGTACAACCATGTCATGTCCCTTTTGTCATGCGATAATTTGGTTAAGGATGAGGCATGGATAATGTCAACTTCCTTTTCTTGACCATTACTTTCTCGATTCTCGAGTAGTCTAATAAGTGAAATGGAAACTCCTTTCCATTACAGTATGACCATACATTTCTTAGACTCACTCATCGAGGGGCCCAGTATTATCTCTTTGCAAATGTGAGGGACAAATTCCATCTTGACCATTCACATTCCTCCGCATGAAAACCACTGATCTCGATCTCAACTTTTATCATCAACCGGTCAAAGGTGACTTTTGACTAGGTCAAAGACCAGTGACTCATCATGTAGGAATCCATGATGATCTCAGGTCATAGGGCGTCGTGACGCGGTTATACATGAGATAAGCTTATGACTAAATCCATGCAGCTTTCTCATAGTGGGTCGGTCTAGCACCTTGTACTTTTACAAGTGCCCATGACTTTGATTCGTATCTCTATACCTCATCAAAGCCATACTGGTCTTACCTCATCTTCGCTCCCGCGTAGATGACCGACTAGGGACATTTAGGATAATCTATAAGATATATCCAGGGATACAGTTATCAATGTAAACATGCGAATGCAATGATAACTAAATGGAGAACAATGACTTGCCCCTAGGGCATAATTTCCAACAATGGATTGGGTGGAGTCTCAACCCTCAACCATTCAGCCTAGATGTAGGAATTGCAAGCAAGTTGGTCATAATATACGTACATGTCCAATGAGGATTAGACAAGCTTGAATGCTAAGTAATGTGTTTTGTATTGAGTTTATGATCACTTGTTTTGGTTATGACGTGATGCAATGTACCATTAACTTATAACTAACCAAATATTGATTTCGGGACATTAGCGGACCAAACCTATGTAACACCATTGATTGATGCTAAAAATACCTTTCCCAAGTCACATTGATATGTAAGAATGAGTTGGAAATGGCTTACTCCAAGAAGCCGGTCGATTTCAGCAAGTAAGGTGCCTCGGGACCTAGTTTAGTCGAGTACACCATTATGGTGTACTCGACTAAATGGGTTTAGTCAAGTACACCATAATGGTCTACTCGACTTGAATGTTCCCATATTCTTGAAGTTTCTGATTTCCAGCAAACCATAAGGTGAATCTCGGCAATTAGAGGTGATTTACGTTTGGGTTAATGTGCTCTCTCTGTGCAATTTTGTGTTAACTGGCAATTAGAGGTGACTTGCGTTTTGTGGCTTCTCTACATTTTTGAGTTGCTCCGACTAAGAACTCCTTATGGTAGAGAACAAGGATAAGCTCATCGAAGCTTTTATTCCTTTTGCTCATCCTCTCTATCTCCACCCATCTGACACCAAGGATCAGCCATTATACCACAAGTGCTTACTGAGTGTGAGAATTACACTATATGGGGCAGGTCAATGCAGTACCTAAAGCAAAGCCTTGGGGTAGGAGTGCTTATCAGTCAAGAAGGCACCACTACGTTAGATTGTTTTTATGATGCTGATTGGGGAGCGTGTGAAACAACTAGAAGATCAGTTACAAGATATCTGTTGAAGTTTGGTGGCTCACTTGTGGTATGGAAGACAAAGAAGCAACACACTGTGTCGAAGTCTTCGGCTGAAGCGGAGTATCGGGCGCTAGGATCGGCAGTATCAGAAGTTGTATGGGCTGTTGGACTACTCAAAGAAATTGGTTATGAACACCTTACCCCTGTTAATGTGTATTGTGATAACAAAGCTGCCTTGCATATAGCTTCTAATCCATTTTTCATGAAAGAACAAAGCACATTGAGATAGATCTTCATTTTGTTCGAGAAAAACTTTTAGAAAAAGTTATTGCCTTGCAAAGATGTTCGTTCTTATAGTCAAGAAGCAAATATCTTGACTAAGGTAGTAGGTAAAGAAATATAGGATATGATGCTTAGCAAGTTTGGAGCTATAGACTTGTTTAGCCCCCAACTTGAAGGGGGTGTTGAGATTATAGTTTGTGTTTGGGCCTTGTATACCGGGCCGCTTTTATTATATATGAGTGTGTGTATATAAATAGCAGAACTCTCATTGTATGATTTTTAGTTGATTAATAATAGAATATTATTTAGCTCAACAATTTCTACAAGTAGTCGTTGTTATAGGCTTAATTAATAAAGAATAATAAATGCGGTCATACTTTCATTTTCTTTCCTCTTCAATGAACGGTAACACATATAGAATAAACCCAAATTGAAGGCAACATATACGCGATTCAACAAAGCTAAAGCAATGAAAATGCATGGAATAACTTTGAAATCAACATTAAGAAATGAATATATATCTTACTTTAACTTTGGTATTGGTGTCTCCATCCTTTAAGAGCTCAAGTAAAAAACAAATTCCTCATCATATCTTTATTTGTCAATGACTTTAATCTTTCTTCTTATATTTATTCACATTCATCTCTTGTTTATTCTTACTTATGTTGAGCTATTTGTTGTCTCCTTCCACATCAGCAGTGTCTGTCATTTTTTTCAACCTTCCTACACTGTTCGAATTCCTGAATTAGCATCAAGGTTGCCTATATATCTGGGACGTAAGTATACGCTAGCTGGAGATTCTTTTAATTCTTCTTATTGATTTTTATAGAACAATTTCATTTTAGTTTAAGTTTATTTATTTTAATCCGCTTCGTTTGCACTTTTGTTTCTTTTCAGTGTATTTTCAGAAGAATATCAAGTCATCATCCTTATACTAATCATCTATTTGAATTAAAGGTAAGTAATAGAATATAAGTTGTTTATTTTACATTTCAATAAATTGTATTTCCTTTAACAAGAGAACACTTTTTTTTTTTTTTGGGTTAGTAAATTGTTGAGGAAACAAGAGATGTTTGAGCTTTTTTTTTTTTTTTTTTTTTTTTTTTTTTTTTTGGCTGCTAAGATGATAATGAATAATTAATAATTAATCCTAATTGTGTAATTATCATTTTAAGTTATTTATTTTACTTCCTCATATCTTTAATATAAGACTCAATTGACTTTTTTGGAGATATTAAGCTAAAAAAATTATTTTAAAGTTTTATATTTATCAAATTTTTCCAAACTAATTTGTTTGATCTATAAACTGATATATAATATAATGACATATAATATATGATATGACTAAGTAATTTATTTTTGTTGAAAGAATAAATAATTTATTTAACTTCTTTAATCTATCCAAAAAAAAAAAAAGATCAACTAGAGGTTTTATATTAAGGACGCGAGGAAGTAACTTTTTAGAAAAAATCATCATAGGTCCTAGGTTAAAAAAAAAAAATATTGACAAGTTCCAATATATATATATATATATATATATATTTAACTTGTAAATAAAGATTACTAAATTTGATTTGTAAATGATGCCACATAAATATAGAAGTCTGATTTTTAAATCAATTTCTTTTAGCCTGGGGACATATATTAGAAGCAAAACATTGTTAATTTTTTTGTCAATATTTAGCATTTATATTAATTGGAAAAAAATATAACAGCAGAATGCATACTTTTTACTTGATTTTTTTATTTATAATATGAGAGACGCATCATTGGATTTTCCGTCACATGTCAAAATATTGAGAATTGTTTACCAAAAAATTGAGAATTTCTCTTTCTGATTCATAAATATCAATTTTTACAAAACAAATTTTTTAATTTGGAAATATATATGATGAAAAATAAATTTAAAGTGAGGCACTAATGAGTATTTTATATTTTAAAAAATAATGAGTTATTTTAACTGATATTTATCTTATGTTATTTTCACTCACAAAAGCGGCCTAGGAATGAAGAAATATGTGGGCATATTTCAAATTAATGTACAAAAATATTAAATAAAAACATTTTTTATATGAAACTAGAAATAATAAGATTTACTTTTTTTTTTTCTAAAGTATACCATGTAATCCTTTAAGTTTTACTTGAAGTATATTTTTTGTCTTTAACTTTATAAAGTATACTTTTGATACTATATTTCTAAAAGCATTAATATTGCTAATAGAAAATGATGATATAACAAATTTAACAAATTTAAGTGATAACTGTGTAGTTGGAAAAACATATTTAAATTTTAATATAATATAGTTAGATTATTAAATTAAAATAGACCAAAAAATCATTGTAAATGAAATCGAGGTTTTGATTGGAAACAAAAGAAATCGAAGTTTTGATATTTAGATTACTAAAATAACATATTTAGATTATTAAACTAAATTTTTTTAATACAATGAAAGTCTTGATATTGATTGCTTCATTAGGTTTTTATATATTTTTCAATTTACACATATTTAAATTTAAGATTAATAGCATTTAATTACACTCATCACTTAAGGTTATACAGTCATCACTTGAGTTTATTGTGTCAATACTTTCTGTAAGAAACATTAACGATGCTAGAATTATAGAACCAAAAGTATACTTATTAAAGTTAAGGAACCAAAAGCATACCTCATATAAACTTAAAGAAGAAAAAATATACCTAAGCTTTTTTTGTTTGTTTAATATAGCTTGGAAGACCCATACATTGCATATAAATTCAAGTAAAGAATAATTTGTGTCATTTTTTTTATTTTAGTTTTTATTTATTTATCTAAAGTCTCAAATATAGTTTACGACATTCTGGTTAAGAAAAATTGTAGTTCACGCTATTGTTTCTTTTCCCTTTTCAGATTCAGTTCTAAATTTCTAATCATCATCCTTCTCATTTGCTTCCCATTAATTATTGCTTTGCTCCAAAAAAACATAAAAATTATCATCAATTCATATCGAAGAGAAATAACAGAATATAAACGTTTTAAATTTACATGACAATAAATCATATTTCTTTTAACAAGGGAACATTAGCCTAGGGAACAAACCCAGCGATATTCGTGTTCATACCCAGATATAAAATCACTATGAAAAAAAAAAAAAAAAAAAAAAAAAAAAAAAAAAATCTTTGAGCATTCTTTTTATTTGGATATCAAGATGATAATAGAAAATGAATAATTCGAACTTTTCCTTCCATCTGCATTCCACAAGAAAAAAATTTTGGGACTAATTTTGTATACATTGTGGTACTTATTTCAATCAAATAAGGATGCGTGTTTAATTATTAATATATGATTCACACTCAACCTAATTTTTGTTATTAATACTTTAATTTTAATTTTTACAATTTTTAATTCACTTATACCTTTTTTCAGCATTAAGTTCACTAATACCAATTTATTGGAAGTAAGTAATTTAAATATATAACATTAATTTCCTCCATTATACAATAAGTTTACAGTAATAAATTCGTAGAATTTCTTCTTTTTCTTCTATTCTCATAATTCAGTTTCAATTATCATAATTCATAGCACTGGTAAAAATTAGGAATATTTTATTTTACAACTCAGATTAATAAACCTATTTTCTGCAGTTAATTGCTTAATTCTTTCTTCGGATTGCATCACAAAATTTGGTTACTTCCTTCTGCTGTGACTAAAAAAATATAGCCAAAGTTATCATCAATTCTTTATGCATGTTATATACATATATGCATGGTTTATTTAGATAGGTACTCATTAAGTTTTCACTTTGTTAGTTCTCTCTGTTCTCTCACCCTCGCATGGTTAGCAAGTTTCAATGGAACCTCCTTATGCATGTTTTATATATATATATATATATGCCTGCCTCTAGACTCAAGTTCATTAGAGCATTCTAATTCGTTTATTGCATTAGATGGCAGAGATTGTCATTAGTATCGGGGCAAAGGTTGCAGAAATGCTGGCGGAACCAATTTTGTGTCGTGCTCGTTATTTGTTCCGCTTCAAGAAATTTGTTGACGATGTTGAGAAAGCAAAACAAGAGCTAGAGGGGAAACTAGCAGATGTGAACAAGCGTAAAGAAGAAGCTGATAGAAAAACTGAAGAAATAATGCCATCCGTGAAAAAGTGGTTGGATGATGTGAATGCTATCTTTGGGGATGTGCAAAAGCTACAACAAGAGCTTGAAGGACGAGGAAACAAGTGTTTTAATGTGTCGCTCAGATATTCTTTAGCAAGACAAATGGAAGATAAGGCTAAGCAGATGATGGAGCTCAAAAACAATTCCTACTTTGAGCCTTTTTCTCAGCTAATCCAACTTCCTGGCATCGCCTACTTCTCTTCCAAAGATTTTGTGGATTTCAACTCGAGGAAATCAGCTTACAATCGTCTTTTAGAGGCAATTAAAGACAGCAAGAACAAGATGGTGGGACTGTATGGTATGGGTGGCTCAGGCAAAACCACCTTGGCAAAAGAAATAGGCAAGAAAGTGGATGAGTTCAAGCTTTTTGAAAAGGTTGTCCTGGCAGTTGTTTCAAAACCCCTAGATATTTTGAAAATTCAACAAGAAATAGCAGGGCAAATAGGCTTGCAACTTCTAGAGATAGATCCACTTTCACGAGCACAAAGGCTATCTCTAGGGTTGAAAAATAAGAGGATTCTAATAATTTTGGATGATGTTTGGAGCAAACTAAGCCTTGAACAAATTGGCATTCCACTAAATGAAGTTTGTTGTGTCTTGTTGACCACTCGTCGTCATGATGTATGTCTTGATATGGATTGTGAGAGTATAATTGAACTGACTATCTTAACAGATGAAGAAGCATGGGATTTGTTCAAGATGCATGCTAACCCAAGCAATGTCTCAAAGAATGAGTTTGATAGCATTGGGAGGAAGATTGTTGATGAGTGTAAAGGTCTGCCTATAGCAATTGTGACACTGGGAAGCACACTAAAAAGAAGAGGTGTTCGAGTGTGGGAGTCAACACTACAAAAGCTTCAACGTCCCCTGCCATTAGATCTTGAAGATGATGATTTCAAGAAGCCTTTTGCAATTCTTGAAGTAAGTTATGATAATTTACCAAGCCCACTAGCACAGTCACTCTTCTTATTGTGTTCTATGTTTCCTGAAGATCATGAAATCCATATAGAAGATTTAATTCGTTTTGGCAAAGGGACTTTTAAGCTTGGTGACAATATTTATACAATGGAGGATGCAAGGAAAGAGATTTTAAGGACTATTGAGAAGTTGCTAGATTCTTGTTTATTAATGCATACAAATAAGCAAGCATGTGTGAAAATGCACGATTTAATTCGAGATGTAGCTTTGTGGATCACAAAGAAGCAACATCAAGCAATTTTGGTGGACAGACTTGTTGTTTCAAGGACGCTGGACGAAAATGAAACTTTGAAAGAGACAAAGGCAATATCCTTATGGAACTTGGAAAACAATTTTAAGCTCTCTAATCAATTGCATTGTGCAACTCTTGAGATTTTGTTACTTCATTCAACTGAAGCGTTCATTGAAGATCTTGAAGGGATTGAATCACTCAAAGTCTTGGCCCTTGTAACGTCGAGCTTTACATGGAGATATTATGGGAGACAGATTCGGTGGTCAATGCCACAATCAATTGTGTCATCACTAATGAATCTTCACAACTTATGCTTTAGAGGAATTGTATTGGGTGACATCTCTTTTCTATGTCAACTTAAAAGATTAGAAATTCTTGACTTGCGTGGTTCTCAATTTGATGAATTATCTCGGTGAAATTGTAGATATGAAAAAGTTGAAGATTTTGGATGTTTTTGAGTGTGAA
Source organism: Acacia acuminata (assembly GCA_019022655.1). Taxonomy (NCBI): domain Eukaryota; kingdom Viridiplantae; phylum Streptophyta; class Magnoliopsida; order Fabales; family Fabaceae; genus Acacia; species Acacia acuminata. The sequence goes on along the minus strand of JAFJYI010000150.1, from coordinate 1,305,725 downwards.
ATTAAGGAAAGTCCTTTTGAAGTTATTCAAAAATGTGAGCAACTTGAAGAATTATACTTTTGTGGAAAAAAATTTGCCATCCCAAAAAATTTCTCTCTTTCAAGATTGGAGAGGTATGTTATCTATGATTCGACATCCGAAATTGATTTTTCTAATGATCTTCCTTCTCAAGTTTTTGATAGTTGTGATGAACCATTGAGAGTTTTATGTATACAAGGCTTCAAAGTCTCTAATTCATCAATGAAAGATCTCATTCTTAGAGCGAACTCCCTTCGTCTAGAGAATTGCATTTGGGATCATAAAGATATAAATGTTAATATAAAGCACTTGATGGCTTTGAAATGTCTAGAGAAAAGATTCATAGTTGAAAGCCTTGATACGATGTTCTTCGACACGACAAATGTTCCCCCACCTTTGATTACTTTAACATTGGATCAAATGGATAGTCTTGAACAAGTGTTCCCAGATTCATCTATCATATGTTCTCTCCCAATGTTACTAGAACTATATGTAAAGCAGTGTCCCCAGTTGACAACCATATTCACCACTATAATAAGCCTACCAAAGCTGAGTATACTTGGGATACATGGTTGCAACAAATTGAAATGGCTATTCTCTTATTCTTTGGCTCTTCATTGTCCTTCGCTGGAGGAATTGACAATAAAAGAATGTTTTGAACTTGAGAGGCTCATTCGGGGAAGAAGTTGCGCATGGGGATCGTCTATCGCACCAAAGGGAGTCCCATCATGATTTGCCCAATTATCCATTTGTAAGTTGATACATTTGCTAAAAATATTCCTTATGATTTAATTTTCAACCATTGCAATTTTATTAGTTGGAAACTAAGTTTGTGTCTTTTTTGGGTACTTAATTTCATATCCTTTTAACAAGTTATTATGTGAAATTAGTACTTCATCTCTCTACTTGTTTTTACTCTTTTTCAAATAGATAGTTAAATACGTTACAATTTCTAACATCATCTATATATTGTGGGATCCACTTACAGAGGCTAGTATAAATTCATGTAGTTGTCAAGAACTTCACATATTTTTAGGACATTTTGTTTTTGCTCTTGTGCACTCTGCCTATTTTAATTCAAAATTGGAGTTTTTACTTTTAAATTCTATTTCAAAAATTCGTGCTATTTACAAAATAATATTTGTTTTTTGGCACGTAAGATTAAAAAGAATACTCTCTTGCGTGTGTATAAAAGAATACTCCTACATATTATCAATAACAGGGCAATACTCATTTTTCTTAATTCATGGTTTTGTAACTATAATATATAAATGTGTTTTTATTATGAAATTTCACAGTTCTGTATCCACCATATACATACTATATACGATTGAATTAATTTTTGAGTTTTCCTTTTTATTTCCATATAACAAAATACTGCTGCTTTTTGAGCTTCGCATCTTTCTTATTGATTTTTTTTTTCAAGTAATTTCTTTTACTTTTCCAACTGCAACACTTCATTTTTTTTTTTTTTTGTATTTTGGTAAATATGTGATCAACCTGTTTTATTCATTTTAATTTTTTCCAAATAATTAATTTCATATTTTCCGTTATTGATTTTGGCGCTAGGTATTTTTTATAGGAAGTGCTTAATTATTCAGGATTGTTTCATTTCAAAATGTTTGTCATTAAACATATAATATACCTATATACTTGTCAGTTTTTTTAAAAAAAATTATCTACTGTGGATCCATTTCTCTATCATCCATTTCACTCTACTCCCTTTCCCTTTATTGAATTGGACTGCAGTTGTTTGATATGAGGGATTTGGAGAATGGGGGAGGAAAAACTTTTATGAGTTGGATTATTTAAAAAAGTTAGAGAATTAGAGTTATTTAATTTTAATAAAAAGAATGTGAAAAATAAATGAATAAAAACTTAATAAAAAAACTCTTAACTCTACTTCTCTTATCTTTTTTAAAAACTAATTCAAAACCATTCCTTCGTTCGCGACCAAATCCTAATCCTACAATAGCAGAAAGGCACATGATACCTACTATATTTATGACACACACTACAAAAACTCTCTTTCAATCACATATTCAAATGAACGGTTGCGATTAGGTTTTCCTCCCCTTTTTCCACTCTGCATTTCTCCACAAATCTATTCTCATCTTTCTTTTCTTTCATTCAGCTCAATTGCTATATATACTTTTGTAGCGAGAGTAAGAGACAATTACTTGTTGTAATGTGTGCATTTCATTATTATAATTTGAATACTTGTATGTATGTACAGGGGAATGAGATTGAGAAAATAAGGATTGCTTTGAACTTGAGAATCTTGATAAAGAAGCATCACATGAGGATATTCTAGTGCTTCTTCTCAAACTAAAGCACTTAACTTTGTGGGACTTGCCGAAATTAAGAGAGATTTTTGGAGGGAGGTTTAAGCACAAGTTAGAGTCCCTTCATAATAAACAGGGAATGTTCACCTCACGTAAGTTTACTTCACTATTTCTCTTTTCTTTAAGGTTCCATTACTATATAAAACTCTTCCTATTATGAAATTTTAGAAGTATTTTTTAATCAACGCTGCTTATACTATAATGATTCGGATACTTTTTTAGGTTTTCTCTTTAAATATAAAAAATTATTATCCTTAACATGTATTTGTTGTTATTATTATTATTATTATTATTTTTTATGATTGAGGTTGATAAACGTCTTTTTAATTGTTTTTAAAATAATTACATCTACTTTGTCAAATGAGACATTGTATTTTTTTCATTCCATGTTTTGGTCAAGGAAATGACCTTCTGTCATAAATTGTTGTGGAAAGTACTTGTTCAAGATTATTTTATTTAGAATGAACCAATCTGGATGCATTATATATAAATTACAAATACTTTCAGTGAAATATTTTCTCCTTTTCTTTGGACGTGAAAATCTCTTCCTCTATTTTTTATTTGGGCCGGAAGTGATGTTTTTTCCCCCCAAAGCGCCTATTTCCTTATTGTTAAGAAATAGGCACTTCTTGTTTAGGGAAAAGACGCATGAATATATGTAGTCATCAATAGGCAACAATGAATGTATTCAATGAAATTAATATGCCAATTTAATGACATATAGTTATAACTTATAATAGAAGAGATTGAATAATCTTTCGGCAAAAAATATATAATATTTGCTCAATACACATTTTTCCTCACATTATTACTGAAAATGAAGTTGTTATGGCAATTTAAGAAATATGTGAAATTGATTGGCTCCAATTTCTAATGAGTGTAAAAAACGTCAAGTTGTCATTATTTATCCATTTCTTCGATTGAATTTATAAGATATTTTTAAACAGGATTTTTTTGTAACAAAATTGACATGTTTACTTTGAAAGTTTATTAGGAGTATTCTTGTTTCCTATCAAATAATATTATTAGTAACAAAAATAGATGCACATAAAAGACAATACTTATTTCAATTTTTTAATGCTTTGCATTTAAAAAATAGTTATTATGAGAGGAAACCCAAAATTATTTGACATATTAGTAGTTTCCCCTCCCCGCAATTGAATGGATGCCACTCTGTACATAAAGGTTGGATACAAAACAATTTATTGTCATTGTTTTGGCTCTTTATTGTTAGTGAAACTACTTTAATTATTTTATGACTGTTTTAGTTGAAATAAATAAATGTGAATGCATATCCATAAATTATGTGTGTCTACATACATACATTTGGCATTGTACGGATATATGTTTGTTTATAAAGAAGATCTAACTTCATGAAATTCATTTTGTTGACATTATGTTATTACAATTGAAAAATATATGTGAAATTAATGGAGTTTCATTTCTAGGTTTGTAATTTATGCATCTTTTTTTTTTTTTTTTTTCTAATCATTGCATAAGTTGATCTTACAGAAACACAAGAATAAGAGGGTGAAGGTAGTGAATTTAGAATTGATTTCTATAAATTTACAAGGTTTGCCAAAATGGGAGTATATTTGGCAAGGCCCCACACAATTTATGAGTCTCCATAGACTTGAAGAAGTTGTATTGATACAATGCTCTAGATTAAAACATATCTTCACTCTTGCTATTGTTCCAAGCCTTCCAGAGTTAAGGAGACTAGGAGTACAAGAATGTGAAGAATGGGAGGGAATATTTTGTGAAGAATCACTTAAAAACCTTACTTCCTCCATTGTCTGCCTCCCCAGACTTGATGAGATTGATATATATGATTGCCACAAAGTGAGAAGGCTGTTTTCATATGCTCTAGCATCTCATTGTCCCTCACTTGAGAAAATAGCTATAGTGAATTGCTCTCAACTTGAGGGGGTTGCTCAAGCTTATGAAGGTGAAGTTGCTAGTCATCATGAAAAGCTGTTTCCTAAATTGAATAACTTGGATCTCAAAAGGTTGCCAAAGTTGAGAGAGATTTACCCAGCTGGTTATGAATTCAATCACCTTTCCGGTATCACACATGTAAGAGATTGTCCAAACATATGCAACATCTCATTATAATACAAGACTGATATGTGGTAAGTGGTTACACTAGTATCATTCTTATCAATAGTTTAAAAATGCGTCAAATAAATAAGGCCATTATTTTTTATTTTTTCTATAAGTACCATTTTGATGTGATAGTTAAGCTGCTAATTAATTGTTGTTGTTTTTTTTTTTTTTTTTTTCAGACTTGGAGCTCAAATAAAAAAGTCAAACAAACAAGGCCATGATGAGCTTTGGATCTTCTAATGATTTCATCTCCAGTTGTGTTTTCCTAATTGGCTTTTGGTATGTGACGCTGTACGTGTTGGCTTTATGCTAGTGTTTAAGATTGTACAAAAGATATACCACTCTGGTCCTATTTATAAGTCTCTTTTAACCAAATCACACATTCCAAGGAGTAGTTAGCTCAATGATTATGGGGTGAATTTTCAACTTTACCCTCATTTATAATTGAGTACCTTTCTACTCTTTTCTCTCTCTTTGATTTCATTGATATAATTAATATGGGTAAAATTGTCACAATCACATTTATTTGGTTAAAAGAGATTTATAAATAGGACCGGAGTGGTAATATTTACAAAATGTTGCTTGCAAAGACATCTTGTTTCATCTGCAACACTTATATTGGGATTTCAATTTATCATATGATATGTTATATTGTCCTTTATTTCATTGACACCATCATACAATTTTTGGTTATTTAAATAAGGGGTTTATACTTCTCATGTTGCTTGAGAAGAAGAAGATTCCTACACATATATAAAATGGTGAGACCCACATCTTTTTTCTATATATATATATATATATATATAAAAGAAAACTTAACCACGGAAATGGTGGGACCCACATCTTTTTGTATCTATGACATGAGAATACACTTCTTCTACAACATGAGAAGTGTATTTCCCTTAAATAAAAATACATTCAGAGTTTCATATTCACTTTTATCAGGAAAAGCATGGGAAAAAGAGAGTTTTGCGGAAAATAAAAATAAAATCAGTATTGGGAAAAATTACATAAACAATATAAAAGCAAATTATTATTTTATATCAGAACTATTCTTTCATAAAACTTATTTTATAGATAACATACAAGATTCAAACGCTCCAAATATTTTTTTATTAAAAAAAAAAGAAAAAAAAAACCAACCTTTTAATAAAGATACTGTGAATTACTCTTTATATCTTGAGAATTAGAAATCTCATAATACACGGGTTATTCTATAAACATGCAACAAAATACACATCCAGAGACACTAATTTTGTAAGCTATTAGGTGCATGGGTGACATATAATTTTATAAATATTGCAAACTAAATTTCTATATACAGACAATAAATTTGCAGAAAATGGGTTTTGCACCTACCTTCTCATTTCAGGATCAAGAGTATTCAACATTATTTTTGGGATATAACATATAGACAATAAACTTGCAATATATAGATAATACATTTGAACAATGCAGGCATAAGACTCGAGTCTTTCAAATAAACCAACACTCACCTACTGGTTCAAAGTGTGATCAGAAATATATCAAACAACCCTAAGGATTCTCTCATGAATCAATCCATCCTTTTCTTTATGTCTAATAATCAACCAATTTATAGGAAGAAAAGAAGAAATATTTCGAAACATTTGTGACTCAATCTTAATAAAAGTTTATCCATTTTATAATTTAGTTTCTAGTCTTTATTATATATATGTTTTTATTTTATAGAATATAGGGACTAAATTATAAAAATGGTTAAAACTATAAGGATTGATTTAGAGTTGAGTCAAAATTATAAAGATTGAGTTATGTAAAACCCTAAAAATCCCTATTTCTATTGAGAGCTATATTTCGATAAATACTACTTGTTTGATAAAGAAGAGTATGTTGTCTCTAAATTTTGAAAATTTGTTAACTATATTTTAGGCAACTTTCTCTTGGAAATTAAATAAACCAAAGACTTAATTTTAGGCTATATTTAAGGATCATAAAATACAAAATAATTATTATATTAAATTATGGTTCTTAAATAATCAAGAGAAGCAAGAAAAATTTATGGAAACACTTAGACAAATTAAGAAGAATTATTAGAGATTGATAAGCAATTAAGTCTCCACTTAATAATGGTGTAAACCTTCATGATTAATTATGGTGCATAAAGCTTAATTTAATTAAACATAAGTCTTCATGGGTAGCTAATAAATACAATTAGAAGTTAATTAAACTTTGCTAATGACACTTAGGCTTTTATGAGGTCATCAAAGTGACATCACAAGGATGACATCATATTTTATAGTGAATGGTGGGGATTAAAACTTCTTGATTAAGTTTAAATCCAATGGCTAGGGATCAAGATGAGAGGATAAGGGATTATTTAATATTCAAAGAAAATATAATTAAGTTAGCACATGGGCTCATAAAGGCAAAATGGAAGAGGATAATATAAGAAATTAGGATAATACTTAAAATAGGATAAAGACACTAGCACATGGGACCACACATGCAAAAAATGCAAGGAGGCAAGAGAGAGGGAGAGGGAGCACGGATGGGGGGAAAGAAAAGAGAGAAAAAGAGAAAAAGAAAAAGATAGAGAGAGAGAGAGTGATTAAAATATATTATATTTTTGGGCACATGTTGAATTTAATTTTGGAAATTAAGATAATTAGCTAAATCCTATGTTATTAGAATCAACCAATGAGAGTGTTTTCCTTATCAAATTAAGTCTTCATGAAAGCACAAATTAACAAGAGCCATTGATGAGAAAAGTTGATCCAAGGGATAAAATTCATGAGCTTTTACTATAAATAGGGGCCTTGCCCTTCATAATTCTTCACACCAAATCAAACTCCAAGAGTTGATTTCTAATAGAGTAGAAGCAAGAAGGAGGTGGCAAGCAAGAGGCTTCAAGAGGTAAGCTTGTCTTTAGTTTTTGGTTTATAGTCTTTAGTTCTTATAGTTCTTAGTAGTTCTTAGTAGCTTTAGTAGAATTGTTAGTTTTAATTTAGGAAATAGGTAAAGTAATTTCCCATAATTGTTTTCAAGCCTTATTGCATCGAAAGATGCCTGACAAGGTGGAAACATGTTGGGGAGTGACTTCTAGGATTAATAAAACAAGTTAGAATAAGATGGGAATTGTGGGGTGTTGCTGGGCAATAGGAGTCAGGCAGTTAGATAGTGATATGATGTATGCAAAATCATCTTCATAAATTCTGAAATAATGCATGAGTGTAGTAGACATGTATAGCTTTCTATTGATATAAAATATACATCAATTAGAGGTCTGTAGAGGGAAATAAAAATTCTGGAAATAAGGCTACGATTTTCTGGAAAATTCTGGGCAGAGGATGAACATCATCAAAATGGGAATGCATCACAAATTCTGGGTGTAAACCAATATTTTTTCTCAAAAATAGACATGCTAAGGTTTCCAGGAAATTTTACAGATCCTCATTTTGATTTTTCTAGAATTAATTATGATTTTTCAAAGTTAGACGAAAAATCTGCCCAGAAATACTGTACCAGCGTTTTTCTACGAAATTTTGGAAATAAGTTGAAAAATAATCCCACCAAGAGTAAAAAGGTCATTAGGGACTAAGATGTCTACTAGAATATTATTTGTGAATTAATAAATGCGATATTACCAATATATGCTATACGTGATCATACACCGACAGACGAACGTACCGATATCACCAAACAAAGGTACGGACGCGTATTGTAACACTGACTCTGATGCTTATTGTATGCTTATATGTAATCGATGATTTTATAGACTAAGACTCGGTGTTAGATCACCGTTTATACATTCAGCTTTACACGGGTTATAGTCTTGATAACGCCGTAGGATTGTTTTCCTAGCGCTGAGGACACGACATGCTATCGTGGCACTGGTTAGTGCAAACGTGGGTGACTTTACATCTACTGTGTGCTATGTACTGTGGATATGGTTAATCTTGCATCTGCTGTGTGCTTATGTATTGATTACTGTTGAAATGTCATGAATATCTGTCATACATATACTGTATTACATAAGCATGAGGTTAACCGTTACCTGAGGTCCGATGGGCATTGGACCTCAGCTCTTACTGTAGCATCAAGGTCTGGAGGACCAAAGGTCGTTGACAAGGGTAAGCAGCCCGCTTGAGGACCCGGCCGGAGTTTCTTTCTATTTTTTTAGACTGTAAAATATTTTGGAATTATTGGGATGAATGTACCACTACTATAACAAACCATGGATGATATTTTGTAATATACTCATCAGTACTCACTCTTTTGAATTGCTCCAATGCGCCACTCTGATCAAATTATTTTGAAAACACTTTAGAAAAATGGGGTGTTACAAGTTACACAAAGTTAAAGTATAGGAACTGAGTTATACTCCCTTCACTCCTAAATAAGTTACTTAATCATATCACATGTTGCGTGTTATTAGATTATATCACTCTGGTCCTATTTATAAATTCCTTCTGAGCAAAAAATTTGGTCCTAAAGTCCTATTTCAGGTAATAAATAAGATTGTGACAATTTTACCCATATTAATTGTACCAATAAAAATAGAGAGAGAAGAAAGAGTTGAAAGATACACATTTATAAATGAGGGCAAAGTTGAAAATTTACCCTGTAATCATTGAGCTAACTACCTCTCTTTGGTATGTGTGATAAAGTTAAAAGGGAATTATAAAGGGAAAGTTATAAATAAAGGATCTAGGATAAATAATATTTATTAAGAATGACTATAAATTAAAATATTAAAATAAAAAGAATAAATTGCTCTTAGGTTATCTCTAAATCCTCTTGTATTCTATCTCCTCATACAAAGCAAATTTCACTATGCAATTTGCGTCTTCTTTCGATTCCGAACCTACCTTATTGATTTTCATCTATTTTATTAGAAGTCTTTAATTTATATCAGGCTCGATCCAGTTGTTCCTTTTCAAGGAAAATGCTAATGTTCGCTGTCATGGCTTCTCATTAAAACTGAAGCCACATTGCTGCATCACAAATTGATTGCCTTAACAGAATTTTTCATTGCCTTAAGTTGAGTGAAAGACAGCTGTAGATGGAAGCCTGATGTTTTCATTGATAGAGTATAGATCTTTTTTTTTTTTTTTTGGGCGTTCCATTCAATGTCCACTTGAATCAAATATGCGTATGTAACTGGTCGTTGGGACGGAGTTTGTATTTCACAAAATGACTTGCGCTGTTTACATGACTTTTAGTCTATTTGATGCTTCCTGTATGTGCTCATTTGTTTAATATTACACTTTGAAGTTTGAATGAAACTTCCATTTCCATTAAAGAAACTAGAAGTAAAGAAATATAATTAGAAGATGTGACAATGAAGAGGGAAAGGGGAGAAAGAATAATTGAGGAGATGATGTGCGGCCAAGGGAGTCGCTCGAATTTGTGTCAGCAACCACTTCATAACAACACCACACTGCTGGACATTAGAGGCAATCAGTAGTTCAACAAGATATATATGTAGCAAACATTAGCATCTTCCTTGAAAAAGGAACAACAGGATAGAGTCTGATATATAAATTAAAGACTTCCAATAAAACAGGCAAAAATCAATAAGGTAGGTTCGAATGAAAGAAGACGTGAATTGTATAATAAGATCTACTTCGTATGAGGAGATAGAATACCGATGATCGGGAGATAACAAAGGCAATTTAGTATTTCTATTTTAATTTATAGGCCTTCAAAATAATTACTATTTTTATGGTCATTTTTAATAAATATTATTTATTCTAGGTCCTTTATTATAATTTTCCGAATTATAAATAGGACCAAAGTAGTATATTAGTTTATAAGTTAGATAAAATAGTTTTAGTGGAAAAATAAATAAATATAAGTACTTGAAGATAATTTAATTAACTTTCTTAATATTTTTGAAAAAGTCAACTCTATCTTATATTTAAGCTAGAGGGAGTATATAATTGAGTCAAAATTGGGACTAAAAGATTAATTTTCCTTGGATTCATTGTGAAATAGGGTTTACTTTACTATCAATGTCTAAACACGGAAGAAAAGAAATTCAATGTGAAGAAGGTGGTGGGAACCACTTACTGTTAACATTTTGGTTTATTACATACGTACTACCCTTGAAAACCACCACAATTTTCCTATATAAAGGTTAGGACTAGTTGTGCATGAAATAGGGTTTGCACTTTGCATATCATATATCTCTATATCATCAAAAGATCACCAAGAGAGATGTCTCACTTTGGGAAGGTTGAAGCAGATGTTCACCTTAATGCTTCTTCCAAGCAATTGCATGGAGTCTTCTCCAGCAAACCTCATCACATTGCCAAAATCACTCCCACAAAAATGAAGAGTGTGACTAAGCTTCAAGGTGATTGGGGAAAAGTTGGCTCTATCCTTGTCTGGAACTATCTTCTTGGTATGCTAAATTTTAATGTCGAAGCACTATAGTTTTTTCTGTTCATGATCACTTTCCAGATTCTAAATACTAAAAAAAAAAAAAAAATTAGTGGATTAGGAACGGAATATTATTATGATTCCGTTGTCAAATAGACTGTCACTATTAATTTGTCACTGAATTCTGTCGCTAATTAATTGTCTTTTGTTATTTCACGTAGATGGGAAGAGCTGTGTGTCCAAGACTGTGACTGAAGCCATAGAGCCAGAAAAGAACTCAATCACTTATATTGTTACAGAAGGCGATTTACTTGAACATCACAAGTTCTTCAAAATTACGATTGAAGTCATTCCAAAGGAAAAGGGAAGTGTGGCTCACTGGACTTTTGAATATGAAAAGCTTCACTCACAAATCACAGATCCTCACTCTCTGATGCAGCTTACATCTGAGATTAGCAGAGACATTGATTCGCACTTGAATCAAGGACAAGGTCATAATGAGGAACAGTTACTTGGGAAGATCGAGGTTGATGTTCACATCGATGCTTCTGCAGAGAAGTTTTATGAACTGTTGAGCCGCAAGCCTCACCTCATGTCCAAGATCTCTCCTGCCAACATGCAACGTGTTTCTGCAGATGCAAACTGGGGCAAGCTGGGTTCTTTTGTTACCTTGTATTATATCCGTGGTAAGTACGACTCAACTACGTACTTTATGCGTGCACGCGCACACATGTATATATATAGAGAGAAAGGTTAGGTATACACTTTTTCTTCAATACTTCTCTCAGGTTTTATACTTGGGAAAGCGACACTTTGAACAGTTAAGCGTTGGTTTTGGTTGACCTCTCATCATTTATAATTGAGTTCCAGTCATTTTTAATCATATTATTAAAACTTAACTCGAGTCAACGGGTCTAACCAATGAATTGATGAACTGGTCTGCTGGCCAGTTGATCAAGAGTTTTGGACGAATCAACTGGGTTATATTATTGACCTTTGAACTATATTGTCGATCAGTCCAGTTTTTAATGGTATCTTGTTTTCAAGTCACTGTTGTCCTTTAGTTGTTACCTATTCTTCTTTTAGGGCCCAAAGTGTAGTTTTATCTTTCGATTTTACCACACAAGATCTATCGACACTTAAAAAAAAAACCATGTAATTACTGGCAGAATTAGTGACGAAAAATATTTTGTCAACGCCACTAGTCCTTCATAAATTCTGTCACTAAACTAAATCTGTTTTCTTAGTGCGAAGAATAAGGTTCGCTTTGAACATGAGACTGAAATATTTGTGTTGTACATGAATTGATGCAGAAGGGAAACACTGTATAGGTAAAGACGTGATCCATGCCATAGATGAGAGCAAGAACTTGATCACTTTGAGAGTTGTGGAGGGAGATATTCTGAAGGATTTTTCAAGTGCATGGACATAACAATACAAACAACTCCAAAGGAAAAGGGCAGTGTGGTGCATGTCACCTTGGAATATGAGAAGCTCAAAAGTCACATTCCTGACCCTCACACTCTCGCACAGGTGATCACTCATACTGCCAGAGACGTGGGCTCCCACCTTGCCCTCTAGATTGAATCATACATACATACATGATACATACATATATGTGTGTGTGTAAGAAAAACAGTGTGTGCGCTGTTCTATGTTATATATATATGAAGAATAAATGCAGCTCCATATTCACAAGTTGTAATGCTTGGGTGAGGTGCTTTGGATCTTATGTAATACTACTATCAGCTGCTGTTCTTATAATTAAGTGTGTGATGTAAGACTTGAGATTATTCATGGTATAATAACTCAAGTTTATGATTCTCGAGTGTTTAATTTTCTGGCTCGCCATCGAATAATGATCTCGTTTGTTATGATTAATAAACTCTTATTATTTAGATATCCATTTAGTTGTCATCTCATATGGATGAAGATGTACTTAATTTTTTTTTTTTTTTTGATAAAAAAAATTTAGGAAAGGGGTTGGGCTCACCCACAGTCCAAGGGTAGGGCGCTTGGAGCCCAGTATTCGCTGGGAATACTGGCGTTCTTTTACCTCCCCAGCGTTACCACAGCTACCTAGACCCCTAGGATGCCTCCCCCAGCGCCTTGACTAAGGCAGGATCGAACCCCTCCCTAATAGTGAGGAAGACCGACCCCCACGCCGCTGAACCCAAGTACGAGGATGATGATGAAGATGTACTTAATTATTCGTGCTTGAATATTGTAGCGACGGACATTTATCTGCATTTGAAAATTGTTATCGTAATTAAATAAAATTTATTGCATGTTCATATGGCTTGGTGGGAATTAGTTTTAATGCTTCTGGACATGATGAACATCAAGAGTTTGTCACCAATTTCAATAGTTGTGATCTAATTTGAATGGTTTATATTGATATTTTTACTTCTACTTTTTCCAAAAAAAAAAAAAAAAAAAAAAAAAAAAATTAATGTCTATATAATATAGAATAAAGATAATCTCTTAACTGTTAGTTTTGTAAAAATGAATTTTTTATTCAAAAATAGTTAATTGAAAATCTTAAATTTGAACCGTTGAAATTTTATTTTAATGCTACAGATCTCACCATAGTGATGGGCATTAAACGTTTCAATGAACATTAAATTTTTTCTTGATTGCCCAATTTCATTTTTGTCTGATGAATAGAAATAAATTAGGGAAAATTACGTGCAGGTCCCAAGGACTAGAAATAAATACAATTAAGTCCCTTGAAATCACTAAATTACACGAAGTCTCTAGGGACTTGTTTGATATTATTTGTATGAACAACAGAAGTGCCATATTTACAACATAAAGTGCCATATTTACAACAACATTTAAACACCTGATCATTTACAACAGAAAAAGCCATATTTACAACGAAAAGTGCCATATTTACAACAACATTTAAATACCTAGATTTTGTTTCAAACTCAAGTCCCTAAACGTATAGAGGTAATTTATAACAGAAAAAAATTTAGATTTACAACAGGAAGTGCTATATTTACAACAAAATTTAAAATCTGGCCATTTACAACAGAAAAAGCCATATTTACAATAGCAAGTGTCATATTTACAACAAAATTTAAAAACCTGGATTTTGTTTCCATACAAATAATATCAATATGTGAATTTCTATTGGGACTTTTTTGCTATTTTTTATGGTCCTTGGGAGCTAGCTGTAATTTTCCCAATAAATTATATGAGAAGTGTTAGGAGACAAAAATGGCAAGTTTCAAGATCAACTTAAGCCTTGTTTTGTTGTCTATATAATAATTACTTAATTTGGGTAGATTAATTAATGACATAAAATAAATTGGTTAATTTGGAAGAAATGTGACACGATCTCCATAAAATATGTCTAACATTGTATTATTGATAATTCTCCATTTTTAGTCTAAATATCTTGGATTGAAACCAAAATAGAAATAGTTTAGTTTAGGATAAAAATAAATAATGAACTAAGAATTTATTTTCTTCTTTTCCCTTATTCGACAAAACGATGCCGTGAGAGGAGCAGACAAGAAACGTCAGATTTACCATAGGTACCATATGGTTTGGTACTTATTATAAGTCTAGTTTTAGAGTAATGAATATGTTTTTTTCCTTTATTAATTGCAATAAATAAAAACAATTTATTCATGTTGTTGACTTTTAGAAACAATTATAAATAAGGGCAAAATTGAAAATTTAGGCTATAATAATTAATGAGTTGGTTTTTTTTTTTTTCATCGTCTTCTTGGGCGATCTGGTGAGCGGCTGGATCTTCATCATCCTCATCATTTGTAGAGAGACCGAAGGATTGGCGGCATAGTTCACTATTCATCATCATCAACCAGAGAGGGACACCAACAGTAAGAATGAAACAGAGGATTTTGACGGAACGAGGGACGCCGTTTAGGGACGCTGCTCTCTGGCTTCTTCTTCTTTGTAAATTTTGATGGCGGGACTAGATTGGAGTGGAGGGTGACGTCATCTTCGTTTGTAATATGACCTTAATTACTATACATTTGGCCCCTCCAAACATTTATCTCAAGATCCGCCACTGGCTGTATGTATATCTTGTTGAACTACTGATTGCCTCTAATGTCCAGCAGTGTGTTGTTATAATGAAGATTACATGAAGTGGTTGCTGCCACAAATTCGAGCGTTTCCCTAGGCCGCACATCATCTCCTCAATTATTCTTTCTCCCTTTTATAATGTCACATCTTCTAATTATATTTCCTACTTCTAGTTTTCTTTAATGGAAATGGAAGTTTCGTTCAAACTTCAAAGTGTAATATCAAACAAATGAGCACATACAGGAAGCATCAAATAGACTAAAAGTCATGTAAACAGAGCGAGTCATTTTGTGAAATACAAACGCATATAATTTTTGATATATATACAAACTCATATTTGATTCAAGTGGACATTGAATGGAACACCCACAAAAAAAAAAAAAAAAAAAAAAAACTATATCAAACAACACATCAAGCTTCCATCTACAGGTGTCTTTCACTCAACTTAAGGCAATGAAAAATTCAGTTAAGGAAATCAATTTGTGATGCAGCAGTGTGGCTTCAATTTTAATGAGAAGACATGATAACGAACATTAGCATCTTCCTCAAAAAAGGAACAACAGGGTCGAGTATGATATAAATTAAAGACTTCCAATAAAATAGACGAAAATCAATAAGGTAGGTTTGGAAGAGAAAGAAGATGCAAATCGCATTATGAGATCTGCTTCGTATGAGGAGAGAGAATACAAAAGGATTTAGAGATAAAATAGAGGCAATTTAGTCTTTCTATTTTAATATTTTAATTTCTCGGTCCTTCAAATAATTACTATTTTTATAGTCCTTTTTAATAAATATTATTTACCTTAGTTCCTTCATTATAATTTACCCTAAAAATAATTAATTCGAGTATTTATAAAGCCGGATAGTGTTTTCATATAAAGTACTATTATAGATTTTAAAAGGGACCATGAATGTGATATTTATATTTTTTGACCAAAGAAAACCAGTAACATTAACTAAACCCAAGGGAAGGATCAAGACAAGAAAATCTAGAATCGATATTTTATGATTTTATCACACTAGTTTTTAAATTACAAAAAATTCTGCAGGCCAAAAAAATTATTAAAAAATCGTAGAAATAATTCTGAGGAGAAATGGTTTGTTTGGATGGATGACAATGGCTGAACTGGAAGGGATAAATTCTCCTTGTTTGGAATTGTTTAAAAATGAGGGAGGGTAATGGAAAAGCAGCGCAAGTCTTTCCCAATAAATATTTAAGTGTTCATCTAAGTTTTGAGAATAGAGATTAATTAAAAAGGAATAGAGACTTGTTAGTGTTACTTTGTTAGATGCAAAATGACTGTGGATAGGACTTTTATGTGTTGTTTCTTTGCACATTCCTGGTCCTGACCATAGTTGTTAAATTGTGATACATATGAAACTAAAATTGGAAGACATGCTTGAGAATGATGAATCATATCGATTTGCAAAATTCTGTGATAATCATATATAGCTTAAAATATGTTATTTAAAATATTATATGAATATAATATAAACAAAAGACTCCCAAAAAAATCAATATGATAAATATAGAGATACATTTTGATTATACATGCTACGTAATTGGAGACTCATCTGAAACTCTAAATTATTTATGCTTCAGAATTGTGCGGTGAAATTGTTTATTTGCATGTTCTTACAAAACCAAGCGACTAATGCAGCCATTTCATAAGAGACGAGGAGAAAATACTAGCACAATTGGATAAGTCACATAAAATCTGTTGACATGGGTCTAGATAAGTCGATTTAATACATTTAATCCTGCAATAAGTTGATTTCATGAACATGTTCATACAAAACTAAGCAGTTGAAGCAGCCATTTAGAGGTTCCTATTTATTCAAGTTGTAAAGCATCTCGGCATCAGTCTATCGATGAAGAAATTCTAACTCTGTTCATTGACCAGGAGGAAGATGTTTGTCTGACGTTGCATGACTGAGCACCCATAGAACATAAAAGAATTAATCAATAAGGCTATATAGATGAAATTTATGTAAATCTCTTTTTGCTTTAATACTATAACACAGTGGCCAGCTAAATTTACAATTTACAAAGTAGAAAGTAGAAGGTTTCTTCCTTGTTCTCGGGTTTGCCTTCCTTGTCTATGATAGAATCTGTTAAAAGTGAATTTTTCTTTGTTATAGTTCTGTTGGTTGTCATCAGTAGCTCGCAAAAAAATTATTATAACTCAAAGTAGTTCATGTTTACCAATGGTGGTTGGGTCAAACGTAAGGGACTCAATATCGCTTAAGGTCAATAATTTGAATATTGTGGATAAGAAAAATAACATTAAAAGAACCACTTTTATTTGGACTAAACAATACTCAAATTTGGATTAGTTGGTAGTGTAAGGTATTAGGTAGTTGTATATATTGAAGAAGAAAGTAGTTTATGTTTCAGATTTCAGTATTGGAATGTCTCATCATCTGATACTGCTGTTGATCTTCAAGTCTTTCTTTCCATCGGGCATCCTTGAGAGTGCAGTTTAGTTATGATTTTGGGGAATGTGTGGTTTAGTTCTCCACCAGATGATTTAGCTTGGTATATGCCATACTTCAATTTCTTCAGTGTTTGCTGAAGTTTTCTTCAGTTATTGAAGATGAGAATGGATTGTCTTGGATTTTCAACTGGGTAAGGTTTCATAGCTTTTTTTCCCCCTTCTTTTCTCCTTGATTCTAATTCATTGCATTGTCCTGTTACTGGGCTTAAATTAACCTTGGTGTCTCGCTCTTGTTGTTTGTTTTCCTTCTGTGCATTTTTCCTTTAAATTATCTCACTATTGCTATGATCTAACATTAGTTAGTTTTCTTGGAGCCAAGCATTCAGGCAATGTCTGGTTACGGGAAAAAGTTTTTTTTTTTTTTTTTAGAAAGCAAATGGGAAATGCACCTAGAAAGGATTACTAGATCATATTGTCCTGCTTTGTCATATTTATTGCCAATATACCTGTTGCATTAACTCAATTATAAACCATCATCAAATGTTAACAATGGACCATGAATTTGCACTGCTCTTGTTGTATAACTTCTTTACAATTTATAACACGCATTCACGATTCACCCAATAAGATTTTTGCCCAAGTTTTTATCGAACTGTTTCCACTTGTTGACCTGTCTAATTTAGGTCAGGTGGGGTTTTGACTTGTAGGATTGTATGATGATTGTTTTAAAATGATAAGGGACATATCTTCTGATACACACAACTTTTCTGTCCCTTAGATCTCGCCCCTGCTATGTTGTTATTTGTTGATCACTGCATAAAATCAATCAAAATCCTAAATTCTTGGTACATGCTTTGCTATGCAGTTTCCTGTTTTCGAAACCTAGCCTCTTATATATCGATAATGTTCGAGAAGTTCTTTTCCCAGGTTTTGGGCTATACTACTTCCCCCTTCTGGTAGGAGGAAGACATTATGATGTTTGCTATACTATATTTGATTTCAGGATTTGAACGCTTTCATGATGATTTCCTATAATTACAAGAAAATCTCATGCATTGCTTGGGCTGGATTCTAGTTTTCATATTGGGAGGAAGACATGTTATTGCCATCTTCTCTGCATGCCCTGTTGTTGTGATTAGGGAGATTCAAACGGAGATAAACTTTACTTTAAAGCCTTGCAAGAAACATTCATTATAAAAAAAAAAACAAGAACAAAGAATCTCCGAGAATAAGGTCATGAAATTCAGATTCAAAAGCAAATTGTTAAATCTCCTGTGAGAGCTTTTCTTTGGTTCTCAAGCTTTGGTCTCAGTTTCTGTGCAGTGCATGGTATGCAATGAATTGAACAATTACGTCTTAACATGTGAGACGGGTGGTTGGGGCTGCTGAGAGCCCAAGTGGCAACATTTTGCCCCTTGATTAAATCTTCTAGGGAAAATTACATATAGGTCCCAAGAAAGAGAGATATTTACATTTAGGTCCCTTGAAATTACGGAATTACTCAGAAGTCCCAAGGGACTTCTGAGTAATTATTTCAGAATGTAAAATTACTTTGCTGCCCATAGTGCATATTTCACACAGAAGCGATTAACAACACAAAATGCATAAATTAACAACACAAAATGCATAAATTAACCACAACTTCAGAAAACCTTCAATTTGTCATGTCTCACTTCCAAAAGTTGTGGTTAATTTATGCATTTTATGTTGTTAATCGCCTCCGGAAGTGAGACATGACGTATTGAAGGTTTTCAGAAGTTGTGGTTAATTTATGCATTTTGTGTTGTTAATTTATGCATTTTGTGTTGTTAATCGCCTCTGGAAGTGAGACATGACAAATTGAATGTTTTCAGAAGTTGTGGTTAATTTATGCATTTTGTGTTGTTAATCGCCTCACGAAAGTGAAACATGACAAATTGAAGGTTTTCGAAGTTGTGGTTAATTTATGCATTTTGTGTTGTTAATTTATGTATTTTGTGTTGTTAATCGCTTACATGTGAAATATGCACTATGGGCAGCAAAGTAATTTTACATTCTGAAATAATTACTCGAAGTCCTTGGGACTTTTGAGTAATTTCGTAATTTCAATGGACCTAAATGTAAATATCTCTCTTCCTTGGGACCTATATGTAATTTTCCCAATCTTCTATTGTAATAACGAGGGATAAGGTGGGTTATACGTTGGAAAACATGAACCAAGAATAATGCATTTAGACCATTGCTACTACATTTATGTACACCATGTCATATACTCCTCTGGTCCATTTTATAAGAGCCCAAAATTTGAATTATCTTGGTCCTTTTTATAAGAGTTTGATAAGACTGATCTCAACATTTAATGAATTTTTTAATTTGCAGTGTTGTATTGTGAGGCCGCCTTTTCGATTTACTGATTTTGTACCCCTTATTCTGAGATTGAAGAAGAAATTAAAAAGAATAGGCACTTACTGTTATTTTGTTTGATCTGTAATAGTCTGTGGACGGGGATTTTTCTCACTATATTGAATATGGTTTTTAACATGTCTGTGCCCTTTTGGTTTACTCTTGTTTCTGAATTCATTTCTAGTATATCATCTATACAAGAAAAGTGATGGTGTGAGCAGTATATCTCATCAATGACTCAACACTGATTATCTACTTCTTCCAAGTTCCTATTGTCTCCGTCATCACTATCGGAAACAGGGGGCGCTCCTACGGGTGATGAAACAACCCTCGCCAATCCTACTATACTAGAGGAAAGAAAATTCCTTGCATCTAAGAGAAAACCCCCACCACACCAAGAAAAACTGAAGCCTATTAGGGAAACCAATTTGTCATCAACTTCCCCTTTGCTTCTCTGTAACAAATCTGAAGGGGGATTTCAACTCAATAGTGTTTCCTGTGTAAAAGAAATATCAGATTTTGTTTTGCAATTTTTGTAGTTGTATTGATAAACTAAGTTTAGAGTAAGGAAATTGTAAAAGTTAAAATCCTTCCTTAAGCATTGGAGTTCGAGAATAATGCATATGATTTGTTTCACCCATCTTGTTCTTAATTAATTTCAACAAATAATGATCCCCTACTGGATTTGGGCGAAGATCCGGTAACTAGGAGCACCGGGGGCTTGTTCATCTTGATCTAAAATCCTAGGGAATGTGAAGAGCCAAAGTTCTCGTGTTCAGCTTCTTAGAAGACGCGATGTGGCTCAACATGCCGGCTACACGAGTACAAATAATCATGGATCTCGTTTACGTCTCGGGGATACTGAACTTGTTGAGACCAATGGTACCGCATAGGACAACGACGGTGAGGAAGAGGCAAAAGGAAACTAAGGTAATAGTGCCAGGATAATTTAGGTTTAGATGTGATCTTAAAAGCTCAATTACGTGTCACTTTGTGAGTTCTTGGATGAATTGGACGGCTAAAATGTTGAGGTTCCGAGAGATGAGGAGACATGGTTTGTTTGGATGGATGAGGGATAAATTCTGCTTGTTTGGAATTGCTTAAAAATGAAGGAGGGTAATGGAAAAGCAGCGCAAGTCTTGCCTAATAAAAATTTAAGTGTTGATATAAGTTTTGAGCATAGAAATTAATTAAAAAGGAATAGAGTCTTGTTAGTGTTACTTTGTTAGATGCAAAATGACTGTGGATAGGACTTTTTTGTGTTGTTTTCTTTGCACATTCCTGGTCCTGACCATAGTTGTTAAATTGTGATACATATGAAACTACAGTTGGAAGACATGCTTATGAATGATGAATCATATCGATTTGCAAAATTATGTGATAATCATATATTGCTTAAAATATATTATTTAAAATATTATATGAATATAATATAAACAAAAGACTCCCAAAAAAATCAATATGATAAATATAGAGGTACGTACATTTTGATTATACATACTATGTAGTTGAAGACTCATTTCAATGTAACATTTATTTACTAATAACCGTGAACGTGTTTTGTAAAATGTCTAAATTAGCAACAGTTGTTTTTTAATAATTGTGAAGTAACAATTGTTTTTTTAACAAAATATTTTTGGACTACATTGCTCTAACAATTAATTTTTTTAATATTAAAAAAACAACAAAAACAATAGTGGTTTTTAGTCATCACCATTATTGCAGTCATCCTCCTCCCGCCCCTCCTTCTCGCTCGGCACATCATCAACATCTAAAGAAGGAGATGAAGGGTTTGACTGGAAGTGATTACATACAACCTGATTGTGATGAAGAATGAGGTCCAACTTCTTATTCAGAATGTGGGCATGTCTACTGACATGCATTGTGGAGCGGTCAAGGCTGGGTAACATCTACGATAGGGCCTCCATTTGATGATGAAGTAGAGGAGGAGGTGGTGGTGGTGGAGGAGGAGGCGGTGGTAGAGGAGGAGGGTGAGCATGTGGAGGAGGAAGATGGCAAATGGAAAGAGTTACTTGGCGTCTAATCATGATGAGAGAGAGAAGGACGAGGTGATAAAAATATGTGTTTTAGAAAAGTACTAAAAACAAAAGGAATAGGTTAATACAAATAGAGTTAAGTTATCTGGCGTCTAATCATGATGAGAGAGAGAAGGACGAGGTGATGAAAATATGCGTTTAAGAAAAGTACTAAAAACAAAAGGAATAAGTTAATATAAATAGAGTTAAATACTTCGCTTTAAAGTGTTTAATTGAGGAGAACTTGTACTTAGTGTCGGACGGAACGACGTTTTTAAAGGTGCTTTTTAGATTTATTCTTTACATGTTCTTTATTATCAAATTTCGTTTTTGTCATTCATACTTTACAGTGAATAGATATAACTATTATATTTGTGTTTTCGCTAATATAAGGTTGGAAGACAAATCATTTGTAAGTGTTAAATGATGGTTGTATCTTAAGAACTATGATTTTTGTAACTAAATAAATGACGTTTATTAACTAGGACTATTATTTTTGTATTTTCGTGAAATTCCGTCTCCTAATATATGACGGTGTGCATAATGATAAATAACCATTATTTTAAAACACATATATCCTTATGTGACATCTACCTCGACATAAATAACGTTTATTAATTATAACCATTATGTATTAAGTGTCATAAATACACAAATACACGTAATAGTGATGAATATGCAAAGATTCTGTATGATTTATTTTTATAAATACTTTACGTTTCAGATTTTTGGAAATTGGTGTGAGTAAATGATTAAGAAAACAAGAACATTGAAACCACTAGCGTCGTATGGAAATTAGCGTTTCCTGCATGAAAAAGGGTTCACATTTGGTGCATATATTGCACCTTATGTGTTCATCCCTCTACACATTTTGTTTTTATTTTTCATATATATTTTATTTATTTATATTAAATTATATATTGCATCCTGAAATATTTTTTGCACCTAGTATCTTAAATTAATTAGTTTCCGATACTATTGTTATAGGAAAAATATTTTTGGATGCGGACTAAAATCAATTAATTTGAAATACTAGATTAAAAAAAAAAAAATTCATGATGTAACATATAATTTAATCTAAATAAAAAATATGCTCAAGGTGCACATAAGAGATGTGAAAAAAGATCCGATTTTCTCCTGTCCTTTTCTTTCAAACAAAGCGTTTTGGTGCAAAATGCACCTTGTTTCTCATTTTTTTAAAATAGCATTCACCATCCTAAAGTATCTTTTTAGTACTAGTTAGTACCCTGAAATATTTTTCAAAATCAGTTAGTATCGAAATATTTTTTCAAGATCATAAAATAATTTTTGAAGATCATATTCATAAAGTATTTTTCACTACCCGGTCGAAGATCCCGAAATATCTTTTTAATACCCGTCAAGATTAAAAATATTTTTTTAAGATCCTAAAAATATTTTAGGATACTGAAAAGAATACTTCATGATTTTGAAAAATTATTTTAGGATGTTAAGAAAATATTTTAGGTACTGACTGATCTTAAAAAATATTTCAGAGAACTTACGGTACTAAAAAGATACTTAAGGATACTGACTATATTGAAAAAATACTTCATGATTTTTAAAAATTATTTTAGGATTTTAAAAAAATATTTCAGGTATTAACTGATATTAAAAAGATAGTTCATGATGATGAATACTATTTTTTTTTTTTAAAAAAAAGAACAGGGCGCATTTTGCACCGAAATGTTGTTGTTTGAAAGAAAAGGACGACGGCAAATGGGTAATGGAAAAGGGCCAAAGCCAGATCTCTGAAAAAAGCTAATCTCTATTTTGAGCGAAAAAGAAGAAGAAACTAATCTCTATTGTCTAGACATCGTTTGGTAATAGAAAAGGACTAAAGCCAGATCCATGAAATAAACTAATCTCTAGAGTCTAGACATCGTTGTCAGACACAGACACACCACTATGATTATTTATATTTAAGGCTAAAACACGAGTTTACTTTTTCATTAATTTGTTAAGTATTTTTTTTGTTTTTTTGTTTTTTTTGTTAAATCTTTTAATTTCTGAGTATTAAGGAGAAGTAAAAATAATTAATTATGAGTAGGTATAAAATGGGAGAGTGTTTTCATACACTTCTCCCCGTCCTTATTATAAGGCATCAACTAACAATTCTCAATAACTAATAAAAACAGTTAAAGTTATTAAATTTGTCTTAAAATATAAATAATTTCTAATATTACCTATACTAATTGCATCAAATTTTAATATCATATTAATTATTACTCTCACCCACTACCCTTATTAATTATGGGCATACATGGAAAAAAAAAACATTTATTGCTCTTTAGAAATAAGCAGTGTCTTATAAAAATGATTAAATACACTCATTAGAGAAAAGGAGTACTGTACTATTATAACTATTATAAGTTTGAAAGAGGACAATCAATGTGATATTTATACTTTTTGACCAAAGACAACCAGTAACATTAACTAAACCCAAGGGAAGGATCAAGACAAGAAAATCTAGAATCGATATTTTATGATTTTATTACACTAGTTTTTAAATTATAAAAAATTCTGCAGGCCAAGAAAATTACAAAAACATCATAGAAATGATTTTGACTTAAAATTTTAAACTGTAATTTATTTTTTCACATCGTCAAAATTTTTATTGTCAAATACTTAAAATATCTAATTTTAACCATAATCTTTCTGGCATACATACACCACTTCAGCTCAACTACTTTTTGGTACAATAATTAATGTTGATATTAGTGACTGCACAAAATTATATGAAAATTAATATTTTGCTTCTTATATATTTTAACTTATTGTAATTTAATTCACACACTTTGACTTAATGCAATTTAGTTAGTTCTTATAATTTTGACTCGGTTTGTAACTCGGTCCTTATAATTTTATCCATAATATAATTTAGTCTTTGGTCTTTATTATATGTACGATTTTATTTTATAGAATATAAGGACTAAATTATAAAAATGGTTAAAACTATATGGATTGATTTAGAATTGAGTCAAAATTGTAAAGATTGAGTTACACAAAGTTAAAGTATAGGAACAGAGTTATACTCCATCCAAATCCTAAATATAAGGCATATATAATTAATTTTCTTTGAAGATATTAAGGAAGTTAAATAAATTACTTAATCATATCACATATTGTGTGTTATTATATTATATTACTATGCTCTTATTTATAAATCACTTTTGATTAAAAAACTTGGTTCTTTTTATAAGTCCTCTTTTCGTAATAAATAAGATTGTGATAATTTTGTCTATATTAATGTACGAATGAAAATAGAGAGAGAAAAAGAGTTGAAAGATATCTATTTATAAATGACGGTAAAGTTGAAAATTTACCCCATAATCATTGAGCTAACTACCTCTCTTTGGGATGTGTGATTAGTTAAAAGAGACTTATAAATATGACCAAAGTAGGATATCAGTTTATAAGTTAAACAAAATAATTTAGAGAAAAAAAGATAAATATAAGTCCTTTAAAATAATTTAATTAGCTTTTTTAATATTTTTAAAATAATCAATTCTATCTTATATTTAGGCTGGAGGAAGTATATAATTGAGTCAAAATTAGAACTAAAAGATTAATTTTCCTTTTAATGCGTGTTGGATTCATTGTGAAATTGGGTTTACTTTACTATCAATGTCTAAAAACGGAAGAAAAGAAATTCAATGTGAAGAAGGTGGTGGGAACCACTTACTGTTAACATTTTGCTTTATTACATACGTACCCTTGAAAACCACCACAATTTTCCTATATAAAGGGTTAGGACAAGTTGGGCATGAAATAGGGTTTGCACTTTGCATAGTATATATCTCTATATCATCAAAAGATCACCAAGAGATATGTCTCACTTTGGGAAGGTTGAAGCAGATGTTCACCTTAATGCTTCTGCCGAGAAAATGCATGAAGTCCTCTGCAGCAATCCTCATCACATTGCCAATATCACTCCCACAAAAATGAAAAGTGTGACTAAGCTTCAAGGTGATTGGGGAAAAGTTGGCTCTATCATTGTCTGGAACTATCTTCATGGTATGCTAAATTTTAATGTCGAAGCACTACAGTTTTTTCTGTTCATGATCACTTTCCAGATTCTAAATACAAAAAAAAAAAAAAAAAAAAAAAGTGGATTAGGAGCGGAATATGAATATGATTCTGTCACTTATTAGTTTGCCACTGAATTCTGTCGCTAATTATTTGTTTTATGTTATTTCACGTAGATGGGAAGAGCTGTGTGTCCAAGACTGTGACTGAAGCCATAGAGCCAGAAAAGAACTCACTCACTTATATTGCTACAGAAGGCGATATACTTGAACATCACAAGTTCTTCAAAATTACGATTGAAGCCATTCCAAAGGAAAAGGGAAGTGTGGCTCACTGGACTTTTGAATATGAAAAGCTTCACTCACAAATCACAGATCCTCACTCTCTGATGCAGCTTGTATCTGAGATTAGCAGAGACATTGATTCACACTTGAATCAAGGACAAGGTCATAATGAGGAACAGTTACTTGGGAAGATCGAGGTTGATGTTCACATCGATGCTTCTGCAGATAAGTTTCATGAAACGTTGAGCAGCAAGCCTCACCTCATGTCCAATATCTCTCCTGCCAACATGCAACGTGTTTCTGCAGATGCAAACTGGGGCCAACTTGGTTCTTTTATTACCGTGTATTATCTCCATGGTAAGTACGAGTCAACTACGTACTTTATGCGCGCGCGCGCACATGTATATATATATAGAGAGAGAAAGGTAAGGTATACACTTTTTCTTCAGTACTTGTCTCAGGTTTTATTCTTGGGAAAACGACACTTTGAACAGTTAAGGTTGCTTTTGGTTGACCTCTCATCATTTATAATTGAGTTCCAGTCATTTTTAATCATATTATTAAAACTTTACTCGAGTCAGTGGGTTTAACTAATGAATTGATAAACTAGCCTGCTGGCCAGTTGATCAAGAGTTTTGGACGAATCAACTGGGTTATATTACTGACCTTTGAACTATTTTGTCGACCTGTCCAGTTTTTGATAGTATCTTGTTTTCAAGTCACTGTTGTCCCTTAGTTGTTACGTATTCTTCTTTTAGGGCCCAAAGTGTCGTTTTATCTTTCGATTTTACCACACAAGATCTATCGACACTTTAAAAAAACGATGTAATTACTGGCAGAATTAGTGACGAAAAATATTTTGTTTCCGCCACTAGTCCTTCATAAATTCTGTCACTAAACTAAATCTGTTTTATTAGTGCGAAGAATAAGGTTCACTTTGAACAGGAGACTGAAATATTTGTGTTGTACATGAATTGATGCAGAAGGGAAACACTGTGTAGGTAAAGACGTGATCCATGCCATAGATGAGAGCAAGAAGTTGATCACTTTGAGAGTTGTGGAGGGAGATATTCTGAAGGATTTCAAGAGCATGGACATAACAATACAAACAACTCCAAAGGAAAAGGGCAGTGTGGTGCATGTCACCTTGGAATATGAGAAGCTCAAAAGTCACATTCCTGACCCTCACACTTTCGCACAGGTGATTACTCATATTTTCAGAGACGTGGGCTCCCATCTTGCCCTCTAGATTGATACATACATACGTATATGTGTGTGTAAGAATAAAAACAGTGTGTGTGCTGTTCTTCTATGTTATATATATGAAGAATAAAAGCAGCTTCATATTCACAAGTTGTAATGCTTGGTGAGGTGCTTTGGATCTTATGTAATACTACTATCAGCTGCTGTTCTTATAATTAAGTGTGTGATGTAAGACTTGAGATTATTCATGGTATAATAACTCAAGTTTATGATTCTCAAGTGTTTAATTTTCTGGCGCGCCAGCCAACTTATCGATCTCGTTTGTTATGATTAATAAACTCTTATTATTTAGATATCCTTTTAGTCGTCATTTCATAAGGATGAAGATGTACTTAATTATTCGTGCATGAATATTGTAGCCACGGATATTTATCTGCATTTGAAAATTGTTGTCGTAATTAAATAATATTTATTGCATGTTCACATGACTTGGTGGGAATTACTTTTAGTGCTTATGGACATGATGAACATCAAGAGCTTGTCACCATTTTAGATAGTTGAGATCTAATTTGAATGGTTTATATAAATTTTTTTTACTGCTACTTTTTCCAAAAAAAAAAAAAAAAAAAAAAAACATTTTAATTTCTACGTAATATAGAATAAAGATAATTTCTTAACTGTGAGTTTTTTATAAAATGAATTTTTTTATTTAAAAGATTTGATTGAAAATCTTAAATTTGAACAGTTGAAATTTTATTTTAATGGTATAGATCTCACCATAGTGATGGGCATTAATTGTTTCAATGAACATTAAATGTTTTCTTGATATATGCTCAATTTCATTTTTGTCTGATAAATAGAAATAAATTATATGAGAAGTGTTAGGAAATTGACAAAAATGACAAGGTTCAAGATCAACTTAAGCCTTGTTTTGTTGTCTATATAAGAATTACTTAATTTGGGTAGATTAATTAATGACATAAAATAAATTGGTTAATTTGAAAGAAATGTGACACGATCTCCATAAAATATATGTCTAAGATTGTATTATTGATAACTCTCCATTTTTAGGCTAAATATCTTGGATATAAACCAAAATAGAAATAGTTTTGTTTAGGATAAAAATAAATAATAAACTAAAAATTTATTTTCTTCTTTTTTACCTTATTCGACAAAATGATGCCGTGAGAGGAGCAGAGAAGAAACGTTAGATTTACCACAGGGACGATGTGGTTTGGTCCTTATTATAAGTTTAGTTTGAGAGTAATGAATGAGTTTTTTTCCTTTATTAATTGCAATAAATATAAATTACTTATTCATGTTGACTTTTGGAACCAATTATAAATAAGGGAAAAGTTAAAAATTTAGGCTATAATAATTAATGAGTTTGGCTTTTTTTTTTTTTTTAAAAAATATTGTTCATCGTCTTCTTGGACGATCTGGTGAGCGGCTGGATCTTCATCGTCCTCATCATTTGTAAAGAGACCGAAGGATTGGAGGCATAGTTCACTATTCATCATCATCAACCAGAGAGGTACGCCAATAATGAGAATGAAACAGAGGATTTCGACGGAACGAGGGACGCCGTTTTGGGACTCTGCTCTCTGACTTCTTTTCTTTGTAAATTTCAACGGCTGGACTAGATTGGAGTGGAGGGTGACGTCATCTTCGTTTGTAATTACATTAGAAAAAAATGATAAATATATGAGAAGATGAGTTAAGATCTTATATTTTGAATTACATTGCAATATTTGTGCCTCTTGGTTTCCCCTAACAATTTTGCTTCCTAGTTTATTGATTGTTCAGTTATTTGTGCCTGAAAATTGAAATCACGAGAGCGTCGTATGGATATTAGAGTTTCCTGCATGAATAAAACTAATCTCTATAGTCTAGACATCGTTGTCAGTTTTCACACACACACACACCACTATGATTATTTATATTTAAGGCTAATGAAAACACGAGTTTACTTTTTTGTTAATATGTTAAGTCTTTTAATTTCTGAGTATTAAGGATAAGAAAAAATAATTAATTACGAGTAGTTATAAAGCAGGAGAATGTTTTCATATAATGTACTATTATAAATTTTAAAAAGGAGAATCAATGTGATATTTGTATTTTTTGACCAACGACAACCAGTAACATTACCTAAACCCAAGGGAAGGATCCAGACAAGAAAATCTGGAATCGATATTTTATGATTTTATTTTTATCACACTAGGTTTTTTTTTTTTTTTTAAAAAAAAAATCTGCAGGCAAAAAAATTATAAAAAAAATCATAGAAATAATTTTGACTTGAAATTTTAAACTGTCATTTATTTTCTACATTATCAAACTTTTTATTGTCAAATACTTAAAAATATCTAATTTTAACCATAACCTTTTTACCATACATGGAACACCTCAGCTCAACTACTTTTTGGTACAATAATTAATGTCGATATTAATGACTATGGGAAAATTAATATTTTACTTACTATAGTTTTAACTTGATTGTAATTTAATGTACACATTTTGACACAGACAAACTTAGTTATTATAGTTTTGACTCAGTTTGCAAGTTAGTTCTTATGATTTTATATATTTCATAATTGAGTCTCTAGTCTTTATTATATATAAGATTTTATTTTATAAAATATAGGGACTAAATTATAAAAATGGTTAAAACTATAAGCATTTTGGTAGAATTGAGTCAAAACTATAAAGATATTGAGTTACACCAAGTTAAAGTATAGGAACTGAGTTATACTCCCCTAGTACTAAATATAATACATATATAATTGACTTTTTTTTAAAGATATTGATTAAGCTAAATAAGTTACTTAATCATAATATATGTAGCATGTTATCAGATTATATATCAGTTTATAAGTTAGAAAAAATAGTTTAAAGAAAAAAACGATAAATATAAATACTTTAAGATAATTTAATTATTTTTCTTAATATTTCCAAAAAAGTCAATTATATCTTATATTTACGATTGGAGAGAGTATATAATTGAGTCAACATTATAGGGACTAAAAGATTAATTTAACTTTAATGCTTGGTTTGCAATGCGTGTTGGATTCATTGTGAAATACGGTTTACCTTACTATCAATGTCTAAAAACGGAAGCAAAGAGATTCAATGTGAAGAAGGTGGTGGGAACTACTTACTGTTAACATTTTAATTTATTGCATATGTACCCTTGAAAACCACCTCAATTTTCCTATATTGGTTAGGAGTTGTAAGCCTTCGTTGTGCATGAAATAGGGTTTGCACATTGCATATTATATATAGTTATATACTACATAAATTTTTTTTGTCAATTTGTAATGGTTAGCTTGTAGCGGTTTATTGTGAAACCACTATAATTTTGTAATGTTACGACTTGTGTAAAGTGGCGTGCTGATATTTGTAGTGGTTCTCACAAAAAAACTGTAACAGTTTATTTATACAAACTGTCATAAATGTGGTGGTTCATTTGTAGTGGGTCATATGAAAAGAACCGCTACTGAATCCAGAGGGACGCATACTTGTAATGGTTTTCATGTATAACCGTTACAAAATGTGGAGAGTTGGCACAGTGTTAGCGGTTATATAAAACCGCCACAAAATTCCCCATTGCATGAGGTAGGATTTATTAATTTGTAGCGGTTGAGGTAGCACCTTTTGTGAAAACCGCTACAAACATCAACACTTTGTATTAGTAAAACTGCTACAAATTTCAACTCTTTAAACTCGCTGTCACCCCACAGTTTGCCAGTTTTCGTAAATTCATTTCTCATGCGCCTTCTGAAAGATTTTGCTACATCGCTAAGGTTCTACTCAAGCACTTACAGAGTTAGGCACTTGAGGTTAGAAAAGTTAACTCTTTTATTTCATTTTCCCCCTATAATTCTAATTTTGTTATAAATATTGATAATATTTTTTTAAATATTTTATAATAACTACAGTTATTATAACTTCCAGAAAAGATAAGGGCAAGAAGAAGGAGGTTGAGCGTCCCCAATGCAAGACCTATTCTAAGGGGGAGCAACAGTAGAGGAGGCAGTGGTAGGGGCAATAGATGGCAGCATGGATGTAGACGTGAACTCTATCTCATATTTAGGACATGAGGAGTATATAATTAAGTCAAAATTATAGAGACCAAAAGATTAATTTTCCTTTTAATGCGTGATTTGCAATGCGTGTTGGATTCTTTGCGAAATACGGTTTACTTTACTATCAATGTCTAAAAACGGAAGAAAAGAAATTCAATGTGAAGAAGGTGGTGGGAACCACTTACTGTTAACATTTTAGTTTATTACATACGTACCCTTGAAAACCACCACAATTTTCCTATGTAAAGGGTTAGGAATAGTCGTACATGAAAAAAAGGTTTGCACTTTGCATATTAGATATCTCTATATCATCAAAAGATCACCAAGAGAGGTGTTCACCTTAATGCTTCTGCCGAGCAATTGCAAGAAATTTTCTGCAGCAATCCTCATCAAATTGCCAATATCACTCCCGCAAAAAGTTGACTCTATCATTGTCTGGAACTATCTTCATGGTATGCTAAATTTTAATGTCTAAGCACTTTAGGTTTTTTCTATTCATGATCACTTTCCAGATTCTAAATACTAGGGGAAAAAAAATAGTGGATTAGGAACGGAATATTATTATGATTCGTTGTCCAATAGACTGTCACTTATTGATTTGCCACTGAATTCTGTCGCTAATTAATTGTTTCTTGTTATTCACGTAGATGGGAAGAGCGGTGTGTCCAAGACTGTGACTGAAGCCAGAAAAGAACTCAATTACTTACCATATATTGCTACAGAAGGCGATATACTTGACCATCACAAGTTCTTCAAAATTACGATTGAAGCCATTCCAAAGGAAAAGGGAAGTGTGGCTCACTGGACTTTTGAATATGAAAAGCTCCACTCACAAATCACAGATCCTCACTCTCTCTGATGCAGCTTAAATCTGATATTAGCAGAGACATTGGTTCGCACTTGAATCAAGGACAAGGTCATAATGAGGAACAGTCACTTGGGAAGACCGAGGTTGATGTTCACATCGATGCTTCTGCAGATAAGTTTCATGAAATGTTGAGCAGCAAGCCTCACCTCATGTCCAGTATCTCTCCTGCCAACGTGCAACGTGTTTCTGCAGATGCAAACTGGGGCATGCTGGGTTCTCTTCTGACCGTGCATTATGTCCATGGTAAGTACGACTCAACTACGTACTTTATGCACGCGCATATATATATATATGTATAGAAAGAGAGAGAGAGCGAGAGGGAGAGAGAGAGAAAGGTAAGATATACTCCCTCTGGTCCTTATTATAAGACACCAACTAGCAAATTTATTTGGTCATTTTTATAAGGTACGATTCCCAATGAGCATTAATTAGTTTTTTTTCCATGTTTGCCCATAATTAATAAAGGTAATTGTTGAGAGTAATAATTAATATGATATTAGAGTTTAGGGTAATTAGTAAGGGTAATATTGGAAATACCTAAATCCTAGGACAACTTTATTAACTTTAACTACTTTTATTGGTTTGTGAGAAAAGTTAGTTGGTGCTTTATAATAAGAACCAGTGGGAGGGAGTACACTTTTTCTTCAGTACTTGTCTCGGGTTTTATTCTTGGGAAAACGACACTTTGAATAGAGCGTTTCTTTTGGTTGACCTCTCATCATTTATAATTGAGTTCCTGTCATTTTCAATCATAATATTAAAAATTAACTGAGTCAACGGGTGTAACCAATGAATTGATGAACTAATGTATTGGCCAGTTGTTCAAGAGTTTTGGACGAATCAAATGGGTTATATTACTGACCTTTGAACTATTTTGTTGACCAGTTCAGTTTTTAATGATTTCTTACTGTGGTCCCTTAGTTGTTACCTATTCTTCTTTTGGGGTCCAAATTGTCGTTTTATCCTTCGATTTTACCACACAAGATCTATCGACACTTAAAGAAAAACATGTAATTACTGGCAGAATTAGTGACGAAAAATATTTTTTTCAATGATTCCGCCACTAGTCCTTCTTAAATTCTGTCACCAAAATAAATCTGTTTCATTAGTGCGAAGAAGAATAAGCTTCGCTTTGAACATGAGACTGAAATATTTGTGTGGTACATGAATTGATGCAGAAGGGAAACAATCTGTAGCTAAAGACGTGATCCATGCCATAGATGAGAGCAAGAACTTGATCACTATGAGAGTTGTGGAGGGAGATATTCTGAAGGATTTCAAGTGCATGGACATAACAATACAAACAACTCCAAAGGAAAAGGGCAGTGTGGTGCATGTCAACTTGGAATATGAGAAGCTCAAAAGTCACATTCCTGACCCTCACGCTCTCGCAGAGGTGATTACTCATATTTACAGAGACGTGGGCTCCCACCTTGCCCTCTAGATACATACATACATACATACATACATGTGTGTGTAAGAATAAAAACAGTGTGGTTGCTGTTCTATGTTATATGAAGAATAAAAGCAGCTTCATATTCACAAGCTGTAATGCTTGGTGGGGTGCTTTGGATCTTATTTGCTGCTGTTCTTATAATTAAGTGTGTGATGTAAGACTTGAGATTATTCATGCTATAATAACTCAAGTTTATGATTCTCAAGTGTTTAATTTTCTGGCTTGCCAGCCGTCGAATAATGATCTCGTTTGTTATGATTAATAAACTCTTATTATTTAGAGATATCCATTTAGTGGTCATTTCTTATGGATGAAGATGTACTTAATTATGCGTGCATGAATATTGTAGCCAGTAGACACAAACATTTATCTGTATTTTAAAATAGTTGTCTTAATTACTCAAAATTTAATGCATGTTAATATGACTT
This sequence comes from Acacia acuminata, assembly GCA_019022655.1. Lineage (NCBI taxonomy): Eukaryota > Viridiplantae > Streptophyta > Magnoliopsida > Fabales > Fabaceae > Acacia > Acacia acuminata. The sequence continues at coordinate 1,271,607 of JAFJYI010000150.1, read as the reverse complement.
GGTGGGAATTAGTTTTAGTGCTCATGGCATGATGATCATCAAGAGCTTATCACCATTGAATAAGATAATCGAGATATAATTTTAATGGTTCATATTAATTTTTTTACTTCTACTTTTTTCAAAAAAAAAAAAAATTTTATATTAATATCTATATGATATACTATAGAGACAATATCTTAACTATCAATTTTTTTAATTTAAATGTAGTTAATTGAAAATCTTAAAGTTAAACATTTGAAATTCTATTTTAACGGTATAGATTTCATCATAGTGATGAGCATTGATCGTTTCAATGAATATTAAATGTTTTTTCCCTATCCCCAATTGCCCATATTTTATAAGAGTAGCGAGATAAGTCAAAAATTAATACTCTTCTGGTAAGGCACTGATTTGACTGAAAAACCTTAGTCGCCCTCGGGTCAAATCACAATTTCCCACGAATTAAAATGCAATACAAAGGCAAACAACTCGGATCGTTCTCTTATCAAGGAGCCTTTTATTTTGAATTCCCTAGGTAAAACTAAGTGCTAAAAACATGGTTAGAAAAAGGGTTTTGAAATTGATTTTCTCTAAACTATAATTCATAAAAAATAAAGAAACTAAATTCTATTCTTTTTGGTATTTTTTTGGAAAATAGTGAAAAATGCTTTGGATTAAAAGGGATTAATTATGGATGCTCTTGGTAATGAAGAAGATGGCTATCATTGCTTAAAATATATATGGGAGTTAATTTTTCATTAAGTCTAAAGAACAACCTCAAGATAACACTTGAGTCCAATAATCTCAATTAATAGTAGCTCCTACAAACATAGCAAATTACTACCTTTTGAGATATTGTTAAAATCCACTTAATGTGTAATTAAAATTGGGATGATGTAAATTGTTCTTCTCAATTTGAATGTTCTAACGAACCATTCACAAGCTAAAATCAACTATGATTACTAATCACCAACATGACAAAGAAGCACAATTTCATCAAGCATATTAAGTAATTTAGAAATTTCAACATCAAAATAATCATCCAATTAAAACTACAATATCCAATCCACATGGACACATAACAGTCATCCAAGTCTCACAACTAAATAATGATAATCCTAAACAAGGAAATCAAATAAATAGTCTAAGCAAAAGATTAAATTAAATAACTCCCCTTTGAAGCACACTTGCTCAAGCCATTAATCTCCACCAAGAAGCAAAGATTTAGCCACTCATTAATTTAGGCTCAGCCACAGCTTCATCCCGACACTGAGAATCCATGGAAGTTGAGTGAAAAAAAAGTCCCAAGAATTTCCCTCAGCTCCTCCTGAATCAGCCCCCAAGCTCGCGTATGGTGTGAAAAATTCCTCCAGCTTCTGCAATTAATAATCTCCTCCTCCAGCTCGCGTGTCCTCTTCAGCTCGCCTCTTGTCCAGGTTCAGCGTTCTCAGCTTCTGCAATTAATTTCCCTCAGCTTCTCCTTCAGCTCGCCTCTTGTCCAGGTTCAGCGTTCTTCCTTCAAAAGCCTCCAAAATCCCATTTAATAACCCCCAGCTCGTCCAAAAAATCCCCCCAGCTCAGCCGTGAGAAATTCCAGCTCGTGAATGGCCCTGGGTTCCGTGTTTCAAGGCGTGGCTTTCTCTCCTCCAGGTTCAGCGTTAATCCTCCTCGTGTGAACACGCCCAGAATTCTTTTTGCAATCAATCTCCTTTTTTTCTCCTCGTTCCCAGCTCGCGGCGCACACACTCTTTAAAATAACCCTCAGCTCCTTCTTTCATTCACTCGTTCAGAAGCAGGTCACGGGCCCCCAATTGCATCAGCTCAACCTAATCAATAATTGCCAAAACGCAGAGTTTAAGCAGACAGGGACCTAAATGCAAATGTTGAAAAGTTTGCTTGAGGGACTAAACTGAAAAATTTAAAACTTGAATTAAAACTTTCATTTTAAATTTTGATTTAATCTTTTCAACCTCCTACAATTTTAAACCAATTAATCTAACATTAAATATTCTCATAAAAATCAATAATTAAGAGTAATTACATTTTTTTGACAATTTTGCCCTTTTTAGCCCTAATTTAATATATTTACTCTTAATCTCAATTTATCACAAGAAATACATTTAAAGCTCAATAACTATGAGAAAATACATTAAAAATCCCAATTTAATTATTAAAAATCATGTAAAAATATGGTTCAATCAATTCCCCCACACTTAGACCTTTGTACTCCTGAACAAAGGCAATTGAGCACAAGATTCCAAGTTGAAATCACTAATACATTTGAAAAATGAGCAATTTCATAATTTAAGAGCAATGGATCAATTAATCAAATTCATCAAGCCAACACAAGTGATAATCAAGTGATGTGAAGAAATTAGCTGACTATACAATCCAAAATATTAAAATGAAGCACAAGAGGACTCTCAAGGTATTAGTATTTCACTCATCTCTCCTCATTGGAATAATTTCACTCCAATTCACTTAATTAACCCCCTTACCATAAGCTTGTAACAACTCTAACATCTCCACTGCTAATAGCAATTAATGAAATGAATCAAGAGGACTTTAAAGGCTTGTAATGTTGGATGAAAGCTAAATGGAATGAATTAATGAAAAAAAAATAGTTGATATGCAAGTCAAAGTTAACGAGCAAGTTCATAGTATCTAAATAATTTAACAAACTTTTGCCAATTCTTTTGAAAATTCATGAACAAATGCCTTCTTGATATTTCTTTTGTTTTTTTTTTTTTATCAACCAAATTTTTTTTTTTTTTTTTTTTTTTTTTTTTTTTTTTTTTTTTTTTGTTTTTTTTGTTTTTTTTTTTAAACTTGGCATTTGAATGTACACATTGTTCAACTCTCTCTCTCTCTTTTTTTTTTATTGGCAATTTACTTTTGATTTTTAGAAAACTATGAACACTATGAATAATTGCATGCATACAACAAAGGAATGGCTCAAAATGGGTAGCAAATGGTAGGTGTATGAAAGTTTGTGTTTGGGTGAATATGGTTTAGAATTGAATGCCTCTTTCATTTCCATAACACTAATGCAAATGTTGTTTTGAAAAAGAGTTGAAACAAGTTCTAGAAGGTGAAAAACCAAATGAACATGCACACATGAGAAGAATTTAAGGCTCAAATATCCTTCCAACAAGGTTTTTCTCCAATGCTCACTCTAACACAATCAATTGCATAGTAAGCTAACCACAAAACATCTACTTAACTATTCCAAGTGCTAACCTTACAAAACACAACCAATCAAAACATTGCAATCAGTTAGAATTAATGCTCAACTCCTAAATGCACAAATGATATAATCACTCTTTCTTTTTCTTTTTTCAAAATGAGGAGTAAGCAAAAATCCAATCGTGGGTTCATTTCTCTTCCCATTCACTTGAAGAACAAATCATGGTTTTAAAAAGTTGCCAAAACACTAGATCTCATGAAAGTTCATAGAATTTCCCACAAATTAGACACTTCCAAAGTGGCAAATACAACCCTTTACCACTTAGGACATGCAATAGAGCAAGTCATTCTTGAAAAAATTTCTAGTTTAAGGCATTTTTTCATTTAAAAACAACCAATTAATTGGGATTCAAAATGTATTCCCCTCCCCCACACTTAATCAACACATTGTCCTCAATGTTTGTAAAGCACTTCCATCATTCTAACTTGTTCCTTAATGAAGTGGAAAGTTGTGAAGTCCAATTGCAATTGAAGCACAACACATCACATCATGATAAGAGAGAAGAGAAAAGAAACAAGCCAAAATAATAGAGAAAATTAGAGTGAAGAGGCACAATGGTAATTAAGCAAGGTGGTGGCTAAGATGCAAAGCATAGATTGGGAGTTGTTATTCTAATTACTAAACTATACTACTTCTACTTTTCTACTGAGATATTCCCTCCCCCACACTTATTTCAAGCATTCGAATCACAAATGAGTTTAACAATTCAAATCAAAGAATGTAAGTGAAGGAAAGAGACAACCCGGCCTCAAGGAGGCTTTGATGATGAATCATAGTAGAGCTTGAGGAGGTGTCCATTGACTTGAAATTCCTTTCTAGTAGTCTCGTCAAGCAACTCTACCATGCCAAATGAATGCACTTTGGTGACAGTGAAAGGGCCATACCATTTATCTTTAAGCTTCCCATCAAACAACTTGAATCGGGCCCTAAATAGCAAAACCTGATCACCAACTTTGAAATCCTTTCGGATAATCTTCTTATCATGAAGTAGCTTGGTCTTTTCTTTGTAAATGCGGGAGCTCTCATAAGCTTCTAGCCTCATTTCCTCAAGTTCTTGCATTTGTAACTTCCTTTCCAAGCCAGCTTCTTCCACATCCATGTTGCACATTTTCACAGCCCAATAGGTTTTGTGCTCTAACTCCACCGGAATATGACATGCTTTACCATAGATAAGCCGGTAGGGAGACATTCCTATTGGAGTCTTGAAAGCGGTTCTATAAGCCCATAGTGCTTCCTCCAACCTTGAACTCCAATCCTTTCTTGAAGGCTTGATAATCTTTTGCAATATGTGTTTGATCTCTCGGTTGGAGACTTCCGCTTGCCCATTCGTCTCGTGGATGATAAGGGGTGGACATTTTGTGGGTTACCCCAAGCTTAACAAGTAAGTTATCAATAACCTTATTGCAAAAATGGGTACCTCTATCACTCACTATAGCCCTCGGTACTCCAAATCTACGAAGATGTTAGACTTAAGAAACTTGGAAACCGTTTGGGCATCATCTTTCCTAGTGGGAATGGCTTCTACCCACCTAGAGAGGTAATCTACGGCTAAGAGATGTAGGTAAAGCCGATGATGGTGGAAAAGGACCCATGAAATCAATACCCCAAACATCAAATACCTCACAAAAGAGCATGGGTTGTTGTGGCATCTCATGCCGTCTACCTAACCCCCAAACCTTTGGCATTTATCACATGCCTTACAATACAAATATGCATCCTTAAACAAGGTAGGCCAATAAAACCCGAATCTAACACTTTCCTAGAGGTCTTATGAGCACTAAAGTGTCCACCACAAATCATTGAATGGCAAAGCGTAAAGTATGTCCTTGGACTCGGTCTCGAAATGCACCTCCCGATAACTTGGTCATTGCATAGTCTCCATAAATAGGGCTCATCCCAAATGTAGTGTTCAACTTCTCGTTTAAGTTTTTGAGCCTGAAAAGAAGACATATGCTCAGGTATGAGACCGGTCACAATATAATTCACTAGATTAGCAAACCAAGGAAGATAGAGAGAGATAGACATAAGGGACGCATCGGGAAATCATCACAAATAAAGTCGAATCAAGTACTCCCCTTGTACCATCCGGTAGTCTACTCGGTGGTCTCGCTACAAGGTTAGCGCTTCCAGCCTATCCTTTATGCTTATATCAAACTCTTGTAGCAAAAGCATCCACCTAATAAGCCTTGGTTTGGATTGAGGCTTAGTGAAGAGAAACTTCACCGCCGCATGATCTCGTGTACACCACCACTTGAGAATTGATTAGATATTGCCGAAACTTATCTAATGCAAATATGACAAAGAAAAAGTTCTTTTTCGTGGTTGTGTAATTTTTTTGTGCACTATCCAAAGTTCTTGATGCATAAGCAATCACATGAGATAACTTGCTATGCTTTTGTCCTAACATGACCCCCACAGAATTGGAGGCATCACATGCTAGTTCAAAAGGCAAAGTCCAATCTGGTGCATGCAAAATAGGAGGAGATATCAAGTGTGCTTTTAATTCATCAAATGCTTGTTTGCAAGAAGTATCAAAGACAAAATCAACATCTTTTTGCAATAGTTTGGATAAAGGTAGAGCTATCTTACTGAAATCTTTTATGAATCTCTGGTAAAAACCCACATGCCCTAAGAAAGAACAAAGTGTTTTAATATTAGTGGGGTAGGGCAATGAGGAAATCACCTCAATTTTAGCTCTATCAACTTCAATGCCCTTGCTAGATATCAAATGACCAAGTACTATCCCATGATCAACCATGAAATGGCACTTCTCATAATTCAAAACCAAATTTTTCTCAATGCATCTAGCAAGAACATGGTCCAAACTATCTAAACAAGCATCAAATGAATTACCATACACTGTAAAATCATCCATAAAAACTTCCATGCAATTTTCAAGAAAATCAAAGAATAGTGACATCATGCAACGTTGGAAAGTGCTAGGTGCATTGCACAATCCGAATGGCATTCTCCTATAAGCATAGGTACCAAATGGACAAGTAAAAGTGGTCTTTTCCCGATCTTCGGGGCTAGTGGAATCTGGAAATACCCTGAATAGCCATCTAGGAAACAATAGTGACTCTTACCCGCCAACCTTTCAAGCATCTGATCTATGAAGGGCAAGGGAAAATGATCTTTCCTAGATGCTTCATTCAATTTCCTATAGTCTATGCACACTCTCCAAGCATTTTGCACCCTAGTAGGTATCAACTCATCATTTTCATTCTTGACCACGCTTATCCCACTCTTCTTAGGCACTACATGCACCGGACTAACCCACTCACTATCTGAAATTGGGTAGATGATACCCGCACTCAATAACTTGGTTACTTCTTTCTTAACCACATCTAGAATTAGGGGGTTTAGTCTCCTTTGGGGTTGCCTAAGGGGTTTGGATTCCTCATGCAAAAGGATCCTATGGGTACAAATAGCCGGACTAATCCCGGGATGTCGGCTAAAGTCCAACCAAGAGCCTTTCTATTTCTACTCAAAACATCAAGCAATCTCTCCTCCTCACTCACGTACAAAGAATTTGAAATAATAACGTGCAATTTTCCATCGCAGCAGAAGGGAAAGCATATTTCAAATTAGAGGGGAGAGGCTTAAGCTCTAAATCGAGGTTGGACAATAGAGGGAATTAGTCTCGGAAGATCAAGGGTAGTAGAAATACTCCCTTTGCAAACTTAGGAGGTGCATGGCTTGTGCTAAGCTCCATAGACTCTACCACTTGTTCATTGGTCTTCCCAAGTGTTGAACCAATACTAGGTTGGCTTACGAAAGCAACGAGGCTTGGGGAAAGTAGTCTCCTTCATACCTACTTCACAAGGAGTGATTAGCTCATTTAAAAATCTCAAGGTATGAGGAGTGATCTTAGTTCTATGATTAAGCAATGAGTTAGAAGGTGGCCCTTTAACCACATTGTGTTGAGGTCCAAAGTGAGTCACATGAGAGGATGTCTTCGTCGGTGTGAGGGCTATCCCCTTTGAGAACAAATCATCTAAGTCTTGGCTACCGACCTCAAACTCAGCTTCCTCCACTAGTCTGTGACCCGAAACATTGAGAAAAACACCTTCCTCACAAGCATCATCACTGAATAATGAATCATTGGAAGAATTAAGCTCAAATGAACTAAGAGAAGTAAGAGAAAAATCATCAAGGGATGATAACCAACAATCAACCATCGATGAGTCAAGGTTGGAAATCTCACTCCCAAGTGAATCAAAATTGTCAACGAAGGAGAAGGGAAATTTATCATCACATGAATCCAATGAAATACCACATTCAAGATTACAATTATTGGTGTGCAGATTAAGCTCATATTCTTCAACTAAATCATCAATGGCAAAATCAATTGAATTCACACCTAATAAAGAGTAATCTTCAAAAGGATGTTTCATGGCTTCATACATATTAAAACTCAGTTTGTTGTTACCTACTTCCATAGTGATTGACCCATCTCTCATGTCTATAAAGGTACTAGCTGTTCTCATAAAGGGTCTCCTAAGATAAGGGTGCATTCACTAGACTCTTGAGACATGTCCAACACATAGAAGTCAAAATAGGGAAAACCAAGTCTTTGACTTTAACAAGCAAATCCTCAATGATGCCTAGTGGGTGCCTAATGCTCCTATCGCTAGTTGGAGAACTACACTAGTCCTCTTAAGCTCTTTGACACCAAGGGATTTAAAAATGGCACTAGGCATGACATTAATGGCTGCCCCTAAATCTAACAAGGCTTGAGCTACATTCACATTACCTACGGTACAAGGTATAGTGAATGAGCCGGGATCCTTGCACTTAACAGGAGTTGGGGTTTGAAAAGGGCGGACACATTAGAGCTAATTTGCACTCTCTCATTAGGCCTAAACTTCCTCTTGTTAGTACAAAGCTCTTTCAAGAATTTGCAATAACTAGGCATAGACTTAACCAATTGAAAGAAAGGAACATTGATATGTAACTTGCTAAACAAATCATACATTTCTTTCTCATTTTGTTCCTCATGTATTTTCTTGCCTTGAAAGTAAGCTTTAGGAAAAGGGAGTTGAGAAATTTTTACCTCCTTACCATTGGTATTGGATAAGGTGCCTTGCTCGCTTGACTCACCTTTCTCAAAAGTGCTTCTTTCCTTGGAGCCAACCTCTCTCGAAGTGGTTGTTGTTCCACTTGAGGTTGCTCAATTGCTTTGCTATTCTTCTTCTCAAGGATAGCCTTCTCTTTGAAGCTTTCGATTCGTGTAGCTTTATTGGGCTCAAAGGTGGACTTTCAACCTCTATTTCTTCATCCACATCATTGTCAACCTCTTCGGGGAAACGTACCTTCTTACCACTCCTTAACTCAATAGCATTGAGTGACTTAGGATTGATGACAAGTATTTGAAGGAATAGAACCACTTGTCTTAGCATGCACATCACTCACGTAAATTAGAGAGTTGAGTCAAGTGGGATTGCACATTGTTATGCTTCAACTCCAATTCTTCCAACTTCTTGCACACATAAGCCATTTGATTGCTATCACTTGCCACATCACTTTGTAGCTTTTGTAGGGTATTGGAAATAGAAGAGAATTGACCATCATTCACAGCTTTATCTTCCATCATCCGGTTGTTCATACTAGTAAGTTGAGAAACCACACTCTTCAACAATTGAGTGTTCTCATCACCCTTAGACTCTTGAATAGGCACCATTTGCCCACGGTTTGACCCATATGGTTGGACTTGATATGATGAACCTTCTTGGTTTCTCCAACCAAAATTAGAATTAGGTCTTCTACCTTCATTGTAGGTGGTTGTGTTAGAATCCCACCTTTGTTGTTGTTGATTGGGCCTTCCCGGTACATGGCATTCACTTCCTCATGGTGATTAGGGCATAAACTTGTAATGTGCATCATTGAACCACAACTATCACAACTAGGTGCAACAATAGCTTGTGAAGTAGGGGAAGGAGGTCCTCGTTGAATACTCGATTATGAAGTTCGATGTGATTAGAGAAAGTTGTGAAGTGACCGTATCCATCTTAGACTCAAGTGAGACCATTCTCTCGTTGGATCGATATCGAAACTCCTCTTATATCTCTCACATTGTATTGTTGAGTATTTCTTGCTCGTATTCTGATTTGAGCCCATCCTTCTTCTGCTGTGCAATCTTCCAAAGAACCTCCAGCTGCAGCATCTATAATGCCTTTCTCATTAGGCAGAAGACCTTCACGAAAGTATGTAATCAACTGTTCATCAACAATTTGATGGTGTGGACACTTAGCTAAAAGCTCCCGAAAGCGACACCAATATTCATAGAAGGACTCCAAAGGGTCTTGTTTGATAGAGTAAATCTCCTTTTTAAGCTCCCCAATCCTTGCATCGTAAGTATTTTTCCAAGAAGGCTTTCTTCAAATTAGCCCATGAGTGAAGAGCATCATTAACATGCCTAGGTAACATCATGTACCATTCCCGAGCCTTCCCTTCTAAAGTAAAATAGAACACCTTTAATTTCACATCATCTAGGCGAGCACCAACAAGGCTTCATATTTGAGCAAGCCACATGTAAGGCATTGAGATGGCTACAAGGGTCTTCCTTTTCAAGTCCATGGAAACGAGGTAATGAATTAAGCAAAGGACCCTTAAGCTCAAAATTAACCTCAAGGTTAGGGCATGCAATGTTGAATGGATCATGAGTGACATCTGATCTTGTCACATCCCTTATAGTTCTCCTCCTTTGTTGACCATTGTTTTCACCTTCCATGGCTGTACCTTGTGAAGCACAATCACTTAAGTCAATGAAAAAATCAAGATTAAAAGAGTGATCAGAGTCCCCCTCAAATAGGTCGGACATATAAAGCGGTCAAGCAAGCAATGAAACAATGGAGTACCAAAATTGCTTGCACACAAATTCCGGAAAAAAAAAATGAATGTGCAAAGTGGAAGGAGCGAAGTGTTTGTGAGTATGTATGATGTGTATGGGCAAGCAAAGATGCTAGGATGCAAATGCAAATGCAAAAACAAAGAAAATCAAGATATTTGGTTGGTTTTTCTCAAAAATTTTGATGCAAGAAAACAAATTTTGATTTTTTTTTTTGAAAATTATATTATAAAAAAAATGAAAGAAAACCTAATAGGCTCACAAGGGCAAACCCCGTCAATTCGAACCAATTGACACTTAGTAAACCAAAGGAGTCAAAATTGACTCCCCAGAACGGCGCCATTGATTTGACAAAAAAACCTTAGTCGCCTCGGGTCAAATCACAATTTCCCACGAATTAAAATGCAATACAAAGTGCAAACAACTCTGGATCGTTCTCTTATCAAGGAGCCTTTTATTTTGAATTCCCTAGGTAAAACTAAGTGCTAAAAACATGGTTAGAAAAGGGGTTTTGAAATTGATTTTCTCTAAACTAAAATTCATAAAAAATAAAGAAACTAATTCTATTCTTTTTGGTATTTTTTTGGAAAATAGTGAAAAATGCTTTGGATTAAAAGGGATTAATTATGGATGCTCTTGGTAATGAAGAAGATGGCTATCATTGCTTAAAATATATATGGGAGTTAATTTTTCATTAAGTCTAAAGAACAACCTCAAGATAACACTTGAGTCCAATAATCTCAATTAATAGTAGCTCCTACAAACATAGCAAACTACTACCTTTTGAGATATTGTTAAAATCCACTTAATGTGTAATTAAAATTGGGATGATGTAAATTGTTCTTCTCAATTTGAATGTTCTAACGAACCATTCACAAGCTAAAATCAACTATGATTACTAATCACCAACATGACAAAAAGCACAATTTCATCAAGCATATTAAGTAATTTAGAAATTTCAACATCAAAATAATCATCCAATTAAAACTACAATATCCAATCCACATGGACACATAACAGTCATCCAAGTCTCACAACTAAATAATGATAATCCTAAACAAGGAAATCAAATAAATAGTCTAAGCAAAAGATTAAATTAAATAACTCCCCTTTGAAGCACACTTGCTCAAGCCATTAATCTCCACCACCAAGAAGCAAAGATTTAGCCACTCATTGATTTAGGTTCAGTCACAGCTTCATCCACACAAAGAAAATCCATAGAAGTAGAGTGAAAGACAAATCTGGAATTTAAATGAAAAAATGGTCTGTGGGTGTAATGAAGGAGTGTGTGAGTGATGATGGAGAATCCCCAGCTCCCATGGTGTGAACAATTCCTCCGGTTCTGCAATTAATAATCTCCTCCTCCAGCTCTCAGTCCTCTTTTTGCCTCTTGTCCAGGTTCCGTTCTCTTTGCAATTTTTTCTCCTTATCCCTCGCCTCTTGTCCAGGTTCACGGGTCTTCCGCCTTCAAAAGCCTCCAAAATCCCATTTAATAACCCCCAGCTCCCCCCCTCGGTGTCCAGGCGTGTGTAGATTTTCAGCATTTATTCCCCATTAATCTCTCGGGTTGTTTCATTCCTTTTGGCTTTCCTCCTCTTAGGTTGAAGGTTTAATTTTTTAAAATCAATTCCCCTTAGCTACGTCTTGGGCCTTTTGTAATCAATATCCTGGGCTCCAAATCCCCATTTATTGCGTAACCCTCGGGTCCTGGTCTTTCAATTCAATGAAGAAAGGGCCCCCAAGTTCAGCTGCCCTAATCAATAATTGCCAAAACGCAGAGTTTGAGGACAGGGACCTAAATGCAAATGTTGAAAAGTTCTTTAGAGGGACTAAACTGAAAAATTTAAAACTTGAATTAAAACTTTCATTTTCAAATTTTGATTTAATCTTTTCAACCTCCTACAATTTTAAACCAATTAATCTAACATTAAATATTCTCATAAAAATCAATAATTAAGAGTAATTACATTTTTTCTTTGACAATTTTGCCCTTTTTAGTCCTAATTTAATATATTTACTCTTAATCTCAATTTATCACAAGAAAAACATTTTTAGCTCAATAAATATAAAAAAATACATTAATAAATCCCAATTTAATTATTAAAAATCATGTAAAAATATGGTTCAATCATGCATGAAACTTACAATTAGTATTTTGATCATATCATAGACATTTTCAAACAAAAATGTGGATTTTGAATACCACAAAAATAAAAACCGAATAGTAAACAGAAAAAAAGTGAGACTTGCGACTTAAGGGAGTAGTATATATACGTAGTTAAGAATTGAAGCAAGAGTTTCCAAAACTCTTCAACAGTACTGCAATCTCTAGGTCCCATTTTTTATTTACCACCTGCACACACACACACACATATAATCAAAATAATAAACTTAAAAATCAAAATAATTAAATACAAGTAAGTATTAATTAATCATAAGAAAACATTTAATTAAGGGACCTTTTTGTTTGCCAGAGACTTTGGAGAGGAAGAAAATGAAGACAATGATAAGAGCCACGCCAGCAATGAGTCCAATTAGTAAATGTCTCTTGAATATTTCAATTCAATGAACCCTTTGTAATTTTCCTTTAGTATTTATGTCTTTTCACAAGTATAAAAAAAAAAAAAAAAAAAAAAAAAAAAACCCTTTTTTGGAAAAAAAAAAAAAGCACATCTCTGGATGTGATCAAATCATTGTTTCTTTTTTCTATTATTCCTTTTGTATTGGCATTTGACAGCACCTCTTTTTTTATAAGCTAAGAATATTCATATAACGCACTAGGAGATAAAAACTATAATTAATCAATTAATTAATAATATAAAAGGGATAGGAAAAAGGTAAAATTTATTGAATTGATTTCTGGTAGCAACATTTAAAAATGTAACCCCGTATTTTATTTTTGAATTAAATTAAAAAACATATTATTATCCAGCCTGCAGTAAAATAATTTTATATTCACAATTTATAAATATATAATTCTTAAAAAATATTTTATTAATGTGTAAAGAATAAATTTTTATTTTTAGTTAGGGTTAAGTAGCAATTTTACCCCGGAAGTATACCCCCAGGAGCAATTTTGCCCTAAAGTTTTTTTAGATTCAATTTTACCCCAGAAGTTTTTGTTTGGAGCAATTTTGCCACTCCGTTAACAACCACGACAGTCATAACGGTTTAACCGGGGGGGGGGATTGCTCCAAATAAAAACTTCTAGGGCAACATTACTCTAAAAAAAAACTTTCGGGGCAAAATTACTCCAAAAAAAAAAACTTCGAGCAAAATTGCTCCTAGCCATATACTTCCAGGGCTAAAATGCTACTTAACCCTTTTTTATATTTAATATTTAATTTTGAAATAATGACTCGTTAATGAAAATGCAACCCTTTTTATCTCTCGCCTTCACCGATTTATGTAATTTTGCTTGTTTAAAGTAGGCCTATTTTTAGCTTTGTTTGAAGTAGACTGTTTTTTAGTGAGGCCTATGTCCTGTTAGCCTAATTATAAAATTTTTAAAAATATAGGCCTTCTTAAAAGGGTACAGGCCAGGCTCAAGCTAAAAAATGGCCTCTAAAAAGCTAGGCTCAGGCCACTTTGTTGCCGAACAGGCCTGGCCTGTTAAGGGTGAAGCCTAGGCTAGCCTGTCGGTTTCGATCCCTAGATATATATAAATAAGAATTAAAAATATGTGATATCATAAATTGCGTTTTAACATTTTTTTTTTTTTGGGTTAAGTAGCAATTTTGCCTTGGAAGTTTTTTTTGGGAGCAATTTTGCCCTAGGAGTTTTTTCTTTTGGAACAATGTTGCCCTGGAAGTTTTTGTTTGGAGCAATTTTGCCCCTCCGTTAACAACCCTAATGGTCAACTAACGGTTGACCGTTAGGGTTTTTAATGGAGGGGAAAAATTGCTTTAAAAAAAAACTTTTGAGGCAAAATTGAACTCAAAAAAACTTTCGGGGCAAAATTGTTCCCGGGTGTCTTAGGGGCAAAATTACTACTTAACCTTTTTTAGTTATAATTGAGCTTGAAAATTTTAACATTCAATAGGTAACATTAAGATGGTAAGAGTTTATTAAAAGCTCATACTTTATACATTCAATATAAAAATATGGCTAAAGTATATATAAAAATTCTAACACTACGTTAATTTGCTAACGAAAAATGCCGACGCTAAATAACTCAAGTGATGACTAATAGCATTTAATTATACAAATTTTATATATTTTTCAATTTACCCATATTTTAAATTTAAGCCTAATAGAATCTAATTACACAATCATCACTTAAATTTAAACCATTGTCACTTTTGTTTTTGCCCAAAAAACCGTTGTCACTTGAGTTTGCATTTTTTGTTAGTAAAATTATCGGTGTTAGAATTATAGGATTAAAAGTATGCTTTATAAAGTTAAGGGACCAAAATAATACCTCATGTAAACTTAAAGGACTAAAAGTATTCTTTAGCCTAAAAATATTAAAGTTGACAAAAAAATACAAAAATATTATCCTAATTCTTTTTTCAGAGTATTGACGGAGATTAAAAGATAGGTACTGAAAAATACTTTGATCTTAAAAATAATTTATAGGATTTTAAAAATTATTTTAGGATACAAGCTGATATTAAAAAGATATTTTAGAATACTAACTAGTATTGTTGAAAAACATTTTATTAAGAAAAGAAAAAGAAAAGAAAAGAAAGACGAGCAGGTAGTATGCGGTCTTTCAAATTGCGTTCTCCTGGGGACATACACATTGTTTTCCTTCTGGTGTAATTTATCTATAAATATGAATTGAATTCCTCTAATATGAATAATTAAGAAATGAACGAAAAAGTCTGACCATTCACACAGGGTTCCAGAGTTCCCGTCATAAACAAGGAATTTAACCAGTCTCGGATCCAATCAAGTTACAGGTAAGTGTGTTATTAAGTGTGTTATAATCCTTGTCCTTTGTCCGAAATACTGTTAATTACTTCGTTGCTATCCAATTTCAAACCCAATCATGATGGGTTAATAGAGCAATTAGCTAATAGAAAGTGGTTGGCTTAGCTAGTTCCTAATTCAATTTTGTTACGTAGCTTATCTCAAGCTGTATTTGTATATTATTACAGTGATGACAGAGGAAGTAGGTTTTGATATGGCTATTTTGTACAAGGCCATATCTGAGAATAACTGGCCTGCTGTGAAAGAATTCATTGATCACCATCCCAGGGCCTTGAACCAAGAACTTGTTGCTTCAACAGGCGAAACACCTCTCCATGTGGCTGTAAAATTTGGGCATTTGAGCATGGTAGAGGAGTTGGTGAGATTTGTCCCACCAGAATACCTTAAAAAACTTGATGCTCATGGCTATACTCCACTTGGAATTGCTGCATCACATAGGGGAATCATTCCAATAGATAAATGCTTGGTGGATAAAAATAGTGATATTCTTGCTATTCCCAATGGAGACCTTAAGTCGAATCCGGTTTCATTGGCTTTTCGTGTTGGCCTCATTGAAATGGGACGTTATCTCTATTCTGTTACTCCTTTGGATGTTTTCAAACCAGAAAATGGCCCTCCGGGTCCTTCATTTGTCAGAAGCTGTTTTGTCACTGGAGATCTTGGTAATACAACTTGCAACTAGTTCTAAATCATTATACCAAAAAATCCTAATATATGTTTCATTTTCATTCCCTTCTCTATGCTTGTTCATGTTGCTATTTGATATTCCATATTATGCTATGTGATTATGATATATGATGAATAGATCTTGCCTTGGATTTGCTTCAAAAATGTGAAGAGCTGATTTTTGCTGCTGATTATGGGTACTCAACAATTGAGCACATAGCATTCTATCTTTCAGATTCTCTCAACAAAAGACAACTTCGGTTTTGGAAGCAATGGGTTTATCACTGTTAGTACATATAACTACTTTTAACTTTGTTTTTTTTTTTTTTACCATTACAATTTGTATGATTTTGTTTTTGTTGTGCGATAATTCTGTAAAGAGAAGAGCTTAAGATGAACTTCACATTTCATTTCAGCTTTTTCAAAGTACAATCCAAGTCTATAAAAACATACCCGAGACCGATATGACTTGACAGTAGGAAAAAAACAATCTTACAAAACAGAGTAGCCGTGCCTACAAACATATATTCAACTTCTGCAGATGATAGAGCCACAACCTCTTACTTTCTGGAGTTCCAGCAAAACATACCAGAACCATGAGAAAACCCATAACCTGATCTACTCTTCCCATCATCTAAGCTTCCAGCCCAATCACTACCCTCAAATATAATTAACTTGGAATCTGTAACAGGGCTAATCAATACTCCCAAATTTGATGTACCCTTTAAATGCCTCAGCACCATTTTACCTGCTACATAATGCACATTGCACCTCACATGGTTGTTGCATAGTTATTGATGATAAACTTGCTGCAAATATCACATCAGGCCTTATTGCTGTCAAGTAAAGCAAGCTTCCAACAAGACTCTTATGCCTTGATGCATCAACCTTGATATATTCTTCTCCACATTCAGATTATTTTTTGTTGACTACCAAAGGAGTATCCTTAGGCTTACAGCTGTTGGCCAAAAAAATATCTTTAAGCTTACGGCTTTGCATTTTTAACCTTCTTGAAAGCTATTGACCATAAGCTTTTTTTAGAAACAAATATTCCATGATATGTCATGAAATTGGGAAAAACAGAGCAGCCATACCTACTGTAATGAAAAGAATCAGAAAGTTGTGTATATTCATGTATAAGAGAGGTGTATTTATACAAGAGAGACGAGATGCGTCAAATTAATGACAGACAATTAGACGCGTGAATCCCTAAACATAATTACAGAATAATACCTAATCAATACCTAATCAATACATAATCAATACAATATATTTCCTAATAATGTATTTCCTAACACTCTCCCTCAAGTTGGAGCATATATGTTTATCGTGCCCAACTTGTTACAAAGGTACTCAACCCGTGTCCCATTTAAGGCTTTCGTTAAAAGATCTGCTAGCTGGTCATTTGATCGCACATGTCCCGTGGATACAACATTTTCTTTTATCTTGTCATGAATAAAGTGACAATCAATTTCAATATGCTTCGTACGTTCATGGAACACGAGTTTGATGCTATATGGAGCGCCGCTTTGTTGTCACACCATAGTTTTGCAGTAATACTTGTGGTAATGCCGATTTCCTTCATGAGCTGAAATACCCACACAATTTCTTGCACCGATTGTGACATGGCTCGTATTCTGCGTCGCACTTGATTTTGACACAACGCCTTGCTTCTTACTTCTCCAAGATATCAAGTTACCACCAACAAATACACAAACCCGTAGTGGACCGTCTTGTGGCCTTAGATCCCGCATGATCGCATCACGTAAGCATTCGACTTTAGTGTGCCCATAATCTGTATAGAGAAGGCCACGACCGGGGAACCTTTCAAATAGTGCAAGATATGCTCCAAGGCTTCCCACCGTGCCACTTTGTGGGAGATGCCATGAATTGGCTAAGTACACGACCGAAAAGGTTACATCGTGGCGAGTTCTTGTCGGATAATTCATCTTCCCAATGAGTCTCCTATATCTCTCGGGAGATGCAAATGGCTTTAGTTTCTCTCGATCAATCTTCTTCTTTAGGTCATCGGAAGTTCATCCCACATGGTATCATTTAGATCTAGGAACGGATTTGGAATCATGGGAATGCTACTTGGTGCAGCTCCAAGCTTTCCAAGTGTCCTTTAACGGATCAAGAACATACTTCCTTTGAGTCAAAAGGATTCCCTTCTTGCTTCTCAAGACTTCAATACCAAGGAAGTACTTCAACGGTCCTAAGTCTTTTGTTTGAAAGTGGGAGTTAAGGAAGACTTTAAGCTCCGAGATGCCAAGAATGTTACTCCCGAATCACAATATCATCGACATACACTACTAGAAGAAT
This sequence comes from Acacia acuminata, assembly GCA_019022655.1. Lineage (NCBI taxonomy): Eukaryota > Viridiplantae > Streptophyta > Magnoliopsida > Fabales > Fabaceae > Acacia > Acacia acuminata. Next base: position 1,253,608 of record JAFJYI010000150.1, on the reverse strand, counting down.
CATTCCCGCATTGGACTCGTTGGTAGAACACGTAATGATCACTCTTACTTTGGTTTAAACCAAACTTCTTGACCACACCACAAAACCTATCGAACCAAGCACGAGGACTTTGCTTTAAACCATACAATGACTTTCGAAGATAACATACTTTCCGATGCTCCCCCGAGCAACAAATCCAGTGGTTGCTCCATATACACTTCCTCAAGAAGATCACCATTCAAAAATGCATTCTTAACATCCAACCGATGCAAATCCCGATATGTGGCAGCCAAAGAGACAAGGAGACGGACGGAAGTAAGCTTAGCCACGGGGGAGAAAGTCTCGAGTAATCAAGGCCATAAGTCCGAGCGTACCCTTTAGCAACAAGACGAGCTTTCAACCGATCTAAGGAACCATCAGCTTTTGTCTTCACAACAAACACCCATTTACAACCAATGGCCTTCTTCCCGAAGGTAGATCAACAAGGGTCCAAGTACCGGCGGTAAGCGAGGGCCATCATTTCTTCCTCCATCGCGGCACGCCAACCAGGGTGAGTCAAGGCTTGGTGAAGGGTAGTAGGGGTAGAAATGGACTCAAGGGTGGTTACAAGGGAATAGGAAACCGGGGACAATCGTTGGTAGGACATAAACGAAGAGATAGGATAAGTACAATCAGCATAGCGCTTGGGAGGACAGGAAGGACGGGTACCTTTACGGAGGGCTATAGGTAAGTCAACGGATTGGTCAATGACAGAGTCAAGACCAAGGGGGTCAGGAACAGGAGTGGCAGGGGCGGGGGTCGTAGGCTCAGGGACCACGAGGCGGGATGGAATCCGTCGGCGAAGCGATCCAGCGAAGGCGAAGGAATAGCAACATCAACATCATCGGGAAGATCGGGGGCCGAGTAGAAGCTGCTGAACCGGTGAGATAGGAACATGATAAACCGGAGATCATCGGGGTCATCAACAACGGTGGAGGACTCGGATAAGGTCGAAGACTTGAAGAAAGACGAAGACTCATGAAAGGTCATATCAGTGGACACAAGATAACGACGGAGGTCAGGAGAGTAACATTGATAGCCTTTCTGAACTCGAGAATAACCAAGGAAGACACATTTTAAGGACTTGGGGTCAAGCTTACTAACACAAGGACGGACATCCCGAACAAAGCGGACACAACCAAAAATTTTGGGATCAACCCTAGAACACCTTAGTGGTGGGAAACAATGGAATATGGCACGGAACCACTAAGGACAGCCGAAGGCATGTGATTTATGAGAAAACAAGCAGTAGACACGGCATCGGCCCAAAACGATTTAGGTATACAAGAGTGAAACATGAGTGCACGGGCAGTTTCTAAGAGATGACGGTTCTTTCTTTCAGCAACACCATTTTGAGCAGGTGTATCAACACATGATGATTGATGAAGGATGCCATGACCATGCATATAATCAGTAAAGGGGGTAGAAAAATATTCCTTTGCATTATCACTTCGAAGAATTTTCACAGGAGTATTAAACTATGTTTGAATTTCAGCACAGAAATGATGAAAATGAGTGAACAATTCAGAACGTTGTTTCATTAAGTAAAGCCAAGTAGTTCGGGAAAAATCATCAACAAAGGTGACAAAGTATCGATAACCAACTCGAGACAAATCGAACAAGGACCCCAAACATCAGAATGAACTAAATCAAAAGGGGACGCAGCCCGTTTATTGACTCGAGGTGCCAAATGAACACGATGGTGTTTGACAAATTGACACGACTCACAATCCAAAGAAGAAACAGATAAAAACTGAGGGTACAACCGTTTTAGGGAAGAAAGGGACACATGACCGAGACGACAATGGACTTTAAAGGGAGATGACCCACCAGTACAAGCAACAGAACGCGGCACCTGATCATCAAGGATGTAATGTCCACCAGATTCGTAGCCTCTACCAATAATCTGCCTCGTCGAAAGATCCTGAATTAAACAATGGTCAGGGTATAGTGAGATACAACAATTTAAACGACGAGTCGTTCTTTGGGAGACAAAAGATTAAAGGTGAGATCGGGAACATTAAGAACAAGAGAGAGAAATGGATGGTGTTGGTAAAACAGTTCTGAACCAAGGACACGAACACAGGGAACCATTGGCGACAAATATGGAAGATAGGTTGGCATAAGGGGCATACGAGGAAAATAAATGATGGTTACCCGTCATGTGGTCGGTGGCACGGAATCAATGACCCACTTCGTGGAAGTGGTAGCAAGGCCAAAGACAAGGTACCTATAGCAAGGGCCTGCGGAGGGTGAACCGAGAATCAGGTGTTTGAGCAATATGAGCAAAGCCACGCTGCTGATCACGTTGTTGTTTAGCCTGTAATTTTCGACAATTTTTCTTGACGTGCCCAAGTTCCTTGCAATAATAGCAGGTAATGCTTTGCCCGGAAGGTGGAACAAAGAGTGCCTTGTTTAGGCCCGAGTTCCCTGGTGTCAAAGGGCCACGCCCGGCCAAAGCACCGGCATTGGGATCAACATGGTCGAAGCATGCTATCGACGAAGCACCCGTGAGAACACATCTTCAAGAGATGGAAGCTCCGACTAGACATAATGCGAGAATGGATGGTGTCGTAAGACGGATCAAGAGCTTCAAGAAAACTAAAGATAGCTTGAAATTCGAGATTCTTGATACGGTCTGCGGAGATCTCTGTGGAGACATAAGTACCTTCATTTCTTCATACAACCGTTTAAAATCTAAGTAGAAATCTTTTAAAGGTCGACCTGCGTTTCTTTGAGAGCGATAAAAGCCTTTACACACTTCATGAATACGAGTAAAGTTCCCTTTACCGAGAGAACGAAATTCCGAGATAAGCCATAATATCTTTTACCGTGTTACAATGGCTAACGAAGTCAAAATTCGAGGTTCAATGGAATTACGAACTGGAAGAAAATACGAGCGTCTGCTCGAGACCACTCCAAACTTTTCTCATCATCACCAGAAGGAGGATCCTGAGTTAAATGAGCTTCCTTTGCAACCCCCATGAGGTAAGCTCGAACAGTTTTATTCCAATCACTATAATTGGTCCAGTTCAATTTTGCATCGGTAATTTTAGCAGACATGGGGAGTATATCGGAGGTCTTAGATTCAGCCATGGATAAATAATCAAACAACTCACAACAACCAGACGGTGAATGTGATCAAGAGAGAAACCAAAGAAGCGGCGAAACAACAAACCTTGCACAAGTCAAAGCAAATAGGTTGAAAATCAAAAATCCCACACCGGATGAACAAGACGGATGAACAAGATGCGAAACAAAGACCCAAACAAAGCAACCAACGGTGCCAAACAAAGTGACAAAACAAAGCACCCAAACAGCAACCAACGGATGACGAAACAAGAACCAAACAGCACCAACGGTCGCGATGAACGGTCTGCGAAGACGATGCAACAAACATGATGAACAGTGCACCCCAAAAAAATAAAACAAAATAAACCCTAGAGTTTGTAAGGCTCGGTACCATGTAATGAAAAGAATCGAGAAAGTTGTGTATATTCATGTATAAGAGAGGTGTATTTATACAAGAGAGACGAGACGCGTCAAATTAATGACAGACAATTAGACGTGTGAATCCCTAAACATAATTACAGAATATTACCTAATCAATACCTAATCAATACATAATCAATACAATATATTTCCTAATAATGTATTTCCTAACACCTACAATCATATCTTTTCAACTACTAGAAAAAGAAAGTTGCCATGACAGACCAATAGTCTAGAAAAGCTACAACAATAAAATGACTTTATACGCATCTCACGAAGTCATAATATGTAAACTTATTTGCTTGTTCATGATAGTCTATGTTTTAGTGAAGTAAGACGAAATAAGCAAAATAATCTCGAAAAAATTGAATAGCTTCACACAACTTACTTGTCCTTCTAGTTATTAATTTTATCACTTTTACTATTTGAAGAAGCTAATGTTTCTCCATGTCTTCGATCACGTTTTGGGTGGAAGATATCAAAATACCATCAACCACACCACTAATTATTTCGTGTAGACATGCAACACGAAGGCGAGATGAATAGCAAAGCAAAAGTTACAATAATATAATACTCTTTATCAGTTGATTGGAAGATGAAATCAAATATTATTGCAAATCTAACAAAACACACACACACTCACATTAAATGATGTAAAGAAAATTTTATTTATCATGCGTGAACCTAACTATGAAGCATAGTGATAATTGAATATTTCATACACTACTTTTTGTCTCTTGATTTATAATTTAGGACTCTTTAGCTAATAAATAATGGCTTTTATACTTATTTGGGCCTTGGGCCTTTTATTATATTTTAGCCATTATTTAATAATAAATTCCAGTTTTACATTGCTTCACCATTTTTACCATAACTCTTGAACCAGACATCGGATTTGCCTCATTTTTGTCTCATATTTCAGATGATTCAGAGAGCTACAATTGTTATGAAGACATGAAGAGCAAATTCGGACAAGAGGGCGGTTGATTTTGGAGCTGAAGTTATATGTATTTTTGGGCTCGAATTTTGTAATTAAAGCCCATTTTATTTTATTTTCGTTCTGGGCCTGACTTGTGGATTGGAGCCCCATTTCGTTTTGCCATTTTAGGTTAAGTGAGGCAGTAGCCACAAACACATATTCATTCACGTTTTTAGATAGTTTTGAATCAAATACAGAAGTTTTATTTTCTCTCATCTGTTCTTCCTCTGTTCATCGTGTTCTTCGTGTTCATGATGAACTTCTTCATTTCTGTTCGATTTTCGTTCTGCATAATCATGACTAGCTAAGCTACTGTGATTGACCCATGGATTGAGGATTCCACTATCCGAGGACTCGTTCTTAACGGTAACAAATTCATTTCTGTTTTGTAATTTCGGATTCGATTTACTTTCGGATTGGGTGTTAGATTTAACGCCCGGATCGACATTTCCCAGGACGTAGTTCGAACTAGGTTAAAGTATCATTGTACGATCGTACGGATACGCCACGATTCGAATAAATTCTGGACGATTGTTCGTTGAGGGAATTTCTCGGGCAAATGCGAGATTTCGGTTTGCCCGAGTCGATCACGAGTTCGGTTATAATCTGCTTTTCGTCCGAGGAAGGGAAGTGGTGGAATTCAAAATCCTCGGGTTAATCTTCTATTTGTCCGTTTAATCTGTGTTTACTTTGTTCTGTTATGTTATTTCATTTTTATTCTCTTTGAATCAAAACCCCCAATTTTTCACTGTTTTATTCTTTCGAACCGAACCGAGGCAGAATGCGAATCGTTGGGAAACGACCCGGGTTACATTATACCGCAAATCCTTTTCTAATCTGGTTATTTTGGGAGATTACGGCAAATCTCTGTCAAAATATGGCGCCGCTGCCGGGAATTTGCATCGGTTTGATTAGTAACGATAGTGTAAATAGCTTCATTTTTTTGGTAGTTTAGGTGGTTCGGGTGGCTGGGCAGAAATTTTTCTGACTCAGATCACTCAACCTAGGTCTTATTCACAAGGAATTGGGCATTCTGAGCAAGACTCACTCCCTAAAGGGAGATGAGGTCTCACCTATTTTTGCCAAATTCCATCGTTTAGACCCTGTTTTTCCCATTTTTTGGTCTCGGTAGGATATATCGGGTATTTTAGCAATTGTTTGACTTACTCCGATTGGGCTGATTTTTGGTGAGCTGAAGGAAAATGTTATTTAACATAGGACACAGGGCTAAAGCGCTGTGGTCTTGAGATATAAGCCAAATTCCATCGTTTAGACCACTTTTTCAATTTTTGAAGTTTTTTTATTCCATTTTTGGGTTCCCCAACGGTCTAGGAGTTGCCCCGTCCAAGTCCCAAAAATTTTAAAAATCATTTGATAGTGTTTCTGGACTTGTTTAGGTCAATTTCTACCATAGGTTTTTGTTTTTGTGTTTGCTTTTGTGTGTTCTAGTGTTTTTCTACTTTTTACCACTTTTAGTGGCATTTTCGTAATTCGATTGGCTGGTGGCATTTTCGTAATTCTGATTTTCTGCAGATTCTGCCTTGTGACTATCTTTGCATGAGTACTAGGAGCACTATCAATCCGGAAGACTTGTTGCCATTTGATCCCGAAATAGAAAGGACAATTCTTACTAGAAGAGTTGTTAGGCTAAGTCGTGAGATTAATACCGAATTGGACATTGCACTTGAGTCCGATTGTGGCCATTCGATTGTGTCCATACCGTTGATCTCTCGATTGTGTTTCGATAGTACTTCGATAGTCTTGTTGTTTTCACGATTCTAGTAGCAATTTTCCTAACTCGTGAAATTATGGCGTAAGAAAAGGAAAATCGTCCTACTTTAAAGGAATTGAATGAACCTGATGTTAATTATCAACCTTTGTGCATTCAATATCCTGCCCTTGCTGCTAACTTTGAGCTTAAATCTGGTCTAATACACTTGCTACCTAAGTTTCATGGTCTTTCAGGTGAGTGTGCCATTAAGCATTTGAAGGAATTCCATCTAGTGTGCAGCACAATGAAACCACATGCAATTGATGAGGATCAAATCAAGCCGAGAGCTTTTCCTTTCTCATTGGAAGGTGGAGCCAAAGATCAGTTCTTGTACCTTCACCTTCATCTATTGGGAGTCAATGAGGTTCGAGGTTATTTATGGAGAAATATTTCCCTTCTTCAAGAGCGATTTGCGATCAAGAAGGAAATTGCCAACATTAAGCAAGTCAATGGGGAGACTTTGTATGAGTGCGGGAGAGGTTCAAAAGGTTGTGTGCAAGCTGTCCACACCACCGAGATCTCCGAGAAAGACTTGATTACCCATTTCTATGATGGTCTCGCTCCCGGTAGACAAAGGTTTAGTAGATGCTTCTAGTGGTGGGGCTCTACGTAACAAGACACCTGAAGATGCCCGAGACTTGATATCTGAGATGGCAACCAACTCTCAGTAATTTGGCACCAGGGCCAATAGTACTCCTGTTTACCATGTTCAAACACCTCCAGTCCAGTACGATTCTCGAGAGATTAGAGAATAGACTTGATGATCGACCTCTCTCGGTGAGGCGGTGGCGGTGACACGGGCGGTACAATCTTCTCCTCCTCGAGATTGGGTACTCATGTGGGTTCTGTTCGACCCTTACCATTCTACGACTCTTGCCCTACCTTGCATGATCCTACTTATCAAGACCAATCGGTAGCTTCGGTGGGAGCTTTTCCGGGAAAGCCACAATACCCGGCGAGAATAATGCCTTCTCCAACACCTACAATCCCGGTTGGAGAAATCACCCCAATTTCCGTTGGAACCGGAATCGAAACCGAGTAACCAATATCGCAAAATTCTGGGAATTACCAACGAGAGGCGATAGACCACGTAAATTTCCAACGACAATCTGCACCTCCTTTGCCTTTGCTAGCACCACCTCCTCGACCAGCCATATGTGCACCTCCACGGGCAACACAACAACGGGCTAGTAGTAGTGGTAGTGGTGGTTCCTCCCTTGAGGATATGATGAAGCAATTTGTCACGACCAATATGCGGTTCTAACACAAACCGACACTTCCATTCGAGTTTGCAAACACGTTGGGCGGTTGGCAACCTCATTGAACCGGCTTCAACCTCGGGGATCCAACACTCTTCCTTCACAAACAATTCCTAATCCTAAGGGGAATGTGAGTGCTATCTCCCTTCGTTACGGCAAGCAATTGGAGGAACCTAAACCGTGCGAGATGTGACTTCCACGTCGAAAGAGTCGAGAAAATGTGAAGATTGACTCTAAAAATAAAAAGGCAATGCAGCAAGGTGAAGAGGAAGACATCCCCATTCCTCTTCCTTTCCCTCGAAGAGCGATTCAATCTAAGAAGTTGGCGGAAAAAGCACAAGAGAAGGATATACTTGAGACATTCGAAGAGTAGAGATCAACATTCCTCTCTTAGATGCGATCAAACAAATTCCTAAATATGCCAAGTTTACGAAGGAGTTGTGCACCAATAAGAGGCGGCGAAGGGAGTGAACGAGTGAGTTTGAACCGAATGTATCGGCGCTCATCCAACTACGATGCCTCGCAGTGCAAGGATCCGGGGACGTTTTCTATCCCTTGCTATTTTGGCAACTATAGATTTGATGATTGCATGCTAGATTTAGGTGCTTCTATTAATGTCATGCACGCATCTATTTATAAATCTCTTGGTCTTGGTCCTTTACGTCCTACGGTGTTGTTGTTCACTAGCTAATAGGAGTAATGTTCATCCTTACGGTTTAGTTGAGGATGTATTAGTCAAGGTTAATGAACGATATTTCTGCTGATTTTTACATCTTAGATATGGAGGATGAGTCTCCCGGTAGTAGATCACCTATCATTCTAGGGAGGCCTTTCATGAAAACGACTAGGACTAAGATAGATGTGCATTCCGGTACTCTTTCCATGGAGTTTGGTGATATATCCGTGAATTTCAATATTTTTGATGCCATGAGACATCCTAGGGAAGAACATTCATTTTCGCATTGATGTGATTGATGATCTTGTGGATGATGTTATTGCTTGATTGGTGTCTTGATTATCCCGATTTTGCATCGAGAGTGATTCTCCCATTTGTGCATGTCTTGATAATGAATGGTGCTTTCTGTTTGCACCGATTTGCTTAATGCTTTGCATTATTTGGTGATTCGACTTGCTTGAGATTCTACATTACATGTGGATTCGATATTGATTACGAGTTTGAGCTTCACCCCGATCCTAATGTGCATCCCGATTGATTTTGATGAGCTTAACTCGATTTTGATGAGCTTGATTCGATGTTAACATTGAGTTTGTATAGACACGGTCCTTCGTTTCTTTGAATGTGGTTTCGAGGCATTTCCGGTGTGATGACATCGAGTTGTTGCAACAACCACCCAAGCTTCTTCCCTCCACCGAGCAACCACCCAAGCTTGAGTTGAAATCCCTTCCGAGATCACTGAAGTATGCATTTACGGAGGTGGATGAACAGGTTGCCGATCATTGTGGCAAATAATCTTCTTCGACCAAGAAGAGAAGGCTTAAGCTTATTGAGGGCGAACAAGAAAGCCATTGGGTGGACATTAGCGACATCGTTGGCATTAGCCCTTCTATGTGTATGCATCGAATTACGTTGGAAGAGGACTCTAAGCCGGTGAGGCAACCCCGAGACGCCTTAATCCTCTTATCCTTGATGTGGTGAAGAAAGAGGTCACTAAGCTTCGCAAGCTGGTATCATCTATCCCATTTCGATAGCCGGTGGGTTAGCCCTGGTCCAGTGTGGTTCCTAAGAAATCCGAGTCACTGTGGTAGCCAATCGGAAGAATGAGCTCATTCCTACTCGAGTTCGAATAGTTGGAGAGTTTGCATTGACTATAGGAGACTCAACCAAGCCACTCGCAAGGATCATTACCCTCTACCTTTCATTGATCGAGATGTTAGAGCGATTGGTGGAAAGTCCCATTCTTGCTTCTTGGATGGCTACTCCGGATACTTCCGGATCCATATTGCTCCCGAGGATCAAGAGAAGACGACCTTCACATGCCCCTTTGGAACATATGCCTCTGAAGGATGCCTTTTGGCCTTTACAACGCACACGGCACCTTTCGGCGTTGTATGGTAAGCATTTTCTACGAGTTTCTAGAGGATTGCATGGAGGTTTTTATGGATGATTTCACCGTATATGGGTCTGATTTTGATGCATGCTTGGCTAATTTGTCTAGAGTTTTGCATAGGTGTATTGAGTCTAATCTTGTCTTGAATTATGAGAAGTGTCACTTTATGGTTGAGTCGGGTATAGTCTTGGGACACATAGTGTCTAGGAAAGGGATTGAGGTAGATCCTGCTAAGATAGATGTAATTCTTGCTTTGCCTTACCCCGCATACTGTGCGGGAAGTTCGCTCTTTTCTTGGTCATGCGGGTTTCTATCGGCGTTTCATTCGGGATTTCAGCAAGGCGCCCGACCCTTGTCCAACCTTCGCATAAGAACACCGACTTTGTATTTGATGATGCTTGCAAGGCGGCCTTCGATCATTTGAAGCGTTGCGACTACGGCCCAGTGATCCAAGCCCCGATTGGTGCCTCCCTTTGAGTTGATGTGTGATGCTTCCAACTATGCGGTTGGTGCTATCTTGGCACAAGAGTTGATAGAGCATCTCATGTGATTGCATATGCCTCCAAGACTTTGGATCCCGCCCGATCTAATTACACCACTACGAGAAAGAGTTGTTGGCTATTGTATTTGCTTTTGATAAGTTTAGGTCATATCTGCTAGCAAGTAGAGTAATTGTTTTCTCGACCATCTTTGCTTTGAAGTTTCTTTTGAAAAGACGGATGCTAAGCCACGACTCATCCGGTGGATGTTATTGCTCCAAGAGTTTGATGTTGAGATTCGAGATAGAAGTGGAGCACAAACCGGGTAGCCGACCACTTAAGTCGCATCACTCATTCTCCCTCTCACCCCTCTTCTATTCGGGATGATTTCCCGATGAGCGGCTTCTACAAAGTTTAAGGTAAGCTTCCATGGTATGCTTGATCTAGTTAACTACTTGGTAGCTGGTGTTTTGCCTATAGATTCCACTAGGGCCCAAACCCTTAAATTAAAGAGTGAGTCAAAATATTATGTTTGGGATGACCCTTATCTGGGAAATTTTGTAGTGACCAAGTAGTTAGGAGATGTGTGCACGATCATGAGTTTCACTCTATATTGCATTTTGCTCATGCTTCGCTGTGGTGGTCACTTTGGACCCCAAAGAACTGCTAGGAAAGTGTTAGACAAAGGATTATTTTGGCCTTCCTTGTTTCATGATTCCCATCTGTTTTGTAAGTCATGTGATAACGTCGAGAGCGGGGAGTATTTCCCGTAGGCATGAAATGCCCCGAAACCCTATATTGTTTTGTGAGATCTTTGATGTTTGGGGTATTGATTTTATGGGTCCATTTCCTGCTTCATATGGTTATACTTACATATTGGGCGGCTGTTGATTATGTCTCGAAATGGGTTGAGGCGAAAGCCACTCGGACTAATGATTCTTACGTGGTGGTGGATTTTGTTAGGTCTAACATTTTCTCGCAGGTTTGGCATTCCTAGAGCTATTATCAGTGACCAAGGCTCCCATTTTTGCAACCGAAGCATGGGTGCCTTGTTACGCAAGTATGGAGTGCTTCACAAGGTCTCCACAGCATACCATCCTCAAACCAACAGTCAAGCTGAAGTCTCAAATAGAGAGATTAAGCAAATCCTTCAGAAGACTGTTAACTCTACCCGGAAAGATTGGAGTAAGCGATTAGAGGATGCTTTGTGGGCATATCGCACCGCCAAAAAGACTCCGATTGGGATGTCTCCTTATCGGCTTGTCTTTGGTAAGGCATGTCATCTTCCTAGTTGAGTTGGAGCATCAAGCCTATTGGGCCATTAAACGTGTAACATGGATTTGGCCAAGTGCGGGATGGAGCGGAAGCTACAATTGCAAGAGTTGGATGAGCTTAGATTGGATGCCTATGAAAGCTCACGGTTATACAAGGAAAAGACTAAGGCATTCCATGATAAGCATATTCGAGGAAAGAATTTTACGTGGGCCGAAAGTTCTTCCGTTTAACTCCCGTTTGAAGTTTATGCCTCGGTAAGCTTCGATCTAAATGGGATGGCCCTTTTGAGATCACTAACATTTTTCCATTTGGTCTTTGTTGAGCTATGTGATCCACCCACAGACGAACCTTTAAGGTTAATGGGCATCGCCTCAAGCCATTTCATGAGGGATCCCGGCCGGCTGAGGAAGCGGAGATTCTCCTCATTGATGCCACTTATCCTCCATAAACCCCTTGGGGAGTATTCTTCTTTCTTTCTCCCTCTTTCTTCTATTTGTTTTCCTTTTTCTACTTTGCTTTTTGAAATAAATACGTCTCTCTTTCTATGATTGCTCCATATTATGAACTTGGACATTTTGGTTTTAATGGATCATTCTGTTTGGTCTGTCATTCTTGACTCTTCGATTACATGTCTTGGTAGTTGATTTGATGTTGTTGATTGCCTAAGTTGGTATTGACCTTGTGAGGTTTTGGGCTGCATGAATGGAATTCATCTTTTGCCATTCTTTCTTTCATGTGTGCATCTCGCTCATGATTTGTGTTCTCTAGAACTTGCTCCTTTTCTTTTTGAAACTACATTTTTCATTTAAGTGCATAAGTATGATGGAAGCTTGTTTTCTTTCTTTTATTTTCCTCACTTTGGCCAAATAGCCTTTCCCTTGCATTATGATTCCTTTGCTAGCCCTTTGTGCCTTTTTGACTCATTCTTTTCAAAGCTACATTACAAGCCTAAGCGAAAAACCATTTTATTCTGCACCTTGAAAATTTATTGAGCATTGGTTTCACCTTGGTTTTGTGTTTAAGTGTGGGGGTTGCTCGGGAGTGCAACAATTTAAGTATGGGGGGATGTTTGCTTTTGTCATTGTGATTATGTATATAGTATAGTTTCATTTTTTTTTTCTAAAAAAAAAATGAAAAAAAAAAAAAAAAAAGAAAGAAAGAAAAGCAAAAAAAAAAAAAAAAAAAAAAAAAAAGAAGAAATATAGAAAGAAAATACATAGAAAGAAAGGAGATATATAAGTAAAATAAAAATTTTCTTACATAGAGAATGATTGTGTTAATTAGTGCTTTTTTTAATTTCCTTGGTGCTTAACCTCTCATTCCATACTATTACCTACCTTCACCCTAACCCCATTACAACCTTTCATAACAAGCTCTCTTGATTTGTGCATGCATGTGTTATGAGTAGTGGAGACGTAGAAATTGAGCAAGCTTATGGTAGAGCAAATTTCTTGAGTAGAATTTGAGCGATACACTTATTTACCTTAAACACTTGAGAGATTGATTGATTGATTGATTGAGCGCATCATTTGAGAGACCATCTTATGTGATTAGCATCATTAATTGAGATTACCATGAATTGTAATTTGAGATGAAGGGATTGTGGTCTTGATTGATTGATCTTTTGGAGCTTTGTGTCCCTTGTTCAATTTTTGCATTGTTAGCAATTGTTAGAAAAGAAGAGTTTCTCCTTTAGGTCTTTTTCTTTGAATTTTGCTCGAGTGCAAAAACATAAGTGTGGGGGAATTTGATAATTGAATATTTCATACACTACTTTTTGTCTCTTGATTTATAATTTAGGACTCTTTAGCTAATAAATAATGGCTTTTATACTTATTTGGGCCTTGGGCCTTTTATTATATTTTAGCCATTATTTAATAATAAATTCCAGTTTTACATTGCTTCACCATTTTTACCATAACTCTTGAACCAGACATCGGATTTGCCTCATTTTTGTCTCATATTTCAGATGATTCAGAGAGCTACAATTGTTATGAAGACATGAAGAGCAAATTCGGACAAGAGGGCGGTTGATTTTGGAGCCGAAGTTATATGTATTTTTGGGCTCGAATTTTGTAATTAAAGCCCATTTTATTTTATTTTCGTTCGGGCACGACTTGTGGATTGGAGCCCCATTTCATTTGCCATTTTAGGTTAAGTGAGGCAGTAGCCACAAACACATATTCATTCACGTTTTTAGATAGTTTTGAATCAAATACGAAGTTTTATTTTCTCTCATCTGTTCTTCCTCTATTCATCGTGTTCTTCGTGTTCATGATGAACTTCTTCATTTCTGTTCGATTTTCGTTCTGCATAATCATGACTAGCTAAGCTACTGTGATTGACCCATGGATTGAGGATTCCACTATCCGAGGACTCGTTCTTAACGGTAACAAATTCGTTTCGTTTTGTAATTTCGGATTCGATTTACTTTCGGATTGGGTGTTAGATTTAACGCCCGGATCGACATTTCCCAAGGACGTAGTTCGAACTAGGTTAAAGTATCATTGTACGATCGTACGGAGATACGCCACCGATTCGAATAAATTCGGACGATTGTTCGGTTGAGGGAATTTACGGGCAAATGTAGAGATTTCGGTTTGCCCGAGTCGATCACGAGTTCGGTTATAATCTGTTTTCGTCCGAGGAAGGGAAGTGGTGGAATTCGAAATCCTGGGTTAATCTTCTCGTTTATCTGTTTAATCTGTGTTTACTTTGTTCTTATGTTATTTCATTTTTATTCTCTTTGAATCAAAACCCCCAATTTTTCACTTTGTTTTATTGCTTTTTCGAATCAACCGACTCATAATCGTTGGGAAACGACCCGGGTTACATTATACCGCAAATCCTTTTCTAATCTGGTTATTTTGGGAGATTACGGCAAATCTCTCACATAGTGCTAACCTTAATTTATGCTTAAGATGCTTAATGTTCGCATTTAAGTTGAACCTAACTTGTGATGTACTTGCAAGAAGAAGATAGACCTACGTACGCATTTACACATGTGAGTTATCCTTTTGAATGGTTTGGTGACAAATTCCATTTCAATAGGACTAAATCTACTACAAAGGGCTCATCTCACTCCCTTATAACCTGTCCGGTATGCTTTCTCAAAATTTCCCCAAAATTTGAAGGAGTTGCTTTTAAGATTTTTGTCTCATGATTAAACTCACCTAACATTAAGATATGTTTGAGTTACTAATTGTGCAAGAATGAAGGAAATACATAAGCTGAAGTTGCAACATAAGCGAGCAACCGGAATTCTAAACCTAGAATCTAACATTTCTGAGTGAAGATAAAAAGCATATGATTGCAAACTCTCTCGTTGATGGCGGCTAAATTAGGGAATGCTTTGAGTTTTTTCCAAGGTATCAACAAGAAACCCGAATTAATCTCATTGGTCACTTTTTCTCAAGAGAAGGGCCATGCTTTCTTCAATGCCGTTGAATATCGTCAAGTGAGATTTTCAACCTCCCGCGTGGGTTTCACTTTAGGAATGTGGTAGCAAAATGTTGACTGAGAATAATGATAACTTGCTGCACACGGCACCAAGTTGGCTCCTCGCTTCCCAACTTAACCGCATCCTCGGCGTTGCTTTGCAAATGCAAAGGGAATGGCAATGGTTCAAGGTTAGAAGTTAAATTAAATACTTGTGTGTGTGTCTGAGGGATTAATATATAAATGAGAATCATAAAAATGAGGCAATAATTGGATTAGCCCGGATGCAACAGATATTTTAAGATACAATTTGTCGGCGCATCTATTTTACTTTTATATATATATATATATATATATATATAAAAAAAATATATATATATATATAGGCGGTAGAGAAACGGTGAATCCCGGCCCGAGCTTCGTCGTAACGTAGAAGAGTTGACTCCTCTCGGACTATTTCAAAAGAACCACAAAGAACTTAGGAATGAAGCGAGAGAAATGGATTAAAGATACGGCTTCTTCTTGCTCAATTGTTGGTGCACCGATCGTCACTATTATGTTTGTCTTTGCGGCTTTTACCGTTCCCAAAGGAAACGATCAAACATCTGGATACCCCATATTTTTGAAGGAAAAGTTATTCACGGTTTTCTTAATTTCAGATGCATTGTCCATGGTTGCTTCTACTACTTCTGTGCTCACATTTTTAGGAATCCTTACGTCACGCTATGCAGAAGAAGACTTCCTTTACTCATTACCTAGAAAATTGATCATAGGCCTATCTGCACTTTTTCTGTCAATTGCAACCATGTTGATAGCCTTTTCCGCAACAATAATCATCTTGTTGGAACATAACTCGTCAAGTTTATGGGCTTTTCTTCCTGTTGTTATGCTTGCTAGTGTGCCTTTAACTCTCTTTGTATTATTACAGTTCCCTCTTCTTGTTGAAATAGTTTCTTCTACTTATGGTCCGGACATCTTAAAGAAGAAGGTGGAGAAGTGGCCATGAAATGTGTGTGCACTTCACATCTTCTTATATTACTTTATGTATTTTCTACTGAATAAGACATTACCGATGCTATAACATATCATGTAAAGCATCTGGTTTTATTTTTAGCCTAATTAGGGGCATAAGTTGGAGATGTATATATTAGGATTTGCACATTAAAGAATAAATATTTTGATGTGTGATTACGCTAAATTAAGTAGTTTTAGTTTGCTTCATATCCCAAACCTCCATTCTCTCACAGGCTCCGGGACATGCATTTTGAAAAGCTTTATCAGAGAAACAGAAATGCCCGTAATGGAGTTGATGACTATGTGACGGATCCAAATCTTTCAAGTATATCAAAGCTAAATATTAACATTGATAATGTTGCAAATTTGTATTGTATGAGGTGTAGATTCTTGGGAAAAAATAAATAGATTATTAGTCTCCTATACAATATATTCCACCTCAAACTCGAACTATAAAAAAATTCCAGAGTTTAGGTTCTTTTCAACTCATCTAATCAAAATTCTAGTTTTTCAATCCAAGTAAAACAAAATAAGTCTGCTCTTCTATTTCAAAATATGAGGTTTCTTCTAGATGATAAATTTTTGTTTCATTCAACATTTTTTAAGATTTAATGCAACTTTTATTTATTAGTGTTTCCCTTCTTCATAATCTTAAGATGATGCGGGTACATTTGTCTTTTTGTTTTTATTAAACATATATATATATATATATATATATATAATAGCTTTTGTCATATTAGTATATCTGATTTTTAATATAAGATATATTTATGGAGTTGATCTTGGTTCAAATATAAGACATGGTTTTCATGTTTATCAAAGTTTTCTTAATTTACTCCTATGGATACTCTCTCAACAATAACCAAGGAAGAGAGGGGAGAAGGAAATTAAGGAAAATGATTAGGGTCATATCATATTAATTAACTTAGCTTACTTCCTTAATCTAATCAAATTAAATAAATATATCTTATATTAAGGGCAAGAAAAAGTAGTTTGTATGAATATCATAAAATATATACTACCTACGGATTTTAATGTAAAAACCAGTTGACTTTTCCTAAGAGAGATTTTATATTAAAGTATTTATATTCATCGTTTTTCTTCAAACTAACTTATATATCTAATAAACGATATACTCCCTCCATTCCTTTTTATAAGGAACAACTAGCAAAAGCACGTGGCTCAAAATGTTAATTAAAATAAATAAACATGTAATTTTTGTGCCTTTCTTTTCAACCATACCATCATTTTAAAAAGAGTGTGCATGAGAGAAAATGAGTCGAAGTTTATTGCAAAGAGATAATACGTGACACATATTTAATGAGAGTAAATAAAAAAATCAATTTAAAATTTTAGATAAAGTAGATTTAATTTGTTCCTTATATTAAGAACCACCCTTATGAGAGATAATGTACCTTATAAAAAGGACCGGAGGGGAGTATAATATAATGATACACAACGTATGTTATAATTAAGTAATTTGTTTAGTTTTCTTAATATCTAAAAAAGGTCAATTGGCTTTATATTATAGATAGGAGATAATCCTCCGTCTTTAATACAAGACATGTTTAGGGAGTTGATATTGGTAATGAATATAAGACATAATTTTTATACAGGTTAAGGTGCATTTTTGCCCTTAAAGTATGCGCCCAGGAGCAATTTTGCCCTTGAAGTTTTCGGCGTAGCAATGTTGCCCCTGAAGTTTAAAAACGGAGCAATGTTGCCCCTCCGTTAAAAACCTTAACGGTCAACTAATGGTTGAAGAAACTAGGGTTAGGGTTTGATTGAGCTATTTTTGATTTATGATATTGGGGTTTTAAATTTTGAATTTCAATATATATTTTAGCTTATTGAGGTTTATATTGATAATTGAATGGATTGATTTTCAGGTTTATGATGAAATGTGAATATTGAAAATTTTGGTTGAAACTTTAAGTGTTACAAATTGGGTGTTTTGGAAAAAATTGAGGAGATAGTTATAGTTTAATGATTCTAATAGGTAAGAAAGAGTTTATGGTAAGAAGAAATGAAATTGAAGAGATGATTTTGAAAAATAGTTATTTATGTGATTTTTTTCAAAAGGAATTAAAGTGAGTAAATTTTTGGGGATTTAAGGATGAATGGAGGAGAGTATTATTATCAAAAAAACTTAATGTGTGGAATAAAGTTATTGGATGATGGAAAGATTGTTGGAATCGAGGATTTGAGTTATGATAGTAAACTAAGAATTTTGAAAATTTATATTAAAGTGAACATACAAGAGATGAATATTTGAATTTGAATTTGATTTTTGGAGTTAAATTTTGAGTTGATATTGATAATGTGATTATGAGAAATGAGGTTTGGTAATTGGGTTGGTTAGAAATGATCAAATATGAGAGTCAAGACTTCTAAAGAGACTTTAAGTCTCTTAATTGTTTTTTTTTTACCACTCAATTAGTTTGAATACTAAATTGTGGTTCCAATTGATTGTTCTAGATTGGTTTGTGAATTGTGGTTGAGCTTGGAGCTTGGTTCTCAATGTAAACTTAGCTTTGGTGAGAGGTAACTTTCCACTTATTATGTCTCGTTGGTATAATGTTTGTGAATATTTTGTGAAATGATTATAAGAATGAAAATAGCATATTGATATTGATTAAATATATCAATCGGTACTTTGAAATGTTTGTTGAAATTGAGAAAGTTATCATGATGTTGATGAGTATTTTCATAGAAATTTTCTTGTGGAATCTTATAATTTGAATTGAGAAATATATAAATAATAGATAGATAGTTGAAAATTGAGATACTATGACATGTATATGAAGATGATTTGAATAACATTGTATGAATGTGAAAATCTTGAGAAATTCTTGTTAAGCAATTATTGATAATTATTGTGATGATAGGATTGGGATGAGATAGAGAAGTTTGTTTTACCAAGTCGTATAATTTTTATTGTGCACAATGGTTGGCTTTCAATTGTTCCACTAGTTTAATGAGGGACTTTCCCACTAGTTTGATGAAGAACTGCCCTACTATTTCAACGAGGAGCTACGACGCCGTACTAGCTAGTTCAACCTAGGGAAGAGACCCATGGTCAGGGTATGTGCTCTATGGATTTTGGCCAGTTCTCATCACATGACTAGTGAGCTTTTGGGTGGCCGATAACTAAAGTTGAGAAAAGCGCGTGCCCATCGAGCCGGCTTGTTTAAGCCCTATCCCTTCAAGGGCCGATTTATAATATGGAGCTTCCAAATGAAGTCGGCCCTAAAAGACCCAAAACCGTAGGACCAAAGGCTTAAAAGGGCCAGTCTTGCAAAGCCTGTTAAATTTTTCTTAACTTGCCTAGTTGGCAGTTGCCCACTTTCCCTACTGACCGAGTTTGACCGTAAAGGAAGTTGCTTTCCTGCCCTATTGCCCAATACTCACTCACTCACTCTCACAATCTCACTCATTTCTTTAATTCACTTCACGTATCTCACCTCAATCTCGCTGTCTCAACCTTATACACACACAATCACGCATCAGTGCATCACGGTTTCACAGCATCAGACCATCGGTGCTTCATTACTTCAACTCGTGAAGTCCGCCTCTCAGCTAAGGCATTGACGGTCGACAGACTGTTCCTCCAACCTTCCAAGCTTTTCTGAAGTTTCCTCATAGTCGTCGATATGTCCTCAAACCCTTCCCTTCCGGCCTACTCTTGAGCTTTTCGACGACTGGAAGTCTTGAAGGTTCCTCACGCGCTTATTATTTGTTATAGATAAAGATTATGAATATATTCAAGATGCGAGAGAAGAAATTCTTGATAGTTTCACCCATGAAGCAGAGTCTACTACTCCAAGTGAGCACAATCAAATGTCTTTGAAATTGATGATAGTGGTGAAGAAGATGAAAATGATGGTCATCATACTTATATTGTTTAATGGTAAGATTATTATGTTTTGAGTGAGTTATTGGTGGACAATAGTTTACGTTTGATTATGAGTGAGTGATTGTGTTTATTTATTGAATGATGCGTGATTTTAGACCTTAATGTTGACAACATTTAGTTGATAAATTAGAACTTTAATTGTTGTAATTTACTAATTATATTTTCTTGAGGAAAAAAGCATAGAAAAATAGTTTTTGCCTTGGCCCACATGCTCTCGAGCTGGGTCTTTAAAAACAGATGTTTTTAGGCCTTGCCCCTTCAAGGACCAGTCCTGATTCTCAAATCTACTAGTAACATGGATTATATAAATTGTGATATAAAATTCTTGGTATAGAATTTTTTATATAAAAATGGGTTAAAGTGCAAAATACACATATGCTTCGGTTAGAGGAGTACCCGGCAAAGACAAGTGCTTTTTTGGGGTGCAAAACCGACTACGTGGTTACAAATTAGGTGCAAAAATACGTTTGACCGTTAAGTTTGACTTTTTTTGCCGACGACGATAACGTGGCTTTCAAATGTACAAAAATATATATGTGGTTTGGCCAAAAGAGCGTCCAACACCAAGTCATTTTTTTATTATAATATTTATAATTAATATAAATATTTATTATAATATTTATAATTATTATAATATAATATAATTAATATAAATAGAATATAATTATATAATTATTTCTTTTATTTCTTTTTCATTTTTGAAATATTGGAAATATAATATAAAACCCAAAGACGTCGGCTCGTACGTAATATAGTCAACTTGATGAATTGTGTGTATATACCCGCATGCAGAGACGGAGGCACACTAGTGCCTATGTGGGCAAGTGCAGACATAAAAAATTTAATATATATATATATATATATATATTGTGAAGGACTTTTAATACAACTTATCTGGTTGGGATAGTTGGTTAAAACTTTCCACAAGCTTACCTACACAATCTCGGGTTCGAAATGTGCTCATCCCTTGCTATTTTTTTTTTCAATCTCCAAATCTCTCACCTACTCCAAATCATCCGTCCCCCAAATCTCTCACCACTCCAAATCAATCCGTCCTCGTGCTCTTGGCTCCAAACTTTCTCTCCGTCGTCGGCATCGGCCAGTGCCTTCCAGAGCCACCGTTGACCCACAGCTCACTAATTGTTGTAATACACTCGCAGATCTGTACCAGAGGAAGCTCTGGCACTAGCTCACTTAGGCGCTCGAAGGCTTCGTCTCACTTTCTATTTTCTAGGTCTGTTCCCAATGCCGTCTCTACTTGTTTCTATACTCTGACGCAATTTCTGAGCAACTCTTTCATGTTTTTTGAATTGCTAGGTTGCTATATATGGGTGTTCCGAAATGACTGAATTGAAGGCTTGAAGCATTAAAATTCTACGAGGAAGCTTATCATACATTGCGGTCGGGAGGTGTGTGTAAATTTAAATTTCTTGCATTTGCATATGCGAATGCATATTAAGATTGATTATGAATCCTCAGATCTTAGCTGTGAACCATACCTTCAAAATCCTCCTCTCTGCCCTCTTACTATTTGTTGAGGCAACTAATTAGTGAGGTGTCTTTTTTATTTGTTAATAAGAAAATTAGTTGATCATTCGGCAATATCCGGGCTTGTGAGGCACTTACAAATAATTTGGCTTCTTAGTTTCAATAGCAAAATGATTAAGGCATTTTTTAAACATGAGACCATAATTTTTCATTGTATGCCACTGATAGGGCAAAACTTTATTGCCTATAGACTCCGCAAGTGCACGGACCGTATCAAGTAATAAAGAGTAAGTAACGTATCGTTCCCACGAGGACTTAGTACCCACAACTTCAGTTAAGCATTAATTTCACAATTTCGTGTAAGTTGAGCAACCAAATTAAATTTAATTAATAGAAAAGAAATTAAAATTAAAACAAAGAAACTACCACACTAATGAACGAGCAACCTAGAGTCACTAATCCCTTGTTTGTTTCTTAGATTTTATCTCAATCAGCTAATCTAGAGTATTAATGTCTATAAATGCCTTCCAGTCCATTTATATACCTATCTTAATTAATTATGTAATGCCTCACACAACTAAATAAGATGCGTTTTAGATCAGGCTCACTCTAATTTGATTATGCGGAGCTTCTAGGTATATTCCTATCCTAGATGCAAATTAGATTAAAACCTAATTTCACATTAAATTTAAACCTAATTCCACATTATTTAATCCCAAGGTCAATTTAATATTCCTTCTTCCAAGTTCAACCCTAAATCCCCAAAACATGCTCAATAATGGCCAATCAATAAGCAATAACAATAAAGACAAGATTAAATAAATTGAAATAAAATTAAGCAAAATCAATCCGTGGAATAATCTCTAAAACCCAAACAAGTTCATAGATTCTCTAGGTTGCAAAACCTACTAGCCACACATGGCTTTAATCAAATCCATAACAAAAAGATAAGAATTCAGGTTCAAAGAAGAAGGAGAAAGAGGAAATAAAATTTCTCTGTCGCCTCCACAGTCATTCCATCCTTCCATGGAGATGATGGAGAGAACCGAAACGCTCAGCCCCTAATCCTCTGCTTCCTTGTTCCTTCTCGTTCTGCGTCTTTCTGATCCTCCCCTTGCTTCTTTCTTTCTTCATATATATAACCTAGATATAACTTAGGTCGTGGTCATTGATTTTTCTTTTCTTATTAAAAAGATATCTTATATCTTGTAATCAACTTTACCAGATCAAGCAATTGATTTTGTTTCTATTTTTCTTGCGTGGGACCACCGAGTTTGGCTGATTGCATAGCCTCTTAATTACTTTTTCTACTTCTTTCCAAATCAGCTAATATTTCCTGCACAATAAAAATAGGATATGAGTAGTTTTTATGTCGATTTATTCTTTGATCCTAAGTTTGATTCAATCATGGAAAATTTTATAAAAGATAATTAAATAGGCATATAATATTAATAACTCCAACTAATTCTCATAAAATATACACCTATTTAATCATAAAATATATACTTATCAGCCACGCATTTGAGGACTATTGTTAGAGGGTTGAATAATTAACTTGATCTCTTACATTCTTAAGTGATATGGATATCCCTAATTCATGTAATTTAACTATCCCTTGTGGATGAGTAGGCACTAGGCAGTATTTGGTATTTGGAGAGTTGTTAGAGACAAGTTCAAAGAATTTTCAAAGCTTTTCACTTGTTCTCCTTGGCTCTTCAAATAAATCTTTGTCTAAGTGGGAGAGTTATCCAAGATATTACTACCAAGTAAGGAGCTCTTTACTTCCTAAATTTTGTATTATACTGCAGATGTTGATAGAGCAAATGACTGATTGACTTTTATTCAACATAAAAACATGTAATTATTGGTTTCATAAAACAATATGTTGTTGTATAGGTTTTGACTATAGTGAGGACTTAAATGTGTGATATTAAATAATCCACTTCTAAAATCTATGCTTGATGGTCAGTATCGTAGTGATGCTACTAAATTACTTCAACAATATTCGAATGGAAATAATATGGCCTTTTATTTGAAAAGGGAATTTTATTTGTGGAATCCTTTGTACCAAGTTAGAGACATGATTTTTGTTATTTGGTTAAACTGTCAAGGATAGTTTATTTAATTTAGAAATTGGGGGCTACTGTGTTAGTTCACTTATCCATAGTTTATTGATTACAAATACTGTCTTTTCATCCTTTGGATGTTAATTTATCTTGTTTTTGATTACTTGCTTATTACTTATTAAATTGACATAGAGTGTGAATTGTTTTGTTGCTTTGGAATTGGAAATCATAGCTTCAGTTGCTTAGTGTCCTTGTATGAAAAAGATACAATCTTATAGGTTTCGATAGAGGAAGCATTGAGATGAGCTAGCTTATAGGTTGCAACATGTTCCTTAATAAAAGGGCTTAAGAGTTTGATTTTGGCAGACAACACATCCACATTCTACATTCATTGTTTTGCTCATCAGTTACAATTGGCATTTGTGAAGGTTGCAAAACATCACAAGAAGATTCAAGAATTTTTTGACATGCTTCAAAAGATGGCTACCGTTGTGGGAGGTTCATGCAAGCGGAAGGAAATTCTTCAAATGAATCAGTATGAGCTAATAGTTGAAAGAATTGCTAGTGGTGAAATACCAACTAGAAAAGGTTTAAATCAAGAGACAACCTTAAAGCGACACGGAGACACTCGTTGGGGTTCCCATTTTGGTACGGTTACAAGTGTTATCTCATTATTTTTTCCAATAATTTCCTTGATGAAGATTATTGAAGACGAGCCGAAAAATGATTTTGCAAGAACCGATGTGGGTTGCATTTTGTATGCCATGGAAGATTTTGAATTTGCATTCTTGTTGCATCTTATGAAATTGATCTTGGGGCTTTCATATGAGTTGTCACAAGCACTACAAAGAAAAGATCAAGACCTTTTAAATGCAATTGGTTTAGTGAAGGTAGTCAAGTCTCGTTTACAAGAGGTGAGAGATAATGGTTTTGATGAATTGCTTCAACAAACGAACATTTTTGCCAATAAATATGATATTGACATTCCAAATATGAATGATGTTTATTGTCCTAAAGGGAGATCGAGACGGAGATTGGAATCATTCACATTCTTCTACTACTTTAAGGTGGAGTTGTTTAATACAGTGATAGATACTCAGATTCAAGAGTTGAATGATCGATTTGATAATGTCAATACCAAATTGCTTGAGTGTTTGAGTTGTCTTGATCCTCATGATTCATTTGCTAATTTTAACAAAGAAAAGTTGATTGAGTTTGCTAGATTCTATCCTTTGGAGTTTCATGAGCTTGCAGATATTCCTTTTCTGTCTTCAAGTCTCGGTAATTTTATTGTTGATGTGAGGGATGATTCTCGTAGCAAATCGCTAGTGTTGAGCGGGGGTTTTTTTTTTTTTTTGCAATGACTTTTCTTAAGGATAAGTTGCGCAATCGGATAAATGATGATTGGTTTAACTCTTGCATGCTAACTTATGTTGAACGTGATATATTTGATACGATTGATGATGAAGATTGTAACACCCCAAATTCTATACTTCAAAATGTATCGGTTGACACTTAATTTTAGAAAACTTGACAGAGTAATTTAAGGTGCTACCACTCGTAGTATAGGAAATGGAGAGCATGCACCTACATTTGGACGATGAGTAATCGATACAAAATGCCCAGGCATATCTTTGATGCCCTGACATATGCTGATATATTAAAAATTTCCCGAAGGAATATTCGTGTGAAACAATATTATAGAGCTTTGTATGATTACATTTTTACATGGTAACTATACAGTCTTAGACCAAGCCTTAGCTAGACTTGGGGCAATGAACCTAACTCAGTTAATCAAACAATTTGGCCAGGTAGGTGTCTATCGTGGAAGTCTCACGTAGTTCACGGTGACTTATTGACTGATCCACATAGACTAGCCCTACCTTCGGCACCAAACTGTTTGAACTAACTTCATTAGATCCATGCCGTAAATTAAGCTCGTTTAAACTTCTTCCAGCTCTTGTCTCGACCGGTGTCTCTTCATGGCTCCGTCCATCAGTGCCTCCCTTCGGCTCTGTCTTTTGGTGCCTCTTCTCAGCTTTGGTTCTTTTCCTGAACCTTTAGTCAGGGAACAGTTAACCTCATATGAAAAATATAAACAATGTATGTATGACAGATGTTCATTACATTACAGCAATAACCAACACATAAACACACAGCAGATGTAAGGTTTAACAACAAAACAACAGTACATAGCACACAGCACATGTAAAATCATCCACATTTGCACTAAACAGTGCCACGATGGCTCCTTGTGTCCTCAGCGCTAGGAAAACTCAACGGCATTATCAAGACTATAACCCGTATAAAGCTGAATGTATAAACAGGTGATCTAAGCCCCATAAACTTAGTCACAGTGCATGACCCAAGACCTAGTCTTTTCCATCACTTTATAAATCATTCCATCACATACATGCATACAAGACACATCAGAGTTAAAGTTACTAGTACACGAACGTACCTTCCTTCTGCGTAGTTAGCAATATGCCCAACCTTTGAATCCGACTCCGGACTTCCCGGATATCCTATTTATTATCGTTGGATTATTATATGATATTTGATAAATATCATATTGCTTAGAATAATATCCTAAAGATTTAATTTACCTTTCTACCCTTAGTGGATTTATTATTCCACTTTTACCCTTACATTTTATTAAAAACGCTACTTCAGCATTTCTGGGCAGAATTTTTGATAACTTTGAAAAATCATAATTAATTCCAAAAAAATAGAAATGAGGATCCGTAAAATTCCCCGGAATCCTTAGGATGTCTAGTTTTGATGAAAAATATTTTTTTTTTTACCCAGTATTTGTGAATCATTCCCAGGTTTCGTGTTTCCAACCTCTCGCCCAGAATTTTTCCAGAAAAATGTAGCCTTTATTCAAGAATTTTTATCTCCTTGTAAAAAACTCAAAATGACACAAACTAGGTACTTTGGAAAATCCCTAGATGTCTACTTTAACCATGAAAATTTTCAGAATTTTATAACTTCATTTTCTAAATAAAATCATGGCCTTTTTGCTTTCCGATTCCTAACCGGCGAGAGCTAGTGGGAAGCAAGAAGAAGCTCAAAGTCTCTATTTATAGTGAAATTCCATGATCCTAAACCATTAGATCATCCTTCTTAATCAATGGCTCATGGGTGTTGGTCTTTCATGAAGACACCAACTATGAAGAGAAATGCTCTCATTGGTCCATCCAATTTACATAGGATTTAGCTTAATTATTTGTTGCTTTTTCCCCATTGGTTCATTGAATCAAATAATATCTCACTATACACACACACACACACACACACACACCCTCCCTCCCTCTCTCTCCTTATCCTCTTCCATTTGCTTTAATTAATACCTTATCCCATGTGCTAAAATCCAATTTTAATAACTTGATTTATCAAATACTCATTTATCCTCTCATCTTGATCTCTAGCCATTGGATTGATTTGTGTTAGTTAAGAATAGATCCTCACCATTTATCCATAGCTTAATTTTCCCATTGGTCCATTTAATTTTATGAGGATTTAGCTCATTCCTTTGATTCCTCATTGGCTAATCACTTTACAAGAGGATTATGGTTAATTAATTAATTAGGACCATTAGATTGAATTAAGTGTGCAACAATCTTAACCATTGATCTTGGTTGCAATTGTTGACTTTTCAAAGTTGATTAACTTGTTGATTAACAAAACTTGATTAACTCTTAATCCAATGCTTATATGCCTTTTAATTGCATTTGTCATTGGTTATTTGACTTATCAATTCATCATGAAAATTAGTACTTAATTAAATCAAGCTCTATGTACTTATTTCTATTGTCTTTTATCAACTTGAAGACAAATGCCACTAATCTCTATTTACTGCAAGCTTAATTACCAATTAAAATTGGCTAATGTGTTCTAATTTAATTAAGTGTCTTCATACCCTTTCCTTCTCTTTTTTGGTTATAGATTAACCATTATTCAATGTGTTAATTATGTCACATTTTATTGTCCCTAATATGTAGTCTCATAATTAACCCTTGGTTAATTAATTCCAAAGTGAAATTTGGATGAAAATATAATCAATAGATTATAATTCTTTGAGACACATATTCACCTTTGTATTTTGCTAATTATTTGCTAAAATACAATATTTATATGAATTATGAAAATTAGGGTATTACAAAGATATAATGCAATATTTTAAAGGAATGAAGAATCGAAGAATGCTTTTGTAATCGTTCGATGTAAAGGTTAGTTGACTCTTGATTATTATTTTTCTATGTTAAGTTGAAGTTTTCTTTTCTTTTATTGTTTATATTCTTTTATTTTTTTAATGCATTTAAAACTTTCCTTACAAAAAATTTCTGGGCACCAAACCCCCGAATCTCACCACTAATTGTACACCCACAAACCTAAAATCCTAGCTCCGTCACTACCTGCATGGATTCAAAAAGGGAACTGATCAATTAGTATACCTCCTTTAACCTTCTCAAGAGCTTCATACAGAGCCATTTGTGTTCCTTCTAGAAACACTGTTAATTCCAAGAGCAGGAAGCCATTAGAACAGTGCAGCATACAATTATTTTAAGATGCAATATGGATGGAGTAGGTGAAGAGGCACCGGTTAGAACGAATGCCGAAGAAGATTATTTGGGCATAGTTCGCAATGAATATGATAAAGTTAGTTCATACCATTTGTGTCTAAGGAAAGATGGGTTAAGTGGTTACGAATTAGTCACCATGAAAGCATGGGAAGACTCTCATTAGATTCATATTGACCTGGCCAATTGATATGATAGATTGAGTTAGATTCATGGCTTTAGGTCTAGTTAAGAGCTGTATTTGAGTTTATATAATTGTATCACATGAACATTCCTTTGAGATTTTTAATTTAACCAACATGTATCTGGGCATATTATATCAGTTACTCATCGTTCAAACATTAATGCATGCTCTCCGTTCCACTTTACTCTGATATGTTAACACCGTCAACTCTGTTGATATTCCTAATACTACGTGTCAACGGATATAATATGTAGTATGGAATTTGGAGTGTTACACATACGTCCAACATATTTTTAGCTATGTCATAGAAGTAAAACTCCACAAATGTATGAATCGTATTAAATAATAAATAGTGAGTAAAATATTGTTCTCATAAGGACTTGGTACCAACAAAGCGGTTGAGCAATAACTTTACACTTTTTTTAAGTTGAGTCAAACAATTTGAATTACGAATAAAAGCTAGCTAGAGAAAAGAAGAAAAGAAATCTAACTATTGTGAAAGCTAAAGATAAAGGTGATTCTAGATCTTAAACAATGACTTGGATTATTATAGAATTGATTACTTCTTAGTGTCTAACTTCTCCCATTAATTGCGTTTAAAGTTATATTTGTTAATCTAGGACTCTTATTTATCTAAGAGTATCTTTCGATCCACTAAAAGACATTTAAATTATGTTAATCCCTAATTTCCTAAGTGGTTAGTACTTAATTGGATTAATTTAAGTGCAAGTCTAATGAAACTATGTAGAGCCGATGGGTATATTTCTATCCTACAAGCAAATTAAATCCGAAAATCTAATCCCATACCATTCAATTGAAGGTCTATACCAAAATAATCTCCCAATCAAATGTCTCTTATTTCAGGATAATCAAAATTAAGCACACAATTAAATCAACAAATATAATATTAAAGCAATTAACGACAAAAATTATCATCCACTAATTCATAATCAAACTAAATAATCCAAAACCAAAGTTTAGCTATATAAAGTTAGCATTCTCATGACCAAAATAATAGTTAACCAAAGAAAAGATAAAAATACAATGAAAGAAGAGAAGATAAAGGAGAAACAAAAACTTAATGCCAAATTTTCATTCGTGCTATTATCAAGTTAGACGACTATCACCCAAGAGAGGGGTGAATTGGGTGTCCGATAAAACTTTGGGAACTATGAAAATCTTTTCGCAACTTACGAAATCAATTTGTATGACAAAAATACTTTATAAAGCAATAGTCAATCATTCAAACATATATGCTTTGGAAATATAAGAGTTTAGGGAAGAGAATATGCAAACTATGATTTATCCTGGTTCGCCCAATCCTTGACCTACGTCCACCCCAAGCTCCGCTTGAGATTTTCAATACTATCTCCTTGTTTAACCGGCACAAGAGAAAAGCCTTTACAACCTCACAAGTTTAGTCGAGCACTTGTGCAGCCTTTACAATCTCTTACCGAGATACTCCCCTTACACACCGTAAAGGATACAATTATGCACTCGTACTTAGGATGATCCTTTTACACTAGGACTCACTCCCCCTTACAAGTTGTAATTGTAAACCCACACTCAAAGGTTCCACAACCTTGAGATTTGATCACTAAACAGAAAATCAAATAAGTGTTTAAACTCTCTCACAAAGAGATGAATAATAATCACTAGGTACATAATCGATTATCACACTCTCTACTGAAAACTATATAAACATTGTGAAATAGAGAGTATATGAGATAAGTGTTGGATTCAGAATATCAGCATTTCAACAGTTCAAGCTGGTATATCTCTGTCCATTTTGAATCCTTCTCCTTTTATAGTTGATCGTCCTTAATGACCATTGAGAAGCTTTGTAAACTAGCCGTTGTGTCTCTTCATATTTCCGTTGGGCACAAATGATTTCCGTTGAAGTTAATCGACCGTTGCTTCATAAATGCTTCGCCGTCGAATGTACTTATGCAGAGAGTGATTTAGAGTGATAGCTAGAATAGGTATTCCTCAAAAGAATGTCTTCGACTGCAATGAAAATCTTATTCCGATTGTAGCTCTGCTTTTCTGAACAACCATTTAATGCGTCTGCCACGTTGGATTGCCTTTCGTTCAAACACTCGATTAACACGATTATTCAACCGAAACTCGATCAAAAAGATGATTAAATGTGAAACAAACAAGTTTGAATACGATTAACAACAATTAGATAATGACCCAAAGAATTTCAGATGCAATTAATTATGCGTGAGACATGATGCAAATCCAGGAAGAGTATTCTCGAGAATTGTTCATACATTCTCGAGAATCATCAGAAGAAAAACATGTCTCGATGATACTTGAGAATCAAATTGTAGATACTCGAGAATGTTATATTGCAGGAGCTTGTAATCATGAAAGCATTCTCAAGAACTATATTACTAATACTCGAGAATCAACACATTGGAATAGTTTGATCAGAAAGCGTGGAATGTGTTAGAGCAAGCATTCTCGAGAATCATATCACCATACTCGACAATGATATCAGTATATCAATACTTACGAATAGCTATTACCGCGCATTCTTGAGAATCAATTTTCTAATACTCGAGAATCATGTTAATATGTCAATACTTAAGAATAGCTTTTACCGCATATTCCCGATAATTGCTTAATCATACTCGAGAATCATATTTGAGAAGCATACCATTGTGAGTCTATCGAATCGTTCTCGAGAATTGACTTACCTATTCTCGAGAATCCCTTACTCATTCTCGAGAATCATATCAGATGAGAACTGATGTAGGCGAAGAAGAGTCATTCGAGAAGCTGCGATGTTGATTCTATCACATACCATTTTTGAGAATCCTTGATCCATTCTCGATAATCAATTACACATGGAGATGCAAGTGAGTTATTATGATTCAAATACTTGAACTCTTTAAAGCCTTCTTTGTAAGTACCGGCTGAACCCAAGAGGGGGGGTGAATTGGGTGAAGTATAAAAATTTAGATTCTATGAAAATCTTTTCTCAATTCAAAAATTCAACTTGTATAAAAGAAGTGAGTTATAAACCAATTGACAAACATTCAAATGTAAATGCTGGAAATGTAAGAGATAAGGGAGAAGAGCTTGCAAACAGATTTATACGTTCGGCCTTATCCTTGACCTACGTCCATCCCCAAGCCTCACTTGGGATTTTCAATCCACTATCTTTAATCTTCTTGATTACACGATCAGAATCGAAGCAATCCTCTCTCTAGGATTCACTCCCCCTTACAATCGTAATCAACACACGCTTGATTACACACTCGTACTCAAGTAATCCTCTCACTAGGATTCACTCCCCCTTACAAGTTGTAATCAACACAATGTATATCCCACTCAAGATTCCCCAATCTTGAGTAACTCTCGAAAGATAATGTGTTTACAATAATTTTCCTCTCAAAGGAATGGATAAATAATCACTGAAGTACAAACACAATTCATTTCACTCTCTAAGCTATCTAGACAAGTAAAACAGAGTGAAAAGGATGTAGAAGCAGAGTATCAGCATTTTGGCATTGTAATCTTGTATCTCCACGTTTTTCTGCTTGTGTCCATGACTTTTATAGATAGAGAAAGGTCTCGTGACCGTTTATGACCGTTGTAGGATGAATCGACCGTTGTAGTTGATTATCATTAAGTGTGGTCTGCTTCTCTCTCTAAACTCCAACTAATCCATGTGATTAATTGATCTGAAGTGGCTCGAGGATTTGCCCGTTGGAGAAGAGTTTACTTGATGAAGAAAGCATTCTTGACCGTTGAGAATGCGTGCTCGTGTGGATTATCCAAAAGAAGGTTGATTTGCAGAAGTGCATTAAATGCACCGAGCACTTTTTGCTTTTTGCCTTGATCTTCATTAATCTTCATCTCGTGCTAACTGAAATTCACTCAATAAACTTGTTAAACATATCTGGGAACATAAGTGAATGATTCATGAAAGCAATAGGATCAAACAAGAGTGATTTGCAAATTCGTGTAATTCAAAAATCATTTTTTAACGTTGTAAACTGCAGTATGTTCATGCAAACTGCAGTTTTGCATACTTTCACTCACAAACTGCGAGTAAAGGCGGAAGTATTGACTTAGCTTGAAAAACTTGGTTGCTCTCTCTCGGAAGTCCAATACTCGAGTTTGGCTACGCAAACTGCGCATATTGACTTCGTTTAAAATCTTGGTTTCATTCTCGAAGTCCAATACTCGAGTTTGCCTACCAATACCGCAGTATTGACTTCATTTAAAAACCTGGTTCGCTTCGAAGTCCAAAACTGCGGTATGCAAACCTATACTCGCAGTTTGCACTTAAGCTCAACAAGTTTGATTGCTTTCTTGAAATTATCTGTCCACTTTCGAGGGCCATATCTCCCTGGTCTGAACTCCGTTTTGATCCGTTCAACCCTTGATGGAAAGATCTTTGAGTCTATTTTCATATGCCACTGATTTCAGCTCAATCGGATTTTTAGATTGAGAGTTACACTCAAAATACCGAAGGTGGGTCTGGACTGTGACGTTGATTCTTATGGAAACTTGTAAAAATCATAGCTCCTTGATCTTGACACCTTTGGACTTGATTTATATATCAAAATGACGCTTTGGATGTCTAGTTTCAAATGCCACTGGTTTCACGTCAATCCGATTCCTGGTTTGAGAGATATCATTGAATTACCAGACCTCGCCTGTGCTGAAACGTGAAACAGAGTTGCTGAAGAGCTGATCACGCTGCAAACTCGAGTTTACACTTGCATACTCGAGTTTAGCTCTTCCTTACTCGAGTTTAGCACTTGCATACTCGAGTTGTGAGTCCCAAACTCGAGTTTTGTGTTCCAAACTCGAGTTTTGAGTCCCAAACTCGAGTTTTGTGTCCCAAACTCGAGTTTTCACTTGTCCAGAGACCCTGAGGTGTCTTGAAGACACTACAAACTCGAGTTTTGAGTTGTATACTCGAAGTTTTGAGTCTCAAACTCGAGTTTTGTGTTCCAAACTCGAGTTTTCTCAGCCAAGTTGATTTTTGCTGACTTTAACTTCAAATTGACCCATTCCAACTTCCATATGACCTTGGAGACTTCTAGCATCAATCTTAGAGCTTGAATAATGATATCTTCATTCCATTTACCAAGATCTTCCTTTCTTTCTTCTTCTCTCGATCATCCTTCATAAATCAACTCTTTCTTTCTTCCATCTCCCAACTTGATCATTCTTCATCATTTAACTTGTGCTCATCAATTCTTTGCAGCTCCTACCTTCTTCAATATTTCTTGATCTTCTTGATTAACCTCTATGATTCAACTTGAACTAATCTTCTTCAATATCTCCTCTTCTTCTTGATTAACCTCTATGATTCAACTTGAGCTAATCTACATTAAACATAGAAGTTAGTCAATGTAGGAGATAACTATATTACTCAATCTTTTTGCTTATAAGAATGGCATCTGTTTAAGACATCATCAAAACTAAGTATAACCAACATTCTTTCCATGCAAGAATAATCAGTTCCAAACTCATTGTAGTTCATCTGTTATCATCGACGAATGGAGGTTGTTCTTGACCGAGTTTTTTGCAAAGATCTGAACTGATCACAACTTCAAAACATCATATTTCCTTCAATTGATCTCTTTTTTGTGATCTTGATGTTTTTGGAAAGGTATGTGAGTCTAATTTCAAATGGCACTAGTTTCAGCTCATTTGGATTTGTTTTTTGTGAGATACACTCAAAATACTGAAGCTTGGTCTGCTGTGTTGCGTGAATTGATGTGCCAACTTGTGAAATTCATAGATCATTTATCTGAACTCATTTGGACTTAAATTTTATATCAAAATGATGTATTGTGAGTCTAGTTTCCAACAAAATTGGTTTCGTCACAATCCGATCTCTGGTATAAGAGATATCATCGAATTACCAGACGTCGCCTGAGTGAAACGTGAAAGAGAGTCGAACAGAGTTGCTGAAACACACATTCTCGAGAATTGAAACCTCATTCTCGAGAATGGATGTTCCATACTCGAGAATGGCTGTTTCATACTCAAGAATGGTCGAGATTTATGCGCACGAAATGCACGGACTATAGCAATTGAATTGTGGCAACTCCTATTCATTGGGAAGCTTGAATTTGCTTATTTTAACTTCGAATTGAGCCATTCCAACTTCCGTATCTTCGTAGAGACTTCTAGAATCAATCTAAGAACTTGTATAATGATTTTCTCATTCCATTGAGCAAGTTCTTCTTTCTTTCTTCTCTTTTCTTGATCATTCTTCACAATTCAACTTCTTCAATATCTCCTCTTCTTCTCTTTTCTTGATCATTCTCCACAATTCAACTTCTTCAATATTAAATATAAGCATTAGTCAAAGAAGAGAAATAAACTATGGAAACTTTTTGCTCTTAATATTGATAAGCATATTTGTCATCATCAAAACTAAGCATAACTAACAATTGCTCTTCTACATCTTCAAACTTTCATCTCCCTCCATTAAAGCTCTTACATTGCCGTCCCTTTTGTTACGCCTAGCATATCTATAGGTATATATTGCCTCCAAGCGTGCTTCTCTATCACAATATCTTGGTTTATCTCCCTTTTTTTTTTTTTTTTTTTTTTTTTTTATCGATTATCATATAATATAGATATATTATATTGAGATTTTGTTCTCACTTGAATCTTATAATAACTCTTGCAAAATGAATTAAGATATGAGTAGATTTCATATCAAAATATCATTTTATCCTATAATTAATTAAATCATAGAAAAAATATATAAAAGATAATTAAATAAGCATAAAATATTAATAAATCTAATTAAATATATCTCATAATGTACACTTATTTAATTATAAAATATATATTTACCATTATATGAAAATGACTTTCGTATTAAAGACTTATACACGAGTTGAGGATAGGTCATACATCTAACGAAGAGATGCGCAAGATGAGGATAATTGCACCAGATCTATTTGACAAACAAAATTTTTTAGATGTAGACTTCTTCCCTATTTTCTTTAAGGAATTTTTTATTTATTCTTTTAATAAGTTTTGTTTCTAGTTTCTATTAAAGTTTTGTTTCTAATGCATATAACAAATTTTGATTTCAATTTTTATACTTAAAGGCATTATGTTAACACTATCAAACTCATATCCAATTCCCAATGCATTTATAGGGACTAACGTGTTGGTCCGAAGAAGCTATAGGTATGAAAAATTAGGATTTGAAATTATAGAAACTAATAAAAATATGATATTAAATTGTAAGAAACAACAATGATATTAGCTTTATTTTTATTTATCTTCCTAGAATTAAGAAATATAATTAAGCTTTTCACATTTTTAAATTTGCAAAACTTAGACCATCCGTTGGAAAAAAGTAAATACTATATCATAATTTAATTCACCCACAAAATTTGGAAGAGATACAATTAAAAGAATTTAATTGATATTAAAGCTTGTGACTTCCAATATAAATGACTGAGGGGTATTTAATTAAAATTGAAACATGAGTTTTTACTCTTTCATCGGTTAAATCAATTTCCAATGTATGTAAAGAAGTGAAAGTAAATGGTGCAGGTCATTAGTCAGTAGGGGATTCCTGGATCTAAAACAAAAATAAAAGAAGGAACTCATGGACTGAACATATTTAAGAGGGTTGAACATGTAACCTCATTCTAATTAAGTGAAAATTTAAGGATGTACTTACTGTCAGTTGAGCCAAATCATATTGATAAGTTAAAAAAGAGTAATTATTTAAACCTCCCAATATTTCATTTATTTCTATAGTTTATAGAACGAGAGATACGAAGCATGAAAGATGACATGCAATATTTTAATATTGCTTTGGCTGAATATTTTAATATTTTTTAGAGCTGAAGCGAGAAAGATGACATGCAATATTTTAATATTTTGTTGCCTGAATATTTTATTAAGAATGAATCATCTTAATCTGTCTCAATTCAAAATTTTAGTAATCGCAGATCAATATTACAGTTTAGGTTAATCATTTCTATAAATATGTAGTTCAATTCAATAAGAAAGCAATAAGTTGCATTCTCATAATTTAAAAAATAAATAACAATTCAGATCGACTTAATGGCTGGAAATTAAAATTGAGATAAATTAAGTGAATTGCATATCGTGAGGATTTAATTCAGATTCTGGATTAAAAATCGGGAAAAAAAAAAAATTAAATTCACGCTTTAACTTCAACTTCCCCAAGGTGATGAGGAACAAGTAAATAATGATTTGTTGATCAGTCTCAATCCCGTCACGGTCCATGAGTACAGTATATGAAATGGTAGATAATGAAAATTGACACTGCATGAAAATGTATATTATGATATTGAAACCCACATTACTGCTGATTAAGCAATTTAAACAAAGACCCCATTTTTAAATTGAATTTGGGTGTTGGTGCTTACTAGACAGAGGAAGGAAAACTCTTGTTTTGGATGTCTTCAGAAGGGTAAAAAAAAAATCTTACGATAAGGAATGCCTTCCACCAATTGTCAATTGCCGTGTGAAAATTGGATTTGTATAAAAATCCAAGGCTTGTCTAGTACTGGATTATTAAGAGCTGGAGATGAATTTTTGGCTGAACATTATCATCAACGGACTATAGTCTTGCCTCAACCTAAATGGGATAACCACCAAAAGTTTTCACCTCGGGTCGGTTCTCTATAAAAAATCATCGCTACTGTGCTCCAGCAACATTAGGGCTTGATTTTCAAAATTTATCGCATCCTGTCTTTCTTCCCCCTCCCTCAAAATGGGGGCAACGGGTGAACAGGGGGAGAAGACAGTCTTATTTTAATTTTTATAAAAAATTAATTATATTAAACAATTTAAATTTAAACATGTTTTAATTGTTGAGTTATCATTTTCCGTTAGTATGAGTTGACGATGTTATAGAATAAAAGGACTAAAAATATACTTTATAAATTTAAGGAACTAAATTGAAACTTAAGATAAACTCAAAGGACTCAAACTATACTTTAGCCTAATAAATATCACTCTAATCCTTATTATTAGCTCATTTGTAGAAAAGTTTTTTATGTCATATATAAATTCCCTTGGAGGTTATTAATAACTATTTTTCAATCTTGCTTTTATTTTATTCTTATTGAAAAGAGAGAATGAGAAAAAAGAAGCGATAATAGTTTGTAAATGAAGATAATATTTTAAGAAGGATAAATTAGAAAATTTTATTAATTCAAGATATGTAATGACTTAAATGTCATTTCTTTTTTGATACAAGACTTAAATGTTATTTCTTGATATGTAAGAATTAGTTAACATATATTTATAATAAGGACCAGGGTGGTATAACCCTAAAAAGGAAGGATCAACAAGGAAATTTAAAATTTATGTTTTATTATTGTATTACTCCTAAATATTTGACATTTAAAAAATTATTAATACAAGTTGTTTTATACAAATAAGCTATATCTTCCCATGTGTTGCACGAGGAGTCTTATTCGAGGTGAGACATTGTAGAGCATTATTTGTTTAATTTAGACGTATAAAAAATTTGGTAAGAACGTTTATATATTCCATTGGGAAATTATGAATTTATTCTATAGAAATTTGATTGATTGCTTATGAAGTTAATTACTATCATTTTTTAAAAAAACAAAAGAAGATTTAATTTTAAAGTTATCAATATCTAAATTAATATTTAATTATCATCAAAAGATGAATAAGATTTATTGTCATATTAGTATCCCGATTAATATACTAATTGATAATATTCCATAAACTTCCTTTTACATATTTCCAAAAATCTATAATGCATGTGAAAAATAATGAATTTCTTTTTATGAGGTCTATTTGGTTGCTCGTGTGATAATTATTATCATTCATGAGAGTCAAAAGCTAATTTATTTTTAAAATTCAACAATATTATTTTGAAATATCTTTAATTTCTTGATTAATGCTCTAATTGTATTTATTGCGGTAGTAATATCCCAATTATAAATCAATATTATTCGAAAACTTCATTTTTCACCTTTGCTATATTTTTTTATTTGGTTGCCCACCCGGTTCACCGGGGCTTTGCCTCGACTAATCCGG
This sequence comes from Acacia acuminata, assembly GCA_019022655.1. Lineage (NCBI taxonomy): Eukaryota > Viridiplantae > Streptophyta > Magnoliopsida > Fabales > Fabaceae > Acacia > Acacia acuminata. Next base: position 1,215,521 of record JAFJYI010000150.1, on the reverse strand, counting down.
ATCCGACCCGGGTCGCGCACCTAGCTGTGGTGGGTGAGTCTCCCAGCGGGGATTTTTTTGCATTCACAAGGCTCGAACCCGAGACCTTGCTTAAGCGACACAAGCCGCTTACTACTATTGATGGAGACCTTTGCTATATTAATACCATTGATGGAGACATGATTTTTGTTCACCAATAATACAAACCGGAAATCACTATTTTAAAATCAAATCATTATCATTAGGACATAATTTTTAAAAATTATTGCACTAATAACCTAATTATTAAAATAATTAGGAAGATCCCTACAATAATGGAATGTGATGGCATGCATGCTTGGATCACAATTATATAATTATAATTCCTGATTTAATGTCTAATTTCAGATTCCATTTACTTCCTTCCCTTTTTCTTTCTTTTTTTAATCAAATACTTCCTTCCCATTCAAAACCCAATAATTGCACATGCACAATTTTGATGTTGTGGTTATCCGCCATGTCAACCAAATATAAAGTAAACCATTTGAGAAATTCTTTCAAGAACCAGATGCACCAAGTTGGGAGGGGAATGTCTCCATTGAGTGTATCACCATTAGATCAAATATCGGTGGTTAGGATTTAATATTATATAGAAATATTATCATAATATTAAATATAATAAAAAAATTTCATTATAAATAGAAAAAATCACAACGATTAAAACTTTGATTAAGACTTGATCATAACTTTAAAACCTAAATCATTGATCTCAATTGTAAAGCTCTATGTTACTGCAGTCATAACCTACTTTTTATTATAAATTATTAATTATTCATAGAATTTATGGAGATCCCCTCAATCATGGAAGGTGCCCTTCTTGAGTATGCTTGAACCACAATTTTATAATTATTAACATAATTAAAAATCCAGATTTAATGTCTAAATTTAAATTCAAGTTAAGGAGGTCTTACAATCATAGAAGGTGAAATTATGCATAGAACATGTAAATATAATTATTATTGTAACTATGATTATTTATTTCACGTTTAATTTAAAATTCAACTTACTTCATTCCTTATATTCAAACCACATTAATTACAGTTTTTCATTTTTGCAAGGATCGCATTTATATTTTAATTCAATTTATCCCTTAAAACTCAAATTAGTTATGGAGATCCCAATGATCATGGAGGGTGAACTTCTTGTTTTCTCATGCAACACGTAATTATAATAATTAATATAATTATTTTTTTCTTGTTTAACGCGTAATTTCAAATCGAACTTACTGCATTCCTTATATTGAAACCCCATTAATCACATATCGTCATTCTTGCAGGTGTGTTGCCCGGACCCGTATGTAATAACCTCATTTGTTTAAATATTGTATTAATTAATAATTATTATTCATATACTTTATGGAGATCCCCTCAATGATAGAAGGTTCGACTCTTGGGTATGCTTGAATTACAATTAATAATTATTAATATAATTAAGACTTCAAATTTAATTTCTAAATTTAAATTCAAGCTGTGGAGATCCTACATTCATGGAACGTGACATGTGTCATTTTTGTTGGTGTGTTAACCCAACCCATTTTTAATCTAATCAGGTTTTTTAGCTGGTATTACAAGTTTTCTAGTATAGAGTTGATGATTGATTGATCAACGATGATTTCAAATTTGATTTCAAAACTACTTGATGTACAATAATTCATATGTTGATAACAACCATTCAAAATTAGTAGCTCTAATCTGGCATGGTGGGTGGCGTATACGAATCGAATCATGTTTGGGACGAAAACAATAATATTACTCACTAAGTTTGATTGAAACTTAATTTGACCGTACGTGCTAACTAACTTTAATCACACCAATTTATTGCAATTAATTTTTCATTTTATATAAAAATACATTTAAGTATGTCATATTAGTCTAGCACTTAAAATCAAGGTTGTCAAACTCACGAGTTTAAGCAAACTCATGACAGTCACGTAAACTTATATCGCGTGAACTCGAATCGTAAACTTCGTAAGGGTTTACTTTTATTATTAAATAGGTATTACTAGTGTATAATTAAATAACTAAAATATAAAAATGACAACAATTTGATTTAAATATATTTTAAATCCAAATAATTGAAATTAAATCCATCAACATTCAACATTCATCATATTTAATAAAGAATTTTCTATAAAATTTCTACATAAAGCCTTGAGCATGATCAAATCAAAAAAGTTAACATGAGTTTAATTAATACGGTTTTGTAAGCTAGAAACGTAAAAATGGTAAACTCGGTGTATAAACTCGTAAGTTTAACCGAGTTTACAACTATCACGAGTTTACTATTGCCTCGACTCGTTTTTGTAAGCTAGAAGCATAAAAACGGTAAACTCGAGAGTCAACCGTCAAGTTTGACAACAATGCTTAAAATTGATACAAAGTCTCTTGAAGTAATAAAAAAATAATAATTATAATTCTAAATGAATTATTTCCTTAAAAAATAAGAAAGCTCTAATACATTGCGAAGCAGGTTGTTAAGGGCCGAACTGGTTTCCCTACTAAGTTTTAGGGAGTGCTCATTAGATCTGGATCTTAAAAAAATCATTTTTTAAAATAATAGTAGTTAGAAGATGATCTTTATTTTAAATTATATACTCAATAAAATATTTTTTTTGAAAAATATATATACTTTTTAAAAAAAATGAGATCTAGACCGTCCAAAAAATTAGATATGACAGTACTAAGCTATTTGCAGGTAAACCAGTTCGTGAAGACTACATAGTTATGATATTTATTACACGTGGACCTAGTCAAACCGCAAGCTTAGTAGGGAAACGGGGAAACAGTTACTGGGGACTACGTAGCTGTAATATATATTTATTACACATGGACCTATATAAAGGGTTAGGGCTAAAGCCTTCTTCGTTGTCCATGCAAATAGGCTTTGCATTACATATCTATCTATCTGGTTGGGTCAAACGTAAGGGACTCAATATCGCTTAAGGTAAAAAATTTGAATATTGTGGATGAGAAAAATCACATTAAAAGAACCACTTTTATTTGGACTAAACAATACTCAAATTTGGATTAGTTGGGAGTGATAGGTATTAGGTAGTTGTATTGAAGAAAAAAATAGTTTATGTTTCAGATTTTAGTATTGGAATGTCTCATCATCTAATACTGCTGATGATCTTCAAGTCTTTCTTTCCATCGGGCATTCTTGAGAGTGCAGTTTAGTTTTGATTTTGGGGATTGTGGGGTTTAGTTCTCCAGCAGATGATTTAGCGTTGTATATGCCATACTTCAATTTCTTCAGTGTTGCTGAAATTTCCTTCAGTTATTGAAGATGAGAATGGATTGTCTTGGATTTTTAACTGGGTAAGGTCTGATAGGTTCCCCCCCACCCCTTCCTTGATTCTGATTCATTGCATTGCCCTGTTACTTGGCTTGAATTAACCTTGGTGTCTCGCTCCTGTCGTCTGTTTTCCTTCTGTGCATTATTCCTTTAAACTATCTCACTATTGCTATGATCTAACTTTAGTTAGTTTTCATGGACCTAAGCATTGGGGCAATGTCTGGTATGGGAAAAAGTATTTTTCTTAGAAAGGAAATGGGAAATGCACCTAGAAAGATACTAGATCATATTGTCCTGCTTTGGCATATTTATTGCCAATACAAAACCTCATTAAAACCCTCCAATATACCTGTTGCATTCAACTCAATTATAAACCATCATCAAATGTTGACAATGGACCATGAATTTGCACTGCTCTGGATTGTATAACTTCTTTACAAATTATAACACGCATTCACGATTCACTCATTAAGATTTTGCCCAAATTTTTATAGAACTGTTTCCACTTGTTGATCTGTCTAATTTAGGTCAAGGTGGGGTTTTGACTTGTAGGATTTTATGGTGATTGTATTGAAATGACAATGGACATATGATCTTCTGATACACAAAACTTTTCTGTTCCTTAGATCTCGCCCCTGCTAAGTTGTTATTTGATGATCACTGCATGATTTTGTCATAGGGCTCTCACTCGAGGGAGTATATAGATAAAAAATAATAATAATAATAAGTGATCTTTTTGTTTAGCACCACTGAAAGTTATGCTGTTGTTTGGGAAACAAAGGTTCAGGACAGTTCCTCCACAAAAAAGAAAAGGTCCAGGACGGTCATTCAGTTCAAGTAAGCAACTTTGAATGTCGCCTTGAAAATCATGGTAATAAATCCTTTCTCTGCAAGTGAAGCAATGCTATTAGATAAATGTAATTGAGGATAAAGAGATGATGGATTTAAACAGATATATAACATCATGTATTACAACTAATTAAAATCAAGAGATCCAACCAATAGCCTTATAGCCTAGTGACATGAATGCTCCACTATGAGAGGTTGTGGATTCGATCCCCTTATAATTCAGACTATCCGTGTTGGCCCCTGTAATTCCAAAATAAAAATCGAGAGATCCAAACAAAATACCATCCTTGATAATATCTAGGTGCTCCTTTTTCTTTAAGAATTTTAATTCAATTCTCTTTTATAATAGGATCAAATGATAAACATACAATATATTAGCTCACAAACACACACATGACACACCCACACTTACACCTCTCCCCCCAAAGGGAGAGGTCACCGGATACGTATGTGCAAAACTGTAAAAGCATGCATGCCTGAATATTTTATTTAGAAAATGTTACTGACAAATTTAATACAAAGTTCAAAACTAACTCCTATTAATATTTTTCTTTCTTTTTAATGATGGTTAAAAATGGATATTATCAAAAAAAAAAAATTCTTTTGGGCGGCGGGGGTAAGAATCTTTGGTGCAAATGTGCATCTATATTGAGTTGATAGAAAATTTCATTTTTGTTTGATAAATAGAAATAAATTATACGAGAAGTGTTAGGAAATTGACAAAAAAGGCAAGTTTCAAGATCAACTTAAGCGTTGTTTTTTTTAAAAATCTATATAAGAATCAAGATTATAAAACCAGGCCGGTCGGCCATCGAACGGCTATTGTATTGGGTTAAGGGTCAATGGGTCGATCGGATTCAAACTGGAGCTAACCTAGGGCCAAACCGGTGAGAAAGTGAAGATTTCGGGGTTTTTAATATAAAATTATAAAAAGAAATTTTTTATCTTTTTTTTTAAAAAAAAGTAAAAAGGGTTAATGCCCAAATCATACTAGTTTACCGACCGGTTCGCTAGTTTCTCGTCCGAATCAGCCGTCGATGCGGGTTTAATTACATTGGTAAGAATTAATTAATTTAGGTAGATTAATTAATTACATAAAATAAACTGGTCAATTTAAAATAAACGTGACATGATCTCCATAAAATATATGTCTAACATTATATTATTGATAACTCTCCATTTTCAGTCTAAATATCTTGGATTTAAACCAAAACAGAAATAGTTTAGTTTAGCCAGCGCCTTAGTAGCACGTGGCATAGGAGTTTGACTCCCCTCCCCTATGTCCAAGGTTCAACCCCGCCCCTCCCCTACTATGTGTATCAAAAAAAAAAAAAAATAGTTTAGTTTAGGATAAAATTAAATAATAAATTAATAGTTGGAAAATATTATTTCTGCATAAATTTTATCCAGGTCAAAAAATATTATTCAAATTATTTAGGGAAGATTCTTTCTTTTCTTATATTATGTAAGAAAATATTAATATTTCTATATAAATTAGGACAATCCCGACTACCAAAATGCTTCGTTTTAGTTCATTGAACTAAATATTATTCGATATTCGGGGGAAAAAAAAACCACGGTAATTCTTAGGGTGAACCATCCACCATAGTAAAACTTAGTAGCATCATCCTATGATAATTGAAGCTGCAGTTCTAGAAACTCCTATCTTATTGATTTGTTGCTAAATTACAATTTGAGATATTATATATATATCTTGCTTTTTAAGCACTTTCTCGGAGATATTATTTTCTATTAGATTGTGAATAGCACAACTCCAATATTCTCATTTCTCAATCTGATATGATTACCTTCACATAATAATTATCTTTAAATTAATTATAAATAATGCAATATAATGATATTTAGATAATGCTCTCATTATTTTTAATTTTTAAGGGGATAAGAAAAGGGTCTTGTCCTCTGTTTTTTAAAATTTTTTTTTTTTTTAAATCCATGCTCAAATGTCAATTGTTGTGATAAGGCTCACATAATCATTTGTTTATAGACTAACAAGTCAATAATTTCCTTCTTGAGAACAGATAACTTTATTAACATTTGATTAGTTTTTCAGAAAGGATAATTAAAAGAAGATTCCAAAACATAACTGCCGCTGAGAGATTGGTTTATAAATATATTCATAGGAATCAAATTTTCCTTAGGAGGCTGACAAATTCTTCTTCTTCCTGTTGAGAATTTCATGGCGGAAGGGTGATCTGATCTTGGGAGTGGGTTTGGTTGGTTGGCCTTAAGAAATTGACTGATTTACAGTCAAATAGTACTCAAAAAAGTAACGTGTGTAAAGAGTCAAATTCCTTGCACCGAAGACAAATGGATCATTATTTCAACAGATGGCTCAAGCAGCAACTCACTATGTTCCTTTCTCTTCCACATTTGCACGCTTTCCTACACATTTTCTATATAGTGAATTAAGATACTGTATGTAACGAAAAATAAATCTCATAAAGATTCTTTTTTTCTTTTTTGTCATCCTCTTCCTCGTGTTCCATATTATGATATTATGTTAAGGTGCATTTTTGTCCTTAAAATATGCACCCAGGAGAACAATTTTGCCCCTAAAGTTTTCGGCGTAGCAATGTTGCCCTCCATTAAAAACCCTAACGGTCAACTGTTGACCGTTAGGGTTTTTAACTTGAGGGGCGACATTGCTCCGTTTTGAAACTTCGGGGCAAAATTGCTACTTTTTTTGGAGCAATGTTGCCCCTAAAGTTTAAAAACGGAGCAATGTTGCCCCTCATTTAAAAGCCCTAACGTTGACCGTTAGTTGACCGTTAAGATTTTTAACGAAGCGGCAACATTGCTCCGTTTTGAAACTTCAGGGGCAACATTGCTACGCTTGAAACTTCAGGGGCAAAATTGCTCCTAGGCGCATACTTTAAGGGCAAAAATGCACATTAACCCTATTAATTAATATAAACTATTCAAAGATATTTATTTTACCTGATGCGGTTGAGGGTAGTTAAGTTATTGTTTAATAAACATAATTATTTTTGTTTCCTAAAGCTAATATTTCTTTGAGAAATAGAAAATGATTTAAAACAAGTATAGATTTCATGATTTGTATGAGATATCACACAGGATAAAAATTTGGGAAAATTACACATGATTTTAATATGATATTAGATTAAATATTAATTAGTTTAGAAAAAATAATAAATATATGCGATAATGAATTAAGATATTATATTTTGAATTATATTTAATTTTTATGCCTTTTGGCTTCCCTAACAATTTTGCTTCCTAGTTTATTGATTGTTCAGTTATTTGTGCCTTTTGGTTTAAGAAAAGAAGAAAATTGAAACCACGAGCGTCGTATGGATATTAGAGTTTCGTGCATGAACAAAACTATTCTCTAGAGTCTAGACATCGTTGCCACACACACACACACCAGTGCACCACTATGATTATTTATATTTAAGGGGAAAACACGAGTTTACTTTTTCATTAATTTTTTAATTATATTTTTGTTTTTGTTTTTTGCTAAGTCTTTTAATTTCTGAGTATTAAGGAGAAGTAAAAATAATTAATTACGAGTAGTTATAAAACAGGAGAGTGTTTTCAAATAATGTAATATTATAAGTTTAAAAAAGGACAATCAATGTGATATTTATATTTTTTTGGCCAAAGACAGCCAGTAACATTAACTAAACCCAAGGGAAGTATCAAGACAATAAAATCTAGAATCGATATTTTATGATTGTATCACACTAGTTTTTAAATTATAAAAAGTTCTGCAGGCCAAAAAAATTATTAAAAAATCTTAGAAATAATTTTGACTTAAAATTTTAAACTCTAATTTATTTCTCTACATTATCAAACCTTTTATTGTCCAATACTTAAAAATATCTAATTTTAACCATAATCTTTCAGTCATACATAGAACACAACACCTGATCTCAACTACTTTTTGGTACAATAATTAATGAGTGCACAAAATTACGGGAAAATTAATTTTTTGGTCCTTATAATTTAACTTGATTTTAATTTAATTCACATACTTTGACACAATGCAAATTAGTTTTTATAATTTTGACTTTCGGTTTGTAACTCGGTCCTTATAGTTTCATCCATTTTATAATTTAGTCTCTATTCTTTATTATATATATGACTTTATTTTGGGTTAAATAGTAAATTTGTCCTGAAAGTTTTCGTTGAGGAGCAATATTGGCCTGGAAGTTTTTATTGTCTCAATGTTGTCCCGAAAGTTTCAAAACGTAGCAATGTTGCCCATTTCCATTAAAAGTTAACAGTCAACGCGTCAATTTTTTGACGATCAACGTTATTTCTTAACGGAATAAGGCAACGTTGCTATGTTTTAAAATTTCTAGGCCAACATTGAGACCAAAAAACTTCCAAGACACCATTGCTTCGGGCCTATAGTTCCGAGCGGATTTGCTACTTAACCCTTTTATTTTATAGATAGAAGGGCTAAATTATAAAAATGGTTAAAACTATAAGGATTGAGTTAGAATTAAGTCAAAAATATAAAGATTGAGTTACACCATATTAAAGTATAGGAACTGAGTTATACTCTTTCAAGTCCTAAATATAATACATATATAATTGACTTTTTTTTTTTTAAAGATAATAAGGAAGATAAATAAGTTACTTAATCATATGAAATATTGTGTTTTATTATATTATATATCAGTTTAATTAGCTTTCTTAATATTTTTTTAAAATTCAATTCTATCTTCTATTTGAGTCAAAACTAAAGGAACTAAAAGATTAATTTTCCTTTAATGGGTGGTTTGCAATGCGTGTTGAATTCATTGTGAAATAGGGTTTACTTTACTATCAATGTCTAAAAACGGAAGAAAAGAAATTCAATGTGAAGAAGGTGGTGGGAACTTCTTACTGTTAACATTTTAATTTATTACTTCACCTTAATGCTTCTGGAGCAATTTCATGAAATCTTCTGCAGCAATCCTCATCATATTGCCAATATCACTCCCACAAAAATGAAGAGTGTGACTAAGCTTCAAGGTGGCTGGGGAGAAGTTGGCTCTATATTGTCTGGAACTATCTTCATTAGTTTTTTCTGTTCACGATCACTTTCCGTTTTAAATACTACAAAAAAATAAAATAAAATAAAATAAAATAGTGGATTAGGAACAGAATATTATTATGATTTCTTTATCAAATAGATTGTCACTTATTAATTTGCAACTGAATTCTGTGACTAATTAATTGTTTTTTGTTATATACATATACGCGCACTCACACACACACATATTGTAACACCCCAAATTCCATACTTCAAATTGTGTCAGTTGACCGTTGGTTTTAGAAAAATCGATAGAGTTTGAGGTGCTACCATTCAGAGTAATGTGGAAACGGAGAGCATATATGCGCTAATATTTGGACCACGAGTAAGCGATATAAAATGCTCGGACATATGCTGATGTCCCGATATAAGCTGATATATTAAAAATTTCCCGAATGAATATTCGTGTGATACAACAATACATAGCTTGTATAATTACAATTCTTCCATGGTAATTATACAACCTTAAACTAAGCCTTAGGTAGACTTGGGGCAACGAACCTAACTCGATCAATCAAACAATTTGGCCAGTGGTGTCTAGTGGAAGTCTCCCAATTCATGGTGACTCACCGATCGAACCACATAGACGAACCCTTTCTAGACACCAAATGGTTTCAAGTAACCTTATTAGATTCATACCGGAAGGTAGGCTGTTAAACTTCTTCCGGATTTGCTTTGGCCAGGTGCCTCTTCACGGCTCCGTTCATCGTGCCTCTTCACAGCTCTATCTACCGGTGCCTTCTCTGTTCCAGGTTCCTTTCCTGAACTTTAGTCAAATCTGAGGTCCAATACCCATTGAACCTTAGATAACAGTTAACCTCGTATGAAAAGTATAACAGTATATGTATGACAGATGTTCATGACATTACAACATTAATCAACACATAAGCACACAGCAGATGTAAGATTAATATATTAACAGTACACATGACATGTAAAGTTATCTATGTTAACAGTACACATCACATGTAAAGTTATCTATGTCTGCACCTCACCGTGCCACGATGGCCTATCGTGTCCTCAGCACTAGGAAACTGTAACGGTATTATCAAAGCCATAACCCGTGTATAAAGCTGAATGTATAAATAGATGTTCTAAGCCCCATAAACTTAGTCACGATGCATGACCCAAAACCTAGTCTTGTCCATCACTTCATGAATCATTCCATCACATACATGCATACAAGACACATCAGAGTTAAAGTTACTAGTACGCGAACATACCTTTCACCGGGTAATTGTCAAACGCCCGATCTTTGAACCTGACTCCACATTTCCCGGATATCCTATACATTATTGTCGGATTATTATATGATATTTGATGAATATCATATTGCTTAGAATAATATCCTAAAGGTTGAGTTTACCTTTCTACCCTTGGTGGATTAATTATTACAATTTTTCCCTTACATTTTCTAAAAAACGCTATCTTGAGTTTACGGCGAGAATTTTTGGTTAAATTCGCAAAATCATAATTAAATCTACAAAAATCGAAATGAGTTTCCGTAAAATTCTAGGAATCCTTAGGATGTCTATTTTTAAGTAAAAATACTTGTATATACCCATAATATATGAACAATTCCCAGTTTTCATCTTTCACAACATTGCCCGAGAATTTCGTCCGGAAAAATAGCCTAACTTCAACTGATTGTATTTCTTTGTACGGGAATCAAAATGGTACATATTATATATATTTGGAAATCCCTACATATCCAATTTATTTCTGGAAATTTTGTGATTTATGGGCTTCATTTTCAACATAAAATATTAGCATTTCTATCATTGTTTGCCCAGAATTTTCACCGAAAATTTTGCCGTTTCGCTACTTTGATCTTCAACTTCCAAGAATTTTGCTTCATAATATTTTCCATCATATTTTCGAAATACAGGCATATTTAATTATAAAAACATGAAAACAAAACTATATTTGGAAGATTAAAGATCAAACTAACATTTATCCTAAGAACACAAAACTTAAAACTCAAGAACTCAAGAACTTACCCTTGAAGAACCTTGCTATTCCTTCTTCCTTCCTACTAGCTCTCACTTCTCTCTACTCTCTTTAGAAAATCAACTCTTGGATTGATTTTGTGTGAAGAATGAAGAGGCAAAGCCTTCTATTTATAGCAAAGTTCCATGATTCCTAACATTTAGATCTATTTTTCTTATCAAGGGTTCACATAGCTTGGTCTTCTTCAAGAACCAATTTTGTGAAGAAAACACTCTCATTGGTTGATTCAATTAACATAGGATTTAGGCAATTATCTTCACAATTTTCTCATTGGTTGATCACCTTGATTTTTTCCTTGTACACACACATACACACACACACAAAAGTCACGGCTCCCCCTCCCCCCCTTCTCTTTTCTCCATCATTAATTCTTCAATAAATGCCTCATCCTATCCAAAAAGCATTGCATTGTTGACCAAATTTTCACCATGTGTGATTAGAAGAATATCTAGATTTTTATAAGATTAGTTAGCTCTCAACTAAGCTTTGGAACTAGATGCAAATGGGATAGTTGGTTACTAACTAAATAAGAGACATTTAGGTGCTAATCACAAAATTTATCCAAGTCTCGATTGATTCATTATTTTCGATAATTACAACCTTCCTTAGATGTCTCTAATTGTCTTTGATTAACTCAAGATTATATGTATAAGTTGGGTAAAAAAAAAAATCATGGTGGTATTTATCCCAAGTTTAATATATGTGTTTGTTCAAGATTAATTCTTACAATTAATCTATGTTTTAAATTTCCCATTGATCCAATTAATTTTATGAAGATTTAAGAATATTTGATTTATCATTGGTCAATTTAATTCTACAAGGATTAAGACTAATTATTGATTTACTTGAGATAGAACACTTGACTCTCATTGTTCCTGTAACATCCCATTTTCAAAAGCAGTATATTTTTTTTTTCATCAGAGTAGAGCATCGGAGCGATTGAGTAACTGATATTTATATTTAAAATGCCGTAAGTCCGGGCGATTACGGTAAGCGGTACGTTATACCGAGTGTTTTCAAAGTAAATAACAAAAGAAGAAGGTCTTCACTGAGTCCCTATGCGTGCCGCTTGCCTTTCTCCTCGATCCTCGGTCCTTTTGACCCCGACGCTATGTTAAGAGCGAGGTTCAATGCCCATTGAACCTCGGGTATCTTAACCTCATGCTTATGTAATAGTTATGTATGACGGATATTCATGACATCACAGCAATATTCACATATGAAAGATAATAACAAAACACAGCCACTTGCATATGAATGTTATTACGGTATGCACTATTCACCGGTGCCACGACGGCCCATCGTGTCCTCGGCGCTAGGAAAACTCAACGGCATTATCAAGACTATAACCCGTGTAAAGCTGAATATATGACAATAGGTGATCTAAGCCCCATAACTTAGTCACAGTGCTTGGCCCAAGACCTAGTCTTGTCCATCACTTCATGAAAACATCTATCACATATAGTATACAATAAGCATCAAAGTTAGTATTACAGTACGTGAACGTACCTTTCACCGTGTAATGGCCAACATGCCTGACCTTTGAACCGACTTCGGACTTCCGGATATCCTATACATTATCGTCGGATTATTATATGATATTTGATAAATATCATATTGCTTAGAATAATATCCTAAGGGTTTAATTTACCTTTCTACCCTTGGTGGATTTATTATTACCATTTTGCCCTTACATTTTATTAAAAACGCTATGCTGAGTTTCTGGGCAGAATTTTCGGTTAACTTCGCAAAATCATAATTAAATATACAAAAATCGAAACGAGGATCCGTAAAATTCTCCGGACTCCTTAGGATGTCTATTTTCAAGGAAAAATACTTGTATATACCCAGAATTTATGAACAATTCCAAGTGTTCATTTTTCTCAACGTTGCCCAGAATTTCGTCCAGAAAAATGGCCTAACTTCAACTGGTTGTATCTCTTTGTACAGGAATCAAAACGCTACATATTATATATATTCGGAAAGCCCTACATATCTAATTTATTTCTGGAAAGTTTCGTGATTTATGGGCTTCATTTCCAACATAAAATATTAGCATTTCTTTCGCTGTTTGCCCAGAAATTTTACCGAAAATTTCGCGGAACTTCGCTACTTTGATCTTTAACTTCCAAGAATTTTGCTCCACAATATTTTCCACCATATTTTCGAAATAAAGACATTTTTAATCATAACAACATGAAATCAAAACTTCTTGGAAGATTTAAAGATCAAACTAACCTTTATACTAAGAACTACTAAGAACAACTAAGAACTATAAAACTAAAGACTAGAAACTAAAAACAAGCTTACCTCTTGAAGACTCTTGCTACTCCCTCCTCCTTCTTGCTTCACTCCATTCTTGCCTAGAATGGTTTTTGGTGTGAAGAGGATGAAGAGGGAAGCCCTCTATTTATAGGGAAATGGTATGGCATTTTGGTAGTTTTTCCAAACTTAATTCATCTTGAATATGAACCCTTGGATCTAAACTTAGTAAAGAAGTTTTAATCTTAACCATTGGACCTATACTTAATGAAGAAGTTTCTTCCAACCGAGTCTTCGGTTTTACTTTAACGAAATTCATTTTTGGTTGCTTGATCAATCACTAATACTTTTAAATTCTGAGTATGCTTTTTGATTAGCAGTTGAATATCAAGATTTATGGTCTAATTAGATTCCCCTGGTTGTACTAAGCTTATTCTTCAACGTTTGCAAAAATAGCCTTTACTAGGCTTACTTTCGAGGTTAAATTATGTGGGTTCAAGATAAGTCCTTATATTTTCTCCGGGTTCCTACTTCTTCACAACTATTTAGATTTGTATAAATTCTCACTTTATTTGTTGTTTTGAGTTTTTACTTGTGTACATCGGATATTTCTTGGATTTCAAACCATTATCCAATTTACTCTAGGATTTCAAACTTTATCAAATTTGCTTTAATTTTCTTTTTCTCTCTCTCTTTCTCTCTCTTGAATACTAGACACACACACACTCACAACTCTTTGCTCTTATTGGTGGATTAAATTTCACATGGATTATGCTTTATGAACTTCTACGATAAAGTCCCCGTTCGGTGTTCTAATCGCGTAATCTTAGAAAATCTCAAAAATCCGGGAACACGGCCTTGAAGTTCTATTCTTCCTCTTTGGAAATATCTGAGTTAACTAAATTTTTGATCCCATTAAGGGTATTCCGTTGTCATTGAACATTTTCGAATGACACGCCGGTTCTGAGAAATTACTTCGGGTAATGCCAAATTCGAGGCAAAAATCCACCGTTCATAATATGTCCGGTTGTTTTCTACTTAGTTCAAGGATTTCAAGTTACGATTTATTTTCCATTGGTTCTCACTTTTCTTATCGCCCTTTGTTTATAAAATATCTTTTCATCGATCCCTTATTTGCCCTGCCTTATGGAAATGACTTAGCTAACACCAACTTCGGACAAAAATTCACTTGTTTGTAATATGTCCCGACCTAAGAAACTTAGTTCATGGTTTTCTAGATAGAATTTAATTTATATCGATTCTCATTTATCCAACCTGGTTCTTCCACAAATATCTTAATTATATTATTATTTAATTAACAAAATATCATGATATTATCTTTGAAAAACCCACAACCCTTTTCACACTCAAATTTTGGTTTTCTCTTCCCTTTATTATTATTATTTTTTCTTTAATTTATCTAAATTAGCTAGAAGCTTAATTAGAGCCTTAATCCCATGATTAGCGATCTTTTAGGATTTAGGGTTTTCATGTTCTTAATCTCACCAATTTTTTTAATCTTTTCTAATTGATTAGCAAGCACACTTTATCCTAATATTAGCCATAAACACTTAATTAAAGGATTTTCCATAATCTACCTTAAATATTCTCTTGTTCGAGGCTTAAACAATTAGCAATTAATTACTTAACTAATCACTTTCTAATTGTTGATAATTTTCTTAATTAGGATTAATCATTTTCACAACTATTTCATTGACATTGGTATTTTATGTCCATGCACATATCATATTAAAAATCATGGGGCAACTTATGCTCCCCAAAATTATATTTAATTTTGCCTCATTATTTTTCAAGGGAAATAATCCCAAAAATTCCTAAAATTAGAGACAACATACTTTCTAATTTTCAATAAATATTTTATTGCCTCTGGAATTTATCATAATATTTTCAGAGCATTTCAAGGCCCATAATTGCATTTAGGGTATTTTATGATCCCTAAATGAAGATTAGAAAAATTTGGGTCTTTGGTTATTTAATTCTAAGAGAAAATTCCCTAAATTAA